>JAUNZM010000316.1:2400000-3600000 GCA_033459285.1 Clamator glandarius
GTGGTTAGAGACTTGCTTGCCCGGCTAGACGCCCACAAGTCTACGGGGCCGGATGGAGTCCACCCAAGAGTTTTGTGGGAACTGGTGGATGTGCTGGCCAAACCCCTTTCCATCATCTTCCAGCAGTCCTGGATGACTGGGGAGGTTCCACTGGACTGGAGGCTGGCTGATGTCGTGCCCATCTATAAGAAGGGGCGCAGGGAGGATCCGGGGAACTACAGGCCTGTCAGCCTGACCTCGGTACCGGGGAAAGTCATGGAGCGGGTGATCTTGAGTGCATTCATGAAGCACTTGCGAGAGAAACGGGTGATCAGGCCCAGTCAACACGGGTTCACGAAAGGCAGGTCTTGCCAGAGTAATCTGATCACCGTCTTTGACCGAGTAACTAAACTCTTGGACAAGGGAAAGGCTGTGGATGTGGTCTTCCTGGACTTCAGTAAAGCCTTTGATACAGTTTCTCATAGCATTCTTCTTCAGAAACTGTCGGCCTCTGGCCTAGATGGGTGCACACTGTCCTGGGTGAAAAACTGGTTGAATGACCGGGCCCAGAGTGTGGTGGTAAATGGAGTTAAATCCAGCTGGAGGCCAGTGACAAGTGGGGTTCCCCAGGGCTCAGTCCTTGGTCCAGTCCTGTTTAATGTCTTTATCAACGACCTGGATGAAGGCATCGAGTGCTCCCTTAGCAAGTTTGCAGATGACACCAAGCTGGGAGGAAGTGTGGATCTGCTGGAGGGTAGGGAGGCTCTGCAAAGGGACCTGAACAGGCTGGACTGCTGGGCTGAGACCAACGGCATGAGGTTTAACACGGCCAAATGCCGAGTCCTGCACTTGGGGCACAACAACCCTAAGTAGTGGTAGAGACTAGGAGAAGCCTGGCTGGAAAGCTGCCAGGAGGAGAAGGACCTGGGGGTGCTGGTTTACAATCGACTGAACATGAGCCAGCAGTGTGCCCAGGTGGCCAAGAAGGCCAATGGCATCTTGGCTTGTATCAGGCAAGGCTTAACCAGCAGGTCCAGAGAGGTTATTCTCCCTCTGTACTCGGCACTGGTGAGACCGTACCTCGAGTACTGTGTTCAGTTCTGGGCCCCTCACCACAAGAGGGATGTTGTGGCTCTGGAGCGAGTCCAGAGAAGAGCAACAAAGCTGGTGAAGGGGCTGGAGAACAAATCTTATGAGGAGCAGCTGAGAGAGCTGGGGTTGTTCAGCCTGGAGAAGAGGAGGCTGAGGGGAGACCTTATTACTCTCCACAACTACCTGAAGGGAGGTTGTGGAGAGGAGGGAGCTGGCCTCTTCTCCCAAGTGACAGGGGACAGGACGAGAGGGAATGGACTCAAGCTCCACCAGGGGAGATTTAGGCTTGAGATTAGGAAAAAATTCTTCCCAGAGAGGGTGGTTAGGCATTGGAACGGTCTGCCAAGGGAGGTGGTTGAGTCGCCGTCCCTGGAGGTGTTTAAGGTTAGAGTGGATGAGGTACTTGGGAGCATGATTTAGGGATTGGTGGGAATAGTTGGACTCGACGATCCAGTGGGTCTCTTCCAACCTGGTTATTCAGTGATTCTGTGATTCTGTGACTTGATCTGATTACTAGGATGATGGGCATCCTCAGACTCACTCTTCTACTCACCTGAACTTTTATTTCCCAGTCCCAAAAATGTTATGCAAGAAGTAGCCACTTCTAATTGACTTAGGTTTACTAAGCTTGAATGAGCATCCTGTGGGATACCACTTAATAGTAAAACATGTTTTTATTGAAATAAAAGATGTCTCACTGTATATATTATTCATATGGAATCAGAAAGGAGGATTTTGGATTTGCTCACTTCCTGATGTGGCGTAGATGTACTTTATTGTGTTCTCCACATAGACTAAAGTGGATTTGTCATTTTTAAAGCCAGTTAGTTTGCAACATCTTACTGGGTTTTGTTCATTTCGGCGTTTTGTGTGTGTGTTTTTTTTTTATTCTAGGTATGAGAACTTCCGGAGACATTTGACACAGAACCCTCTCTTCTGGAAAACATAAGCTTAAATTGGGTCATTTGAAGTGTTTTCTAAACAGCGCTATGTGAAAAATGCAGCAAGTAACTCCACTGAAAAGTTCTGAGGAGGGAAAAAAACGATTAGTCTGAATAGACAAACCTGTAACTTTTATATTACTCTTGAAAATTATTTAAAATTAAAGTCAGTGAAAACTACTTGCCTATGACTTTGGGGTTTTTTTAATTAAAACACCTGGCTTCAAGAAATTCATGTTCCATGTGCTTGCATAGAATTATTCTTTGACAACTACATTGGAAGTGGAAGAAATTACAAGATGAAAAGCGGTAGCATTGTTTCATGTTTGATATTTTGAGAGGTTCAGGTGTGAATAAAATAAATGTAATTTTCCTCCTTGACCTCTCTCTGAAGGGTGATCAGGCAACTGAGAATATGCTGATTTTGTTTTCCTGCTGGTACTTCCCCTGTAAGTTATTTCGCCCCAGCTCATATAAATGGTATTTCCCTTTTTGGCATGAAGACACTATTGACCTCAATGTACCCATCTCCAGCTTTTCCAGTAGGAAAGCGTAATCAAGAGAAGTCTTTGGGGACTCTTTCCCTGCTGCAAGTAAAATAGCTTTTAAGCCACCATTACGGGCCAATTTGGAGTTGTGGATTTGAACAGCAAAGCTCCTGAATTATTGACAGTCTTTCTCTTCAGGTTTCCCGAATTATTGTATGAAGGATGATGTGAAAGGGAACAACAATAAGCCTAATGGCTATTAGTCCCTGGAAGAGTTGTTCTGTGAGGAAATTGCATAATATCAAAATGTCAAAGTTAGGTCAAGGAATTGCTGTAGTCTCCACGGTTCAAGAAGAAGCTGTTGTGATCTGTTCTGAGGAAATCACTGCAGCACAGTGAACTGTGGTAGTGTTTTGACTATCCTATGAACTTGTCTGTGATTCTACTCGGAACGTAGAATAAAGCATCTCCATAGTCTCCAACAAAACAAGGAACTTGGTTGTAAATTCCAGGAAGGTTGGAAGAAGCTGGTGTCCCTTCAGTTTGGCACGAGAATGTACCTTCTCTTCCGTTGTTTCCACTATGTAATGCTTTAGGTGGCACAACGTCTTTAAGAACTGCTGCAGTAAGGACAGCTTTATTTCCAAGCACCCATATCTGTCCCACCATGGCAGAAAGGGAGACTGCCCGCCCTGTGATGTCACAAAGGGGGGGTCTGCCTGCCACACTGTAAAAGGAAACGCGTGCCTCCTGGAGCAGTCAGTCGGCGGTGGGTACTGCACTCAGCAGGTTATACCCTCAGCCTCTGCCACACAAGCAGTGTCGTCGGTCCCATCACTGGAGAGCCAGGGGGTCCCACCTGGTTAAGATGATTGAGGTGGTGATAGTGGCACTGCACCTCAGCCTGATAGTCTGCATTCTGCAGGCCTCGAAGCTCCAGGTAGGTGATTACTGCATGCCCCACTCTGCACTGTGCTGTGCTGCTGTGTGGGGTGGGGTCCTGTGGCGTGGAGTTGCATGGGGGGCTGTGGCACTGGGACAGAAGCTGCTCCCATCTCACCCAGCCCTTTGTGGATCTTGCAGAAATGGTGGAAGAAGTCAAAGTCTCAGAAGAAGACGGCAAAGTCTACTCCGGTAGATGGAGAAGCAAAGCAGAGCATGACGAAAAGGATCACACAGCAACAGAGGACAACCCCAGATCGTGCTCGAGACCCTCACAACCATCCTGCCACAGGTTCTAGGGGGCAATGGATTTTCTTCCCTCTCCCCGAACACACCATGAACCTGGAGGCACCAGTGAGCGAGTGCCTGAACCCATGGTCTCCGCTGTTCCTCCCGCACTCACCAGAGACCAGGTCTTCCTTGCAGTCCTCCTTGTCCTCTCTGGACAAGAGGCAGTCTGTTTCCTGTGAGTCCATCAACTCCTCTTTCTCGGATTGTCCCATTTTACTCACCCCAGCGGGTCGTGGCTCAGCCCACAAGCCTAACAAAGGGCCCGTGCGGGAGTCAAATCCAGCACTCTGCCAGGAATCCCCACAGGAGATACTGGTGGGGACTGAGCAAGAACATGTACCTGAGGATGGTGGCAACAAGGCACCGCTTCTTCTGGATGGAGAATCACAACCCTGCAGCTCCTCAAACATGGTGGACAGGGAGAAGGCTGCGGATGGTTACAGAGACAAAGAGATGCACACAAGACCAGAGAGAAGAAGCGCCTCCGTGGAGCTAGAAAAGAGCAGTTCCATGGGGTCAGGCTGGAGCATCCCTTCTGCTCTGGACACAAGCACTGCAGCAGAGAGGGGTCCCCAGCAGCTGATGTCCATGGGCAGGGCACCGTTCTCAGCAAGCCAGGGGCCAGACAAGAAAGGACGGCGCCTGCGAAAGGCCTGCTGGAAATACTGCTGCCGGTTCTTCTGCTTCTGCGTCCCTGAGGACCCATAGTGGCAGCGATGGACGCTTATGAGGTTCAACAATGCAAAGATCCTACACTAGGGCAACTCTCAGTGTAGATACTGGCTGGGGGATGAAAAGACTAAAAGCAGCCCTGCGAAGAATGACCTGGGGATCCTGGTGGATGAGAAGCTGGATGTGAGCTGGCAATGTGTTTAGCGATTGCTGGGAATGGTTGGTCTCGATCCGGTGGGTCTCTTCCAACCTGGTCATTCTATGATTCTATGATCAGCACTGCTGTGGCTGCAACAAACCAAAGGAATCATAGTGGGGAAACTGTTGCCACTACCGAGGCTAAAGTCAAGAGAAGGCATCCACTGTGAAGGTTATTACAGCCCTGTCCAACCTGACCTTGAATGTTTCCAGGGATGGGGCATTTACCACCTCTTAGTAGCAGTAAAGAGTGATAAGATCTCCCTTCAGCCTCCTTTTCTCCAGCCTGAACAACCCCAGTTCCCTCAGCTGCTCCTCATAAGGCTTGTGTTGCAGAATTTTGGTCAGCTTTATTGGCCTTTGGACATACTCCAGCACCGCAATGTCTTTCTGGTAGTGAGGGGCCCAAAACTGAACGCAAGATTCAAGTTGTGGTCTCATCTGCGCTGAGCACAGGGGGCAATCGCTTCTCTAGTCCTGCCAGCCACACCATTTCTGATACAAGCCAGGATGCCATTGGCCTTCTTTGGCACCTGGGCACTCTGCTGGCTCCTATTCAGCCATCTATCATCCAACACTCCCAGGTCCTTTTCCACCAGGCAGCTTTCTAGCCGCTTTCCCCCAAGCCTGTGGCACTGCATGGGGTTCTTGTAGGACAAGTGCAGGACCCAAAACTCAGCCTTGTTGAACCTCATACAACTGGCCTCAGCCCATCGATCCAGCCTGGCCAGCTTATTACAGTGTGTAATGAAGTTCAGTCAGGCACTGTGTTTTGTATAACATGATCCATAGTTCCAACTTGCATGAAATGTCCTCCCAGAACCATGGAAGTTTCTGTTCCCAGGACAGGGTCAAAATGAAGGTGGAAAAAATGGTGCTCCTCTAATTCCTAACCCAGACTCTGGAAGGCTTCTCATATGAGTCTTTGTGGTATTGCTGTTTTCAAAGGCTGAACCCTGACAATTTTTACAAATTGTTCCACTCGGTGGAGAAGGTTGCTATGGAAATGAAGAAGCCTTTGGTGCCCAGAAACTCCATGCAAGATACCACTTCTCCTGCCCCGAGTGACCAGCGTAGCAGATGGAGCCCAAAGCCACAGACTGAATGAACTAAGTGGACATTTCCTAGATACTTAGGGACATTTTACAGACATGTTAGGGAGCAAAGTGTTAATGAAGATAGTTAATTAGGATAGCTAATGAGGATACTCTGTCATAGTGCAGGATTTGAGTATGACATAAATTGTGTGCAATAAAGGGTAGAGAATATAGGGGTGGCTTATATGCATTTTGAATTGGTTCCTAGAACAGTGTTAATATCCCAGTAGTGTTTTAGTTGCGAGTGAGAGAGTAAGTAAAAAAAAAAAAACTAGAGAAATCTCCACTACTTTACAGCTTTCTGAACTAGAAGATATGCTAAGAAGCCCATAGTAATCCTTCCAATCTGATCCAAATGAGAAACTGCATGAAGAGGGATGAAATCATTTAGATCTGAGCAAAAAACTTGTGAAATCCTCACTGATCCCTTTGCATTTAGAAACCATACAATAAATCATATCTATATAAATGGCATTTCAATAAATTTCAGTTTTCATATATGCTGTTCCACTTGTCCACACCAGCCGTGTCTTTATGAGATGTAAAATTCCTAAGGAGCTTCACCACAAAAAAGAAACTGGGGGAGGGGAGTTGGGGGGGCATGGGACGGTGGCTTTGGGTGGGTACACATGCACATTGAAATGATACACGTGTTGAAAAGTAGGGTTTCTTCCAATAATCATAGCAAGGAAGTGTGAGAAGGCCAGCTCTCTCTGAATCCCAGTCTACTGACCTGTTTGCCATTTTTGTTGTAATAACGACAACTTTAAACGGCCTCCAGCATGTCTCCTTGCTAATATGGCCAATATTGATGCCTCTGGCTTCAGAAGTAGCATGGACAGTTGCAGCAGCTCAAGGGATGGTTTCTTCTAAAGGATAAACTTTCCTGGAGGACAAGGACATTCCTGAGGACTGGACAAAGTCATCTATGATTACTACCTCCATAAAAATGAAACAGGTCAGCCAGCCTTATATTGATCCCCAGGAACATTGTAGAGTTAATTGTTCAATAATCAGTGAACAAGCATGTGAAGAAAAAGGACAAAGGAACCCAAACAGGATGCCTTGTCAAAAACAGACTACATCAAATCAATCCAGCATCCTCGAGTCAGGGTAAACCCCCAGTTATACACTTGGGCAACAGCAGAGGAGATGACACATAGAAACCCACTGTGCGGAACATGCCTCCTGCCATTACTTCAGTCGCTTTCTTGATGGCAGGGCCTTGTAACTGCCATTCACTTTGACAACCTCCTGTGTGCTTGAGAAAGAGCAGCAGCTACTTGGTTGATTTCCACGGTACTCTCAACTGAAATATTCTGGGCTTTTTTAGTCAGACTTCCCTGAAACTGAGCCTTCAGGAGCTGGAGAGCTGCTGCAGCTTTCCTGTTGTGTAAGACTGAAGCTGACAGATAAGCCAAATAGAAGAAACTCCAGTATCGAGTTAAGATGTCATTGGTGCACTTAAATCTTTCACTGAGGCCAGTAGTTCATGAGACACAACAGCTTGTGGTGGATTGTCAACTGAATTCCAAACGGAGATGCGTGTACTCACTTGGGTAAATGCCCCAAGAGAACTGCAGACTTGAACATAAAGTGTCAGGGTGTACTTCTGAGCATGCACTCTAACGGGGAGAAAAGATGGAGGAGTCTAGGCTGATAATCAAAGTACGGAACGGGGACAAATGTATTTTCCTTCACAGTAGAGCAGTGTGTTCACTGGAAGCTACTGTCACTTTATATGTCAAAGGTAAATTGCTGTGCACTGCATTGAACAACCAATTTTGTGTAAAAGGCTGTAACCCAGCATGAGTTGATGGTACACTTTCCAGCCCTAGGAAGAGAATTTATCTCAAATACATGTCTGCAGCATGCAGCCCTCCCCTCACTTCCCCCCCCTTCCCTTCCCTTTTGGGGTGATGTAAGTTGTTTATGCAGTGGCATAAAAGCTAGGCCTCTCATAGCACATTTTTGAAGACCCTGCCTACAAGTGAAGCGCTGCATGGGAATCCTAATTGCTGGGGCCAGCTCTCCAAATGCTCCTCCTGAGAAAAAGGCTTCCCCAACAACTTTGGATCTGGATGATGGTGATGAGGCAATTAGTGATGTATCTTTCTTAATTATAATGCTTATTCCCTTGTAGTCATGATGAGAAGCACTGCCTTTAAAAGCTGTTACTCTTAACTTGTTGTTGGTCACTACCCTTTCTTGCTGTAAGAAGTCCAGTAAAATTTCATTTTCCAGAGTATTCGAGAGTTTGGGTGTTTATGCCAAATGTGCTCTGTGATTAGCACATTGTGGTAAAACATCCCTGCACCATCCTTACTCAGCATCCCATAGCCCATTCCCATTCAACATCCCATACAACATCCTCACTCAGCATCCCATACACTATCCCCTGATCAGCATCCCATCAGATGTTATGAGTTTAAAGCATCTGTTTTATTGTGGAATAAAGCCAGGAAAGCAAGGCACACAGTGCTGAGCACGTGGCTGAAGCAGGGCTGCGTCCAGCCAGAGCCGAGTCCAGCCAAGCCTCCTCTCCCCTTTTAGACATTTCTTTTCCACGCAAAACTGGTTACATTCGAGCGGGAAAGCAGTTGCTCACTTGTCCCCATCAGCAAGTGTTGGGGTGGTCCTGCCACATGTCTTTCGAGAGGGGTCGGCCCAGGCAGTGCAGCAAGGGGTCGAGCAGCGGCTGCCCCTCAACTGAACCCAGCACCGCAGACAAGCGGGCGCCACCAAAGAAAGAAGACATTCCACCCCGACTTAAGCACTTGTCCTAAACTCAGGTACAGATATCAGGACCAATACATTAGGCTCTTCACCCTGTTAACACACACACACACACACACACACACACACACATCCTTTATTTCAAGCCAAAATGCTGAATATCCTGTTTATTACATCCTTGTGCCAGTTTTTTTTTTTATTCTCCTGTGTAGCTATTAAGGTTTCACATGCCAAATCCTTTCCTTTTCCCATTTTACAATCATAGAACCATAGAACAGTTTGGGTTGGAAGGGACCTTAAAGATCATCCAGTTCCGATCCCCCTGCCATGGGCAGGGACACCTCCCACTAGACCAGGCTGCCCAAGGCCCCATCCAGTCTGGCCTTGAACACTCCAGGGACGGGACAGCCACAGATTCCCGGGGTAAACTGTGCTAGCGCCTCACCGCTCTCATGGTAAAGAAATTATTCTTACATCAAACCTAAATCCGACCCTTTCCAGTTTATACCCATTGCCCCTAGTCCTATCACTACAAGTCTTTGTGAACAATCACCCCTCCTGCCCGCCCCTAGCTTTCCTGTTGGTCCCTTTCAGGTACTGGAAGGTCACTATAAGATCTCTTCTCCAGGCTGAACAAGCCCAACTCTCAGCTTGTCCTCGTATGGGAGGTGCTCCAGCCCTCTGATCATCTTTGTAGCCTCCTCTGGACTCATTCCAAAAGTTCCATATCCTTTTAAATTTATGTTACTACCCACAGTCTGTGACTTAAGCCAATTATTATAAATCCAGGGTATTCTAGGAGGGGAAAATCAAGCATCACACCTTCCCCTTCCAACTGCAGGAGGAAAACATAATTGCCACAGATTGCTTTTTACAAGGAACTTCGAGAGCTGGAGCTGCAGGATGTAGCACTGAAGGGGACTGTGGAGAGGATTCCAGGGAAGTTCAGAGCTGTGTGAGGGCATTGCTCTTGGACATACACACAGGAAGAGCTTTAAGGAGCTTGGGGAAATTAAGGGAAACCCTTATTTCATGTCACACAGGCATTTCCAGTATAAAGCTGGACCTGACCAAGCTGGTTTGAGGATGAAAGCATTGGACTTAGAGGACCTAGAGTCATGGAAATAACCAGATACTCAACTCCCCTTGAAAAATGACAGGGAGGTTGGAAGTTTGCAAGATGAACAAGAGATGGGGTACTACAGATTCTTTCTGAAAAGGATCTCTTCTGAGAACCTCAATAGGTATCTCCACACCTCAGTGCTAGAAACAGTCTCACTGCTTAGGGAGAGAAGTTAATCATGTGTCTTTCCTTCATAGTTAAGACTTGCTCGGTGACCTGTTACTTGTCGCTAAGACACTTGGGCTGGTCTTTGTAAACACTGCAAAATGCTATCAAAATAAAGTCTGTTGTACCTTGTATGTGATTGGCTAAATAATCTCCTGAGCTGCCTTCTATCTCTAGCCATCTATGAATCAAAAGAATTGTTTTTATGTACTAGTAGTTAGCTAGATTAGTATTTGCAGGTTTTGCACTGGTTAAAGTTTGGGGTTTTTTTCAGTTAGGGTTTTTCTCCTGCTTTAAAATTACCAATATGCCACCTTGAAGTGGCCAGTAGAAGTATAACTGTGCAAAGGTACTATATGCTCATTAATATCCCTTAATTGGCATCGTTTTAAAGCTGTATTGATAGGAATCCCTTTTTTGTCAGCATAGCAAATTCTACATGAAAATGTTGTCTTAGTCATAGAATGATTAGTTTGGAAAAGACCTCTGACATTACTGAGTCAACCGTACCTGTCCACTACTAAACCTTATTCCTAAGCACTACATCTATCGGTCTGTTAAATACCTCCAGGGATGGTGACTCAACCACCTCCTTGGGCAGCCTGTTCCAGTGCCTGATAACCCTTTTGCTGATGAAATTTTTCCTGATGCCTGATCTTAACCTGGTGCAGCTTGAGGCCATTCCCTCTTGTCCTATCACTTGGCAGAAGAGACCAACACCCACCTTGTTACAACCTCCTTTCAGTAGCTGTAGATAGTGGTAAGGTCTCCCCTCAGCTGCCTTCTCTGTAGGCAAAACAACCCCACTTCCCCCAGCTGCTCCTCATAAGACTTGTGCTCCAGACCCTTCACCTACTCCGTTGCTCTTCTCTCAACATGCTCCACGACCTCAACATCTTTCTTGTAGTGAGGAGCCCAAAACTGGACACAGGATTCGAGGTGCGGCCTCACCGATGCTTAGAAAAAGGGCACAATCACTGCCCTGGTCCTGCTGGCCACACTGTTTCTGATACAGGCTGAGATGCCATTGGCCTTCTTGGCCACTTGGGCACACTGCTGACTCAGAACCTGCCGGCTATCAACCAACACCTTCGGGTCCTTCTCTGCCAGACAGCTTTATAGCCACTCTTTGACAAGCCTGTAGCACTGCATAGGATTCTTAAACCTTATGCCACTGATTTCAGCCAATGGATCAGGCCTGTTCGGACCCCTTTCTAGAGCATCCCTTCCCTCAAGTAGATCGACACTTCCTCCCAGCTTAGTGTCATCCGCAAACTTCCTAAGGGTACTTTCAATGCCCTCATGCAGATCATTGATAAAGATACTAAACACAACTGGACCCAGCACTGAGCCTTGAGGAACACCACTAGTGACTTGCCTCCAGCTGGACTTGCCTGTCTCAAGAATGTTCTTTTCCTCATGCCTTAACTCTCCAAATAAAGGGAGAAGATTGCCAGGCAGAGGAGCAGTTATGAGAGCATTAATTTATATTTTGCATCACTTTGTCTTGCTTTGAGGCTTAGAGTCAAGATGTACATCTACAAGTATGACACGGTTTCATAGAGGAGAGTGGAGAATCCCCTGTAAGTTTTAATCGGTACAGATGCAGGTGGCTTGGAGGTGTTCTGACCAAAGAAGAGGGGGTTTTGATAATAATGATGGAGGCAGATCTGGATTCCACTCTCAACTTTTCTTGGAATGGGAATTTGCTCCCTGGGCTTGTTGAGCTGATAAACTTTCGAGCCTGTATGTTACGTTTACACTGGCCCATTTGCCAAAGCAGTGATTTTACTGGCAAAAAAATTAATTATCCAAAATAGCTGTAAAGAGCCCCAAAGTTCATAATTAATAAGCACAAACCTAAGACTTGGACCAAGAAAAAAAATCACTTATCTATCTGATTGCAACAGCTTGGGTTTTTTTTTTTTTTATTTGCTCTAGGCTGGGATACTGCCAGAGAGGCACAGTGAGGGTTCTGTTATGCTCCTTTTCTTAGTGCTAGGAGGTCCCACCTGGTTAAGGTGGTGCCGGAGGTGATCATGGTGCTGCACGTCAGCCTCTGCCACGCAAGCAGTGATGTCGGTGCCATCACTGGAGAGCCAGGAGGTCCCACCTGATTAAGATGATTGAGGTGGTGATGGAGGTGCTGCATGTCAGCCTGACAGTTTGCATTCTGCAGGCCTCGAAGCTCTGGGTAGGTGATTACTGCACTGGCCCACACTGCCCCACTCTGTACTGCGCTGTGCTGTGCTGCTGTGTGGGGTGGGGTCCCGTGGCGTGGAGTTGCATGGGGGATTGTGGAACTGGGACAGGAGCTGCTCCCATCTCACCCAGCCCTTTGTGGATATTGCAGAAACGGCGGAAGAAGTCAAAATCTCAGAAGAAGACGGCAGAGTCTTCCCAGGTAGATGGAGGAGCAAAGCAGAGCATGATGAAAAGGATCCTGCAGTGCTGGAGTGATTCAGGGCTAGGTGAATTAACCACTGATGAACAGGATAACCATTGTTTAGCAGCTTGAGATAAACACAAAGAAAGGACTAACACTTACGGGTAAACAGAACAGTAATAATTTGGCCAAAGCAACTGACACTTAAAGAATAGCAGAATAGAAGCTGCTCACACTTAAAGAATACACAGGATGACAGTTGTTTAGCTAAAGCAACGTATTTCTATAAGCCTTCATGTAGGAAGGGAACCTGTTGCTAGAAGATTCCTGATAAGCAGGACAAGTCATCTGGACCTGTGATAAGAGCGAAAACAACACTGATAAAGATGGCAAGGATCCAGAAAACACGCACGCAGATTGAAGCTAAAGAAGTTAAGACAACTGACTTCATCCCTGAGAAAACCTTGCACAGGCACAAAAGAAAAAGAAGACTCTTCTCAAACTCATTATAATAAGAAGTGGGGAAAGGTTATGAGTATGTATAGGCATTTTTTGAAATATGTAACAGTTTACTGTATAAAGCCAAGACAAGTTGCCACGCACGTTGTTTTGGAGAAATAATTCTCCTGCGCGTCTCAACGCTGAATAAACATACCTACTTTATAACATTATAAGTTATAGAGTCTTGATTCCGCATGTTAGTTTTGGCAAGCCAGGCAGGAGACTTTTCTGCCGGCTGTGGTACCGACTGTGGAGCGGACATCCTAGGCGCACCCTGAGCTTCTTCCTCAGAGGAGCTCCTCTCCCAGCCATTCACTACAGGCCAGAAAAAGATTGCCTGTAGCAGAGGACAAATGGTATGTTTAACAAAGGTTAAGGAGTTCGGGAAGGCTGGAAAGTTTGGGAAGGTCAGTAAGTCGGTGGGGATGCCCATGAGTGGCAGGGGCCGCTGGTAAAGCGTGCAGCGACATCTGGCGTAAAACATAGTTCCCCATACTGGAAGGAGGGTACCCGGGGTTTGCTGACCGATAGAACAGCCGCTAGCAATCTTGGTGGTAGATCAAGCAAATCCAAGCTTGTTGCTGCATCTCAATTGGGAGCTGTGATAGCGGGGGACTTGCGTATGACATAAATGGTATAGAATAAGGGGCGGAAAATGTATGGGTTTGCATTAGGATAAAATAAAATTTCTTCACAGTGGCTTCTATGTGTTTTGGATCGGTGTGGAAAACAGCATTGATAACCCAGTGATGTTTTGGTTGCTGCTGAGAGGAAGACAAAAAAATACTAGAGAAAGCTCTACTACTCTAGAGTTTCCAAAACTACAATACTAAAAAGCCCACAGTAATCCTTGAAATCTGATCTAAATGAGATACTGCACCAAGGAGAATGAAATCTTTTGGGTGAAGTAAATCTGATCACACAATAAACTTCATGACCTTTAAAACAGCAGAAGAACAATATATGTCTGTAAAAATCTAATATCCTAAATAAATATCTGATCCAAAAGTAGAATCAGCCCCTTCAAGAAAAAGGCTATTTTAAAAGATGTGGGGGAATTAACTAGTATATTATTATAGAGTACTTTATTACTCTGCCATTGTATTACTGAGGGAAACAATTACATTTGTCTACTGAGTCTATAGAAATTAATTTTACGAAGGATTTTCCATCTATAAACCACCAAATACTGAGAGACATGGAGAACTACTGAAAGGTTTGTAATATGTGTCTAAAAGAGAAAGCTTGTTGTCAGTAAGGCTGATATGAATGTGCAGGCAACATTCATTCGTTGACCAATTAAAAGTGGTTGTAATTATTGTTTTGAGTAAATTGCTGAGTATGTTTACTAGGTGATTCACATCTTCTGGATACTCACTGCTACTCAAAACTTTATGTTGTATTTTTTAATTAAATACACATGAGCTGATTTTGAAAGGCAACTACCAAGTCTGCTGAGCTCTAGAGAAGATCTCAACGTGTAGAATCATAGAATCATAGACTCACCATGTTGGAAAAGACCCACCGAATCATCGAGTCCAACCATTCCTATCAAACACTAAACCATGCCCCTCAGCACTTCGTCTACCCGTGCCTTAAACACCTTCAGGTAAGGTGAATCAACCACCTCCCTGGGCAGCCTGTTCCGGTGCCCAGTGACACTTTCCGTGAAAAATTTTCTCCTAATGTCCAGCCTAAATCTCCCCTGGTGGAGTTTGAGGCCATTTCCTCCTGTCCTGTCCCCTGTCACTTGGGAGAAGAGGCCAGCACCCTCCTCTCTACAACCTCCTTTCAGGTAGTTATAGAGAGCAATGAGGTCTCCCCTCAGCCTCCTCTTCTCCAGGCTAAACAACCCCAGCTCCCTCAGCCGTTTGAGGCGGTGGGGAGCCCATTTGAGGCAGTGAGGCACTTCCCTGATTCGGGAGAAGGCCCGAAGAACCCGGGCAGGAGCGGGGTGGGCGGTGCTGTTCCCGCGAGGTTCCTGATGGGAGGGGGCGGTCCCGACGCCCCAGGAGATTTAAACTCTCCCTTGGGAGTACGGCGAAGCGAAGTAGCACAAAGAGGGGCGGCTGGAGCTCCGAGGGCACAAAGAGGGGCTAGAGGCTGGCCAGAATGCACTGAGGACCATGGTGGCCGCCCGGCAGGAGAGTAAAGTTATCCTGGGTGCTGCAGCAAGCAGGATGGGTGTTGCCACCCAGACAGAGCCTCAGTGGGTGCGTGTGGGGCTTTGCTTGTCTGTAACGATTTGCTAGGTGTTTACTCTATGTTATTGGCTTGTGCTGGTTATGGGTGTGGTTGTGTTAGGCTATGTATATTAAGCACTAGAAATCACTAGGTGTGAGTTTCTTAATTATAAGTGATGCTATTATTTTATTATTGGAAAATCTAGTTATGTGTTCCCAGTGGAATGATATGTATCATCACTTGGCAAATCAAAAGGAAAATGTGCAGTTTCACACAATGTGCTACCAGAGCTAATTGAAGCTAATGGAAGTGTTAATTATTTCGTTGGTCAGTGGAGGAGTCGCATACAGAACAGCTAGCTAAACAACAAAATGTAAATGGCCATAATCTGGTAACTACATGGGAGGATTTGGGCATTTGTACCATCACACCTAAAGATTTGGTGAACCAGTGCTCCAAAGCCTGCCTACATTTTCCAAAACCTAAGGTAAAATGAGAAGTCAGGTTTGTACACAGTGTTTGCACACTAGTTTTAATTTTAAGAGCAGAATATAAATTTTTTGTTCAAGTTTGGCTTTGAATTAAGGCAGAATATAGACCCACTCCTAGCTGTTACTGCAGTAGTTACTCTTAAAGTGGTAAACTTGCACCTGTCTTCGTTTTTTAAGTGCAATTTTCCACCCAGCTCTCAAAGATGCACATGGTTTTTTACTTAGTTCAAACAGTATCATCCCTCCAGAATTTTCTCAGCCTTTTCTCCCACAAAAAGGGTCATGGGAGGATATACAGATCAGGCATATACAGGGTAAAGTAGTTTAAAATTATAACCAGAGGTAAAATAAAAGCTTTTTGAAATCAGAACTTTAGTTTGAAACTTTTGCTACTGGAAGTGTTGCATAATCTCGCTTGTCTTAACATGTGGAGCAATTCTATACTCTTGGATGTTCAAGTTTTCTTCGGAATAGTCTTGCTTTCTCTATTTCACATTGCGCTTTTTAACCAACTACCTTTGGAATTTCCTCATTCCTGCTGCTTTCTGCAATTTCTGATTTGTTGCTGCTAGACAGTGACTTTTATATTGCTTAGCTGACTTTTGGCTGGGTCATTTTCTGAACTTTTTTATTCTGTAGTTTAATAGTTGCTTGCCTTGTAATACAGAATCCCTGTGCTACAGTTTCTTCTGCAATAAGTGATTACAATATTGCATTCATATACTACCTGCCCTTGCTTCAATATTTGCTTTTTCATTCAAAGAGAAAAAAAAATAGTCAGAGGTGTTCCCTCTTTAAATTGGAGTTCACATCTCTGGTTATTACCTCTCCTCCCAACTATGAGTCTGAGACTAAAAAGAATTGCATGGAAAAATGTCAGACTTATCATCATGAGAAACTTCAGCAATGAGTCATTTATAGCAATGGGTTCAAATAATCAGATAATTCATCTTAAACATCCTCAATGCTGCTGCTGCCTTTTGCCGTGCTTTTAATGATGATTAGAAGTGGCAGGTAAGAGCAGCCAGAAGAATGAGAAAGATACATCTGTGTTATCATCATCGGTACTAAGGGCAAAATATAAAGCAAAAGGAACATGCAATTTAGGTTGGAATTTGTAACCAAGCAGATAATTCACACACAATAATTAATTGGATCAATTCAACTCTTGCAGCATATTCAAAATCACAAGCTGACTGTGACATCCTTTGTTGCTCACATTTTGGAAATGTTATATCTATAATTTCACAGATATATTTTAGCAGCACTGTTTATTTCATGATTGATCAGACCGGTCACATAAAACCACTTTTCTTGTAGCGAGAGAATGAGTACTACAGGGCATTCTCCACAAATTCTTATCTTTCAAACCTAATCTTCCATAGCGTTTTGTGCCAGAAATAATCTGTCACACCACAGTTTGTCAACTTGAGAGGCCGTTCTTACAGTGAAGTTGGTATTATATTTTAAACAAGCTACTTTTTACAGTAGTAGTCTCTAATCTCTAGTATGCCTCACTGAGGCTGAGGTATAGAACGTTTTTTCCTACATGCAGATGAACTCACCCATGCAAAGCAACAAGAACCCATATAATACGTGTGTTTTCCTGCCTTGCATGCATTGCCAGCATACTTGTAATACATGCCAGTAAACAAGGCCAGCTTCTGCCAATGACCCTGAGGGATAGAAAAGTATCAAGTAGTAGCATCCTATTACCCCAACCTTTTGAAAGAAAATAAGTTTTCTAGTGACTTGCCTTAAACTGAACTCATTTACAAATTGTTAGTATTATTTTAATTATATGAAAGGCCTCTGCTTAAAAAAATCCCTCTGCTTTTTCAAAGCTACAGGAAGATGGCAGTGTTGACTGATTGGAAGTTGTAGAGTCCAGCAGGATCTGTTATTGCATTAGTAACAGAACACAGCAGGCAATGCACTCAAGCAGTAAATACAACCCCCAAACCCTGCTGGAGAAATGAGCCCTCACACAAAATAGCTCAGATTGTCCACTCTCATGGTGTCCTATTAGTTTTTATCATCTCTTTAGTTATCTGACCAGCATAGGTATGAGTTTGTTTAAAAAGAATCAATATTTTTTAAGTACGTATATTGTACCTTCCATTTTACTTTGACTGTTTTATGCAAAATGATGCTTCAGTGTTTGGGAGTTTTAGCCCAGATCTAAAGAATTGTGAATATAACTAAAGAATTCTATAGACTGATTTAAAGTATACACATTTAAACTATTGACTAGATTTATGTTCCTTGGTATTACATTATGATTTATAGTATTACTTGTCTATAAACGCATTTATAAACATAGTAGTACCCAGTGACTGGAAAAAACATCCCCAGTGGCTGGAAAAAAGGAAACATCACACCTATTTTTTAAAAGCATAAAGAGGAGGATCCTGGGAACTACCAATCAACCAGCCACACCTCCATGCCCGTTAAGATCATAGAACAGATCCTCCTGGCAGATACATTGAAACACACGGGAGGTGATTAGAGGCAGCCAATAGTTTCACCAAGGGCAAATCTTTCCTGACCAACCCAATGGCCTTCTATGACAGAGTGGCCGCATCAGTGGACAAGGGCACAGCTATGGATATCAGCTACCTGGACTTCTGTAAGGCCTTTTATAGTTCCCCACAACATTCTTGCTACTAAATTAGAGATGGGAGTTTGATGGATAAGGAATTGTCTGGACGGCCACATCCAAAGAGTTACAGACCATGTCTCAATATCCATGTGGAAGCCAGTAACATGATGTCCTTCAAGGGTCCTTACTGAGATCGGTTGTATTTAATATATCCATCAATGACTTAGTGAGACTGAGCATACTCTCAACAAGTTTGTGGATGACACAAAACTAAATGGTATAACTGATTCACTTGAAAGAAGGAATGCCACCCAGAGGGACCTTGACAGACTTGAGGAGTGGGCCCAAGTGAACCTAATGAAGTTCAACAAAGCCGAGTGCAAGGTCCTGCACCTGGATCACCACAATAAAATTGACTGATATCTGCAGAGAAGGACTGGGAGATATTGGTAGATGACCAATAGATGGGCATGAGCCAGCAATGTGCACGTGCAGCCCAGAAAGCCAGCCATACCCTGGTCTACAGGAAAAGTAATGTATCCATTGTACATATTCCAACAAGATATGTACCTATCGTCTACCCAAGTCTCTCGGCCTTTGCAGGAGATTGATGCTATGTTACCTGATTTACAGGACAAAGACCAACGCTACGGATATGCACGATTGTACCTTTCAGGTACCTCATCTCACAACTTTATCTTGGAGATAGTTTAAGTAAAACATGAGACTGGTAGGCTAGAGCAAGGGCCGATGGAGGAAGGACTGAACTGTTAGTTCTCTCAGTGTTGAGTATAGGCTGCAAGCTGTACTTGCTCTGTCTCCTAAACTAGAAACCAACCTGTTTATTTTTCTGCTGAAGGCAAAGGAGGGAGTCTTTTCATTTTACGCCCAAAGGACTTCACTGCTCCAGCTCCTTATTCAAATAATTATATCTCTTCCAGTGCCACTAAGTGAGGAAGGATGCTAAGCAGTAAGAGGTTAGAGAGAGACACTTGCAATGATCATGTCTTCCTCTGCAAATACTTAGGTGAGCTCTAGGCCTTAAATGACCATAGGGCCTGAGAAAACTGTGTCCAACTATGTATCTTCTTCAACTAACATCACTAACTACTTTACAGAGTCTTCACATCTCTTTCTATGGGACCATAGATTCTGGGGGCCTCTTGCTCCCCAAATCCAGTCAGTTCTTCTGGCTCATGTGGGATAGACTTCAACAGGCAGGAGAAGGAGAACAAGTTCAACTAGAGTTCCCTCTAACTTGGTTGAATTCTCAGAAGGGGCATGTAGGGCACCTACCAACATTTCTCCTTTCACTGACAGCCCAACAGCAGAGTTTAGCCACACTTGGTGGTCTCCTGCCCTTACACACCTCCATAAAAGCCAGGCTCTGGCCTGGATGGCAAATGGCGTTTATTGATAGGTAACACGGCACTATATAGCCTGGGGTTATGACCTCACTTCCGTCTGCTTACTTCATAGCCCTATCGCCACTGGCTATCTGGAGTGGGGGGAAGGGCCCTGTCTTTCCGTACAGCGCGACATCTTCCGGCCGCCAGACCCTAACTACCCACATCTCCCCCCTCCCTATGCTTAACTAAACAATTTGGAATAACTAAACAGATTGAAATACAAAAACTTCAACGGTATACACTGTAAACTCGGAACAATAAACGTGAGGCACAGTGAACAGGTACATTCTTAAAGTAGTTGTTGATGTTCTACCAACATGTTGTTAACCTTCTCTAACCGGCTCTTAACAAACAACACGAGCTTATTTAATATACAGGGTCTGAAGATTAATGTAATCATTGATCAGTGCAATTGGCCCTATCGAAGTAGATTGGAGTTCTCAGGTGCGGACGAGATGTTTGCTGACTCATCGTCCTCTCTCGTCACCAGGGTGTACGGGTTACAAGGGTGTCCGATCATCCGGTCCTGTGGACAAAAACTCACAGCTTTCATTAGTTTTGTCTGGAGGTCTGGTTTAATGGGCTTAAGTGGACACTACTTGATTCTGCCGTCTTTTTTAACAGCAGCATACCCTCGTCCTGTCAGAACTAATCTCCACTCTGGTTCCCATTCTCCCACCTCATTTCTAATTATAACCAACGGGCCTTCCTCTAGCACTTGCGTGGCCCAGTTTACAGTAAATTTGTCACCCTAGCTTTTAGTAGGGCTAGAGCATCCCTTCCCAACAGGGGTGGGACTCCTGGCATAACATATGGGAAGAGGGTAATAGTTTTTTCCGGTCCTTTTTCAGTATGGAGCGTTATTGCTACCAGTCGAGCACTTCTCTGAGCTCGTATTAGTCCCCCGACCACACCCACCATGGGGGCATTTTTTAATTTCCAATGTGGGGGCCAACTCGTCTTGGGAATAACTGTAACATCTGCTCCGGTGTCAATCAGAAAGGGGACACTAATGGTGGTGCCATGTCGAGTATTGTGGAGGGAACAAATCCCCCACACCACTGGTGGGTTGTCACACATTACTGCCAGGGCCACCCAGGGATCTCGCCACCACGGGGCGATCCTTGCTGCCCCTGAGGTAAAGACGGATTTAACTGAGCTGTCGATTGGGCCATAAAATCGGTCGCTTCTCGAGGGGGCAACGGGTTCGGGAGCGCTCTGCTCCATCCAGGGTTGACATAATTGGGCCGCCTCATATCCCAAGTGGGAGAGGGCTGTGTGCGGCCCAGGTGCCCTCTCCCCCTTCCGTTTCCCTGAAATTTAGTTCTACATTCCTTGGCAAGATGCCCTTTCTTTCCACAGGTCCAGCACGGTCCTCTGGGTTGGTTTTGGTGCGGGGGAAGCGCTGTTGGTGGGTCCCCTGACTGAGGGCAGTTTGCCACAACGTGGCCTGCCTGGCCACATTTGAAACATGACATCACATTAGCCATTGCTGTGCAAACGGCCGCCTGAATTGGAGCTAGATGCTCTTCATTCACGACATATTTGATCATGTCTGCAATGCTTGATCCCGCTGGATCAAGCATGATCGTAACTTTTCTTTGGTTGCCGAATTACACTGCTGGCGTAAGCATTCTGCTACAACTGGGCCTTTTGCTTCCACGGGCAGGGTCAAAGAATCGACCGCTACCTGGAGGCAATCCACAAATTGTGTGAAGCTCTCACGTTCCCTTTGCTTTATAGTGGACCATGGTGACGGTTTGGCAACGACTCTAGAGGCTGTGCGAATGGCTTCTCTGGCCGCATGGGTAGTTGCCATAACTTCCTGGGCCCGCAGGCCCTGGGCTTGCGCCTGGGGCGTAATAATCGTTGGATCTGTGCCCATTAGCCGCTGCAGGCTAGAGCCATGTAGTGGGTGATCCGCCCCAGTTACTCGAGCCAACTGCTTCACACAGTTACTTCCCATTCTTGCTTAAAAACAATCATCCCTGCCCCATCAAATATCAGTCTACAAGTTTGCTTGATATCAAACGGGAGCATATCGTCCTCCCCAAAGACACCGTCTATGAGGGTGGAGATCGTGGCAGAATTAAGCCCTTTGTCTGCGATTGCTTTAACAATCGCTTGTATATTGGTGAATGAACCCTCTGTCCCCAGTCCGTCACCCAGACTGGGAATGCTAATGCGGCCGATGGGGCCAATCCGGCACACGCCATTTTTATTTTCCTCCAATACGTGAGAGGGGTTTGTCCCCCTCGTGACTCCTCTTTGATTCGGGTGGGGATATTTCGGCTTTTAGGTCTGCCTACCTCCGTTTCCTCCTCCTCTGAGTTTGAATGGGTTGCGAGCCCCTCGTCCCAGCTAGTGTCTGACTCGGAGTCGGAACTCGACTGACCGGGTACTTCCGGATTCCAGTGTAGTTTTGATGGACTCTGGCCCCGCCCCCTTCCCTTGCCGGGGGGCTGTTCCCGGCTCTGGCCCCCCCCACTTCCCTTGCGGGGGGGCCGTTCCCGGCTCTGGTTCCCCCCCACTTCCCTTGCCGGGGGGCCGTTCCCGGCTCTGGCCCCCCCCACTTCCCTTGCGGGGGGGCCGTTCCTGGCTCTGGCCCCCCCCACTTCCCTTGCGGGGGGGCCGTTCCCGGCTCTGGCCCCCCCCACTTCCCTTGGGGGGGGTCGTTCCCGGCTCTGGTTCCCCCCCACTTCCCTTGCCGGGGGGCGTTCCCGGCTCTGGTTCCCCCCCACTTCCCTTGCGGGGGGGCCGTTCCCGGCTCTGGCCCCCCCCACTTCCCTTGCGGGGGCCGTTCCCGGCTCTGGCCCCCCCCACTTCCCTTGCGGGGGGGCCGTTCCCGGCTCTGGTTCCCCCCCACTTCCCTTGCCGGGGGGCCGTTCCCGGCTCTGGTTCCCCCCCACTTCCCTTGCGGGGGGGCCGTTCCCGGCTCTGGTTCCCCCCCACTTCCCTTGCGGGGGGGCCGTTCCCGGCTCTGGCCCCCCCCGCTTCCCTTGCGGGGGGCCGTTCCCGGCTCTGGCCCCCCCCACTTCCCTTACCGGGGGGCCGTTCCCGGCTCTGGCCCCCCCCACTTCCCTTACCGGGGGGCCGTTCCCGGCTCTGCCCCCCCCCACTTCCCTTGCGGGGGGGCCGTTCCCGGCTCTGGCCCCCCCCGCTTCCCTTGCGGGGGGCCGTTCCCGGCTCTGGCCCCCCCCACTTCCCTTGCGGGGGGCCGTTCCCGGCTCTGGCCCCCCCCACTTCCCTTGCGGGGGGGCCGTTCCTGGCTCTGGCCCCCCCCACTTCCCTTGCCGGGGGGCCGTTCCCGGCTCTGGCCCCCCCCACTTCCCTTGCGGGGGGGCCGTTCCTGGCTCTGGCCCCCCCCACTTCCCTTGCCGGGGGGCCGTTCCCGGCTCTGGCCCCCCCCACTTCCCTTGCCGGGGGGCCATTCCCGGCTCTGGCCCCCCCCACTTCGCTTGCGGTCGGGCCGTTCCTCCTCTCCCGGTTCTCTTCGCCTTCTGCTCAGCGGGGTGTCTGCCTATAATGGCATTTTTTCAGAGGGACGCTCTGATTGGCTCTCCGCCCCTCGCTCGCTCTCTCCTCCTTTTTCCTGCCACCCCCACCATGCTTCTTCTCCTCCCCCTCCCATTTGTGCACGATAGTTGATTCTAGCGCTTCCTCCCTGTTCCGGCCGGGGACCTCCTCACCCCTCCCTTTCCCTTTTTGCTCGGCGCCATTTGGGGGCTCATGTGGCGGTGGTCTAGCAGAAGTTTCCTTGGATTCCATTTTCCTCGCGGCACCCCTGGCCTCCTCAGCCAGCCCACCCCAAAAGGATGCCGCCCAACTCTCTCCCTCCGTTAGCGGGTCGGCGTTTGGAGATTGGGGGGGTGTATTGCCCTCCCACAGATCTCCAGGCACGGCAGGGTCGTCATCGTCTGGGGGGCACGGAATCTGTGTAGCCGCCCCAACTCTCAATTTCGGGGTGACCAACCATTTTGATTCATCATTATGTGCTAGGTCCCCTACCCAGCTCCTATACTCAGGGAAAGTCTTTTGTCTCAAGCTGTTCTCCAATGAGAAAATCAGCAATGACAATTTCTAGCTACATTTGTAGTTTTCATCGATCAGAAGTCTACATAGTGCTGCAGTAATTTATTCTACTTGCTTATGCTTCATACCCTCTGACAGACACATTCTCCACAAAGTTGTTACTCTCCTTGTGAATCTATTTAAATTTAGGACTACCTACTATCCTTTGACAATCTATTCTGTAAATTAGCAATATGCTTTATGAAAATACTTTATTTTGACCTCATAGTATCACTATCTGTTGCTGAGTTCTGTGCTGTGTTGAGTAAATTTTGGCTATTCACCTTTTCCATACCATAAAAGATTTCAAAGGCTGCCAAGCTGAAGTGGACTCACATTGTGTCTCCAGAAGAAACAATTCCATCTTTTTTATTATACTAGGCCAAATCCAGCACTTTCTCTTTTACCACTTATGGACATCAGGACCCATGAAATGTGGATACACGTAGCACATATGGTGCAGGACCAGAAAGAACCGGTCTCCTACAGGGACCTTCACTCACCCAGAATGGGTCCCTTCTTCACTCCTTCTTGCACTTCAGCAGTGCCTGTCCCATCATTAATTAGCATTTTATCTTTTCTTCTATTTTAGTCTTTTTACATCTTAGTAATATATGTCACGGTTTAACCTCAGTCAACAACTAAGCACCATGCAGCCATTTGCTCACTACTCCCCAGTGGGATGAGGGAGAGAATGGGAAGAGTGAAAGTGACAAAACTCATTGGCAGAGATAAGAACAATGTAATGATGGGAAACAAAAGCTGCCGTTTATAATAATAATAAAAATAATAACAATCATGAAAAACAACAATGAGAGAAAGAAGTACAACCCAGGAAAAAGAGGTGATGCACCTGAAAAACAATTGCTCACCACTCACTAACTGATGCCCAGCCAGTCCCTGAATACTGATCCCCCCAGCCAACTCCCCCCATGTTTATATACTGAGCATGACACCATATGGTATGGGATATCCCTTAGGCCAGTTTGGGTCAGATGGGTCCCCTCCCAGCTTCTTCTTCACCTCCAGCCTCCTTGCTGGCAGAGCAGTAGGGTATGCTGAAAAATCCGTGACTTAGTGTAAGCACTGCTCAGCAACAGCCAAAACATCAATGTATTATCAACATTATTTTCACTCTAAATCTAAAACACAGTACTATACAGAGTATTGGAAATAAAACTAATTTTATTCCAGCCAAAACCAGAACAACATCCAAGATGAAATTTAAAAATATTTGGTTTCGTCAGTGGCTTAGGAAAGGAAATATTTATGAATGGCCTGAAAACTCTAGTATTGCTATGGGAACATCTGTTGATAAATATACATAGATTCACCTAGAGTAATTGGCCACTTGTAGAGAGATACAGCTAATTTTTTCAAGTATTAAACAGGGTGATGCCAAATGGATAACCAATGAACTAGGGAACACACAGCTGCTAGTCAAGCAATGTGCTAACTCATCCCTTTGTGTTTCCTTAAAATAATTTGCAAGTTTATTTAACCTTTGGAAGCTGAGAGCAAAGGGTACTCTTTTGATTTTTAGATTTTACTTTCCCTCCTTAGCATTGTTTTGGCTTACAATGATTATTGATGACAGCAATAATGCCACTGCCCAGGTCTGAGGAAAGTGTTTGGTTTCCTTAGGCAAGAGGCCCAGAGTTTTTAATTTCCATTTTATGGTTAGTGTGATGTTCCAGAAAGCATACAGAGGAGAACTCTATAAACCAATACTTGCAAAGATGAAAAAATGAGATGAGTGACATTTTTTAAAAAGCATCATATACTCTATGAACACTTCTAAAAAAGAAAACATTTTTCACACATGAAGACCACAAATATTTCAGTTGAAGAACCAAATGCCTGGATTTTCATATTGAATCCCATTAGCATTCCATGTCCTATTAAAAAGCCTAATGGCCTCTTGAACACTCTAGTAACTTGAGTACATTAGTGTAATAGGCAGGGATTGAAAGCAGAAACAAAGAGATCCTTAACCATGAAAGTTAAACACATCTGTTCATGTTCAGTCGTTAAAATAACAAACATTTCATCACTAAGAAATATAGATCTTAGTATAGGAAGATTTAGTGTAAAATCAGCTCAATATAATGTTCTGCCAAACTTACATATTGGTCAGAGGAGGAATTTTATAGCGCCTTCCATCTTAGATGCCAAGCAGAAGTCCTAGTACAGTTTCACCTAGTGGAAACCACAAAGGAACCACATGGGTCTACAGTGCTGCCATCATGACTTCTGAGATGAAATCACAAATTAAAAAGATTATATTACCCTGATGCATCTCCCTACTGTATTTAAAAAATAGGGAAAAGCTGATGTCACTTGTCTAGTCCCTGAATTGACAAATAGTTTGCCCACCACATAAAGACATCAATGTGCTTCTGATGTGAGGGAGCCTATTCCACCATCCTAACCCCTGTGATCAATGGCTTCTCAACTGATCCTTGCATCTTGGTACTGACAGTGCACCCAGCTTCATTCACAGGAATGAAGCACCAAAAAAATGCTCTTAGTTTTGCTGTTCCTAGAGGGTGGCATACTCAGTGCTTATCCTTTCACCTTGGGAATATATTTAAATTGATGAGGTTGTAGAAAACAATTTTTTTTTTTTTTTAGTAAAAAACTGTAAACAAAGCTGCAGAAGGAAAGAAGTTAGAATATGCTTTATCAGGTCCGCTCTAAAGCTCATCGCTAGTCTTGGTTTTAGCCAAGCTTTTATTCTACCATGTCCCACAGCAACTTTTATGGAGTGCAAGCAACATCTTAGTGCCACTTCACAAAACCAGTCTTTTAATGGTTTACTGTTTCTCAGTCATTAGCAAGCCAGTCCTGTGTCTTAGCTGATCCTTTTTCCCTTCTGTCTACTTCCTAGGTCTACCTATAACAGTTTGTACTAACCTCCTCTATCCAAAGTGGATTACCTCGTTCTCTCTTAAATTCACGCATTTCCTGGCTCTGTTGTCTAGGAGGAATCTGTATTTAGCAAGATAAATCCTTTATTAAATAATAACGTACCAACTAATATCTAGAGAAACAATCATTAAATACTAGCAATGGATATTTCTGTTTATTTTCTCCGTAACTTCTGGAGCTGAACTCCATCCATCACCCACTTCTTGGGAGTTTTAGTGAATTTAATCTTTTGTTGAAATAGAAAAGACCGCCAGGCCGGAAGGGATACATTAATTAAGAATATGAGATTGCCAAAGCTGTTAAAATCCCATGTAAACCAAATAGTTTGAGAAGTCCTTAATGTAATTTCAGTATATTACCACATTAGCAAGATATTGGCCTTGAGACACAGGCTTAATAAAAGTTTCTGGAGTCTGAACTCTCTTTTATTTAATTCCCTCACTTTTACATGCCAGCAAGTTTAGGAGACAGTTACAGAAGGGGAAAGTCACATTCATTAAGATTTGTCTGAACACTAGTTTTATTTATTCTAATTTCAGTTCTTACTTGCTTGTTCCATCACATCAAACCCTTTGCAAATGTTAAAGGGTGTAACAGAAATAAAAACTGTATATTGTACTTAGCCTAACGCAGTCACTCCTCGATTCCCAGCAGCTGACCAGCTGTACCTCTCAAGTCTGAGTTCATGAAACACAGATCATCACTCAGCTGGGCAACAAGTTCAAAGATATCTTCTGCAATTGTTCTCCTGGGTGAACCCAGACACTCACAGTATGGGAATTATCTGTCCACACTGTAGGCAAATCCACACTTCTAAAGCGATACCTCTCTCTTCACCAAGTATGTATCTGAGAAAGTGCCTGTTTCCACTGAATGCATAGGGAGTTCAAAGTGACTGATGTACAGGCACCTGCCCATTAGATGTCTGATTCCTCATTTCCAGGTGTGTGATGAAGATTCTCCTGACTTTCCTCCCTCAGGCAGCAGCTCTGCTTTGGAAAGAAGGAATTGCCTGACATTGATTTACCTGACGATTAAAGATGCTAAGAGCGGAGAAGATGAGAAAATGCTATTAAAAGGGTAGGTGTACCTCCATGTTAAAACACTAATTGTGATTGCAGTCACCTAAGAAGCCTGTTAGATAAGCAATGAGAACTTCACCCTTTACAAAGTTCGCCAGGACTTCAGGAAACAGCAATCCCTTGTTTGTTTTTCTCATCGCACTTTTATCTGGCCACCCTTACTCCCAGCTGCACTGTTCTACATGGAATCTCTTGTTCCTGGAAACAAAAAGCATCCAAAATCTTATCAGATCATATTTACGTGGATTTTCCTGTCCAGTAATGCATATCTAAGTAACTTGGGTGATTCAGATAAGTATCTGCATTACAATCTAAATTAAAGCAAACCTAAAATTGTTTGTAGAAGTTATCTGTCATTGGACAGATATGCAACTGAATGAAATAACATAGGAAGCCATAAAAAATACAAAGCTCCACTGTTTCTATATTATATTCTTATTAGCTTCAGGAAACTCTGTAGTAGTGTGTGGTAGGCTGAAAGGACCTTATCTGTATTCCTGTCTATCATGTCTCTTTAAAGAATGTTGATAAGTCAGAAAAAGGCAATAAGTGAAACTACAGCAGACGAACTCCTTTTTGGAATTAGGTTATTTATTCCTCTTTTTCCCTTTAAAATGTAGATCCACCAGCCCCCTCTCCTAAAAAAAGGTTTTAAGAGACCTGTCCCTTTATAAACAAAACAATACAATGATATGGAGAATGGGGCTCAAAAGGATCTTGTTGTGCAGTCCCCGTTAACCCTGACATCTCTCAAAATGACCTCTCTCACGCTAGTCAAATGCCAGCTTGAAAGCAACTGTAGGTGCCCCTACTACTCTACTTGAATGTAATTCATGTAATTCCAGAACTTCACTGCACTGCTGATTAGGATTCTCCCTCTCATTTCGACTCTGAGCGTATTTATGACCAATTATTTTTTATGCCAGTCCTGCTCTTTTACTTAAGGAACTTATCTCCTTTCCTATATATATGTAGTTCCCAATGACTTTAAAGACCCTATTCCATTCTGTCTTAATCTGCTTAATCCATGTTCTTTCTCTCTCCTCACGTCGTGATGTTTTCCACTCCACCCTTTGTCACACTGTGCCTTTTCAACACTTCTTCAAATGTGAATTCAGCTTTCAGAATTTACCTAGTACTTCAGGTGCAGGCTCCTCAGTGGCACTGAGTCTTCCCCTAATTACTTTTACTCTCCAGATGTTGGTTTGCAGTTATCTCACAGTCAAATAGTGCACCAGGTCTTTATCTTCTTCAGACACTTGCAAAACATGACCTAATTGTTGATTGGATGCTTGTCCTTGAATTTCATTTTTCTGGGATCCCCCTCATGCCATTCCTGCAATCACAGGAGTTGTTTACTCCTTTAGTAATTTGATATCTCAGTCTCCCTTTGGTGTTTACGATGCCACAAATTTCTTGCATGCACTTCTTGGTTTTTATATCAAGATCATTTAAAAGATATGTCTGAAGACTAATCCTTGAGAAAGGCCAATAGTGACTTTCCTTCAGTTTAGAATTTCTTTATCTGCTGTCGCCCTTCAACCAGATTCTTACACTTTCATTAAACTCCTTCCTTTTCCAAATTTAAAATTTCCTAGGTAGCCACATAGTGGATGTTTTATTAGAATCTATATATTAGAATAGGAAAAATATGGAATTTCCCAGTGTTTCTTCTCTAGAAAAGTGAGTTCTTCATCAAAGAAAGTTTGTTGTTCTACCTCCCCATCTATATTTGCTGTGTTAGCGCCCCCTTCTAGAGAGCTCAATTTAGGTGGTGGTGTAATCAAGCTGAAGAAATTGCATCTTAGGGTTTTTACAAAAAACTCTTCATGGGTACGGATGTGCACATACCATAATGATGAAAGGAAAGGTACTTCTGTAGGTGTTTGTCTGGCTGAATTCCAGGTGAATACATTCAATGTTGACTTTATTTAGCTGAATTGTCCGTCGAGCAGTACCCTGCCTCCAGATTGCTTGCTCAAATTGACACAAGAAAGTCAAGATAAATGATTGAAAATTCAAATGTCAGCAATAGATATGAAGATTTAAGCAAACAAATTGAAAAGCTATGGCATCTGTAATAATTCTGCTGCAGAAGAGAACATATTTATTTTAGAATTTGAGACCTTTTAAGTCTTGTTGTACTTCATCCCGCCTTAGAGAGTGGTCTGTTACCTTAGGACACATCCTTCAGATAACAGTGCTTTCTTTTACTGGAGGAACAGCACCTTTCCAGAGCATATGTTCCAAATTTGGCCTTAATTTCCTGACTCATGAATGGAGACATTGTCTCCTTGGAAATCAGTAGTCTTCATCTATTTATCATCATGCAAATGATTTTTGGAATAAAATAAAATAGTTAATTTAAATGCAGTCTGCTTAAAGAGGACTTTGTGTTTCTCTCCAAATGAAAATTACATTGCAATAACATGAACATTAAAACTATACTTTCTAACTAATTCTATAAAGTCAACTATCCTGTGGAAAACTGATGAGAAATGTAATTGTTTGAAGCCAGCGCAGACAAAAGTTAAAGAAAAAGGTCTCTATGGGCTGTAAGATCTTAATTTTATGAAAATCAATTATTGAATGCTTTAAAATATATAAAGATTAGTAGGCAGATGGCAAAATATCTGAGTTTCACTCAAAGATTTGAAAGAAACTGCTTGGCCTAGTTCTCAAACTGCTCCAAGGATACAAAATTCCAGAAAGGAACATCATCTTTCATAACATTAATTTTAGATATCGTGCTCATTTACTTTTTGGCTCAGTTTTCTGTCTTCCTTCCAGATTTCTCCCCAGCATTCTAATAAGCAAGAACAAAGGCCTCCCTGGTTTTACAACGCCAGCATCAATGAACTAGTTCATTACATCACACAGTAATGTATACCTGGAGCAGGAAACAGCCTCAGTAGTGTCACTGGGACTGTCATAATATAAATTTTCACAAAGGCAACTCATTTAGTTGTGTGAAAGACTAGCAAATACTTTAACAGTGGCATATGCAAACCTCAACTAAATCTCAGACCTGCTCAGCAAGTGAGCTTTGCCCTTTATGGTAGTTCAACTATAACTTAGCCTTATTCTAAAAGGACTGTGCAAGTTTTGGTCTAGTATCTCATACCTGTGCTAAAGTTCTCCAGCTTCTAATGAATATGCTCAGCTACTTGAAATTCAATGGTGATAAAAGACATCACACTTTTTACACTCAAGTACCCTTTTCCCCGTAACAAGATGAGAAAAAAATGTTCTTGACCTATACAAAGAGAACTGGGCCAATAAATGTTACATAGAAGCATATTGGAAGTTCGTGAGGAGGTAGGCATTCTTTAGTAGTTAGCAATGATTACTGTGAAACTTGTATGAAGTTTTTCATGCATGTGATTGATAAAAATGAGATAGATGATAGTTGTATGTGTTTATTACTTTATTATTTTCCTATGTCAGCCATCTGCGTAAGCCCATGTGAATCTAGGAGCACATCACTGGGTTATGTACAAGTCATAGAAGAACACAGACATTATGTAAATAGTTTCGGTGAAGCAATTAAGTGGAAAAATTCATTTTACAATAGAAAGAATCAATGGCATTACTTACTATTTGATGGAGATGAAAACAGCTGAACTTTGGAGATGTTCGATCATTTCTCTAAGCTTTTAAGTACAACAAGGAGCAATGGATTTTAACCTGTCCCTTCCCAGACACAGCATCTCACCTCAAAGAAGGGAAAAACAGAAGGGAAAAGTTGGATCCAACTGCGATCTCTGTAATATATTTAAAGCCAAAGGGAAAACATCAGAGTGATTAGAATAGTATAGCATAGCATAGTGTAGCATAGGCTGAAGTGCTCAATGCCTACTTTGCCTCAGTCTTTAACAGTAAGGAAAATTGTTCCCTCTGTGCACAACCCCAAGGGTTGGAAGTGAAGCATGAGATTCCCAAGGTCCAAGAGGAGGTGGTTAGAGACTTGCTTGCCCGGCTAGACGCCCACAAGTCTACGGGGCCGGATGGAGTCCACCCAAGAGTTTTGAGGGAACTGGTGGATGTGCTGGCCAAACCCCTTTCCACCGTCTTCCAGCAGTCCTGGATGACTGGGGAGGTTCCACTGGACTGGAGGCTGGCCGATGTCGTGCCCATCTATAAGAAGGGGCGCAGGGAGGATCCGGGGAACTACAGGCCTGTCAGCCTGACCTCGGTACCGGGGAAAGTCATGGAGCGGGTGATCTTGAGTGCGATCATGAAGCACTTGCGAGAGAACCGGGTGATCAGGCCCAGTCAACATGGGTTCATGAAAGGCAGGTCTTGCCAGAGTAATCTGATCACCGTCTTTGACCGAGTAACTAAACTCTTGGACAAGGGAAAGGCTGTGGATGTCGTCTTCCTGGACTTCAGTAAAGCCTTTGATACAGTTTCTCATAGCATTCTGCTTCAGAAACTGTCGGCCTCTGGCCTTGACGGGTGCACACTCTCCTGGGTGAAAAACTGGTTGAATGACCGGGCCCAGAGGGTGGTGGGAAATGGAGTTAAATCCAGCTGGAGGCCAGTGACAAGTGGGGTTCCCCAGGGCTCAGTCCTGGGTCCAGTCCTGTTTAATGTCTTTATCAACGACCTGGATGAAGGCATTGAGTCCTCCCTTAGCAAGTTTGCAGATGACACCAAGCTGGGAGGAAGTGTCAATCTGCTGGAGGGTCGGGAGGCTCTGCAAAGGGACCTGAACAGGCTGGACTGAGACCAACGGCATGAGGTTTAACAAGGCCAAATGCCGGGTCCTGCACTTGGGGCACAACAACCCTAAGTAGTGGTAGAGACTAGGAGAAGCCTGGCTGGAAAGCTGCCAGGAGGAGAAGGACCTGGGGGTGCTGGTTTACAACCGACTGAACATGAGCCAGCAGTGTGCCCAGGTGGCCAAGAAGGCCAATGGCATCTTGGCTTGTATCAGGAACGGCGTAACCAGCAGGTCCAGGGAGGTTATTCTCCCTCTGTACTCGGCACTAGTGAGACCGCACCTCGAGTACTGTGTTCAGTTCTGGGCCCCTCACCACAAGAGGGATGTTGTGGCTCTGGAGCGAGTCCAGAGAAGAGCAACAAAGCTGGTGAAGGGGCTGGAGAACAAATCTTATGAGGAGCGGCTGAGAGAGCTGAGGTTGTTCAGCCTGGAGAAGAAGAGACTGAGGGGAGACCTTATTACTCTCTACAACTACCTGAAGGGAGGTTGTGGAGAGGAAGGAGCTGGCCTCTTCTCCCAAGTGACAGGGGACAGGATGATAGGGAATGGCCTCAAGGTCCGCCAGGGGAGATTTAGGCTTGAGATTAGGAAAAAGTTCTTCACAGAGAGTGTGGTTAGGCATTTGAACGGTCTGCCAAGGGAGGTGGTTGAGTCGCCATCCCTGGAGGTGTTTAAGGTTAGAGTAGATGAGGTGCTTAGGAGCATTATTTAGGGATTGGTGGGAATGGTTAGACTTGACGATCCAGTGGGTGTATTCCAACCTGGTTATTCTGTGATTCTGTGTGATAGCATAAATTAGAATAGAATAGGAAGGGACGTACAATGATCATCTAGTCAATGGGACAGTTGGACAGCTCTTTTCACTATGTGATTACTTTATCACTAGAAGAAAATATTCTTCCCAAAACTGTTTATCCATTTGGATGAAACTGGGCAGGGAGAGAGTAAGTGAAGATTCTGTAAATGATTTCTGGATGCTGGATGTATCTGAGGCAAGACCGAGAGTTAAGATATTTGGTCTCTCTAAAAGATATATCCCCTTTCCCATTGTGTTTTAGATGGCAATGATAATTTTACATGATGTAGGAGTTGTATCTGTTAAACCTCGGCACAAAAATTCAAGCTGAAAAAATAACTTACTTAAAATGTCTCCTTTTTATTTCAGTTCACTCAGAAGATGTTGGATAACTTCTATAACTTTGCTTCATCTGTGCTCAGGCACAGATGACACCAAATCCTTCTGAAGCTTTCATTCCTGCCAATGTAGTTCTGAAATGGTAATGGCAATGATCTCTAGTGACAAGTGTTCTTTTCTCTAATTATTAAACTCTTACGTCAGTGAGATGGCACAAAAATGTTTAAAAGTTTTTGTTGTTTATCTCAAGTACATAGAGGTTCTACCCATTGTTTCTGTATTTATTTGTCCACATCTTCATACCATTTTTGGTTGGAAAAGGCCTCTACAGCCTCTGAAATTTTTTTGCTTCTAGAAACGTTGCTCTTGACAAGAGCAACAAAGCTGGTGATGGGGCTGGAGAACAAATCTTATGTGGATGAGGTACTTAGGAGAATGATGTAGGGATTGGTGGGAATGGTTGGACTCAACGATCCAGTGGGTCTCTTCCAACCTGGTTATTCAGTGATTCTGTGATTCTGTGACTTGATCTGATTACTAGGATGATGGGCATCCTCAGACTCACTCTTCTACTCACCTGAACTTTTATTTCCCAGTCCCAAAAATGTTATGCACAAAGTAGCCACTTCTAATTGACTTAGGTTTACTAAGCTTGAATGAGCATCCTGTGGGATACCACTTAATTGTAAAACATGTTTTTATTGAAATAAAAGAAGTCTCACTGTAAATATTCTTCATATGGAATCAGAAAGGAGGATTTTGGATTTGCTCACTTCCTGATGTGGCGTAGACGTACTTTATTGTGTTCTCCACATAGACTAAATTGTTTTTGTCATTTTTAAAGCCAGTTAATTTGCAACATCTTACTGGGTTTTGTTCATTTTGGCATTTTGTGTGTGTGGTTTTTTTTTATTCTAGGTATGAGAACTTCCGGAGACATTTGACACAGAACCCTCTCTTCTGGAAAACATAAGCTTAAATTGGGTCATTTGAAGTGTTTTCTAAACAGCGCTATGTGAAAAATGCAGCAAGTAACTCCACTGAAAAGTTCTGAGGAGGGAAAAAAACGATTAGTCTCAATAGACAAACCTGTAACTTTTATATTACTCTTGAAAATTATTTAAAATTAAAGTCAGTGAAAACTACTTGCCTATGACTTTGGGGTTTTTTTAATTAAAACACCTGGCTTCAAGAAATTCATGTTCCATGTGCTTGCATAGAATTATTCTTTGACAACTACATTGGAAGTGGAAGAAATTACAAGATGAAAAGCGGTAGCATTGTTTCATGTTTGATATTTTGAGAGGTTCAGGTGTGAATAAAATAAATGTAATTTTCCTCCTTGACCTCTCTCTGAAGGGTGATCAGGCAACTGAGAATATGCTGATTTTGTTTTCCTGCTGGTACTTCCCCTGTAAGTTATTTCGCCCCAGCTCATATAAATGGTATTTCCCTTTTTGGCATGAAGACACTATTGACCTCAATGTACCCATCTCCAGCTTTTCCAGTAGGAAAGTGTAATCAAGAGAAGTCTTTGGGGACTCTTTCCCTGCTGCAAGTAAAATAGCTTTTAAGCCACGATTACGGGCCAATTTGGAGTTGTGGATTTGAACAGCAAAGCTCCTGAATTATTGACAGTCTTTCTCTTCAGGTTTCCCGAATTATTGTATGAAGGATGATGTGAAAGGGAACAACAATAAGCCTAATGGCTATTAGTCCCTGGAAGAGTTGTTCTGTGAGGAAATTGCATAATATCAAAATGTCAAAGTTAGGTCAAGGAATTGCTGTAGTCTCCACGGTTCAAGAAGAAGCTGTTGTGATCTGTTCTGAGGAAATCACTGCAGCACAGTGAACTGTGGTAGTGTTTTGACTATCCTATGAACTTGTCTGTGATTCTACTCAGAACGTAGAATAAAGCATCTCCATAGTCTCCAACAAAACAAGGAACTTGGTTGTAAATTCCAGGAAGGTTGGAAGAAGCTGGTGTCCCTTCAGTTTGGCACGAGAATGTACCTTCTCTTCCGTTGTTTCCACTATGTAATGCTTTAGGTGGCACAACGTCTTTAAGAACTGCTGCAGTAAGGACAGCTTTATTTCCAAGCACCCATATCTGTCCCACCATGGCAGAAAGGGAGACTGCCCGCCCTGTGATGTCACAAAGGGGGGGTCTGCCTGCCACACTGTAAAAGGAAACGCGTGCCTCCTGGAGCAGTCAGTCGGCGGTGGGTACTGCACTCAGCAGGTTATACCCTCAGCCTCTGCCACACAAGCAGTGTCCTCGGTCCCATCACTGGAGAGCCAGGGGGTCCCACCTGGTTAAGATGATTGAGGTGGTGATGGTGGTGCTGCACCTCAGCCTGATAGTCTGCATTCTGCAGGCCTCGAAGCTCCAGGTAGGTGATTACTGCATGCCCCACTCTGCACTGTGCTGTGCTGCTGTGTGGGGTGGGGTCCTGTGGCGTGGAGTTGCATGGGGGGCTGTGGCACTGGGACAGAAGCTGCTCCCATCTCACCCAGCCCTTTGTGGATCTTGCAGAAATGGTGGAAGAAGTCAAAGTCTCAGAAGAAGACGGCAAAGTCTACTCCGGTAGATGGAGAAGCAAAGCAGAGCATGACGAAAAGGATCACACAGCAACAGAGGACAACCCCAGATCGTGCTCGAGACCCTCACAACCATCCTGCCACAGGTTCTAGGGGGCAATGGATTTTCTTCCCTCTCCCCGAACACACCATGAACCTGGTGGCACCAGTGGGCGAGTGCCTGAACCCATGGTCTCCGCTGTTCCTCCCGCACTCACCAGAGACCAGGTCTTCCTTGCAGTCCTCCTTGTCCTCTCTGGACAGGAGGCAGTCTGTTTCCTGTGAGTCCATCAACTCCTCTTTCTCGGATTGTCCCATTTTACTCACCCCAGCGGGTCGTGGCTCAGACCCGAAGCCTAAAAAAGGGCCCGTGCGGGAGTCAAATCCAGCACTCTGCCAGGAATCCCCACAGGAGATACTGGTGGGGACTGAGCAAGAACATGTACCTGAGGATGGTGGCAACAAGGCACCGCTTCTTCTGGATGCAGAATCACAACCCTGCAGCTCCTCAAACATGGTGGACAGGGAGAAGGCTGTGGATGGTTACAGAGACAAAGAGATGCACACAAGACCAGAGAGAAGAAGCGCCTCCGTGGAGCTAGAAAAGAGCAGTTCCATGGGGTCAGGCTGGAGCATCCCTTCTGCTCTGGACACAAGCACTGCAGCAGAGAGGGGTCCCCAGCAGCTGATGTCCATGGGCAGGGCACCGTTCTCGGCAAGCCAGGGGCCAGACAGGAAAGGACAGCGCCTGCGAAAGGCCTGTGCCCAGCTCAGGCACTCCTTCAAGTCCTGCTGGAAATACTGCTGCCGGTTCTTCTGTTTCTGCATCCCTGAGGACCCATAGTGGCAGCGATGGACGCTTATGAGGTTCAACAATGCAAAGATCCTACACTAGGGCAACTCTCAGTGTAGATACTGGCTGGGGGATGAAAAGACTAAAAGCAGCCCTGCGGAGAATGACCTGGGGATCCTGGTGGATGAGAAGCTGGATGTGAGCTGGCAATGTGCGCTTGCAGCCCAGAAGGCCAACTGTAGCATGGGCTGCATCCAAAGATTTGTTACCAGGTCGAGGGAGGTGGTTCTGCCCGTCGACTCTGGAACCCTCGGCACAGGAAAGACACGGACCTGTTGGAGCGGGTCCAGGGGAGGGCCACTAAAATGATCAAGGACTTGGAACACTTTCCTTACGAAAAGTGGGTAGGAGCTGGGCTTGTTCAGCTGGGAGAAGTGAATATTACTAGGAGACCTTATTACAGCCTTTCCATACTTATGTCTTCCTTGAGAAAGGGAAAATCTACTGGGAGGATTGGAGACATCAAGATGATTTAATCCTCAATGAAAATAATCCACACTCTGAGTAGTACAAGAGCAGACTTAGATTATGCTCTACATCTTCCCTGGAGGTGTTTAAGGTGCAGGTGGATGAGGTACTGAGGGGCATGGTTTAGCGATTGCTGGGAATGGTTGGCCTCGATCCGGTGGGTCTCTTCCAACCTGGTCATTCTATGATTCTATGATCAGCACTGCTGTGGCTGCAACAAACCAAAGGAATCATAGTGGGGAAACTCTTGCCACTACCGAGGCTAAAGTCAAGAGAAGGCATCCACTGTGAAGGTTATTACAGCCCTGTCCAACCTGACCTTGAATGTTTCCAGGGATGGGGCATTTACCACCTCTTAGTAGCAGTAAAGAGTGATAAGATCTCCCTTCAGCCTCCTTTTCTCCAGCCTGAACAACCCCAGTTCCCTCAGCTGCTCCTCATAAGGCTTGTGTTGCAGAATTTTGGTCAGCTTTATTGGCCTTTGGACATACTCCAGCACCGCAATGTCTTTCTGGTAGTGAGGGGCCCAAAACTGAACGCAAGATTCAAGTTGTGGTCTCATCTGCGCTGAGCACAGGGAGCAATCGCTTCTCTAGTCCTGCCAGCCACACCATTTCTGATACAAGCCAGGATGCCACTGGCCTTCTTTGGCACCTGGGCACTCTGCTGGCTCCTATTCAGCCATCTATCATCCAACACTCCCAGGTCCTTTTCCACCAGGCAGCTTTCTAGCCGCTTTCCCCCAAGCCTGTGGCACTGCATGGGGTTCTTGTAGGACAAGTGCAGGACCCAAAACTCAGCCTTGTTGAACCTCATACAACTGGCCTCAGCCCATCGATCCAGCCTGGCCAGCTTATTACAGTGTGTAATGAAGTTCTGTCAGGCACTGTGTTTTGTATAACATGATCCATAGTTCCAACTTGCATGAAATGTCCTCCCAGAACCATGGAAGTTTCTGTTCCCAGGACAGGGTCAAAATGAAGGTGGAAAAAATGGTGCTCCTCTAATTCCTAACCCAGACTCTGGAAGGCTTCTCATATGAGTCTTTGTGGTATTGCTGTTTTCAAAGGCTGAACCCTGACAATTTTTACAAATTGTTCCACTCGGTGGAGAAGGTTGCTATGGAAATGAAGAAGCCTTTGGTGCCCAGAAACTCCATACAAGATACCACTTCTCCTGCCCCGAGTGACCAGCGAAGCAGATGGAGCCCAAAGCCACAGACTGAATGAACTAAGTGGACATTTCCTAGATACTTAGGGACATTTTACAGACATGTTAGGGAGCAAAGTGTTAATGAAGATAGTTAATTAGGATAGCTAATGAGGATACTCTGTCATAGTGCAGGATTTGAGTATGACATAAATTGTGTGCAATAACGGGTAGAGAATATAGGGGTGGCTTATATGCATTTTGAATTGGTTCCTAGAACAGTGTTAATATCCCAGTAGTGTTTTAGTTGCGAGTGAGAGAGTAAGTAAAAAAAAACAAACTAGAGAAATCTCCACTACTTTACAGCTTTCTGAACTAGAAGATATGCTAAGAAGCCCATAGTAATCCTTCCAATCTGATCCAAATGAGAAACTGCATGAAGAGGGATGAAATCATTTAGATCTGAGCAAAAAACTTGTGAAATCCTCACTGATCCCTTTGCATTTAGAAACCATACAATAAATCATATCTATATAAATGACATTTCAATAAATTTCAGTTTTCATATATGCTGTTCCACTTGTCCACACCAGCCGTGTCTTTATGAGATGTAAAATTCCTAAGGAGCTTCACCACAAAAAAGAAACTGGGGGAGGGGAGTTGGGGGGGCATGGGACGGTGGCTTTGGGTGAGTACACATGCACATTGAAATGATACACGTGTTGAAAAGTAGGGTTTCTTCCAATATTCATAGCAAGGAAGTGTGAGAAGGCCAGCTCTCTCTGAATCCCAGTCTACTGACCTGTTTGCCATTTTTGTTGTAATAACGACAACTTTAAACGGCCTCCAGCATGTCTCCTTGCTAATATGGCCAATATTGATGCCTCTGGCTTCAGAAGTAGCATGGACAGTTGCAGCACCTCAAGGGATGGTTTCTTCTAAAGGATAAACTTTCCTGGAGGACAAGGACATTCCTGAGGACTGGACAAAGTCATCTATGATTACTACCTCCATAAAAATGAAACAGGTCAGTCAGCCTTATATTGATCCCCAGGAACATTGTAGAGTTAATTGTTCAATAATCAGTGAACAAGCATGTGAAGAAAAAGGACAAAGGAACCCAAACAGCATGCCTTGTCAAAAACAGACTACATCAAATCAATCCAGCATCCTCGAGTCAGGGTAAACCCCCAGTTATACACTTGGGCAACAGCAGAGGAGATGACACATAGAAACCCACTGTGCGGAACATGCCTCCTGCCATTACTTCAGTCGCTTTCTTGATGGCAGGGCCTTGTAACTGCCATTCACTTTGACAACCTCCTGTGTGTTTGAGAAAGAGCAGCAGCTACTTGGTTGATTTCCACGGTACTCTCAACTGAAATATTCTGGGCTTTTTTAGTCAGACTTCCCTGAAACTGAGCCTTCAGGAGCTGGAGAGCTGCTGCAGCTTTCCTGTTGTGTAAGACTGAAGCTGACAGATAAGCCAAATAGAAGAAACTCCAGTATCGAGTCAAGATGTCATTGGTGCACTTAAATCTTTCACTGAGGCCAGTAGTTCATGAGACACAACAGCTTGTGGTGGATTGTCAACTGAATTCCAAACGGAGATGCGTGTACTCACTTGGGTAAATGCCCCAAGAGAACTGCAGACTTGAACATAAAGTGTCAGGGTGTACTTCTGAGCATGCACTCTAACGGGGAGAAAAGATGGAGGAGTCTAGGCTGATAATCAAAGTACGGAACGGGGACAAATGTATTTTCCTTCACAGTAGAGCAGTGTGTTCACTGGAACCTACTGTCACTTTATATGTCAAAGGTAAATTGCTGTGCACTGCATTGAACAACCAATTTTGTGTAAAAGGCTGTAACCCAGCATGAGTTGATGGTACACTTTCCAGCCCTAGGAAGAGAATTTATCTCAAATGCATGTCTGCAGCATGCAGCCCTCCCCTCACTTCCCCCCCCTTCCCTTCCCTTTTGGGGTGATGTAAGTTGTTTATGCAGTGGCATAAAAGCTAGGCCTCTCATAGCACATTTTTGAAGACCCTGCCTACAAGTGAAGCGCTGCATGGGAATCCTAATTGCTGGGGCCAGCTCTCCAAATGCTCCTCCTGAGAAAAAGGCTTCCCCAACAACTTTGGATCTGGATGATGGTGATGAGGCAATTAGTGATGTATCTTTCTTAATTATAATGCTTATTCCCTTGTAGTCATGATGAGAAGCACTGCCTTTAAAAGCTGTTACTCTTAACTTGTTGTTGGTCACTACCAACCATTTGTTCCCTTTCTTGCTGTAAGAAGTCCAGTAAAATTTCATTTTCCAGAGTATTCGAGAGTTTGGGTGTTTATGCCAAATGTGCTCTGTGATTAGCACATTGTGGTTAAACATCCCTGCACCATCCTTACTCAGCATCCCATAGCCCATTCCCATTCAACATCCCATACAACATCCTCACTCAGCATCCCATACACTATCCCCTGATCAGCATCCCATCAGATGTTATGAGTTTAAAGCATCTGTTTTATTGTGGAATAAAGCCAGGAAAGCAAGGCATACAGTGCTGAGCACGTGGCTGAAGCAGGGCTGCGTCCAGCCAGAGCCGAGTCCAGCCAAGCCTCCTCTCCCCTTTTAGACATTTCTTTTCCACGCAAAACTGGTTACATTCGAGCGGGAAAGCAGTTGCTCACTTGTCCCCATCAGCAAGTGTTGGGGTGGTCCTGCCACATGTCTTTCGAGAGGGGTCGGCCCAGGCAGTGCAGCAAGGGGTCGAGCAGCGGCTGCCCCTCAACTGAACCCAGCACCGCAGACAAGCGGGCGCCACCAAAGAAAGAAGACATTCCACCCCGACTTAAGCACTTGTCCTAAACTCAGGTACAGATATCACGACCAATACATTTGACTCTCCACCCTGTTAACACACACACACACATCCTTTATTTCAAGCCAAAATGCTGAATATCCTGATTATTACATCCTTATGCCAGTTTTTTTTTTTTTTATTCTCCTGTGTAGCTATTAAGGTTTCACATGCCAAATCCTTTCCTTTTCCCATTTTACAATCATAGAACCATAGAACAGTTTGGGTTGGAAGGGACCTTAAAGATCATCCAGTTCCGATCCCCCTGCCACCGCTCTCATGGTGAAGAAATTATTCTTACATCAAACCTAAATCCGACCCTTTCCAGTTTATACCCATTGCCCCTAGTCCTATCACTACAAGTCTTTGTGAACAATCACCCCTCCTGCCCGCCCCTAGCTTTCCTGATGGTCCCTTTCAGGTACTGGAAGGTCACTATAAGATCTCTTCTCCAGGCTGAACAAGCCCAACTCTCAGCTTGTCCTCGTATGGGAGGTGCTCCAGCCCTCTGATCATCTTTGTAGCCTCCTCTGGACCCATTCCAGCAGTTCCATATCCTTTTAAATTTATGTTACTACCCACAGTCTGTGACTTAAGCCAATTATTATAAATCCAGGGTATTCTAGGAGGGGAAAATCAAGCATCACACCTTCCCCTTCCAACTGCAGGAGGAAAACATAATTGCCACAGATTGCTTTTTACAAAGAACTTCGAGAGCTGGAGCTGCAGGATGTAGCACTGAAGGGGACTGTGGAGAGGATTCCAGGGAAGTTCAGAGCTGTGTGAGGGCATTGCTCTTGGACATACACACAGGAAGAGCTTTAAGGAGCTTGGGGAAATTAAGGGAAACCCTTATTTCATGTCACACAGGCATTTCCAGTATAAAGCTGGACCTGACCAAGCTGGTTTGAGGATGAAAGCATTGGACTTAGAGGACCTAGAGTCATGGAAATAACCAGATACTCAACTCCCCTTGAAAAATGACAGGGAGGTTGGAAGTTTGCAAGATGAACAAGAGATGGGGTACTACAGATTCTTTCTGAAAAGGATCTCTTCTGAGAACCTCAATAAGTATCTCCACACCTCAGTGCTAGAAACGGTCTCACTACCTAGGGAGAGAAGTTAATCGTGTCTTTCCTTCATAGTTAAGACTTGCTCGGTGACCTGTTACTTGTCGCTAAGACACTTGGGCTGGTCTTTGTAAACACTGCAAAATGCTATCAAAATAAAGTCTGTTGTACCTTGTGTGTGATTGGCTAAATAATCTCCTGAACTGCCTTCTATCTCTAGGCATCTATGAATCAAAAGAATTGGGTTTATGTACTAGTCGTTAGATAGAGTAGTATTTGCAGGTTTTGCACTGGTTAAAGTTTGGGGTTTTTTTCAGTTAGGGTTTTTCTCCTGCTTTAAAATTACCAATATGCCACCTTGAAGTGGCCAGTAGAAGTATAACTGTGCAAAGGTACTATATGCTCATTAATATCCCTTAATTGGCATCGTTTTAAAGCTGTATTAATAGGAATCCCTTTTTTGTCAGCATAGCAAATTCTACATGAAAATGTTGTCTTAGTCATAGAATGATTAGTTTGGAAAAGACCTCTGACATTACTGAGTCAACCGTACCTGTCCACTACTAAACCTTATTCCTAAGCACTACATCTATCGGTCTGTTAAATACCTCCAGGGATGGTGACTCAACCACCTCCTTGGGCAGCCTGTTCCAGTGCCTGATAACCCTTTTGCTGATGAAATTTTTCCTGATGCCTGATCTTAACCTGGTGCAGCTTGAGGCCATTCCCTCTTGTCCTATCACTTGGCAGAAGAGACCAACACCCACCTTGTTACAACCTCCTTTCAGTAGCTGTAGATAGTGGTAAGGTCTCCCCTCAGCTGCCTTCTCTGTAGGCAAAACAACCCCACTTCCCCCAGCTGCTCCTCATAAGACTTGTGCTCCAGACCCTTCACCTACTCCGTTGCTCTTCTCTCAACATGCTCCACGACCTCAACATCTTTCTTGTAGTGAGGAGCCCAAAACTGGACACGGGATTCGAGGTGCAGCCTCACCGATGCTTAGAAAAAGGGCACAATCACTGCCCTGGTCCTGCTGGCCACACTGTTTCTGATACAGGCTGAGATGCCATTGGCCTTCTTGGCCACTTGGGCACACTGCTGACTCAGAACCTGCCGGCTATCAACCAACACCTTCGGGTCCTTCTCTGCCAGACAGCTTTATAGCCACTCTTTGACAAGCCTGTAGCACTGCATAGGATTCTTAAACCTTATGCCACTGATTTCAGCCAATGGATCTGGCCTGTTCGGACCCCTTTCTAGAGCATCCCTTCCCTCAAGTAGATCGACACTTCCTCCCAGCTTAGTGTCATCCGCAAACTTCCTAAGGCTACTTTCAATGCCCTCATGCAGATCATTGATTCATTGATAAAGATATTAAACACAACTGGACCCAGCACTGAGCCTTGGGGAACACCACTAGTGACTTGCCTCCAGCTGGATTTGCCTGGGTCAAGAATGTTCTTTTCCTCATGCCTTAACTCTCCAAATAAAGGGACAAGATTGCCAGGCAGAGGAGGAGTTATGAGAGCATTAATTTATATTTTGCATCACTTTGTCTTGCTTTGAGGCTTAGAGTCAAGATATACATCTACAAGTATGACACGGTTTCATAGAGGAGAGTGGAGAATCCCCTGTAAGTTTTAATCGGCACAGATGCAGGTGGCTTGGAGGTGTTCTGACCAAAGAAGAGGGGGTTTTGATAATAATGATGGAGGCAGATTTGGATTCCACTGTCAACTTTTCTTGGAATGGGAATTTGCTCCCTGGGCTTGTTGAGCTGATAAACTTTCGAGCCTGTATGTTACGTTTACACTGGCCCATTTGCCAAAGCAGTGATTTTACTGGCAAAAAAATTAATTATCCAAAATAGCTGTAAAGAGCCCCAAAGTTCATAATTAATAAGCACAAACCTAAGACTTGGACCAAGAAAAAAAATCACTTATCTATCTGATTGCAACAGCTTGGGGTTTTGTTTTTTTTTATTTGCTCTAGGCTGGGATAAAGCCAGAGAGGCACAGTGAGGGTTCTGTTATGCTCCTTTTCTTAGTGCTAGGAGGTCCCACCTGGTTAAGGTGGTGCCGGAGGTGATCATGGTGCTGCACATCAGCCTCTGCCACGCAAGCAGAGATGTCGGTGCCATCACTGGAGAGCCAAGAGGTCCCACCTGATTAAGATGATTGAGGTGGTGATGGAGGTGCTGCATGTCAGCCTGTCAGTTTGCATTCTGCAGGCCTCGAAGCTCTGGGTAGGTGATTACTGCACTGGCCCACACTGCCCCACTCTGTACTGCGCTGTGCTGTGCTGCTGTGTGGGGTGGGGTCCCGTGGCATGGAGTTGCATGGGGGATTGTGGAACTGGGACAGGAGCTGCTCCCATCTCACCCAGCCCTTTGTGGATATTGCAGAAACGGCGGAAGAAGTCACAGTCTCAGAAGAAGGTGGCAGAGTCTTCCCAGGTAGATGGAGGAGCAAAGCAGAGCATGATGAAAAGGATCCTGCAGTGCTGGAGTGATTCAGGGCTAGGTGAATTAACCATTGATGAACAGGATAACCATTGTTTAGCAGCTTGAGATAAACACAAAGAAAGGACTAACGCTTACGGGTAAACAGAACAGTAATAATTTGGCCAAAGCAACTGACACTTAAAGAATAGCAGAATAGAAGCTGCTCACACTTAAAGAATACACAGGATGACAGTTGTTTAGCTAAAGCAACGTATTTCTATAAGCCTTTATGTAGGAAGGGAACCTGTTGCTAGAAGATTCCTGATAAGCAGGACAAGTCATCTGGACCTGTGATAAGAGCAAAAACAACACTGATAAAGATGGCAAGGATCCAGAAAACACACACGCAGATTGAAGCTAAAGGAAGTTAAGACAACTGACTTCATCCCTGAGAAAACCTTGCACAGGCACAAAAGAAAAAGAAGACTCTTCTCAAACTCATTATAATAAGAAGTGGGGAAAGGTTATGAGTATGTATAGGCATTTTTTGAAATATGTAACAGTTTACTGTATAAAGCCAAGACAAGTTGCCACGCACGTTGTTTTGGAGAAATAATTCTCCTGCGCGTCTCAACGCTGAATAAACATACCTACTTTATAACATTATAAGTTATAGAGTCTTGATTCGGCATGTTAGTTTTGGCAAGCCAGGCAGGAGACTTTTCTGCCGGCTGTGGTACCGACTGTGGAGCGGACATCCTAGGCGCACCCTGAGCTTCTTCCTCAGAGGAGCTCCTCTCCCAGCCATTCACTACAGGCCAGAAAAAGATTGCCTGTAGCAGAGGACAAATGGTATGTTTAACAAAGGTTAAGGAGTTCGGGAAGGCTGGAAAGTTTGGGAAGGTCAGTAAGTCGGTGGGGATGCCCATGAGTGGCAGGGGCCGCTGGTAAAGCGTGCAGCGACATCTGGCGTAAAACATAGTTCCCCATACTGGAAGGAGGGTACCCGGGGTTTGCTGACCGATAGAACAGCCGCTAGCAATCTTGGTGGTAGATCGAGCAAATCCAAGCTTATTGCTGCATCTCAGTTGGGAGCTGTGATAGTGGGGGACTTGCGTATGACGTAAATGGTATAGAATAAGGGGTGGAAAATGTATGGGTTTGTATTAGGATAAAATAAAATTTCTTCACAGTGGCTTCTATGTGTTTTGGATCGGTGTGGAAAAGAGCATTGATAACCCAGTGATGTTTTGGTTGCTGCTGAGATGAAGACAAAAAAAATACTAGAGAAAGCTCTACTACTCTAGAGTTTCCAAAACTACAATACTAAAAAGCCCACAGTAATCCTTGAAATCTGATCTAAATGAGATACTGCACCAAGGAGAATGAAATCATTTGGGTGAAATAAATCTGATCACACAATAAACTTCATGACCTTTAAAACAGCAGAAGAACAATATATGTCTGTAAAAATCTAATATCCTAAATAAATATCTGATCCAAAAGTAGAATCAGCCCCTTCAAGAAAAAGGCTATTTTAAAAGATGTGGGGGAATTAACTAGTATATTATTATAGAGTACTTTATTACTCTGCCATTGTATTACTGAGGGAAACAATTACATTTGTCTACTGAGTCTATAGAAATTAATTTTACGAAGGATTTTCCATCTATAAACCACCAAATACTGAGAGACATGGAGAACTACTGAAAGGTTTGTAATATGTGTCTAAAAGAGAAAGCTTGTTGTCAGTAAGTCAACGAATGAATGTGCAGGCATCATTTATTGGTTGACCAATTAATAGTGGTTGTAATTATTGTTTTGAGTAAATTGCTGGGTATGTTTACTAGGTGATTCACATCTTCTGGATACTCACTGCTACTCAAATCTTTATGTTGTCTTTTTTAATTAAATACACATGAGCTGATTTTGAAAGGCAACTACCAAGTCTGCTGAGCTCTAGAGAAGATCTCAACGTGTAGAATCATAGAATCATAGACTCACCATGTTGGAAAAGACCCACCGAATTATCGAGTCCAACCGTTCCTATCAAACACTAAACCATGCCCCTCAGCACTTCGTCCACCCGTGCCTTAAACACCTTCAGGGAAGGTGAATCAACCACCTCCCTGGGCAGCCTGTTCCGGTGCCCAGTGACACTTTCCGTGAAAATTTTTTTCCTAATGTCCAGCCTAAATCTCCCCTGGTGGAGTTTGAGGCCATTTCCTCCTGTCCTGTCCCCTGTCACTTGGGAGAAGAGGCCAGCACCCTCCTCTCTACAACCTCCTTTCAGGTAGTTATAGAGAGCAATGAGGTCTCCCCTCAGCCTCCTCTTCTCCAGGCTAAACAACCCCAGCTCCCTCAGCCGTTTGAGGCGGTGGGGAGCCCATTTGAGGCAGTGAGGCACTTCCCTGATTCGGGAGAAGGCCCGAAGAACCCGGGCAGGAGCGGGGTGGGCGGTGCTGTTCCCGCGAGGTTCCTGATGGGAGGGGGCGGTCCCGACGCCCCAGGAGATTTAAACTCTCCCTTGGGAGTACGGCGAAGTGAAGTAGCACAAAGAGGGGCGGCTGGAGCTCCGAGGGCACAAAGAGGGGCTAGAGGCTGGCCAGAATGCACTGAGGACCATGGTGGCCGCCCGGCAGGAGAGTAAAGTTATCCTGGGTGCTGCAGCAAGCAGGATGGGTGTTGCCACCCAGACAGAGCCTCAGTGGGTGCGTGTGGGGCTTTGCTTGTCTGTAACGATTTGCTAGGTGTTTACTCTATGTTATTGGCTTGTGCTGGTTATGGGTGTGGTTGTGTTAGGCTATGTATTTTAAGCACTAGAAATCACTAGGTGTGAGTTTCTTAATTATAAGTGATGCTATTATTTTATTATTGGAAAATCTAGTTATGTGTTCCCAGTGGAATGATATGTATCATCACTTGGCAAATCAAAAGGAAAATGTGCAGTTTCACACAATATGCTACCAGAGCTAATTGAAGCTAATGGAAGTGTTAATTATTTCGTTGGTCAGTGGAGGAGTCGCATACAGAACAGCTAGCTAAACAACAAAATGTAAATGGCCATAATCTGGTAACTACATGGGAGGATTTGGGCATTTGTACCATCACACCTAAAGATTTGGTGAACCAGTGCTCCAAAGCCTAAGGTAAAATGAGAAGTCAGGTTTGTACACAGTGTTTGCACACTAGTTTTAATTTTAAGAGCAGAATATAAATTTTTTGTTCAAGTTTGGCTTTGAATTATGGCAGAATATAGACCCACTCCTAGCTGTTACTGCAGTAGTTACTCTTAAAGTGGTAAACTTGCACCTGTCTTCGTTTTTTAAGTGCAATTTTCCACCCAGCTCTCAAAGATGCACATGGTTTTTTACTTAGTTCAAACAGTATCATCCCTCCAGAATTTTCTCAGCCTTTTCTCCCACAAAAAGGGTCATGGGAGGATATACAGATCAGGCATATACAGGGTAAAGTAGTTTAAAATTATAACCAGAGGTAAAATAAAAGCTTTTTGAAATCAGAACTTTAGTTTGAAACTTTTGCTACTGGAAGTGTTGCATAATCTCGCTTGTCTTAACATGTGGAGCAATTCTATACTCTTGGATGTTCAAGTTTTCTTCGGAATAGTCTTGCTTTCTCTATTTCACATTGCGCTTTTTAACCAACTACCTTTGGAATTTCCTCATTCCTGCTGCTTTCTGCAATTTCTGATTTGTTGCTGCTAGACAGTGACTTTTATATTGCTTAGCTGACTTTTGGCTGGGTCATTTTCTGAACTTTTTTATTCTGTAGTTTAATAGTTGCTTGCCTTGTAATACAGAATCCCTGTGCTACAGTTTCTTCTGCAATAAGTGATTACTATATTGCATTCATATACTACCTGCCCTTGCTTCAACATTTGCTTTTTCATTCAAAGAGAAAAAAAAATAGTCAGAGGTGTTCCCTCTTTAAATTGGAGTTCACATCTCTGGTTATTACCTCTCCTCCCAACTATGAGTCTGAGACTAAAAAGAATTGCATGGAAAAATGTCAGACTTATCATCATGAGAAACTTCAGCAATGAGTCATTTATAGCAATCGGTTCAAATAATCAGATAATTCACCTTAAACATCCTCAATGCTGCTGCTGCCTTTTGCCGTGCTTTTAATGATGATTAGAAGTGGCAGGTAAGAGCAGCCAGAAGAATGAGAAAGATACATCTGTGTTATCATCATCGGTACTAAGGGCAAAATATAAAGCAAAAGGAACATGCAATTTAGGTTGGAATTTGTAACCAAGCAGATAATTCACACACAATAATTAATTGGATCAATTCAACTTATGCAGCATATTCAAAATCACAAGCTGACTGTGACATCCTTTGTTGCTCACATTTTGGAAATGTTATGTCTATAATTTCACAGATATATTTTAGCAGCACTGTTTATTTCATGATTGATCAGACCGGTCACATAAAACCACTTTTCTTGTAGCGAGAGAATGAGTACTACAGGGCATTCTCCACAAATTCTTATCTTTCAACCTAATCTTCCATAGCGTTTTGTGCCAGAAATAATCTGTCACACCACAGTTTGTCAACTTGAGAGGCCGTTCTTACAGTGAAGTTGGTATTATATTTTAAACAAGCTACTTTTTACAGTAGTAGTCTCTAATCTCTAGTATGCCTCACTGAGGCTGAGGTATAGAACGTTTTTTCCTACATGCAGATGAACTCACCCATGCAAAGCAACAAGAACCCATATAATACGTGTGTTTTCCTGCCTTGCATGCATTGCCAGCATACTTGTAATACATGCCAGTAAACAAGGCCAGCTTCTGCCAATGACCCTGAGGGATAGAAAAGTATCAAGTAGTAGCATCCTATTACCCCAAACCTTTGAAAGAAAATAAGTTTTCTAGTGACTTGCCTTAAACTGAACTCATTTACAAATTGTTAGTCTTATTTTAATTATATGAAAGGCCTCTGCTTAAAAAAATCCCTCTGCTTTTTCAAAGCTACAGGAAGATGGCAGTGTTGACTGATTGGAAGTTGTAGAGTCCAGCAGGATCTGTTATTGCATTAGTAACAGAACACAGCAGGCAATGCACTCAAGCAGTAAATACAACCCCCAAACCCTGCTGGAGAAATGAGCCCTCACACAAAATAGCTCAGATTGTCCACTCTCATGGTGTCCTAGTAGTTTTTATCATCTCTTTAGTTATCTGACCAGCAAAGGTATGAGTTTGTTTAAAAAGAATCAATATTTTTTAAGTACGTATATCGTACCTTCCATTTTACTTTGACTGTTTTATGCAAAATGATGCTTCAGTGTTTGGGAGTTTTAGCCCAGATCTAAAGAATTGTGAATATAACTAAAGAATTCTATAGACTGATTTAAAGTATACACATTTAAACTATTGACTAGATTTATGTTCCTTGGTATTACATTATGATTTATAGTATTACTTGTCTATAAACGCATTTATAAACATAGTAGTACCCAGTGACTGGAAAAAACATCCCCAGTGGCTGGAAAAAAGGAAACATCACACCTATTTTTTAAAAGCATAAAGAGGAGGATCCTGGGAATTACCAATCAACCAGCCACACCTCCATGCCCGTTAAGATCATAGAACAGATCCTCCTGGCAGATACATTGAAACACATGGAAGGTGATTAGAGGCAGCCAATAGTTTCACCAAGGGCAAATCTTTCCTGACCAACCCAATGGCCTTCTATGACAGAGTGGCCGCATCAGTGGACAAGGGCACAGCTATGGATATCAGCTACCTGGACTTCTGTAAGGCCTTTTATAGTTCCCCACAACATTCTTGCTACTAAATTAGAGATGGGAGTTTGATGGATAAGGAATTGTCTGGACGGCCACATCCAAAGAGTTACAGACAATGTCTCAATATCCATGTGGAAGCCAGTAACATGATGTCCTTCAAGGGTCCTTACTGAGATCGGTTGTATTTAATATATCCATCAATGACTTAGTGAGACTGAGCATACTCTCAACAAGTTTGTGGATGACACAAAACTAAATGGTATAGCTGATTCACTTGAAAGAAGGAATGCCACCCAGAGGCACCTTGACAGACTTGAGGAGTGGGCCCAAGTGAACCTAATGAAGTTCAACAAGGCCAAGTGCAAGGTCCTGCACCTGGATCACCACAATAAAATTGACTGATATCTGCAGAGAAGGACTGGGAGATATTGGTAGATGAAAAATTGGACATGAGCCAGCAATGTGCACGTGCAGCCCAGAAAGCCAGCCATACCCTGGTCTACAGGAAAAGTAATGTATCCATTGTACATATTCCAACAAGATATGTACCTATCGTCTACCCAAGTCTCTCTGCCTTTGCAGGAGGTTGATGCTATGTGACCTGATTTACAGGACAAAGACCAATGCTACGGATATGCACGATTGTACCTTTCAGGTACCTCATCTCACAACTTTATCTTGGAGATAGTTTAAGTAAAACATGAGACTGGTAGGCTAGAGCAAGGGCCGATGGAGGAAGGACTGAACTGTTAGTTCTCTCAGTGTTGAGTATAGGCTGCAAGCTGTACTTGCTCTGTCTCCTAAACTAGAAACCAACCTGTTTATTTTTCTGCTGAAGGCAAAGGAGGGAGTCTTTTCATTTTACGCCCAAAGGACTTCACTGCTCCAGCTCCTTATTCAAATAATTATATCTCTTCCAGTGCCACTAAGTGAGGAAGGATGCTAAGCAGTAAGAGGTTAGAGAGAGACACTTGCAATGATCATGTCTTCCTCTGCAAATACTTAGGTGAGCTTTAGGCCTTAAATGACCATAGGGCCTGAGAAAACTGTGTCCAACTATGTGTCTTCTTCAACTAACATCACTAACTACTTTACAGAGTCTTCACATCTCTTTCTATGGGACCATAGATTCTGGGGGCCTCTTGCTCCCCAAATCCAGTCAGTTCTTCTGGCTCATGTGGGATAGACTTCAACAGGCAGGAGAAGGAGAACAAGTTCAACTAGAGTTCCCTCTAACTTGGTTGAATTCTCAGAAGGGGCATGTAGGGCACCTACCAACATTTCTCCTTTCACTGACAGCCCAACAGCAGAGTTTAGCCACACTTGGTGGTCTCCTGCCCTTACACACCTCCATAAAAGCCAGGCTCTGGCCTGGATGGCAAATGGCGTTTATTGATAGGTAACACGGCACTATATAGCCTGGGGTTATGACCTCACTTCCGTCTGCTTACTTCATAGCCCTATCGCCACTGGCTATCTGGAGTGGGGGGAAGGGCCCTGTCTTTCCGTACAGCGCGACATCTTCCAGCTGCCAGACCCTAACTACCCACACATTCCACTAGAATTTTGTCCGTAGGTAGCTTGAGTGCTAAATAACCCTTTCCTAATTTCCTAATTTTTAATATGTTCTTTCAATCTTTTCCTTTTTTTACTGGTTCTTTTTTAGAACCATTTTGATTCATCATTATGTGCTAGGTCCCCTACCCAGCTCCTATACTCAGGGAAAGTCTTTTGTCTCAAGCTGTTCTCCAATGAGAAAATCAGCAATGACAATTTCTAGCTACATTTGTAGTTTTCATCGATCAGAAGTCTACATAGTGCTGCAGTAATTTATTCTACTTGCTTATGCTTCATACCCTCTGACAGACACATTCTCCACAAAGTTGTTACTCTCCTTGTGAATCTATTTAAATTTAGGACTACCTACTATCCTTTGACAATCTATTCTGTAAATTAGCAATATGCTTTATGAAAATACTTTATTTTGACCTCATAGTATCACTATCTGTTGCTGAGTTCTGTGCTGTGTTGAGTAAATTTTGGCTATTCACCTTTTCCATACCATAAAAGATTTCAAAGGCTGCCAAGCTGAAGTGGACTCACATGTCTCCAGAAGAAACAATTCCATCTTTTTTATTATACTAGGCCAAATCCAGCACTTTCTCTTTTACCACTTATGGACATCAGGACCCATGAAATGTGGATACACGTAGCACATATGGTGCAGGACCAGAAAGAACCGGTCTCCTACAGGGACCTTCACTCACCCAGAATGGGTCCCTTCTTCACTCCTTCTTGCACTTCAGCAGTGCCTGTCCCATCATTAATTAGCATTTTATCTTTTCTTCTATTTTAGTCTTTTTACATCTTAGTAATATATGTCACGGTTTAACCTCAGTCAACAACTAAGCACCATGCAGCCATTTGCTCACTACTCCCCAGTGGGATGAGGGAGAGAATGGGAAGAGTGAAAGTGACAAAACTCATTGGCAGAGATAAGAACAATGTAATGATGGGAAACAAAAGCTGCCGTTTATAATAATAATAATAAAAATAATACCAATCATGAAAAACAACAATGAGAGAAAGAAGTACAACCCAGGAAAAAGAGGTGATGCACCTGAAAAACAATTGCTCACCACTCACTAACTGATGCCCAGCCAGTCCCTGAATACTGATCCCCCCAGCCAACTCCCCCCATGTTTATATACTGAGCATGACACCATATGGTATGGGATATCCCTTAGGCCAGTTTGGGTCAGATGGGTCCCCTCCCAGCTTCTTCTGCACCTCCAGCCTCCTTGCTGGCAGAGCAGTAGGGTATGCTGAAAAATCTGTGACTTAGTGTAAGCACTGCTCAGCAACAGCCAAAACATCAATGTATTATCAACATTATTTTCACTCTAAATCTAAAACACAGTACTATACAGAGTATTGGAAATAAAACTAATTTTATTCCAGTCAAAACCAGAACAACATCCAAGATAAAATTTAAAAATATTTGGTTTGGTCAGTGGCTTAGGAAAGGAAATATTTATGAATGGCCTGAAAACTCTAGTATTACTATGGGAACATGTGTTAATAAATATACATAGATTCACCTAGAGTAATTGGCCACTTGTAGAGAGATACAGCTAATTTTTTCAAGTATTAAACAGGGTGATGCCAAATGGATAACCAACGAACTAGGGAACACACAGCTGCTAGTCAAGCAATGTGCTAACTCATCCCTTTGTGTTTCCTTAAAATAATTTGCAAGTTTATTTAACCTTTGGAAGCTGAGAGCAAAGGGTACTCTTTTGATTTTTAGATTTTACTTTCCCTCCTTAGCATTGTTTTGGCTTACAATGATTATTGATGACAGCAATAATACCACTGCCCAGGTCTGAGGAAAGTGTTTGGTTTCCTTAGGCAAGAGGCCCAGAGTTTTTAATTTCCATTTTATGGTTAGTGTGATGTTCCAGAAAGCATACAGAGGAGAACTCTATAAACCAATACTTGCAAAGATGAAAAAATGAGATGAGTGACATTTTTTAAAAAGCATCATATACTCTATGAACACTTCTAAAAAAGAAAACTTTTTTTCACACATGAAGACCACAAATATTTCAGTTGAAGAACCAAATGCCTGGATTTTCATATTGAATCCCATTAGCATTCCATGTCCTATAAAAAAGCCTAATGGCCTCTTGAACACTCTAGTAACTTGAGTACATTAGTGTAATAGGCAGGGATTGAAAGCAGAAACAAAGAGATCCTTAACCATGAAAGTTAAACACATCTGTTCATGTTCAGTCGTTAAAATAACAAACATTTCATCACTAAGAAATATAGATCTTAGTATAGGAAGATTTAGTGTAAAATCAGCTCAATATAATGTTCTGCCAAACTTACATATTGGTCAGAGGAGGAATTTTATAGCGCCTTCCATCTTAGATGCCAAGCAGAAGTCCTAGTACAGTTTCACCTAGTGGAAACCACAAAGGAACCACATGGGTCTACAGTGCTGCCATCATGACTTCTGAGATGAAATCACAAATTAAAAAGATTATATTACCCTGATGCATCTCCCTACTGTATTTAAAAAATAGGGAAAAGCTGATGTCACTTGTCTAGTCCCTGAATTGACAAATAGTTTGCCCACCACATAAAGACATCAATGTGCTTCTGATGTGGGGGAGCCTATTCCACCATCCTAACCTCTGTGATCAATGGCTTCTCAACTGATCCTTGCATCTTGGTACTGACAGTGCACCCAGCTTCTGTGAAGCCCCAGACACTTCACAGGAATGAAGCACCAAAAAAATGCTCTTAGTTTTGCAGTTCCTAGAGGGTGGCATACTCAGTGCTTATCCTTTCACCTTGGGAATATATTTAAATTGATGAGGTTGTAGAAAACAATTTTTTAAATTTTTTTTTTTTTGTAAAAAACTGTAAACAAAGCTGCAGAAGGAAAGAAGTTAGAATATGCTTTATCAGGTCCTCTCTAAAGCTCATATCTAGTCTAGACTGTTTCTCAGTCATTAGCAAGCCAGTCCTGTGTCTTAGCTGATCCTTTTTCCCTTCTGTCTACTTCCTAGGTCTACCTATAACAGTTTGTACTAACCTCCTCTATCCAAAGTGGATTACCTCGTTCTCTCTTAAATTCATGCATTTCCTGGCTCTGTTGTCTAGGAGGAATCTGTATTTAGCAAGATAAATCCTTTATTAAATAATAACTTACCAACTAATATCTAGAGAAACAATCATTAAATACTGGCAATGGATATTTCTGTTTATTTTCTCTGTAACTTCTGGAGCTTAACTCCATCCATCACCCATTTCTTGGGAGTTTTAGTGAATTTAATCTTTTGTTGAAATAGAAAAGACCGCCAGGCCGGAAGGGGTACATTAATTAAGAATATGAGATTGCCAAAGCTGTTAAAATCCCATGTAAACCAAATAGTTTGAGAAGTCCTTAATGTAATTTCAGTATATTACCACATTAGCAAGATATTGGCCTTGAGACACAGGCTTAATAAAAGTTTCTGGAGTCTGAACTCTCTTTTATTTAATTCCCTCACTTTTACATGCCAGCAATTTTAGGAGACAGTTACAGAAGGGGAAAGTCATATTCATTAAGATTTGTCTGAACACTAGTTTTATTTATTCTAATTTCAGTTCTTACTTGCTTGTCCCATCACATCAAACCCTTTGCAAATGTTAAAGGGTGTAACAGAAATAAAAACTGTATATTGTACTTAGCCTAACGCAGTCACTCCTCGATTCCCAGCAGCTGACCAGCTGTACCTCTCAAGTCTGAGTTCATGAAAGACAGATCATCACTCAGCTGGGCAACAAGTTCAAAGATATCTTCTGCAATTGTTCTCCTGGGTGAACCCAGACACTCACAGTATGGGAATTATCTGTCCACACTGTAGGCAAATCCACACTTCTAAAGTGATACCTCTCTCTTCACCAAGTATGTATCTGAGAAAGTGCCTGTTTCCACTGAATGCATAGGGAGTTCAAAGTGACTGATGTACAGGCACCTGCCCATTAGATGTCTGATTCCTCATTTCCAGGTGTGTGATGAAGATTCTCCTGACTTTCCTCCCTCAGGCAGCAGCTCTGCTTTGGAAAGAAGGAATTGCCTGGCATTGATTTACCTGACGATTGAAGATGCTATAGAGCAGAGAAGATGAGAAAATGCTATTAAAAGGGTAGGTGTACCTCCATGTTAAAACACTAATTGTGATTGCAGTCACCTAAGAAGCCTGTTAGATAAGCAATGAGAACTTCACCCTTAACAAAGTTCGCCAGGACTTCAGGAAACAGCAATCCCTTGTTTGTTTTTCTCATCGCACTTTTATCTGGCCACCCTTACTCCCAGCTGCACTGTTCTACATGGAATCTCTTGTTCCTGGAAACAAAAAGCATCCAAAATCTTATCAGATCATATTTACGTGGATTTTCCTGTCCAGTAATGCATATCTAAGTAACTTGGGTGATTCAGATAAGTATCTGTATTACAATCTAAATTAAAGCAAACCTAAAATTGTTTGTAGAAGTTATCTGTCATTGGACAGATATGCAACTGAATGAAATAACATAGGAAGCCATAAAAAATACAAAGCTCCACTGTTTCTATATTATATTCTTATTAGCTTCAGGAAACTCTGTAGTAGTGTGTGGTAGGCTGAAAGGACCTTATCTGTATTCCTGTCTATCATGTCTCTTTAAAGAATGTTGATAAGTCAGAAAAAGGCAATAAGTGAAACTACAGCAGACGAACTCCTTTTTGGAATTAGGTTATTTATTCCTCTTTTTCCCTTTAAAATGTAAATCCACCAGCCCCCTCTCCTAAAAAATGGTTTTAAGAGACCTGTCCCTTTATAAACAAAACAATATGGAGAATGGGGCTCAAAAGGATCTTGTTGTGCAGTCCCCATTAACCCTAAAATCTCTCAAAATGACCTCTCTCACGCTAGTCAAATGCCAGCTTGAAAGCAACTGTAGGTGCCCCTACTACTCTACTTGAATGTAATTCATGTAATTCCAGAACTTCACTGCACTGCTGATTAGGATTCTCCCTCTCATTTCGACTCTGAGCGTATTTATGACCAATTATTTTTTATGCCAGTCCTGCTCTTTTACTTAAGGAACTTATCTCCTTTCCTATATATATGTAGTTCCCAATGACTTTAAAGACCCTATTCCATTCTGTCTTAATCTGCTTAATCCATGTTCTTTCTCTCTCCTCACGTCGTGATGTTTTCCACTCCACCCTTTGTCACACTGTGCCTTTTCAACACTTCTTCAAATGTGAATTCAGCTTTCAGAATTTACCTAGTACTTCAGGTGCAGGCTCCTCAGTGGCACTGAGTCTTCCCCTAATTACTTTTACTCTCCAGATGTTGGTTTGCAGTTATCTCACAGTCAAATAGTGCACCAGGTCTTTATCTTCTTCAGACACTTGCAAAACATGACCTAATTGTTGATTGGATGCTTGTCCTTGAATTTCATTTTTCTGGGATCCCCCTCATGCCATTCCTGCAATCACAGGAGTTGTTTACTCCTTTAGTAATTTGATATCTCAGTCTCCCTTTGGTGTTTACGATGCCACAAATTTCTTGCATGCACTTCTTGGTTTTTATATCAAGATCATTTAAAAGATATGTCTGAAGACTAATCCTTGAGAAAGGCCAATAGTGACTTTCCTTCAGTTTAGAATTTCTTTATCTGCTGTCGCACTTCAACCAGATTCTTACACTTTCATTAAACTCCTTCCAAATCTAAACTCCTTTTCCAAATTTAAAATTTCCTAGGTAGCCACATAGTGGATGTTTTATTAGAATCTATATATTAGAATAGGAAAAATATGGAATTTCCCAGTGTTTCTTCTCTAGAAAAGTGAGTTCTTCATCAAAGAAAGTTTGTTGTTCTACCTCCTCATCTATATTTGCTGTGTTAGCGCCCCCTTCTAGAGAGCTCAATTTAGGTGGTGGTGTAATCAAGCTGAAGAAATTGCATCTTAGGGTTTTTACAAAAAACTGTTCATGGGTACGGATGTGCACATACCATAATGATGAAAGGAAAGGTACTTCTGTAGGTGTTTGTCTGGCTGAATTCCAGGTGAATACATTCAATGTTGACTTTATTTAGCTGAATTGTCCGTCGAGCAGTACCCTGCCTCCAGATTGCTTGCTCAAATTGACACAAGAAAGTCAAGATAAATGATTGAAAATTCAAATGTCAGCAATAGATATGAAGATTTAAGCAAACAAATTGAAAAGCTATGGCATCTGTAATAATTCTGCTGCAGAAGAGAACATATTTATTTTAGAATTTGAGACCTTTTAAGTCTTGTTGTACTTCATCCCGCCTTAGAGAGTGGTCTGTTACCTTAGGACACATCCTTCAGATAACAGTGCTTTCTTTTACTGGAGGAACAGCACCTTTCCAGAGCATATGTTCCAAATTTGGCCTTAATTTCCTGACTCATGAATGGAGACATTGTCTCCTTGGAAATCAGTAGTCTTCATCTATTTATCATCATGCAAATGATTTTTGGAATAAAATAAAATAGTTAATTTAAATGCAGTCTGCTTAAAGAGGACTTTGTGTTTCTCTCCAAATGAAAATTACATTGCAATAACATGAACATTAAAACTATACTTTCTAACTAATTCTATAAAGTCAACTATCCTGTGGAAAACTGATGAGAAATGTAATTGTTTGAAGCCAGCGCAGACAAAAGTTAAAGAAAAATATCTCTATGGGCTGTAAGATCTTAATTTTATGAAAATCAATTATTGAATGCTTTAAAATATATAAAGATTAGTAGGCAGATGGCAAAATATCTGAGTTTTACTCAAAGATTTGAAAGAAACTGCTTGGCCTAGTTCTCAAACTGCTCCAAGGATACAAAATTCCAGAAAGGAACATCATCTTTCATAACATTAATTTTAGATATCGTGCTCATTTACTTTTTGGCTCAGTTTTCTGTCTTCCTTCCAGATTTCTCCCCAGCATTCTAATAAGCAAGAACAAAGGCCTCCCTGGTTTTACAACGCCAGCATCAATGAACTAGTTCATTACATCACACAGTAATGTATACCTGGAGCAGGAAACAGCCTCAGTAGTGTCACTGGGACTGTCATAATATAAATTTTCACAAAGGCAACTCATTTAGTTGTGTGAAAGACTAGCAAATACTTTAACAGTGGCATATGCAAACCTCAACTAAATCTCAGACCTGCTCAGCAAGTGAGCTTTGCCCTTTATGGTAGTTCAACTATAACTTAGCCTTATTCTAAAAGGACTGTGCAAGTTTTGGTCTAGTATCTCATACCTGTGCTAAAGTTCTCCAGCTTCTAATGAATATGCTCAGCTACTTGAAATTCAATGGTGATAAAAGACATCACACTTTTTACACTCAAGTACCCTTTTCCCCGTAACAAGATGAGAAAAAAATGTTCTTGACCTATACAAAGAGAACTGGGCCAATAAATGTTACATAGAAGCATATTGGAAGTTCGTGAGGAGGTAGACATTCTTTAGTAGTTAGCAATGATTACTGTGAAACTTGTATGAAGTTTTTCATGCATGTGATTGATAAAAATGAGATAGATGATAGTTGTATGTGTTTATTACTTTATTATTTTCCTATGTCAGCCATCTGCGTAAGCCCATGTGAATCTAGGAGCACATCACTGGGTTATGTACAAGTCATAGAAGAACACAGACATTATGTAAATAGTTTCGGTGAAGCAATTAAGTGGAAAAATTCATTTTACAATAGAAAGAATCAATGGCATTACTTACCATTTGATGGAGATGAAAACAGCTGAACTTTGGAGATGTTCGATCATTTCTCTAAGCTTTTAAGTACAACAAGGAGCAATGGATTTTAACCTGTCCCTTCCCAGACACAGCATCTCACCTCAAAGAAGGGAAAAACAGAAGGGAAAAGTTGGATCCAACTGCGATCTCTGTAATATATTTAAAGCCAAAGGGAAAACATCAGAGTAATTAGAATAGTATAGCATAGCATAGTGTAGCGTAGCATAAATTAGAATAGAATAGGACTGGAAGTACAATGATCATCTAGTCCAATTACTTGACTACTTTAGGCCTGAACAAGTTAAAGCATGTTGCTAAGAGTATTGTCTGAATTCCTCTTAAACACTGTCAGGCTTGGGGCACTGACCAACTCTCCAGAAAGACTGTTCTAGTGTTTGATCACCCTCTGGGTAAAAAATGCTTTCTAAGATCCAGTCAAAACCTCCCCCAGTTCAGCTTTGAACCATTTCCACATGTCCTGTCACTAGATATCAGGGAGAAGAGCTCAGCATCTCTCTTCCCACTCTCCTTCCCTTGAGAAAAGCCGACTGCTGTGATCTCTTCCTGTAATAAAAGCCAGCTGCTGAGATCTTTATGAATTTCTTTTACACTTTGTACTGACTTAAAGAAAGAATTCTGTTTCACCTTGAGTGTTTTTTCCTTTTTTTCTTCTTTTGTTCAGAATGCCAACATCTGTAGGAATTACGACTAAACTGTGAAGGATCTGCAAACATTTAGATTGTCTCAAGATCTGGGAAGGCCCTTGTAAGTAATCTGGGGTGATTTTCATTGACAATAATGGATTTTGGAGTAGGTCTGAGTGGAAATAGCAGTGTAATTTATTACTGACTGCAATTGTTGGAAAATGGAAATATTAATGAGCAGCTAGTACCACGTGACAGATCTGCTCTACTTGCACTGAAGCTACAGGGAAGTTGAGGAACCTTAGCTAGGGTGCAAAGCTAGCTTGAGATGCTGTCAGAGGCATCAGCACCAGTTATAAGGTCAATGCCTCGTGGCCCCTTCTGACTTCTGATCAAATAGGTTTCAATTAGATGCAACTGGAGATTTCTGTTCTGTGATTCTGCAACCCTGAAATCCGCCACCCACTTCAATGGTAATGGAAGAGCTATGAAAGTAAATTGTGACTAAAGTTCCATTTTCACAAGGAGCTGTAGTAAACTGGCTTTGAGCCAATTATATCTGACTCCAAGCTCATCAGCTTAACCACAATGAAAATAATACCAAGCCATTTTTTAGGGGAACATAATCTCATGGTAGGTTACCTGAGACCACACCAAAGTAAAATTTCATGTATTTATTCAGATGAAAAGTGAGAAGTTGGGGGAGAAAAGAAGTGAATTATCAGAAACAATAGAAGATCCTGATAAAAGAATGCTGAAGACGGCATAACAGAGTTTGCAGGACAATTTGGTCTTCAGGGACTGCTTCCATCTCAGCTTCACTAGCCACTTTAATAAGTATTATGAAATACTATTGCAAAAATTATAGAAAGACTCCAAATATGTTCCAGCTACTTATTGCCCTATAGAATGAAGCTAGTGATAAGAAATAAGAATACTAATGTAACCAGTTGTCCATTTTATACAACTTTGTTGTAATAACACTGACACTTAATTGGATTTTTATGCAATATTAGAGAGGAAATATGTATATTAAAATGTAATCTCAAAGATTTCTTCATGCTGAAGATAGTTCCATTAGTTTTAAAATAATCTATGATTCAATAATTTAATCACTATTCATTTTATTCATTGTACTAGGATTTTCTTAACACTTTTCTATTAGTATTAAAGACACTCAGAAGAAAAAATCATTCCACACAGGCAAAAATTTCCTTATATAGTGAAATGATTATTTTTATTATGTTTCTACTTTTAAGGTGCAGTTATGCAATGTATTGTTTTGCATGTACAAAGAAGTTTAAATGCGAGTACTTATTTCATAAACCAGTGTTATGGTTACCTCACTCAAATATTACAAAATCTAAGGAAAATTGGAGGGAGGAAGAGGTCAGAGAGAGGGAAAAAAAAAGATGGATGAAAGGAGAAAAGTTGAAGCAGAAGCCATTTCTGCCACCTTCACTTACAATGAAGGATTGCTAACATTATTAAAAGCCTGTCTTGAACTACACAAATAAAATCAATCCTTGAATTGAGAATTATGGAAAATAAAGAATAAACTAAGAAAAGTCAAGTGAAGGGGTCTTGAAGAATATGTTACAGTGCAGATCATTCCAGATGATACATCTTTCCACTGGTAAGTTCTCAAATAGCAGTTAAATCTTCTTATGTCTTTTCAATCTCTATTCTTCCTTACAGAAAAATAATCCCTTGTTATTAAAGGGCTGTTTACTAGTGGCAGAACTGAGAACCAGCATGACCAGTTGCTGTTAGGAAGAAAAAATGCCTGTTTTGAATTTAAAATTAAAAAAGAAATGACCCTGAAAAATGGTTAGCATACAATAAAAATGAATTTTAGAAAGACCTGCTCCACTAAACTTGCAGAGACTTTTTAATTACACTGGAAAATTTTAATATGTTGCATTCATAGGAGAGGAAGGGAATTTGTATATTAGTTCTCCTGACCTACATTTGCAGTCAGTTTGCTTAGCAGAAAGGAGTCAGGGAGGTGGAATTCATAATAAGGAATGTTTTTCAGGGCATGAATTACTGAATAAAACACAATATGTTCACCTCCTCAAAAGTGAGTGAGAACTTTTTTCTGAATTATCAAAAAAAATAGGAAATAAACATAGTAATTATACCAGCACTTGTAACACACGCTAGAGATTTTAGAGAGTCAGGTGGTTGAAAACAGGATTTAACAACACAAAGAAGATGAAGAGGCAAGTTCATATTTTTATTGGCTTCCTGTGTTCATATGGCCCAATGAGTTAGTAGAGTTATTTTGAGATGTTTCTCTTCTGTGCCTGTTACAAAACTTAGGGAAAGCTGCATGTAAAAATCAGTCTTCTTAGATGTTATTTTTTTCACCCCGATCTTAAAGACTGCTCATGTTGTGAATCTTTTCTTCACAATTCTAACGGCTTGTGCCCATGGGCAGTTTGATCCTTGTCTGATTTGCATGACCTGTCTATCCACAGAAATGACTTACCATTACCAGAAGTGGACACATGATCTGGCCTATGGGAAATCCTAGGATTTCTGAAAACTAATGCTTTCATAGAATCATAGAATAAACAGGTTCAAAGAGACCCACAGGATCATCGAGTCCAACCATTCCTATCAAACACTAAACCATGCCCCTCAGCACCTCGTCCACCCATGCCTTAAACACCTCCAGGGAAGGTGAATCAACCACCTCCCTGGGCAGCCTGTTCCAGTGCCCAATGACCCTTTCTGTGAAATTTTTTTCCTAATGTCCAGCCTAAACCTCCCCTGGTGGAGTTTGAGGCCATTCCCTCTCATCCTGTCCCCTGTCACTTGGGAGAAGAGGCCATGACCCTCCTCTCCACAACCTCCTTTCAAGTAGTTATAGAGAGCAATGAGGTCTCCCCTCAGCCTCCTCTTCTCCAGGCTAAACAACTCCAGCTCACTCAGCCATTCCTCATAAGGCCTGTTCTCCAGCCCCTTCACCAGCTTTGTTGCTCTTCTCTGGACTCGCTCCAGAGCCTCAACTTCCTTCTTGTGGTGAGGGGCCCAGAACTGAACACAGGATTCAAGGTGCGGTCTCACTAGTGCCGAGTACAGAGGGAGAAGAAACTCCCTGAACCTGCTGGTCAGCCGTTTCTGATCCAAGCCAAGATGCCATTGGCCTTCTTGGCCACCTGGGCACACTGCTGGCTCATGTTCAATCAGCTATCAACCAAAATTTACCAAAATTTGCATAAATTACATAAAATTAATATAGTTAATCTTTTTTGTAGTAGCAGATTACTCTGTCATGGTGGAGTTCAGAAATTTCCTTTTGTTCAAATAGGTATGACAGAGAAAAAATCATATTCCTTTATCACCAAAAGATCATGTGCCTCTTGGAGGGAATAAAAATAGAACAGATGAAACAGCACGTAGCCTAAATAATTATGCATCAGAGTTGTGATCTAGCAAGGCAAGAAAAGGATATTCTTGGTTTTAAGTCTCCTGTGAGTTTTTGTAGTGTCAAATCAATAAATCACATTTAGTAATCCAGCACTAACATATAACTACGTGGAAATGATACACAAATTAGATTTCAATATTTCAGTGTTCCCTCATACCACCTTAGAACTGTGAAAGGGTTTAAGATGGTTTAACTGTGCTGAACCTCCATGACAAAAGCCCTTGGTAATGCTAGTAACAGGTGAAATTGTTCTGGTGAAAATTAGACTTAGACCTTGCACCTCTTGAAAGCGGTAGGAATTTAACACACCTAATATTTTACAGGACCAGATATATCTTCAGTGAAAACTAGTAGGTTTACACAAATTCTGAAGCTGATTCTGTAATGCCCAGAGATAATCAGGTATGTGAAGATTAAAATACTCAGAGCTATCTTCAAATTCTGTTCCCTGGAGTTGATGTCTAATATATGTTAAATCTAATCAGTGTCTTTTAGCTTTCTTCCCTGTCACAGAATTTCAGTTTACTAATTAGAAATGTTCAGCTGTAATTCCTTTACATTACTTTCTCACAGGGTAGAATTCAGCACCCTGTGAGAATTTAAAAAGGTTACACCACAATTTGTCAAGGTCACAGCAAGAAAGGTTTTTCATTAATTTTAGATTGGCAAAGAATAAGAAATATTGTAATTGCTGCATTTAAGCCATTCACTGCACCAGTTCTCTTTCTACTTCGCAGACAGCCAATTAGGAACTTCATTTAAAATGTATGAATTGCATGACTGTCATTAAAGCAATGATTTTGAAGAGTTCATTTGCTTTTTTAATGGAAATATTACAGAAATGCAATCATTTTTCAGGACAATGACCCAATGATTCAACATTTGGTAAATAAAAATGTCTCTCTATAGATCTGACCACAGGTGGAGCCTCTATTAAAATTAGTGATGGGAGGGCCTCATTCTGCAAGGCACTGACTGGTTGCTGTGCCAGTTCTGACCATCTGCCTCCTCAGTTTGACAGAAAGACCTGGAAAATTCCCCAGAATGTTGTGCATTTGTGGTAGGGAAAAAAAATCTCAAAACCCAACAATCAAACGCTCTTAACTTGTGAAAAATGCAGAGATCCATCTCTAAGGACTATTGCTGGTTAGTGCAGCAAAACTGTGTTTCAACCAAGCCAGGGCCAAAGCAATGAGTAGAGCTCTGGGCTCACCCAAACATGTTTTCAGCGTTGTCCAACATCCTGTGAGCTTTCTTGAATGAATATCACTATTACAAATATCTACAATTTGCATGTTCTTTCTTTTTGACATTTATGGAAAATCAGAGACATCATTTTCAATGGATTTGTTTTATCCTTTTCCTTTCTGAGACTTGACTGAAAAGAATACCTCTTCTATTGCAAAGTTACACATTTACTGCAAAAATTGAGAATGTGAGCGGTCTGAGACTGCGTTTTGCAGCATCATTTTCATAGTATTTCTTCATCTGTAAGTGAATGTCTCAGGTGGGACTGTATCTGAAGACTGTAAGAGTACAGGAAGTTTATCTTTCTGAGGATTTTATGACTTTGCACAAGAGATACAATTTGCCAAAAGAGATTTGCATTTTCACTTGATTATGTGTTGGACCAAAAACTTTCCTCGGGACACAAAAAAAATCCATCATTTTACTTCCTTCTTGAAAATACTTTGGTTTATGGCTTTGTTTTCCTTCTGATAACAAAAAAGAAAATCCTTGTCCACTTGTACTGTAAACCATACATTAATGACAACACAAGCATTTATGTTGCTCTCATTATATAGTAAATGTGGTTCTTCTGATCCCCTCAAAAGGTGTGTAAATGAGAAGTTTTCTTGCTACTTCATATCTCTCTCTTCTTTTTCAGTCATCAGAAACTCAAGAAGATGAGACATTCAAAACACCAAAGACAGCATGGTAAAAATTAGCTTTTTATTTCTCCCTCTATTTCAGATTTTTTTTCCCAACTCAAGCAATATAGACAATACAGTTGCTCAAAAATCTCGTGTGAACGGACGAAGTTGCCACAAAGTTGATGTTTTTTTATTGTAATGCATTATTATGTCTCTTAGACTATTTGATATAGAAAAGGGTGCATTTCCAGGACATTTTTGACCTTTCAGGTCAGCATCTAAAACTGTTTACACCCCCTTTCTTCAAAGGAGCTATGTTTAATCAGGTTTCTGATTTTCCATGTCTATATACGTTCATCAGTCCACGGTCAAAGTACATATTGAGTAAAAGCTCAGCTTTACCAGCATGCACCATTGGCTGCATCACCTCTGGTGTCCCTTCTCAGGGAATGAAATTGAGAGCTCAGAGGGCAAAGGGAAATCTGTGCAAGCTTCAGATTTCTCTGTGACCAGAATAAGCAGGTGACAGGGATTGCAGAGGCTTGCTGGTATCTCACTCCAGCTGGCTCCAGCACAGCAGTGGCAATCCAGTGGCAGGTAACAGACTGGCATGAACAGTGGCTACATCATACCCAGCCAACCTGGTAACCTTCTGTGATTAACTGACTTGCTTGGTAGAAAAGGGGAGAGCAGTGGACATTGTCTATCTGTACTTTAGTGTTTACTGATAACAAACCAATAAACACTGAAGTCCAAAAGGACAATGAGTGCTATCTACTTTAAGCTCTTCACAGATCATCTAATGAAGTATGGGCTGAATGAGCAAAGAGACACATTCAAAACTGGCTGAACAGGCAGTCCTAAAGGTTGATGACCCGTGGCATGGAGTTTCGTTGGAGGCCAGTAAGTAGCACTGTACCCCAGGGGTCACTACTGGGTCCAATCCTCTTCAACATCTTCAAGATGACAAGACAAGATGACCTCCAGAGGTTCTTCTAATTTCAATCATTCTGTGAACAGCATGGGATCCCAGAGGGACTCTGGGTCCAGTAGGCAAGGGAATCCTAGAGTGTTTTAAAACACAGCCAAGACTTTCAGAAATGGGACTAAATTACAGATATAAATTTTTATCTAAGTAGAAAACCAAGAAAATCTTCATTCACTGTTTTCTGTTCTATCAAGAACAGTGTTTGCTCCTCAGAAGACATACAAATTAATGAGAAGATTCTGGGGTTTTTTAGCAGGTGTTCTTGGTTGAAAAGTTCAAAATCCCAAAGTTTTCTAAGACAGAAAAGTCAGAACCATGCAATGAAAAAACACTTTTTTTTTTTTAATCTCAAAACTTTAGGCTATGGTGAAAGGACATACTCAAGGTTTTGAACATTTGAGTTAACAATACTGATACAGGATGTCTTTTTCTGACAAGCTTCAGTGCACCTAACAAAATCTTCCCTCATGGTCCCCTGTCTGCACCATAATATAATTAAATTGATAATCATGATTATAACTGTCAGGTATTCTGAAAAAAATGGCACCTAAATCACTTCATGGAATGTGTAGCATGAAAATTAAGATAATTTTAATCATTTCTGCATCTCAGAGCCTTACTGGCTAAAACTTTACTAAAAGAAGGTGAAACTACAGTAGAGTTCTCCTAGGTGCAACCTTGGCGAGGACAATCCCAATGCTCTTTCCCACCAACCTCCTGGACAACCCTGGCAGAGGCAAGAAGAGATTGAATCAGAGAAGCAGCAACACTGAGAAAAGAAGCTGAGGGACCTCCAAGGGAAGAGGCTTTGAGGAGGAGGCAACAGGACCCAGAGGTGGTTGCTGAGGGAAAGGTGTCTCTGCTGTCCTGTGCCAGTGGCTCCATACTCTTTGTCCTGAAGATTACAGAAGGGAGAGCAAGTACTTAAAGGGAAATAGGGATATTCCTGCACCTGTCCTAGGTGCAGGATCCAACATTTGGACCTGTTAAAACTGTAAGAATTGCATACTCATATCCTCTGCTCATTGGAAGTCGGATGCCTTGTCCCTGCAATCACACCCAAAGGCCAACTTGGGACTGTCACACCCGACCATGTAGCAAGGTTTATTTTTCCTTGCTGTGTTCCAATGAGCCTTTTCTTGGTGCATCCTGCTTTGCTAGCTGTTGTGTCTTAACTGCTGTGGCTGGGTTGACTGTTCCTGTGATTTCAGTGCTTAGCAAGCACACTTATTTCACTGGGGACTTCACAGAATCACTGGGTTGGAAAAGACCTCCAGGATCATCGAGTCCAACCATTCTTATCAACAACTAAACCATGCCCCTGAGCACCTCATCCACTCCTCTTTAAAGTACTTCCAGGGATGCAGACTCAACCACCTCCCTGGGCAGCCTGTTCCAGTGCCCAATGACACTTTCTGTGAAATTTTTTTTCTGATGTCCAGCCTGAATTTCCCCTGGTGGAGCTTGAGGCCATTCCCTCCATCTGGGACAAGAGGCCAGCTCCCTCTTCTCTACAACCTCCTTTCAGGTAGTTGTAGAAAGCAATAAGGTCTCCCCTCAGCCCCCTCTTCTCAAGCCTAAACAGCCCCAGTTCCTTCAGCCAGTTCCTTCAGCCAGTTCCCTCAGACTTGTTTAGCACTCACTTAAAGAAGACTCTTAAAAAGCTCCATCTCTATAAAAATAACAGATGAGTTTTAGTTTCAGGCTATAGTTTTTGCACCCAACTGCTAGTGACTGTCACCTTAAAATAGGCAATCATTTATGCCAGATTCATTTAGGCAAAGGTAGATGGTCTGAATTTCCATGTACTATTGCAATAAGAAACTTTTCCACGTTTCTTTTATGTTTCCTTTAACAGAAACCTCTCTTAGGTAACAAAACAATATATTCAATAATTTTTACATCTAGCAGACATCCATTTCATTTGCCTTCTGTTCTCTCACTTTTTTCTGGGCTGTACAGCCATCAATGAACAGAGTGGAAATGTTTCACTCTTGCTTTAATCCCTAGCAACCACAGTTAGGTAAAAATCTAAAAAGTAGTAACCAAAACGAGCAGCCCTTTAAGAAGTCAAGATTTACACAACTTCTGAATAATCCTGTTTCCTTACAAGTCCTACATGATGCATACTTTCACCGGTTCCCTCTGTTGTTCAGCTAACAGAGACACAGTGACTTAATACTGTGAGTTGAATAAGTCTGCTTTAGCTGGCCAAGGGTACCTCTTCATTCCATCTCCAAAAAAACTGAGCAGAAAGAAGCAAGTCCTTTGCCCATTGGTGAAGTCAAAGTACCTGATGGAAGTTGTTATTTTCTACCTATTAAATTTTCAGAAAGAAAATTGACCAAGAAAGTTATCTAAAGTTGTGGGGAAAGGTACATTTCCACTCTAAGCTACTTCGCTGTGAGCCATGAACAACATTACTTGAATAAACGGCATAATTCTGTTAAAAATGAAGCCAGTGTAAATAAAGGCAAGTCCTAATAATACTGATTTACTACAGAAACAGTCCTCAGTTATTTCAAGATACTACCAGTAACACGTTTTTGAAGCTTAAATATGTCCAGTGAACTGAATAATTATTTTATTCTCATCTCTGAGAACATAGATACTGGTTTTCCTTGCTGTCAGAACCTGAAGGAAATAAGTATTTTACTTCTATGGTTGCTGTGTATGAAAAACTGCATCATGAATTTCTGAGGCTTCCAAGTAGGAGAAGTTATTTACTGTCTGTTTTAAAGTTTTGCCAAACATGGATGGCTCTGGGCATAGCAAACTTCTCATGCTGTCAAAAAGTATTCAGGGTTACTCCCTTCACATGTGAAAATATTGCTATGGAAGTTTTCAAATTATCTGTGTCTGTGAGGAAATATTAAGTAAGAAGTAAAATATCTTATTTATTTGGTAGGAATTTAGTTTTGACAGTTGCTTCTACTGATTTACTCTTTCCCATTTTTTTAGAATTAAAATGATATGTTTAAGCCCTATAACTATTATACATAATATATATACACAAAAAATATTTAATTTTGCGGGATACTTTCACTTATTATGTTCAGTACATCAAAAACATACCTATCACCATGCTTGGGCGCCCTTATTATCTCAGGTAGATCAAGGGAGACTCAACAGTATGGATCACTATTCCTTAAATCCATATACATTGCTTTCACCTATTGTTAGCTTACTAGCTGCACTGTGAATTTTGTAATAACTTATTTTTCCTATGAACTTGTTGTGGCATTTCATTCAGCCCACTAAAGCACTAAGATACTTAGCCAAGTATTCTTAAATATTCCTAATACTATGGTCCTTTGACATGATATTTCAAGTTTTTAGGATGCAAAACTTTGGTGAACATTTCCCTTAGTCTCATTTTGTCATAGTTTTTCGTGTTGGAAGCTTCAAATATGTTTTATGATTGCTTGGGATTGTGTGGAATCTTAAAAACATGTATGTGATGCTGGAAGATGTTTACTACGTCAATATACTGGAATGCATTCTCATAAAAATTTCTTCTGGTTTTATTTTTTCTGTGAGGAAAAAAGAACATTTTACTTTGAGTACCTTTATTTTCTTTATAAATGAACAAGCAAAGAAAAGACTCAAATTCTTCAGTCTGAACAAGTAGAGCATATACTACTAAAAATGTAGATGAGTCTTTTGTCACCAATGGCAGTATTGTTTTTTTCTAACCTGTATGTGGTTTATCATCATTGCTGCCTGTACCCAGAACAGATAGGCTATTTTAAAAAGATAGTGTGTGATTCCATTATAATGAGCAGGTGCCTTATAAGGCCTTTCTTTGAAGAAAATCTGCAGGTGAATTATTATACTTCAAAATAGGACAAATGGAACTCTGATGGATTTTCCTTAGTGTATGAGGAATATGCAAATTAAAGTAAAATATTATTTTATACCTGCCTACAGGATTCAGAAAGATTGGTTGCAACAGCTGCAATGGAAAGTCAAATAAAACACACTGCCCCACAAGCGGCAGTATGAATAGAACAAGTGTAATTTTTTTTAGCCAAACTGCCTTATTCTTTTAGATGTTGCTGGCTACTGCAGAATCATGAGTCTGTATACTGTCCTTTTCCCTTTTTTTGACAAGTTAGGGAAGACTTTTTTGAAAAATACAAGAAAACTAACTTGCAGGCACTTTTCCGTTTTTTTTCCATTGAGCTATTTAATTTATTTTAAATTGCTTCATTTAATAAAGAGTAAATAATCACTTAGCATTGTTAGAGATTTGAACTTATGTGATATCTGATTTTCCAATTAGCAGGAAGAACTTGGAGAGCCTCTTGAGTTTGACTCCTGGGATTATTGATACAAATTAATTCCTCTGTTGCCTTTACTTTCTCAGGAACATAAAAAATAAAACCAAACAACCAAAACCTGGTGGTAATATCTTAAATCGATTCCTATTTCAGCTTCTGGAATACAGGATCTTTTTCCCCTTGAACAGCTGAAAAAGCAAACCACAACAAGACTGGATCCTGCAGGTTCAGAAAACTTCATTTCTGTTGATCCTAATGAGAACTCACCATCTTTTGCAACCTGGAAGATCAGATCTGCATACATCATAATTTTCATTAGTCTTAAGAATTTAGAGCTTGACCTGATGCTCCCTGAAGTACTTATTGTCTTAGCTTAGGTCTGATGACGTCATGAGCTGTGGTCCAAATTTGCAAGACAAAACAAAGTAAAGTGCTCCAGCAGCCCCTTTTGCTCCTTATGAAGGCTTGGAATGTAAGCGAGAAAAGACAGATATTGGCAAGAGATGAGACAAAGTTAAAGAAACAGCTCCTTTTAATCTCTCTGTTTATTTTTGCAGCATAAAAGAAAATTTATTTTTATCACTGAAATGTTGATGTGTTTCTAAAAAGACTTCATCTGTCTGAAGTTGAAGAAACCCCATGATTTCTAGTAGTTCAAAAGTTTCTTAGCAAAAAATCAGAAGGATGGAAAAGCTTGATCTCTTCAGTATGTGGATAAGGGCTGTCATAAGCAAGAACAGTTTCTCAGCTCCTGATCATGCTTGATAAGGTCATCCTCAACACCTGCAAGCAATAAACTGATTTTTCATAAGCTGTATTGACACTGGTTTTGTGTTTGTTTACTTTGTGACTCCACAAAGATACCACTACCTTTGGAAATATGGGTTGACATTGTGAATGTTTCTGTAATTGTGTTTTCAGATCTTTCTGTTAGTGACCTACATCCTATTGAGAAAGATTCAGTCATGCGGCACAAAATAGCTGAAGTCGTTACTGCTTACCAGTGTCTCTGTGCAAGAAACCACATAAGTTAATCACATGAGAAGGCCCAACCCTGCTTTAAATGAGAAATCTGTAACAGCTCCTCCTACATTAATAGAGAAAGCTGTCAGTGGTTAAGTCTTCAATTTGTCTCTCATGAGACAACCAGGAGTGCATTGCCTCCTTGTAAAAGCAAGAAGCCTTAGATTTAATTCAGATTGAGAGGAGGGAGTCCCAGCATCAGCACTACTTCCTAAGCACTGTGGTTTTTTACTTTGTTTTCCACAAAAAAAAGTTCTGTGATCCTATCATAGCATTGCTTGTCTGCCTTGCCTAACAAATTACTTATCTCCCGTATGAATACTTGCCAGTGGCACCTAGACTGGTAATAGTTGTCCAGTTCCTAAAGCAATCTGCTTCTTACAAGTGCCAAGAGAAAAAGTCAGCCAAGGCATCCTGTTTAGGACTTCCACTGATGAAAAGGCTGCAGTGAGATTTAACCTTGATTAGACACAAGATGATCTACATGGAACAAGCCATTATTAATATTGTCAAGAAGTGCAAAGCTTCATTCATAGATCTTGCTAGCTTAGACATCAAAGTCAACCAACTTCAAAAGAAACCTGTGGGGAGCCAGGCATCCTTAGTTCTCATACTGATCATAATACTTGTTCTGAAAGTTCCTCATCTGAGCTCTGGCAAAGCCTGACTTTGCAGAGGGGACATGATGTACAAACAATGCAAAGGCTTATGCTTCTTTTCTTATTCTTAAAGTTAACATCAGGTAAATAACTAATATAAAATCATATAGTTGGCAAAACAACTTGATTTTGAGAAACAACTTCTCCCTCACCCCAAAAAATTACATTTCAGAAGATTATATTAATTTTTCTTATATGGTCACAAAATCTCTGGTTAGTCATTGTCCTGTGGCTTGTTTGTGAAACAGTGCGTACTGTTTGTGAATAAGAATCAAAGCTTTTCAGTTAGACACAAAGTATAAAGTTGTTCTTGACTCAAACAGAAAGTGAATACAACATGAGCTTGGACCCAGCCAAAGCAAGTTTTGGAATTCAAATGAAGCTTCTAGACAATTTCTGGGCAACATATCATTGTGTTTCTAGGCAACACATTATGTTCACACATAATTACAGGCTAAACAAAGAAAGTGCCTGGATGATACCATGCTTTCTCTTCAAGCTATAGACTGTCTCAGATGATGTCTGTTACAGAATGCAGTTGTTTGTGGAATTCCTATGGCTATCACTGGGGTTTCTTGCAAAGGGAGGGAGAACAGAACCTGCAATGAAATGATGTAGGGGTTTTCCATCAACTGTTTTTAGTGAGAGAAATAAGGACATAAGGAACATCTGGACATAATTTCTTCATCATAAGGGTGGTGAGGCACCATCACAGGTTGCCCAGGGAAGTTGTGGTTGCCCCATCCCTGGAGCTGTTTAAGGTTGGATGGGGTCTTGGGCAGCCTGATCTAGTGGGGTGTCCCTACCCATGGCAGGAAGGTTGGAAATGGATGATCTTTAAGGTCTCTTCCAACCCAAACTATTCTATGATTCTGTGAATCTATGATTCTATGATTAATGTCTTTTAGAGAACAAAGTGGTAAATGGATGAAGGACAAAAGGCAGTTCAAGGAATTACCATGGGAAATGTGCATCTCTTTTGCTCAAATTGTACTCACAGTTTTGGTCCTGAGTGCAAATCTCAGAGCTATTGATAGCATGGAAAAAAATAAATATAAAATACATTGAAACATTTTTTGCACTCAGAGGACTTTGATACATGTTAACTTAGACGAATGGTCCAGAGGTAATCTTTACATTGTTTTAAACTACTGACTTCAATAAAAGGTTAAATAAAATTATCTGCAGTTAAAATAATTTTCTTTTAAACTAATCAAATGGAAGTAACTATGGGAAATTACAAAGACATTAGCAGAGGAGTAAAGGCTATACAAAGAAGTAATCGAATCTTTGCTACATTCTTTCTCAAATGTTTTCTGTGTTAAATTGAAGATGTGGATGATTTAATTTACTTTCATCTTTTATTTTGACCTCCGCATTTTGATAGGAAAGATTTAATTTTGCAACTTTGGTGGTGAAGTATGTGTGTGGCCTTATCCATTTGTTCTTTCATGGGACACAGATTGGTATTTACAAGATGGTAATTATATTATTTTAATGTTGGTGGCACATGTTTACAAGAATGTAGCTATTTGATTAAATGTAAATCACTAGATTAAATTGCCCATTTACTGTAGTCTAGCTAAATACCTTATTAAATAGCAAGGGAATATTAATCAGATTTATTATGGTTTAACAAATATGTAAGCATTATATATTAATACTTTAAAATACACTATTGATGTTGTACCTCATTAGTTAAACAGTCCCTCTGTTAATAGCACATTAAAAGTACTTACATTGTCAACAATCCCAGTCACCAATTTATATTACCTCAGTAGAGGTTTATTTTACCCTGTTTACAGATCCCCAGATACTTACACAAAACTCCAACAAAATATAATATTCAGTTCCCAGTTGTCTGACTTTGGTGTAAATAATATGCACAGTCACTCATTTCATGATTTTCTGAAGCTATAATCCAAGATACAAAAGCTCAACCTGAAGTTGAGGTCAACAAATGCAGCTTTACTAGTAGAGGCACTGTAGCTAATGATATTTTTTGATTAAAAGTATATCTAAAATTTTTTTTTCTCCCATAATGTTACTGGAAAGAAAAGGGGAAAGCTCTTTTTGCTTTCATTTATTAGATAGCATGTCTTGGCACAAGTCTGGCAGTTACTACAACTATGCATTTAATAGGTCATGCTAATCACTTTGGAATAAATGAGCGCAATGGATGTGATATGTTCTTGTCTCGCTGCATCAGCACCCTGTTAAATAATATTTGAGATTTCAAAAAAAATTTTTGTCTTTCTTAATACCATAGTTAATACATGTTATTAGATCTTTTGATTTTTTTTTTTGTTAAAGATACAGTGAAAAGAGAAGGAAGTAGCTACAAATGTGAAACATAAGACATTTGAGTATTTCAATAGTATCTTTCTCCTTCCCTTTAACTATAGGGGGATTTTATGAGGAAGGAAATCCTTTTCTGTCTTCATGACAGCTCTCTGAGATTATGCTTCTGCTATTCTTGCATTAATACGAGGACATAATTTTGCAAAATTTCTTTTTCAGTACAAGTCAAAAAGCAGAGGAGCTTTTTCTGCAATGGTGGTGGTTCCATACCAGGCTGTTTGTATGTGGCTTCTTGGTGTTCCCTGACTAATGATTTCGTGAAGAACTAGGGCTGTGAGTCTTCTCACATTCTTCATAATTTTACTACTGACATTCAGTTTGCGATCAGAATGTTTACTCCTGATAATCAATTGCTGCTAACATGATGATGTTTATTATTTATCTGTTTGCATTTGAACAAATCCTACTTCTCTAGATCTTTTCAAGCTCAGAAAGTCCTAATACCACAAGAGAAAAATTCTACTTCCCACTTCTTTTTTCACATTTCATGCATTTCCTACCATATGGAATTGAAGCAGTTTACTCCTCAATTTTTGTTACTTATGGTCTTAATTTCTTAGCAGCAAAATCTCCTTCTGTTTTGGCTTGTCCATCTCAACAGCCAAGCTGTCTAAGTATTGCTGTCATTCCTGCTTATTTCACTGCTCTTAAATTATTGCTTTAGCATTGTCTAAAAGGCAGAGGCTCCAGACCTTTCCACATATAACTAATGGTTTGCTTACCAAACACTGTATTTCACATAACATAGTGCTGTTACCTCAACACCAGGTAATTGGCCTAACATCCCTCTTTTATCTCTATTCTTGGGTGGAATAAATCATCCAGTTAATTGCACTTTTTTCTTGTCATGAATTTTCACTGTTCTTTCCCTGGCGGATGTACCTATTGTACAGAACGATGCTGAGTTCTGTTTTATTTTCCACCAAAAAAAGCCTCTAACACTGAAAGTTTAATCTATCCATGAGCAAACATCCCTTGTCTGGTGAGTGGCTAAGAATGATATAGTAGGTTTTGTATTGTTTTAAGTTTCTCAGTGTCTCAGGTCACAATAATTTATGACATGAGCAACAAAACAACCCTTCCTAGGAATCACAGAATCACAGAATCACAGAATCACAGAATCACAGAATAACCAGGTTGGAAGAGACCCACTGGATCGTAGAGTCCAACCATTCCCACCAATCCCTAAATCATGCTCCTAAGCACCTCATCCACCCTAACCTTAAACACCTCCAGGGACGGTGACTCAACCACCTCCCTGGGCAGACCATTCCAATGCCTAACCACCCTCTCCGTGAAGAATTTCTTCCTAATCTCAAGCCTAAATCTCCCCTGGCGGAGCTTGAGGCCATTCCCTCTCATCCTGTCCCCTGTCACTTGGGAGAAGAGGCCAGCTCCCTCCTCTCCACAACCTCCCTTCATGTCATGAGAAAAGAGTGGGGTCAGTCAAGCTTAAGGTTTTTCTTCACCACCATAAAGAATATGCAAGAAGCCAGAAATCCATGGGTGGGGAGGAATATTCCTCTGCTAAGTTCATAAGCTGCTTTTCCTGACAGAGAACAGGACCCAGGCTACTTCCAGGATCCCACAGTTATCAGGCAGCAGAAATAAATACGAGTGGCTCTGTGCCCACTTCATTACACAGAGGCAAGGATTTTCTTTCTGTACCCTACTGAACCCTCTGATATAATTCAGAGATTATACGTGAAATTTGGCCTTAATACTCACATTTACCAAATGCTGTACTAAAAATAAAACTTAATTGGGGTAATTTATTTACTCAGTACTTGCTCATTTTTCTTGCGTAAGAAAGAAGCCTGACACTTACTAGGTCCAACGCTATCCAGCTGCTCAAAATTACTTCTTATCAGAGGAGGGCCTGCACACAAAGCAGTACAGCCATATGTTCTATGAGCATTAATCCTTATTTGCCTGGTCCAATCAAACGGGGTAAGCTCCACAGGGATCTCCTGCCCTAGGCAAACTGCCCAATCCAACCAGTCTGTTGCTGAATGCCCAATCAACCTTGCCAGCTTGAAGTTACCTATGCAAACAGTTTTGGTGCCCCTGGAATATGGCTGCCTCGGGCAGCCACCTGTTCTTACTCTTAGGAGAGTGCTCTCTCCAAGTACAAAAGTAATCCAGAAATATTGGAAAAATCTCTTTTTGGAGGGAAGGAGTGTCTTCTCAGGACTCATTAACTATTTTGCAAATGGGAAATACAACAAAGAAAGACTAGCAGGCAATCACTGAGTAACTTGTTTGTCCGAAGAAATGTTTCCAGATAAAATTATATAGAACAATGCAGATGCACACCAACACTAATTAAGTGACAAGCTATGGAAAGGATTAGTTCTGCAAAACACATCAAGCTGGGAAAACAAATGAGCACAAGAATATTATTTTTTATCTAAACACAGAAATCTAAGTGGCCTAATTAGTTTTGTTTCTAAAAGCAAAACACATCAACAGCCACACAATGGTGAGAATTAACTTTTATAGTGTTAAGTAACAGAGGGACTTTCTGCAGAGTCCACAATACATTTAATTAGCTCTTGTTTTCCTTTAGTTACATAAACTAGTTTCATCACCCTTATTTTGCCATTTAAATTACTTTTCTTATTCATTTAAAGTCCTTTCGTTGATAAAATTGACAGTAGTTGGTGCTACTTTCCAAATTTCTGTGTCCAACCTAATTAGGGGCTGTTGTCCTACAAATTATTTTTAGATATGTTTCAAACTCTCTAATCATGCTCAGTGCACTGCATTGCAAAGAAAACAATTGTGGCTTTAATGTCTAGAGTACTGTTCATGGATAAAAATCATCTACAGAGAGGATGCTGAATGTAGATACAAAAAGGTGACTGCACTATAAATTCTCCTAATCTGTAGAAACTGAAATGGAGCAACAGAACCTTTTTTAAAATGTTTTGTTGTTGTTTAGTAAGATACAGAATCTGAACAGGTATATGGAAAGTCTGAAGGCAGCTATCTAAAATGACTGACTAAACAAGCCTGCTCATTTTCTTATATGAACTTAGTTCTAATTATTCTCAAGAGAGACCACTACTCCATAAAAGCTTATAAAGCTAATGGTGGTGTCACCCCACGCTGTCTCTCCTCTATTTTCTTTGGAAAGTAATAACTGGTGTCCCTGCCGATGGCAGATGGGGTTGGACGAGGTAAACTTTTAAGGTCCCTTCCAACCAAACCCATTCCATGATTGTATCAAATTCAAACTTCCTCTTTGTTTCTCTAATCATGAAAACTTTGCCCATAAACCAGTCAATATCTCTGGTTTCATATCCCCATATAGCTACCAGATCTCTCTGTCCTTCCTACTAAGTGAACAGTTGGATTTTCATCCTACTTTCCATGCTGCCTGTCATGAATGGACAATAAAAAATATTCAGACACTTCAGATATTCTTGCTTGGTGACAATGGAGATGCCATTTTAATGCTCTTTCGTGTCTCTCGGTGAGATTCATCTCATCTTTTTATCTAAAGTGTAGCTGTCTAGATTTGAACTAGTCATCTTTTTATAGCCAACCAAAGGAAAAAGTCTCTTTCAGGGTAGCCTTTATCTGACCTGTTTTAAGTATCTATTTCAGGATGAAGTGTCCTATACCTTAGAAGTATCTATTTCTTGCTCAGATAAATCCTATCTTCTGCATCTAATCAAGCTCTTACTGACATAAATGACCTTGTTTTTCTAATGTTTCTAACCTTTATTTCCAAAGTAACAAGATTTGGAGTCCTGGAATAGATTGTTCAAATTTGTTCAAAGTAATTCTGTGGAACAGGTCTTCAAAACTAGGCTTGAGTCTAGCAGATAGAGCTTTACATCCTGTGAGGACTTTTGAGGTTTTGAGAATTTTATCTCTAACTAAGTAGAACAAAACGTCAAAATGTTGACATTTTGCATGATTCAACTATACTAAAAGAACAACAAAACTTAACCATAGATTTCTTCATTTTCCTTTTGCTAAAAAAAGTTTCACATCTCAAGGAAAGCATTTGGAAATGTGTTGAATTTTTTATTTTAAAAGTTGAAAGTGTATGTTTCAACTATGTCAGTATGAAATGAGAAGGCTTCAAAGCCCAATCCTTTCTCCTACTGCGTTTTGCTTTTGACAGATTATTATTTCCTGACCTCAGAGTCTCACCTGAAGATTCCTAAGTAATTGCAGGTCAAGGAAATTTGAATTTAAAAAAATATCTGAACACAGATCAAGGTAAGTTAGGCCCACATTCCATATTGGTACTAGCATATCTGTATTTATTTTATAGGTATTTTCAATTACCATGTGACTCGGCTTGGTTAGCAGTTATCACGGATGTTTCCAGATTGAGGTGTTATGAGCTTGGTTCAAAGCCAAAGCTCAGTCCAAAGGCATTCTGTAGTAAACCCATCTGTCTTTCAAAGGCCGACACCTGTTCAAGGCAGCTTTATAAACAGAATGTGATTGCCTAAATAAACATGCCACTCAGAGGCTCATAATGGTACAAGAACACAGTACAGGATAAACACTGCTTTCTGTTATGATGGTGGCTGGACACTCCTAGTCACCACACGTACTTGGATGTATCATATTGTGTCTAGGAGAATCATGTTGCCACAGAAGTGGCAAATCAGACCTAGTCTGATTTTATTCTGCACTGTCTAGAATATTTTAGAAATATTAAGCTAATAATTCCTTTTGTCTGTTTGGCAAGAGTTGAATTTTTAATAGTATCAACAGCACTAACCTAACTGTCTCTATCTTTCTGCTTTCATTGTGGAAAAATAGCTGGCCCTGAATACAAACACTGCTGAATCTAATTCATATTTGATTACAAAAGATAAGACTGGTTAGCTAAAGGACCATCATAATCCATGGTTCTAGAACTTACAGCTCTGAAATTAATATCTAAAGGATCCTCTACCAGTAAATTAGGTCACCTACTTCCCACCAGATCTGTGTTTTCATAGAATCATAGAATCATAGAACAACCAGGTTGGAAGAGACCCACTGGATCATTGAGTCCAACCATTCCTATCAAACACTAAACCATGCCCCTTAGTACCTCGTCCACTTGTGCCTTAAACACCTCCAGGGAAGGTGAGTCAACCATCTCCCTGGGCAGCCTGTTTTGTTCACTGGGTTTAAATTCAAGACAAATTTTTTCAACAGTTCAGAAAAAAACACATGGCCAGTTTTGGTAAATGACTTAGCTGTGTCAATCTGTGCTATAGTAGCTTTTCATTGTTGAATTAATTTCCTTATTCCATCAAACATAGAGTGGTCTTATGTCCTAGAAATGTCTATCTTGCAGTATCACTGCTACAAAATAAAAATTCCTTCCCGAATAAAACTGCCTTTAATCTGAAGTTTCTCTTTCTTTTCGGTTTGGTTTTTTATTTTTTTTGAGCCAATATAATGGATTTGGAAATATCTGTCAACTCAATTTGGCTGCTTGAGACATAGAAGTGAAAAAAAAGTCTCCTTTATTAAGAACTTTTTTCAGATGCTATGTTTATACTTGGGTAATTAAAAGCTAGCATCTGTACAGGTACACGCACAACTGTTTTGCCATAGACTTAATCTTGTCCATGCATCCCTATACACATCCCAGGTTCCCTGTCCCTGCTTGTACTGCCTGTGCAGTTCTCTCTTCTTTAATTTAACCAGCAGGTCTTGATTCAGCCACACCGGTCTCTTCCCTTCCCTGCCTGATTTTCTACATATGGGGACTGAGTGCTCTTGCGCTTTATTGAAAGAATCTTTGAATATTTTCCAGCTCTGTTCTGCTCCCTTGTCTTCCTTGTCATCCAGGCACGCTGTCTGTAAAGTTATAGTTCAGCAATCTGCAGCCACTTATAGCTAATTTAGATATTTTCTTCTTTTCTCCTTGTTTTGTTTTAGGGTTTTTTTGTTTGTTTTTATGTTTTCTTTTTTAACTTGAAGAGGCTGCAGGAGAGGCAGGGACTGGCACATGGTAAGGAGTCACTATCCAAAGTTTACAGTCAAGTCATATTCAGGCGTGCTCTATATGTACATGGAAAACTCCACCTCCTTACCAGTCAAGCCTAATCCTGTGAAAAACCCAAAGAACAACTAAACTTCCCAGGCTTTTTAATAGATTGAATGCATCTCTTTCTTTTAAAGAAGCAGCTTTTAAATAGCACTGTGAAAGTGTAGAAAACACTGGAAACACTAAAATATGTTTACTTAAATGATTTTACTATTTTTCAAGGAGTGTCACAACTCCTTTTGGCAGACAATTATTGCTTTAAAAATAATAAAATCATTTATCAAAAATATATATCTGGAAGCAAATATCTGTTTAAGAAAAAGCAGAGATGATCAATCTTGTTAATAGGGACATTTTCCAGTCATTATGATAAACTACACACTCAATTAAAAAGAAACTTTTACATTAGGTGTATTCTTTAATTATTACAATACTCTGGGAAAGAAAACTATGTCTATAAGGACTTCAGCTGTGTATCATATCATTCTATAAAGAAATAAAAAGATAATAGATAATGAAGAATTTAACGTTTTTATTTTCATAGCTCAGTTCATGTTTTCCACTAGAGGAATAAGACCATGTAATTTATTAACACTATACATGGATTTCAGACTAACTTTCAAATTCGTTAATGAAGTGATGAAAATTCTGCTATTTTACCATGTTTGGATCACATCCTTAAGAAAGTGAGATCATACATTTAACAAACTAAATCTTTTCTAGGACTGAGATTCACTTCCAAAAATTAGAGGACATCGCTTTCAAATAAATCAGAAGCGTGGTGTAAAGGAAGATCTTCCAAAGGATGTCATAAAACAATCTTTGGCAGTCAGCTGATAAACATTGCTGAAGAAAAGTGAGACAAGGACAAAAGATAAAAATAACCAAGAGGTTCACAGGAATGCTGATGCAAAATCGTATATTGAGAAGTCACTTCTGTTAAAAGGAAACAGCATATGACGACAGAAACCATTAGAAAAACCTTTACGCATACAAAATATTTTCAGAAAATGGAAAAAAAAATTGTAACTTATTGGAGCTAAAGCTTGAAATTGCTCTTTTTTTACATGCAAACCCAACCAGTAAGAGTTATTTGCAGTCTCTAGTGCAGTATGTGCTATATTTGCAGCTTTTTATGAAGAACAGTTCTATACATCTATGAAATAGGAATAAAATTATAGAAACAGCAAACCTGCTAAAGCAATATGGAACTTATAAAGAAATAACATAAGATCTACTGAGTAAGACTAAATATTCCTCTAGCGCAATTTCTTGTCCCTGGCAATGACTAATGGTGATTGCCTAGGAAAGAGCAAAAAAAGAGGACAAGCAAATACTGATACCTCCCATATGTATTCTTCCCACATCCAAATATTATGGATTAGAGATTTCCTGAGCCAAAGGCTAATGGTTTTTTATTGTGGATTTAATTGAATAATCCCATGTAATTTTTTCTTTGTTACATTTGTTCTACCATTTTTTACTCAGTGTAAACATCTGCAGATTGTATTCCACTCTCTCTTACACAAAGCAGTGTCACAGCTTTACGATTGCTTCTCCGTAACTTTAGCCTTCCTTGTTTCTCCCTCTATGCTTTCACTACCAATAACTATCAACTTACCACTTGCTTTTTTCACTGTTGCTGAGAACTGGGATAACCAAGAAAACCTCAAGTATTTTAATAAAAAGCCTGGCAAAACTTTAGAAACCTATTTGTTTCCAAAGCGCGTTTTAAGGTGTTCTAAGTAAAACTTGATCTTTAAATGGCTTTAATGGCATTAAACTGGAGGGAAAATGAATAATTAATTGAGAACACCTATTGTTTTAGACTCCTACTTCTGAAACTATTACTACAGACTTCCCAAACTACAGAGAAAAGCCTGAATATGTCTTGAAAAGGTCAATTAACTAAACTTTCCATCCAAAGAAAAGGAGATTTTACTACAAACAACCTTACATGCAGCCATCTCACTCAGCGATGCTGTGTTGGGTTGCAAAAGAGAAGGTTCATGTAAACCAATTGGTTAGGCTGGATTTTCTCTAACCTGATTTAAATCACATTCTCAGATTATAGAAAACATGATTAAACAAGATTCATTGAGGATAAGCAATTATGAGACTTAATGATTATTAGAAACTCACAGTCTGACAGACCAAAAAAGAATACATTTTTTATTCAATGAGTAGAGCAGCAATAAGAAAATTACTGTTTTATCAAGGACATGTTTTTACATTTACAGTCCCTCCATTATACTTCCAGGTTAAACCAAAGGTGCCATTGGGCTGCTTGAAAGACTGACAGACTGAATAGACATGAGGATTTAAATACTATCTGACATTATCAAATCAACCATTTTGAAGCAAAAGTGAATCAAAGGTGCTTTAATCCACCTCTTAAATTTCCAAGAGAATAAAGGTAATGTAAAACTTAGAATACCAATTTTAGTTTTTAAAAAAAGATCCTTCAAACGTATTAACACATTATTAGATAAATGGTAGCTTTTCAGTGTCAGCAAGAAGTAGAGCTATCAGTTGCTATTACAAATGTTTTATCATAAACTATAATCCAAGTATTTAAAAATGAGGTCAAGTCATTGAATAACATGAGTTTGTGAGCAGTTCCAAGAATACTGGGAGCAAAACAATTAATACAACAGTACTACAGAGGAGTCATAGTGCTGTTATTAGACATCCATTGCTATTCCCTAGGCTGATCTGAGTTTATTAGGTCCATCTGGCTAGCCAAATTACTCTTGACATGGCCAAAATAAGGGAAAGGGAAACATCTCCTTGTCTTGCTGTGCTAAGAGATGGATGAAGCACACTCAGGCGTTCCCCTTCTGTCTCACCTTTTAAGACCAGGTATCTACTCACAAGCTACTATTTTTGTTTGTGTTGTGGTTACAAGGTGTCTTACATGTTGGACTCTTGAGATAGCAAGAAGGCTGCACAGAAATTAGTCTTAATTTCATCTTTATTCTGTCATTAATGTAGCTCTACCTGATACAGCTGCTCACTGAGCCTATGAGCATCCTGGCCACAATGTGCTCTCCTGGAGTGACTGCGGCCCAGCAGCACTTCTTAGGGTTATGGAGAAACTCTGGCCTTTCATTTCACATCTATTTCTTTTTTGTGTGCCACTGTCACTAGGGTTGGGGCTTGGGATTCTCCTGTGACAAATCCGTACCTTATTATGAGGCTGCTGTTGGTTGCCTGCCTCATAATAAGGTCATCATTTCAGCCTGTCTACTTGCTTCTTTCCACAGTGTCAGAGCAATCAGTTCAGGAGGAGCAGAAAGAGTGTGCCAAAGTCACAGAAATAATACAGGTGTTTCTCAGTTCATTATTTAAATATTTGTGGGCAAACTAATATGGCCTATTCATGTCATGGCATCATTATTTTTCTTGAGGTTGGGGTCAATGATTTCCTGTTGCAGGTAAGCGCAACATCAATGAAAGCATCAATTTTGCTCACCATCTTGAGACAGAAAAATTGATCCAGCAAATAACTGATAAGGAATGAAAATAAAAAGCTTTCTGTCACCAGAACAACAAAGAAATTAGTACAGAGGATTTACATTATCCTGTACCCTCAATGTGGCCTGATCCTTTATTATGTCGATGGTTCTCAATTACCATTCACTTCAGTAGAAATCTTGGAGGACATTCACAGCTCTCAAAGAATTAGGATTGTGCTACTCTAACCAGTATGCAAATCAGTAATATGCAAGTATCTTAAATATAAATTAAACTTTAAAGGGTTTAATCTTTGTTTTGGAAATGAAATGTGTGGGAATTCTTACCAATAGAAGTATAATTCTTGTCAGACACATACTTGTATGCAAATACCTTTTTTTTTTGCTTTCTCTTGAGAAAATATGAGATAAAAAAGCTCTATGCATTGTTTAACACTCCCAAGATAGAGCTGGAGGGACAAGTCTGAGGTGCAATCCTCTCATCGTCAAGTTTTCAAAGGTTTTCAGTAGGATTATATGCAGGACAGTGGGTAATACTCTTGTAACAGAGCAATGCTCTTATTCTCCCCATGCATTCTGAGGCTGTAATGTTCAGCCTTTTCAGCCAAGGTTATTTGAACATTTCCAGAAAAAAGAGAACCTGTGGAGTAATGCATTGAAATTAAGCTGGATTTCAGAAAGATCGTGTGTGGTTCATGTGATGCAGAACATAAAGTGTCCACATAATTAAAATCTATTGCACTTATGAGCTTCAGTGTGCCTGACATTTCAAGGTTCATGGATGAAATCAACTTGCTTTCTGGTTTTCAGTTTATTGAGCGCAATATACTTTATTCCTTGGTACAGCCATGTTGCTGGAGACTCACAGTGAGTTTATAAGAACAAATCCGGAAATGATGGAAATAACATTCAATCAGATTTCAGTGACAGCAGATTGAAGGTATTACAGTGAATTCAGTCCTGATCCAGCAGAACATCTAAGCATGTTCTTATCCTTAAGACTTAGGAGCATACATGGAGCTGACTTTTTCTGGTCTTGTCTGTGCCCTGGACTTGGAGCCATTTTAGAAAATCCTGCAGAAGGTCTTGTCTCCTGTCCACTCTGCCTTTCTGCTCTTTCTTAGCTACTTGGTCTACTAATTTAAGTAGCACTGCTGTACCAAAATTCAGATCTGCCATCTTTAACTATAGTCGTTCTCAGCTTTGTATCTTTCTGTTGCACAAAAGCTGACAACTTTGGCTGGTCATTTATGTGTAAATATGGGCTTTATATTGTTGTGCCTGTAGGAACATGCACATCACCTGGAGCCTGAAATTTTCCAGACATTCAGCTGTTAACTAGCAAAACTGTTACTTAGATTTAGAGTGAAAATGCATGGTAATACCAGCCCATTCTGCTGAGAAAGAGAAATGCTAGAACAGCTTTTTCTTTAAGTATTCTTACCTGTGTTAACAGTTCACCATAAATATATGCAGTATTGGATTTTTACTGTATGTTGCCTCTGTATTTACACTATAAAGCAAATCTTTCAGGAATGGTGTTTGTACTTCCTGTGTATCCATGCATATGAGGACTTAAACCTCCCCTAGCACTCTGACAGTCAAAAGGCAGTTCCTCCCTTTCTATAGGATAACAGGACAATCCAGGCTGGAAGAGGCAGTTTTAGGAAATGCTGCGGAGCCACAGGCTGCACAGCTTTTCTAATCTGACTTTCTTAATGGGGAAAATATTTCTCCTTATGTCCATTCTGAACCTCTCGTGTGCCAAAGAAACAAAATAAGTACAAAATAAGACAAAATAAGTACAAAATAGGTACAAAATAAGACAAAAGGGAATGCCTGGACTGCCCATAGATGCATCCCAACCCTCCTTGCTGCCTCCATTCAGTGTGCTCCCCTCAACCCAAAAGGTTTAAACAGTGCTGCTAAATGTACTCTGTAGTTAATGCAATTTCTCCTCCATGCATCTTGGCTTGGTACTTGCTCTCCAAACTTGTCCATGGCAGCAAAATCCACTCTGAAGTATTATATGTGTCTGCCAGTGCAGTGCTAAGTTTGCAGTGTGTATAAGCCCCACTGAAAAGAGACATCAAAGGAAAACTACACATTGTGCCTTGGAATAGCAACAACAGTTCATGCAAAAAGCAGCTAATAGTTGCAAGGAATTTTATGAGGTAATGGTCTTTTTTTTTCTGTTGTTTTGAGGTCACTAACAATCAAATACACTCATTTAGTTTTTCAGAGAAAAAGGGTAAAGCCTTAGATTGAGGGAATAGGTGGAGCAGCACCTGTACTTCACTGCTTCTCACTCCCTGTTCTTTGTCTTTCACACCAAATGTACCAGAATCACCTCCACTATTTTTCCAGAGTTGTAGGTACAAGTCCAACCCAGGTCTTCTACAAGCCCTGGCATCAGAGTGGCATTTGAACTAGTTTTGTACTTGAACCACCACACTTTGAAGTCACAGACCTTCATGACACCTCCTATCAGAAGTATACCTACTGCCCCAGCAATATTACTGTGCTGGAATATGAGATAAAAGGAAAGTATGGGACATAGAGGTAAAATTAATCATTTGAAACACTCTACTTTCCACTCTAATTTTGCATACTAAGCTTTTTCATAAACTTCTGTTATTCTAGGACAAAGAACAGAAAATACTTCAGAAGTAAATTATTGTCCGTGTCCCCTTCTAAGTCATGAAAGTATCTGGGACATTTCTAGCAAACAAAAGATAGACGTAAGCCAAAAGTAGTTTGATTTACTGCAAAAGCTTCCTGTGTCCTCTGAAGTGACCCCCAAAAAAGTAGAGATGTTCTCAGAGGAACCAGCTCCATTCATCTGGGGATGATCTTGCCAATGGTCAGAAAAGATGGAGAAATAGAAATCAAGAGAGAGTACATACAGGAGGATCTGCTGAAAATATTTTTTTAAAAGACCCCAAACAATAGGAATTGGCTTAGCTTTATCTAAAATAAATGTAGACACTGTAAATACATTGACTGGAAAAATGCTCTGAATAAACCTACTGCTCCTTTCATGCTAGCTTGCTGGGAATGACAAATCACATAAACCTTACCCAATTTACAGCTTGAAAAACCTATTAAAGTCTTTTAAGCAAGGGAGATAGCATGAAACCTTTAGTGCAATTAGAGGGGAGGATGCTCCCGTTGTGCAAAGAGATGAGCTGAACATGTTTAATTCCAGTTTATGATTAAGAAAAAGATGTGCGTAGGTTGCTGCATTCAGAGAGCTAAAGTCTACTGTATATCACAATGGCATGTTTATGAGCGACACGATGTGATGCTCCCATTCACTCACAAAGCGAATGGCATACACAAGCCAACAACAGTACCAAGTCTCAGGGGAAACACACACAACTTCAGTTTCCAGAAAATAAATTATTATAATTTGTTACAAGTGCTGTAAAATTTAAATAAGTGAGCAATGAATGCATCATCATCATAATAATAACCTAGGGTAAAATATGCCTTTTCTCTGCCAGTATCCACCATTATAACAGAACATAATGAAGCATTTAAAAGAAGACTGTACTAAATATTTACTACCATAGATTTCCTTGTGGAAAAAAAAATACAAAGAGGACCAAAATCTACGACTGACAATTTAAAAGAAATGGGCCAGATATTAGGTTCCAATCCAGCTCTTTACACAAACCTATCAATACATTAGCCTTTCTAACAGTTTAGGTAGGAACAATTTCGACACCTTGACTGTATCGTGTCGATGTATGCAACATTGTGTTCCCACAGGATTCATTTCATCTACTCTAGAAGGTTTCCTTAAACATACCATTTCTTTAAACACCCAACCCCTTCCTGGGCTGTACATCCTGTGTTTTCCCTCTCACAAGAAGAAACAGAAAATTTAATTCAATATTTTTTTGCTCCCTAACATGTGATGAGAACATGACTGACAATGCAATCAGGATTTTCCCCACTTTCCAGTAATACCAATAATTCTATAAGTTACACTTTAAATGAAGCTCACAAGCAGCAAAGTTCCTGTCCTGCAGTCCACCCCTGAAAAGACTAGACTCCCTGGCATTGGGAAGTTTACTCATCTCCCACCCATTATTGGCTGTGTAGAGCCCATATGTTTGGTAGTTATAATATTGTTTCAGCTCACATATCAGTATTGAAATTCTCTTTTATAATGCACATTCCCTTTTACTATGCACATTCTCAATGTGCATATAAATGGCACATATTGACATCAAGAGCTTCCTAACAAAATGCTTTAATTGTGCTATGATTTCTTGGGAAGACACAAGCAGTTATGGGAAATGGAATGAAATATAACATCTGTGAACTTCTGAAATATTTTACTTTGTTTTCGGAAGTAAAATTATTTGGAAGAAAACAACAAAGCTACTGCTTTACAAAACTCATTTTGCAATTCTGTATCCTTGAAAAACTTTATAAATGTTTACTTGATTAAAAACTGACCACTCAACCTTGTCAAATGCTTTTCCTGCATGTAAAGACAAAGGAATGCATTGAGCTAGTAATTTATAATAATCCCATAATCCTAAGAGCATGTTTACAGAGTTTTCACATTTCTAATTGCCAAGGGAGTTGACATTTAATTACTTTCTACAGTCTCCAAACAATTTTTTTCTTTTGTCTTACCTTTTTCAAATACACATTTGTTCTTTTTCTCAAATTATCGGAAAGACTCTAAATAACAAGACAATTGAGTTTGTCCAGTGTGATGAAAGATTCCATTTATCTGTAATCTCTGAAGTTTACAATTTTAATTTATTTTTCATGTGGAGATTCCATGTAAATTTGTGATGGGTGGCTACAGCATTTAATGAGCAGCCCAAGCACTGAGGAACTCTTGCTGGGTGGAGTTGGGAAGCCTTAGCATGGGTCCTCAAGGTTATAAAAGGTTATAACGACTCTGTTGTGTTATGCTAATGAGGAAGCTGGCTGTTGAAGGCGGGAAATGTGCCCTGGCAACATGCTTGTGTGGTTGGGCTGTGACCAATGAATGCTTGTTACTAGGGCAGAATCGTCCAATCAATGTTTGGCGCAAGAGTTAGCTGAATGTATAAAAGCAGACAATGAACCCTGAATAAATGGCTTCCCTTGGATCACATTGATCGTTGTGTGTCGTCCCATTTCTTCTGTCATCACATCTGGCACCCAAACAGGGACCCTCAGATTCAGCTCGGGACATCTCGCCTGAGATAAGATTGAGGGAACGGAAAAGCCAACCAAAGGTGAGTGCTGCACTCGTGAAAAAGTTTTTCGTATAGCTGCAGCTTAAAGACTTTGCTGGGAAACTCGCTCTTGGCCAGGCGAGCGGTCCGGAAAGAGATGGGGTCTGCTCACTCATCCAAAGACAAGGCTTGGTTTGAAGCTGCAGTGAAGCTCCTCCAAAATATTCTCTCAGTGAGAGGAATTGTTTACGAAAAAACTGCATTGCAGTCTATGAAAAGATGGGCTAATCGAAGTGGCATTATTCTGTCTACCACTGCCCTATTTGAAAGAGAGACTTGGGAGAAAATGAGACAAAGGTTGTTTGATGAATGTTCTAAAGGAAGTAAGGGCCTTTGGCAATATCTCGCCCTCTGGCGATTAGTTAAAAAAACTTTATGTGAAGTGAAGGCGGAGAGAGAGGTTGCAGCGTCGGCTTACACCGCTATGAGAGAGAACCAGGACAATACAGCTAGTACCTCCTCATCTGCATTATCATTTCGTATGTCTAATATGCGTACACGGGGATCAATTCCCAGAGACTGGCATTCCCCACCATTTCCCCCACTAGAGGAGCATGAAGAGGCTCCGGATAAAGAAGACGAGGGGGAAAGAAACCCTCCTCACCAGATCTTATATCCTCCTCTCCAAAAAAGTCCCTCGGCTGTATCATTGGATGATTAGTTCAGTGAAAATTCTGAGCACTCAACACCACCTTAGCATTCTACGTTTAGACATGGTTTTGAAAAGATGGTGGAAAAATTGGAAGACATTCATATTCATCAGAAGGGAAGTTGCCCGCCATAACCACCTCCACCAGACTATCCTGGCGGGTATTCGCACCCCAAACTGACTGCTCCGCTTCAAGTGCCGACAGAGTTTGATAATGTGGGAACTGGGGGGGGGGGAGGGGGGCAAGGTGTCGGGGGCCAGGAGTGCCAGTAGTTCAAATACTTGTGCCCCCCCTGCTCCAGCTTTCTAATTCAAGTGAGACTCCCAGAGTTTGTTCCATTCCAGATTTTATGGGGTATTTTGAGAAATTTTGGAGAGATTTTCGGCTCTTGCTTCTTAAAATTTAAGAAGTTGCTAATGGAAATCTGTGAGCATAGGTAACTTCAAAAGGTTTGTTTTCTTTTGTGAGAGTATCCTAAATAGTGTCTCTTTGGAGTGTGTCTGTCAGCAGAAAAAGCAACTGAAACCTTTCTACCCTGAAATCCTCACACAGGTCTAAATGCATAAGAGTATAAAAAAATGAGGTTATAAGCTAATTTACCAGGAGGTACATAACTTGGCCTTTAATTATACCCCCACAAAAAAATTACAGTATCAATCAATCAAAGGAACAAATGGATGCTAGCCTGTATAACCTGAAGGCACAATTTACTACTTCTTCTATAGATCATAGATCAGGAGTTGTACCACATCTAAATTCTATGTGCTCAAATAATCGTGCTTGAATAGCAATATGTGCAATTAATTTCAGGCCTTGTGGATGTTTTGGATCCATGTAGTCATTTCCCTAATGTAGACCTGAGTTGAACCATCTCATAGTTCATAGGAGAACTGACAGAGGGAATGCTGTCCATGAGGCTCCAGCCTCCCTCCAGTGGGTCCTGCAGCCCCAGGACAGTTCCAGCATTTCCTCCTGCTCAGAAACTAAGTAGGGAAGGGTTCTCTTCTGCAGAATGTTGTGTGGAGGGTGATGTCCAAAAAGGTGACACAATAGCCCTGATCTCTTATACAATTTTGGAGATGCCTTGGATGCCATCAGAGGACATCCATTCAGGATGCAAGGCTTTATTTAGTAAGTAGTAGTTCACTGTAATTTGAAATTAGTCTTGATTTGCTGATTGAAATATTTCAGGAAAAAATGAAATATACTAGCCTTCTTTAGGCGTCAGAAAATAATTAATATTCTGCAGACCTCAGTGCTGGATATGTACAGTGTTTTCTCTATTTTTAGAAGAAAGGGGAAAAAGGTTAACATCCTGATGAAAATATTAAGCATGATGTGCTTACATTATCAGACATGCTGGAAATATCCATTTATTGGAGAGATTACCTGGCAGTTTATTCATCTGCTTTGCTGGCAGGAAGAATGCAAAGATGATATCCCAAAATGGCTGTAAAACAGTCAGAACAGATTCACATAGCTGAGTATTAAAAACGAGATAATAGAAATCTTGGCGATTAAATCTCGGCGATTAAATCTCTGAGCATATTGGTTGTTTTATTTTTAACTGCATTATTAGGTGGTTATTGTAATTATGAAATCTATGTTTTGTTGAAGTGAATAGTGACATTAAGACCCCTCCAACAAAATACTCAGTGAACAAATGAATTTCTTCAAAATCGAACTTTATATTGCTGTGCCACATTTGTTAATCTGAGTCACATTTTAGAAATATCTGTCAGAGCATTTGAGTGAAGGTGGTCTTGGTTTAGCTAAAAGCGATAATTATAATGAAAGTAAGACATCTAAAGCTACTAATTCTCAGAACCAAATATGTATTTTGAGCAAAAATAAAGACTTGGGAACACTGAACACATTCTTCTGATCTTAAATTTGCTTTTTTCTGTTCTTTGGGAATGAAGATTTTAGTCCTGAGTGGACAAACTCGTAGACATACTTCTTGTGCCAGACTTCTGAAACAGAATCTCGCATAGTAACACTCACACTTACACAGCAAACATCTGTGTACTTCCATTCTTCAGTACCTGAAAGGGGCCTAAAGGAAAGCTGAGGAGGGACTGTTTACAAAGGCTTGTGGTGACAGGACAAGGGGCAATGGATACAAACTGGAGAGGGGCAGATTTAGACTAGATATAAGGACGAATTTCTCCACTGTGAGAGTTGTGAGGCACTGGCACAGGTTGCCCAGGGAGGTTGTGGATGCCCCATCCCTGGAGGTGTTTAAGGCCAGGCTGGATGGGGCCTTGGGCAGCTTGGTCTGGTCAGAGGTGTCCCTGCCCATGGCCGGGAGATCAGAACTGGATAATCTTTAAGCTCCCTTCCAACCCAAACTATTCTATGATTCTATGATTCCATGATTCTATACCTACACTCTTGCTGGTAAAGAAAAGACAGCAAATAGTTTAGTGTGTATTAGAAATAGTACACAGTCACTTAGTACATTAACTATAACTTCTACATAGTGTGAATATAGTTTGCATCAACTGCAGACATACCAGGGAAGGTCATTAACGGAACAGGAATTACATTAATTAAATGTGAAGATGATACCAAACTCAGAGCCTTTCTTAATATCAGGGAAGAAAACAAAAATGACATGAGAATAAAGAGTTATTAGTATGTTCTGTAAATGAGAATTCAGAATTCCTGTTAGAGAAAGGCCAGCTGACAGAAAAGCTACCAGAAAATCATCTACGATAATGAAGTATGAGAGAAACATGAAAAGCAGAGGAAACAGTTGTTATCAAATGATATGTTAATTTGTAACAGCATAAAAATAGATGAAGACTGCTTATGTAGCTGCATTAAGTCTACATTAACCTGCTAATGGTCTCATGCTACACAGCTCTATCTGTGGAGTTCCTGAAATATTGCCTTTACTTCAGAGGCTTTCTTTAAATGAAATAAACAAACTGAAAAGGAGTTCAAGAACAGCCACAAGGAAGGACTGCTCCAACAGAAGCTGATGAAAGACTTCCCTAGGCACATTCTGGCCAGGTGGTTAGTGAAGAAGGGTCTGCAGTTCTGTGTTAGGTTATGGCTCAGCACAGTAAAGCAATGTATGATCTTTGTAAGATGTATATGTGTCTGTGCATGCGGTTTTATGATGGCTACAGATGGCTGTATCTGGAAAACATATTTTTGGGGGTCTTCCACAACATTAATTCATTTTCCAGTTCCATGTGTCTGACAGCTAGTAGTTTCACCAAGCCACACATCTGAATGTGGCATGTGCTGCTGCAGAACTGAGAAGAGAGTAGGATCCAGCTCCTCTAGTGAGAGAGTGTAAGGAGCACCTCAATGACTGTGTGTGATTTGGAAGGCTTCACTACAGACTGCTTAACTTTGAGAACAGATACAGTTTGATGGAGGCATGACTCATGCACTGACTTATTACAACTAAGCTGGGGTTGTAGAAAATGGCAGCTACATCTGCCCAAGATAGAATCATAGAATCACCAGGTTGGAAGAGACCCACTGGATCATCAAGTCCAACCATGTGTGGCTACTGATAGGAAATCTCAGAAAAGCGGTGAGTTTTGCTTGGGAAAATTGCACCCACTCTTAGAGTGGACATTTGGATTATTTTCCCACCAAACACTGATGACTCTAAAGTTCTAACAACAAGCTGAGCATGAGTCAGCAGTGTGCTGCTAAAAGCAACTAAGAGAAATTGGATCTGGGGCTGGATGTGCAGGACATTGCTAGCTGAGATAGAGGCATGATCATTCCACTCTACATGGAACTTGTCAGGTCGGATCATGAGTACTGTTCCCACAGTTCAAAAAAGAAGCACACAGGCTGGAGAGGGTCCAAAGATGAACTACAAATATGAAAACGGGGCTGGAGAGCCTGCCCAATGAGGTCTTCTCCCTGCAAAAGAGAAGGCTCACGTGGCTGCGAACAAGGCAAAGGTTCTCTCTTTGGAAAAAGCCACATGGAAAAAACAGGAGACAACAGGTACAAGTTGTACCAAGGATTTTTTCTTCTTAAAAGAAGAACAATATTTTTTATAGTGAGAATAATTGTGGACTGGAATAACTTCCCCAGTGACATTGCGGAGTCCACATCACTGGAGGTTGTCGAGATGCAATTGGGTAGTGTGCTGAATAATTTCATCTAGGTTCACTTTCCCACAAAAAAAATTGGACCAGATGGTCTTTTGAGGTCCCTTCCAACCTGAACTACACTATGATTCTAACCTAGTTTAGAAAAACTTGGCTAGGTAACAGCCAATGCCATTCTGGGGCAACCTCTTGAATGTGATTAAATAGCATTGTAGGAAATCACTGTGAAAAAAACTGCTGAAAAGCATGAATTGAATTAAGTAAGATTCAAACATAATTAGTTTTCACTGAATCCAAGTGGGTTTTGATTGGTTCAAAATAATTTTGAAGTAGTATGAAATCTATCATAGTGATGGGAGCTTTCTTGCAGTTCTAGAAAGAATTACAAACTAAAGTAAAGCATGTGAATAAAGACTATACATATTACTAGGGGTGCTGGTTTTGAATGAGGAATATTCAAAGTTGCCCTGTGTCATTTGTTTAGAATTCATTAATTGCTTTTTATGCAAACTGCTGACTAAACAGTAAAATGAAGAGGCATATATGTTTTACATCAGATTGATTCTGTACTAACATCTCAAAACGACCGTACTAAAAAAAATATCTATTGAAAGAAAATGTGGATAGTTTCTCTATTAGGCTGCCCTTTAGTTACCATGGAAACTGCAGACTTGCCCAGGACATGTATTGCATTGGACACATTTATTAGTTTGGATTTGAACTTTTACAGCAATGAAAGTCATTATAACATTGCATGGAGGTTCTTTGTTAGGACCAGGATCTCCATGCTGCAGCAGTATTCCTTGGAAATAAGGAACTCTGTAAATCTTTGGTGATCTGGTACAACAGCTGTTATTTTTGTCAGGTCTGTGTTCCTGTGAAACAGAAAATCATTACTGATCAACAACTCAGGCTCCTAAGGAAATATCGGAATATGATGGAAGTTGTGGAGAGGAGGGTGCTGGCCTCTTCTCCCAAGTGGCAGGGGACAGGACAAGAGGAAATGGCCTCAGGCTCCACCAGGGGAGATTTAGGCTGGACATTAGGAAAATTTTCTTCACAGAAAGGGTCATTGGGCACTGGAACAGGCTGCCCAGGGAAGTGGTTGATTCACCTTCCCTGGAGGTGTTTAAGGCACAGGTGGACGAGGTGCTAAGGGGCATGGTTTAGTGTTTGATAGCAATGGTTGGACTCGATGATCCGGTGGGTCTCTTCCAACCTGGTGATTCCATGATTCTACGATCTGTCACTCTTCCATCCTTGCAGTGAGGAGAGACACAGTGAAAACAAGGTCTGCCCCGGCAGCATCTTGTGCAACAGATATGCATGAGAACTAGCCCTCAAGCACTCATGCCCTCTTTATGAAAATGGTATGTCGCATTCAAGAAGTATTAGCTTGATAAAGATTGCCCAGCTCCCTGCCGTCTGGAGACAGTGTCATTTATGTGCTACAGGTATTATAATAATACCCAATGATTCTGCTTTGCTTCAAGGTAAAGATGGTGGAAAGTGCAAGGTAGTGAAGAACTGGCCAGATGAAACTCAAAAGGCCATGAAGGTTGTTCCTAAGCAGGAAAAACAAGTTTAAAAGGAAAGGAATTTTAATACAGTTTGTCTGAGTGTTGTTCACTGCAGCATTCAGTGATGAAGCGGTTGCATGGATATTTTTCCCAAATAACTACGCAGCGAGAAGGGATACTATTTAATTGCCAGTTTCCTCCAATGGCATTTGGAAAATATACACAAAATATAAATTCATGATATATTTTAATTAAAAGGTCTATTAATAGTTTTGGGTTTGCAGATAACACGTCATAATTAGAATATTTTAACAGCTATTATATAATGAATACTCATGCCAAAATCCTGAGGATACTAAGGTACTAAGGGTTAGATTTTAAAATGAAAATCTTATTTTTCTCCTTATTTTAAAGTAAACATTTTTTGAATACACTCTGGAGGGAATGATAATTTTTCCCTGGTGACTAAATTTTATTATTGGTGCATATTTATGCATTGAAGAGTTCTGAAACTGAAGAGGAGACTGAGAGGAGACCTCATTACTCTCTATAACTACCTGAAAGGAGGTTGTGGAGAGGAGGGTAATGGCCTCTTCTCCCAAGTGACAGGGGACAGGACGAGAGGGAATGGCCACAAGCTCTGCCAAGGGTGTACATCAGAAAAAAAATTTTCTCGGAAAGGGTCATTGGGCACTGGAACAGGCTGCCCAGGGAGGTGGTTGAGTCACCTTCCCTGGAGGTGTTTAAAACACGGGTGGGCAAGGTACTAAGGGGCATGGTTTAGTGTTTGATAAGAATGGTTGGACTTGATTCGGTGGGTCTCTTCCAACTGGGTTATTCTATGATTCTATGAAATAATCTATAAAATCTTAGCCCAGCAAGTCTTTATTAAAATTATCAAAAGCTTGGTTTGAATATGAATCTGGGCAAGAGTCCAAGCATGAGGAAAGAAAGGGTGACCTTTCTGCTATTAGGGACTGTAAGAATGAAAAATTAATAAAATTATTTGGAAAGCTGCCAAGGCTGTAAAAGATGATTTATTAATCTTGAATAACTTTGAAAGAAAGCAAAATAGATACACAATAAATGAAAAATAAATAATGTGATTTTCAAAGAGCAAACTTGTGATGACGAAAGAAATGGGACAACACACAATGATCAATGTGATCCAAGGGAAGCCATTTATTCAGAGTTCATTGTCTGCTTTTATACATTCAGCTAACTCTCATGCCAAACATTGATTGGACGATTCTGCTTGGTCACAGCCCAACCACACAACCATGTTGCCAGGGCACATTTCAACAGCCAGCTTCCTCATTTGCATAACACAACAGAGCCGTTATAACCTTTTATAACCTTGAGGACCCATGCTAAGGCTTCCCAACTCCACCCAGCAAGAGTTCCTCAGTGCTTGGGCTGCTCATTAAATGCTGTAGCCACTCATCAATTCTGCCCCCCCCCCCTTCTATTTGAGTGACCCAAGCACCATTAAAAGCACCAAAACACTTAAAACTGCAATAAATGGCAATCAAGATAAGCAATCCTTGCTTTAAAGCTCCAACAAGCCATTTTCTTGACACAGCTTCAAGAGCCGCAACTCCTGGGGCTAATAAACCAGCAAAAAATTTTTCCTCAAAACTCCAAAAACACACTGTGTCCTCACAATCAGATCTATGTGAGGTTCTGTTACGTAACAGATTGATACTTGGTGCAAGCAACGTTAACTTTCCCAAATAACAAGGTCTGCCAGTGGGTCTGCTGGGTATTCTGCCCCATGCTCTGTCACCACAGATTAGAAAATATCTGGGTGGGAAAGCCTTTTCAGAACCATTATTCCAAATTCCCTTTTCTGTCTAAACCCCCCCCCCCCCCCCCAGGTTCTTCTACAAAATGCTGCTTTATTGTAATAAATTGGGATGAGGGCTGTAACATTCTGCCAACCCTCAAACCTCATGGATGAACTAATAACAAGGCTCTTTGAATAATACCTTAGTTGACAGTCCTTACACAATACTTCTACCCATGGTTCCAGGCATCACAAACTATGTCTCGTTGGTTCACTTGTCGGATGGTTCTTCCGATGTGAGGTCCTCTTGCTCCGTCGTCTTCCATTCTTTCCAGGGCTTGATCCACTTTTGTGGCACCCAGCGAGGTCCAGTATCTGTTAAGACACAAACATAACCTCTTCCTGTCATTTTCAGTTCAACAGGTCCTTTCCATTTACCTGAGTCCCAGTCTTTGTATTGTACCATGATACCTTGCTGGTCTTGGTTATTCAATCCTGACTCGGAGGGCTAGTCCTAGTTCTGGTTAAACACAAAAAATTCAACACATAAGTCGCTTTTGCAAGTCGTTCACTAGGGGGCAATACCCGTAGAGTGATGGATTCCCCATTGAACACAAAAATGTTTAAATTTCTGAGAAACATAAGCTGGCCCGTTATCTATTTTTATTGTTTGAGGTATTCCTAATGCCATTATAGCCACATACATGTGTTTAATCATGTGTTTTGCAGATTTGCTGGTCTGTGCTGTGGCCCATAAAGCCATGGAAAACGTATCCACAGAAACATGTACATACTTCAATTGCCCAAACTCTGGAATATGGGTCATGTCCATTTGCCATAATTGTAAGGCTTGAAGTCTCCTAGTGTTTACTCCAAACCGTAAGTCCATGCCTTGTTTTTGGCAGTCCGGACAAGAGTTAATTATACCTTGTGCATCAGACAGAGGAATATTAAATTGACGTCTAAGTACCTTAGCACTTTGGTGAAAAAATTCGTGCAAGGCTTTGGCTTGCAAAAAGAGATTTGTTCGGGGATCATTCCAAGCTGCGGCAACAAGGTGATCAGCACGATTATTCCCAATTGCCAGGCCAAAATTAGGCTGATGACTATGTATATGAGTAATAACCTACTTATGCTCTCACTGCTCCAACAGGTACAGTAATTGCAACAGTAAAGCATGTAACACCGTATTTTTAACTTCTCTTATCGTGGCTCATTCTATTCTACAAACTGTGCCCACAACATATAGTGAGTCAGAAACTATACTGAGAGGCTGTAAAGTATATTGTTGAAATACCCATACCACTGCTCGTAATTCCATTGTCTGCAACAAGTCACCTAGTTGTTTGAACAGTGACTTATGATTCCACTTTTCTTGTGTTTGCCATGTGACAGTGGCCCTACCGGACTTTTTGCCAGCATTTGTGAAAAATGTTACACCTCCCACCAGTGTTTCAGGGTGCATTGGTACCTGGTTCTGTATTGGTTCTGTACTAAAGGTAAAATTTTATTAGATGGAAACGTGTTAGTAACATCTCCCATAAAGCCTGCTAATGCAATTGCTATGTCATACGAATGTTCCATAAGCCACTCTAAATATCCTTTGTCAACTGGTAAATAAATTCAGTAAGGCTCATTTCCTGATAGTTCTAGACACCTCTCCCTACCCTTCATTATCAATTGGCTGAAAAGTTCCAGTCTTGTGATCACAGTATTTTTCGGCTGATACAGTAAAAATATCCATTCTAAAATCTGAAGGTTTTGTTCTGTCTGTCCCAACACACCCAAAGAATGCTTTTGATCTTGACCAGAGTTAACCAATACTAGGTCAAAGGGCTTATCTGCCACATAACAAGTTACATCAGCTGTTAAGATTTTCTCCACTATCTTATCCAATGCTTCTTTTTGACTATTGTTTAAATGTCGTTTATCATCTGTTGAAGAGGTAATTCCTAACAACTCCGTTAACAGCTGAAGATCATCATTTGTAATTCCTGTCAGTGGTTGGACCCACTGGATATCTCCCATTAACTTTTGGACATCAGTCAACGTTTTTATGTTAGTATGTATAGTCACCTTCTGGGGCTTCACTATGTTATTGGTTATTTGCCCCCCCAAATAATTCCATGGAAATTATTTTTGTATTTTTTCTGGAGCTGTTTTCAAACTCTTCTGTTCTAGTATACATTTTAAGTCTGTTAATACCCCATTAGCTTCCAAATGCTCTCCAGCCACTAATATATCATCCATATAATGATACACCAATAAAAAAGGATATTTTTGTCGAAAAGGTTGCAATGCCCAAGCAACAAAATTTTGACATATCATCAGAGAGTTTTTCATGCCTTGGGGTAATACTACCCATTGAAAGCGCTTTGCAGGTTCATGCTTATTAATAGCTGGGACCGAGAAAGCAAACTTTTCCGAATCTTCTGGATGCAATGAGATTTTTTTAAAAAATCTCTATCTAACTCTACAAAATAGAGAATTTCTTTATCCTTAAGATTTAAGAGTAAAGTTGCTCATATAACTGTCATTTCCCAACTGTCCTATTTACTTGTCCAACTGATGTTGATGGATGCACTGTCCCAGGTCAGGATGTTGTCTCTCCTGTAATGATTTCTCTCTTTCTTTCCTACTGACAGCTGTAAAGTGTGTCTGTACTATGATTTATTATAATACTAATACAATTACATATGCGATTTTAATGTTGTTATTTTGACTTTACATCTCCGCATAGCATTATCTTTGCCACTCTCTGCTTGACTGATGGGTTTTTTTATCCTAAGATAACAGATGTTCATAGAGAATTGTATTTATTTATTTGATACGTAAGTATAATTTTTTCTTGCATAGCTGAAAGTAACTGTATAAGAATGCACCAGAGCTGGCCTTAGCACGGCTGAAGTGTTATTTATTACATCCATGTAAAATAACTCTTTTGCAAAGATCAGTGAACTGAAGCTGCTTATAGCCTTGAAGCAGCCCCTCAAGGATAAATTCTTGAGTTGTTCATCCTTGGGGGTCATGTATTACTGATACTGACTTGATCTGTTTAACTCAATCCCCAAATGTCACCTACCTGTACAAGAAACTGTTATTTATGGCTTCAGCAATACCTTTAAATGACTTTGATCTTTTCCTCTTGTTATTGTTTTCAGAGCTTGCCAGATTAGCATAAAATTAATCTAGGAGCTATAAAGTCACAAAAATATAGACAGAATCACAGAATAACCAGGTTGGAAGAGACCCACCGGATCATCGAGTCCAACCATTGCTATCAAACACTAAACCATGCCCCTTAGCACCTCGTCCACCTGTGCCTTAAACACCTCCAGGGAAGGTGAATCAACCACTTCCCTGGGCAGCCTGTTCCAGTGCCCAATGACCCTTTCTGTGAAAAAAATTTTCCTAATGTCCAGCCTAAATCTCCCCTGGTGGAGCTTGAGGCCATTTCCTCATGTCCTGTCCCTTGTCACTTGGGAGAAGAGGCCAGCACCCTCCTCTCCACAACCTCCTCTTCTTAAGAGCTATGTTTGGGTTCAGTGGCAGATAGCACTTACTTTGAAGGGTTTTGCCCTGAGGCTGCTCTGTATTCTGAGTGTTGGAAGAACTCAGAACTTGTCTTTTGTGCTCCATTATGGCAGGAGTAGTCTGCAGCTCCTAGATTTCCTTCAGTCTCTATCTATCTCTTCTCTATCTCTATCTCTATCTCTATCTCTATCTCTATCTCTATCTCTATCTCTATCTCTATCTCTATCTCTATCTCTATCTCTATCTCTATCTCTATCTCTATCTCTATCTCTATCTCTATCTCTATCTCTATCTCTATCTCTATCTCTATCTCTATCTCTATCTCTATCTCTATCTCTATCTCTATCTATCTCTATCTCTATCTCTATCTCTATCTCTATCTCTATCTCTATCTCACATAGGAGACTGTTCCCCAGTAATGATATTTTGCCTGCAAAGAGCACTCTGCCCTCATTAGTACAGAGGTTTTCAAGTGTTCCCAGATAATACTGTGTTTTAAGAAACAGATATTCTGACACTTGATGTTATTTTCTATATTTGAATGCTACTTGCTGATACCACATAAGAAAAAAATTGCTCCGTTCTCCTTTTAAGGTAGATCAAATTCTCAACATGCTCATCCAATGGGAGAGATTAAGGGTTTGTTCAAAATCTAGTTACTGTAAGCAATAAAAAACAGTGCTGATGAACTTGGTACAATTTGTATTATCTTAAATCAATTATTTCCCAGGACTGCCTACAAGTAAAAGTGCAATTTGCACGTAGCTGATTGATAAATTACAACAGAGCAACGTTAATAATAATAACCCGATATCAGTTGCAGATTGTACTTTCTATGATTTAGAAACATTTTGTATATATTAATATTTCATATTTTTAAAGGAGCATTGGATACTGTAGAAATTTAACTTTTAACACTGAAGTATCATGCACACACCCTTTCTGAACAGGCTTTTCCTGTGGCTAGAAGTAAAATTTAGATGCAGCCCTGTGGCACCTGCCCCATGCATGCATAGAGCCTGTAGTGACTCACCTAGAGTCCAGGTATGCAGTTACTAAAAATCAACTGAGCTCAACTCAGTTGTCAAGGTAGTGTGAATAGCTGGAGGCAAAAAAATTGGCGTTGACTTCAATAGATGGTCATACAGTTAAAACACTGTGCAGTACTTTGAAACTATCAAATTTCAAACAGCTTTATTATTCACTGCACAGTCATATCACTTCTCATTATATTTCTGTGTATTCTGTGTAATAATAATTATTACATTATCAGGCATAGAAAAAAAATGAGACAGAAGTTGCAGTTCGCCACAAAAGAAGCACCAGATATAATAATTTTCTCATTATCGTATTTACTTTCTTAGGCAGCCTGCCAGCTGTTGTCTTTGAATGAAAAAAGCTTTGGCAAGATTTTAGAATTTGAAGATGTCTTTTTCAAGCAGGTTAGTTCATTTAAACTCTTTTTGAACAGTATCTACTGCGTTAACAATAATACACTTGCAGGTGCACTTAACAAGCATCCCATTAGGCTGTACCAAATAACCAGATGTTTGGTAAATTATGTAATTGACCCAAGATTTATAAAGCTACCAGTCTTCTAACCATGATACAAGACTTGTACCAGTTTTCTCTGATGCAAAAAGTAACTTCAAAGAGACTTTCTTCTTACCACTGACAGTTCTGATCTACTTGTTTTGGGGGACTATTATGTTTGTTCACGCACATGCAACAGGCTACTTTTACTTTTCTCTCTTGAAATAGTTTTAGGAGATGAGATTCTCATTAATAGCTCTCTATAGGGACTTATTCCAATTTATTTGTTACATTTTTAATAAATAAATGATCTGCACTTCCTTGATAGGATCAGGTTTTAGTTTTACTATTTCTATGGGAGGAAACTAAGGCTCCAGTAAACACTGTAAAACATCCTGTAACAGATATAGAACCCCATTACAGCACAGCATACTATGCACTAGACAGAATCACAGAATCATAGAATAACCAGGTTGGAAGAGACTCACTGAATCATCGAGTCCAACCATTCCTATCAAACACTAAACCATGCCCCTTAGCACCTCATCCACCCATGCCTTAAACACCTCCAGGGAAGGTAAGTTAAACACCTCCCTGGGTAGCCTGTTCCAGTGCCCAATGATTCTTTCTGTGAAAAATTTTTTCCTAATGTCCAGCCTAAATCTCCCCTGGTGGAGCTTGTGACCATTCCCTCTTGTCCTGTCACCTGGGAGAAGAGGCCAACACCCTCCTCTCTACAACCTCCTTTCAGGTAGTTATAGAGAGCAATGAGGTCTCCCCTCAGCCTCCTCTTCTCCAGGCTAAACACCTCCAGCTCTCTCAGCCGCTCTTCATAAGGCCTGTTCTCCAGCCCCTTCACCAGCTTCGTTGCTCTTCTCTGGACTCGCTCCAGAGCCTCAACATCCTTCTTGTGGTGAGGGGCCCAAAACTGAACACAGGATTCCAGGTGCAGTCTCACCAGTGCTGGGTACAGAGGGAGAATAACCTCCCTGGACCTGCTGGTCATGCCGTTTCTGATAAAAGCCAGGATGCCATTGGCTTTCTTGGCCACCTGGGCACACTGCTGGCTCATATTCAGTCGGCTGTCAACCAACACCCCCAGGTCCTTCTCCTCCAGGCAGCTTTCTAGACAGACTTCTCCTACTCTGTAGCCCTGCACAGGGCACAGAGCAGGACCTGTAATTTGGCCATGTTAAACTTCATGCCATTGGACTCTGACCAGCCATCCAGCCTGTTTAGATCCCTTTGCAGACTCTCCCTTCCCTCCAGCAGATCCACACTTCCACTCAGCTTAGTGTCATCTGCACACTTGCTAAGGGTGTGCTCGATGCCTTCATCCAGGTCACCGATAAAGACATTGAACAGGGCTGGACCCAGCTCTGAGCCCTGGGGAACCCCACTTGTCACTGGCCTCCAGCTGGATTTAACACCATTTACCACCACTCTCTGGGCCCGGCCATCCAACCAGTTTTCCACCAAGGAGAGTGTGCGCCTGTCCAGGCCAGAGGCTGACAGTTTCCCAAGCAGAATGCTGTGAGAAACTGTGTCAAAGGCTTTACTGAGGTGCAGAAAGAGCACATCCACAGCCTTTCCCTCGTCCAGCATCCGAGTCACTTTGTCATAGAAGGCGATCAGGTTAGTTTGGCAAGACTTGCCTTTTGTGAACCCATGTTGACTGGGCCTGATCACCCAGTTCTCTTGCATGTGCTTCATGATAGCACTCAGGACCACCTGTTCCATGACTTTCCCTGGCACTTAGGTCAGACTGACAGGCCTCTAGTTCCCTGGATCCTCCCTGCAACCCTTCTTGTAGATGGGCACAACGTCAGCCAGCCTCCAATCCAGTGGAACTTCCCCAGTCTTCCAGGACTGTTGGAAGATAATGGAAAGGGGTTTGACCAGCACATCCACCAGCTCCTTCAGTACCCTCGGGTGAATCCCATCTGGCCCCATAGACTTGTGGGTGTCTAGTCGGGCTAGCAGGGCTCTGACCACCTCCTCTTGGACCATGGGAGCCTCATTTTGCTCCTCTAGCTGCTGGGTTTGTACACAGAGGGAACAACTTTCTTTACAATTAAAGATTGCAGCAAAGAAGGCATTAAGTACTTCAGCCTTTTCCCCATCCCCTGTCACTGTTGCTCCTTCCACATCCAACAGGGACTGTATGGTCTCCCTAGTCCTCCTTTTATTATTTATATATTTATAGAAAGATTTTTTGTTATCTTTCACCGACTTTGCCAATCTCATTTCTAGTTGAGCCTTAGCCCTTCTAATTTTTTGTCTACACAATCTCACTTCCCTCCTGTAGTCCACCCAAGAGGCCTGTCCCCTCTTCCAGAGCCCATAAACATTCCTCCTCTTCTTGATATCACTCAAGATCTCCCTGTCCAACCAAGCTGTTTTTTTCCCCTGCCCTTTTTTTTTTCCGGAACATGGGGATGGCTTTCTCCTGAGCTGCTAGGATCTCCTGTTTGAAGAGCTCCCAGCCCTCATGGGCTCCCTTGCCTTTAAGCACTGTCTCCCATGAGACTTTGCCAACCAGTCTTCTGAAGATTTCAAAGTCTGCCCTCTGGAAATTCAATGCTACTGTCTTGCTAACCACCCTCTTCACTTCACCTAGAACAGAAAACCCTATCATCTCATAATCACTTAGTCCCAGGCGTCCTCCTACTGCCACATCCCCCACAAGGCCTTCTCTGTTCACAAACAGCAGGTCCAGGAGGGCACCTTCCCTTGTCAGTTCATTCACCAGCTGCGCGAGGAATTTGTCTTCCACACACTCCAGGAACCTCCTAGACTGCTTCCTTTCTGCTCTATTGTACTTCCAGCAGATATCAGGAAGATTGAAGTCTCCCACAAGAACGAGAGGCACTGATCTAGAGATTAACCCCAGCTGTTTATAGAAGAGCTTGTCAGCTGCTTCTCCATGGCTGGGTGGTCTGTGACAGACTTCTATCACGAAATCTACCTTCTTATGGGCTCCTCTGATTTTAACCCACAGGCACTCAATTTCCTCATTGCCACAATCCATCTCAACAGCATCCAAGTCCTCCCTTACAAAGAGGGCTACCCAGCCTCCTCTCCTTCCCTTCCTATCCTGCCTGAAGAGTTTGCACGCCACCATATCTGTATTCCAGTTATATGAGTTATCCCACCACATTTCCGTGATGTCAATGACATCGTAGGCTCCTTGCCCTATGACAGCTTCCAGCTCTTCCTTGTTATTACCCATGCAGCATGCATTGGTGTAAATTCACTTCAGCTGAGCTACCGATCCTTCAGCCCTCTTAGAGGGAACAGTTTGTTCCCAATTGCCTGGTGACTGGAGTAGCTAGTGCCAGAGTGCCTGTATCTCCCTTACCACCCCCAGGTGTGTTCATCCCCACTTTCTGTGTGGTGATGTACTGGTGGTCCTCACCAGCACACTCACTCCCAATCACCAGTGTCCTACATCCAGGCTCACTCCTGTCTAGCCTGGTCTCAACCCCCTCCCCCTTCACACCTAGTTTAAAGCTCAGTTTATGAGCTTAGCCAGGTTTTTAGCAAGGGCTTTAGCCCCCCTAGGAGACACACGTGTCCCATCCTTAGCAACAAAGCCTGGGGGTGCATGAGCTGCCCCACAATCAAAGAAGCCAAAGACCCTTCGCTCACACCAGGCTCAGAGCCAGGCATTAATTGAATTCTTCTTTCTGACTTCCAGCTCCCCTCTATTTAGCCTTGGGATGGAGTAGAATACTATCTGTGCCCCAGAGCCCTTACGGGGAAAGAAGTTTGTTTCATTTTTTGCATCTTCCAGAGGATCATATCTCAGACAGTTAACTAATTTCAGCTGAAATGGGTGAAACTTCATTGAATCATAGGCATTTAGGAACACTCCACTACGATGTTTGAAAGATACCTTAGGTGATGGTAGTCTGAAACTTCTGTAGGTTTTTCTGCACAGTTTTCTGTCTTTCATAAACCCAGGCTGAGTGGGTCCGATCACCCCATTGTTCTGTGTATGCTCTGTAATAGCACTCAAGATCACCTGCTCCATGACCTTCCCTGTCACTAAGGTCAGACTGACAGGCCTGTGGTTCCCCAGATCCTCTCTCCAGCCCTTCTTGTAAATGGGTGTAACATCTGCCAGACTCCAGCTCTATGGAACCTCCCCAGCCAGACATGGCTGCTGGTAGATGATGAAAAGGGGTTTGGTAAGCACCTCTGACAGTTCCCTTAATACCCTCAGGTGAATCCCACCCAGCACCATAGACTTACGAATATCTAATTTGCCTAGCAGGTTTCTAACCATTTCCTCTTGGATCAAAGAGCTTTGTCCCTCTCTTCCTCCCTGTCTACTGGCTTGTGAGGTTGAGTGGCCAGGAAACATCTCACCTTGCTAGTAAATACTGAGGAAAAGAAGGCATTAAGCACCTCAGACTTACCCTTGCACTTTGTCACTATTGTTTCCCTTGCATCCAGTAAAGGATGGAGATTGTCCTTGGCCCTTCTTTTGTTATTGACATATTTGTAGAAGGACTTTTTAATAATTTTTCACAGAATGGGCCAATCTAAGTTCTAGCTGGTCTTTAACCCTTCTGATTTTATCTCAACAAGATCTCACTTCATCTTTGTAGTCCTCACAAGTTCCCTGCCCTTCCAGAGTTTGTATATTTTCCACTTTTTCCTGATTTCCATTCAGAGCTCTTTACTCAGTCAGGCTGATTTTCTTACTCACTGGCTCATTTTCCAGCACATAGGGATGGTTTGCTTTTGTCCCACCAGGAATTTCTTCTCAAAGAGCATCCAGCCCTTGCGAGCGACTTTGCCCTTAAGGACTATCTTCCATGGAATGTGATTGAGCAGCCTTCTGAACAGGCCAAAGTCTGCCCTCCAGAAGTCCAAGCTGTCCATTTTGACTGACCCCATGCCTTGCTTCTTTGAAAGAGATCCTTTCATTTTCTCTACATCATCCGTGGTTTTGGAATGTTAGGCTGATAGTTACCTTCAAAGTATGCTTACACTGCCACTGAGTGACATAATCAAGCACTTTATAATTATTTTCTCTTAACACACTCACAGAATTCACTACCCTTTTCTCATCCATTTAGTTGATGATTCTCAGCACAAGAAAGAATCAAGTGGGATGAAATATTTCCAGTTAATCTGCCTAAAAAGAACAACAATTCTGTTGTTCTGATCTGAATGGCAAAACTATAATTTTCTTCCTATTTAGACCTTAAATGGAGCAAAACAGCCTACCTGGGCAGCAGGAGATGTAGCATCAGTAAGAGTAAAGGAATAATGTTATCACAAAATGAACATCACTCTTCTACACATTATAATTCACAAGCAGCGATTTAAACATTTATCTTAATCAAAGTGGGTCATGAAAGCTATGCTTTTAAACCCAATTATTTATTAATCTTTAAAAAAAAATTCAGAATGCACTCTAAAAGTGCATTGGACATGTTAAATTGGCCAGCAAAACATCACTGCGATCGACACAGAAGAAAACGCTATTCAGCAATTCATCTGACAGAATTGTTTCTGCCTTTCTTGAGTATTCACCTGAAAACTAGATCCATTAATGTGGGTACTATTAAATGCTGTTCCATTTTTCTCAGTGGTTGGTAGTTATATGGCCATTTCTGTTAATTCCCAACAGGTGGAGCCTGCCTTTATAAAGAAGGACTGCTAGTCAGCAGGATGCTGGGCTGCAGCTTTAAGGAAAGCAACAACTCCGTGTGTGACCTTGGCAGGTTACTTGATTGCCACCTCCTCAGTATCAATCAGTCCTGCTGGAAAATTGCATGAATAACAGAGTCTCACCAAAAATCACATTCTGAATTTCCATGGAAATTTCCATTACAGTATTTTTAGGAAGCAGAAAAAAATATATCATTTCAATTTTGCTGATAGTCGCTGTGCTTACTCTCAGTATAAAAAAATACGCATATATAGTGGCTAATCTAAGAAGAGGGGAATCTAGCTGTGAGATTTAGCATATGTCTATTTAAGCACCTAATTTTACATTAAAAGAGTGCATTAGTAGACCAAAAGAAGCAGTTCTGAGCCCCCTAATCCCACATAACAAGTGGCTTGGAGATATTAAATGGCTAGACTTAGTGTGGTCCCCTGGATCAAACATCATGATGAAGCATACATACTGAAGTTGTTTGACGGGTTAGTCTTTGGTTCCTACACCTATTTGCGTTTGTGGCTGCATGTAAAGCATCTGAGAGGGAAGCTTCCAGCCCCCACTGCCCAGAACTGCTTTATGAGTTCTGCGATGTAGGAAATGAGGACACTTAGACTAAACTCTTGTTCCAACCCAAAACCCTAACAGAGATTACTCCATAGGCTCTGAATTTGAGCAAAGCCATTGGAAGTATCTTCCTCAGGTCTGAAAAGAACAGATAGAGACTTAATTACGACTCAGTGTGACAACACTAGATCTCATGTAACAGTAAATCTTGAAAGTCTGAGAGATACCATAGACAAGACAAATACTAGCACTAATGATGAGTAGAAGTGAAAGGAAAAATATGGTCACCAAGAAATAGTCCACAGTCTGTAATATTTTTGCTAAAAAATCTCACCATTGCTTACAACATCAATGATATTATAAGCCTGTTGCTTTTAAACTGAGCCTTAAGGAATCAATTATTTTCTGCTTTTTGAGATCTTAGTTTTAAGAGCTATTTATTAATATTTACTATAGTTTCAAGTCTCCACATAAGACTGCCAGGGCAGTCATTAAAAAGCAACAACATAATCCTAATGAAATATAGAGTTGTTAAAGGAAAAAGAGATTTGAACAGCAGTCTCAGGGGCAATTTTTTTTCATGTACTTACAGAGCAGGACTGCGTACCTTTTTTTTTGTCTATTCTGCCTATGGAAAATTACATATATTTGCATTGTAAGTTATTATTGAGTGAGATCATAGAATCATAGAATAACCAGGTTGGAAGAGACCCACCAGATCATCGAGTCCAAACATTTCTATCAATCACTAAACCATGCCCCTTAGCACCTCGTCTACCCGTGCCTTAAACACCTCCAGGGAAGGTGAAACAACCACCTCCCTGGGTAGCCTGTGCCAGTGCCCAATGACCCCTTCTGTGAAAATTTTTTCCTAATGTCCAGCCTAAATCTCCCCTGGTGGACCTTGTGACCATTCCCTCTTGTCCTGTCCCCTGTCACCTGGGAGAAGAGGCCAGCTCCCTCCTCTCTACAACCTCCTTTCAGGTCTCCTCTCAGCCTCCTCTTCTCCAGTCTAAACAACCCCAGCTCTCTCAGCCACTCCTCATAAGGCCTGTTCTCCAGCCCCTTCACCAGTTTTGTTGCTCTTCTCTGGACTCGCTCCAGAGCCACAACATCCTTCTTGTGGTGAGGGGCCCAGAACTGAACACAGTATTCAAGGAGCAGTCTCACTAGTGCTGAGTACAGAGGGAGAATAATCTCCCTGGACCTGCTGGTCACGCCGTTTCTGATACAAGCCAGGATGCCATTGGCCTTCTTGGCCACCTGGGCACACTGCTGGCTCATGTTCAGTCAGCTTTCAACCAACACCCCCAGGTCCTTCTCCTCCTGGCAGCTTTCTAGACAGACTTCTCCTGACTGCACTAATTCTCACCTATAAATACAGGATGACAAACACATGCTGAAGCAGATCATCACGTGTGCACACCCCAATGGTGTGTCTATATCTATCAAACCTTTGTTATCTGTTTCTAATTCCAAGCAATGTAACAGAAAGTGCACTGAGTCACAGTGCTGAGGACTCTGACATGGAAGTCACTTCTCATCATTGAAGAAAAATGACTCTGACAGAGCCTGTCTCCTCAGTAAGTGCAGTAAGAAGTCAAGCACAGGACCAGGAGTTAAAAATCTCCCATGACAGAGGAATAATGATGTGCCTTCTTACTTTTTAAAAAAATCTTTTCCATATCAGTGTGATAATATTTTTTGTTTCTTTGACAGAAAGTGGTGAGCAACCCAGGTTAAATATAATGAGCCCGACTTCCCAGCCAATTCTGGTTCTCTCAAGTTCTCTGGTTCATTTTAGCACCTCTCTACTTACCTTTGATAATTGCACTGATATTTTTCCTTTCATTTGCTATTAAGTAAAACCTTTAAACTTCAGTTTTGGACCTTGTTGTAAGAACTCAGGAAATGCAGGACACTCTGTGACATGGGAATAAAAATAGAAGTTGTTAATTCACTTCACCATCCGTGTCTTGGGAAACCGCATTGATATCAAAAAAAGTACAGTTTGAAATTTTAACTGGGAACACCTGATGACAATTTTGAGCCTTCTTTCCTCTTTCCAGAGGAATGACATTTATATATAGGCATTGGTACTTTTAAATGAGTTCATTATAAGAAATTTCACTCACAGCAGAATGATTGTGAATGTAGGATAGTCTAGCTAACATTCTTTTTTTTGTCATTAAAAATATATGCATTTTCTAATTTAATTTCTGTTACCTGTTTTTCTCTAGCTGCCAAATTGCTTACTTGTAAAACAAAATAATATTCAGGTTTTCAGCTATTTTTACTCTCTACATGAAAGGACCTTGATAACAGGCTTTGTGGTGGTTGCTGTTGCCACCTAACCTGCAGGATAAACTAGTCTAGAGTTCCATCCTGCAATTAATAATGCAGAAAAATGGACAGACTGTTGCATCCTTACAGAGCTCCATTGATGTCTGCAGGATTTCTTAATTATTAGTCATCCTAAAAGCATGCTGTTAGATCAAGACCCTGAAAGGGTAAACTACAGCCCAACTCACAATATTATATTTTGATAACCTGAAAAATTCTGATGTTGAGTCAGTTGCTGTATTTCATTTGACATTTTGAATGGAATGATGTATCAGGTTTGATTTTTAACTTTTTTTTACTTAAGACACCTTAAATTAACACCTGAAAAGGGCTGAACTAGGAATAAGGACTGCTTAATGTTTATATATTCATGGAAATCTTCCAAATATAGAGAATTTACTACCAGAATATCATCATTTTGCAAGAGATAAGATTAACAGATCTTTGAAAGTTATCAAAACTCCCTGGGTTTTGCAGTGGTGGAAAACATTACAGCATAAGAAGAAAAGAACAGATTGTATGGTTTTACTGCAGCTATTAGTCATTTTTGTTAGTAAATAGCTTATTTTGGCTTGTGCGTATGCTACAGAAATGAAGAACTTTCTTGATTCATGTAAGGAATTTATAGAACTTTTTTTTTGTTGTTTAATTAAGGCAGTAATCTTCGAACTATGTCTTGCAAAAGTTAGGACAAAAAATGACAGATTTTTTTTAGCAAAGTAAGAAAAATTAAACTCTATAATTAAAGGTACAGGGAGAAAAGGGAGATGAGGCTAGCAGTTTGTATTAGTATGTCTTTTATAATTAATCAGTCTAATTTTGTTTACAAATACTTTGATTTTTCTGACAGTGTTTTTCTTGTCCAGTTGGCTGTCTACTGTTTACTACTAAGCAATGCCCCAGCTTTTAAGAAACAGACTTTCTGTTATTAGATGAAACTGTCTTCTGGGAAATGTAATTATAAATTCACATGATATCTGGCCTACATATTTTTATATTATGAGCTGGCAATACTCTGTGGAGACTATCTTTCCATATTTTTAACTCTAAAACACTTTTCCACTATCTGCAGTCTTACAGAAGGTAGAGACTTGTTGAAGTGGAGCAAAAATATCATTTTTACTTGCTATGGGTATTGGTTTTTTATACGTGACCAAAGCTTCAGATACTACTTAATGATGCAGTTGGTATACATATGTTATCAAAGCAGAAGATAATTAACAAGTTTAGAAAGGTATGCTAAGATGTTTAAGTGATTCTCTGTGACTTGAATTTTAGGGATCAAGTTTCCTTCTGGAAGAACATGTTTCCAGTGAAAAGTTATCAGCTTGAAGTAGGACTTGAGATACAGCTGTAGAACTACATAACCTGGACTGGGAAGTCAGTCAAATCAGTGATCAGCATTGTCTCATTTGTCATTGAAATCTGTGGGGGGAAATACAGTATTAATAATTGCAGTATTCAGAGAAGTATACTACATGCTTAGCTCACTAAATCAGATAATTTAAAACATTTGGAGAATCTATTAAAAAGTATGATTAATTATTTTTTTATTTATACATCTCTTCATATTGCAGAAGTTCCTCTCCTTTCAGTATGTGGTACCATCCATATGAGAAGGTTTAATTTGGTTGACAAGCTTTGCCATATTCTACTGCGGTTTGCAATTGTACTGAATTAACATTATTCCTACAACTGGCTATATGGAAGTCTTTCTTGCCCAGTCATTCTTGCCTAAGTGGCCAAGAAGGCCAACGGCATCTTGGCTTGTATCAGAAATGGCATGACCAGCAGGTCCAGGGACGTTATTTTCCCTCCGTACTCGGCACTGGGGAGACTGCTCCTTGAATCTTATGTTCAGTCCTGTGCCACTCACCACAAGAAGGATGTTGAGGCTCTGGAGCGAGTCCAGAGAAGAGCAACAAAGCTGGTGAAGGGGCTGGAGAATAAGTCTTACAAGGAGCATCTGAGGGAACTGGGGTTGTTTAGCCTGGAGAAGAGGAGGCTGAGGGGAGACCTCATTTCTCTTTACAACTACCTGAAAGGAGGTTGTAGAGAGGAGGGAGCTGGCCTCTTCTCCCAGGTGACAGGGGACAGGACAAGAGGGAATGGCCTCAAGCTCCACCAGGGGAGGTTCTGGCTTGACATCAGAAAAAAAATTTTCACAGAAGGGGTCATTGGGCACTGGAATAGGCTGCCCAGGGAGGTGGTTGATTCATCTTCTCTGGAGGTATTTAAGAGATGGGTAAATGAGATGCTGAGGGGCATGGTTTAATAATTGATAGGAATGGTTGGACCTGATGATCCTGTGGGTCTTTTCCAAACTACTGATAGTGAGTGATAGTGAGTAGTGAGTGAAGTCACTACTGACTCAGATTACATATGAGATCAAGCAATCCAAGTCACTACTTTCTGCAAAAAAGAATGAGCACTTTCTCTTTGAGAACAAGGACATAATGTGTTTTATTTGCCTTTTTCTCATCCATACTCAGTTTCTTGAAGAACAGCAAAAGGTATTTATTCTTCTAACCGCTAAGTAAGCGATATGATGACTAAAGCGTGCCTTTGACTTGATAAACCAGGGATGAAGAAAGGTGACAGGCAAGGTTCAGTGAAATAGGCTATTCTGTTGTTCTTGGATTCTTCTGATCCTTTAGCAGACAAAAATGCCACATATCTTTATGTGGACTTGAGGCATTACAGTTGACATAACAGTTACACCACTAAAAGCACACAGAACAGGACCTAAATGTAAGTGAGAAAATGTGTTTCCTCTGGAAAAGCATAGCCAGAGAATCCCTTGGAGATGTTAAGTTGCATGGTATTTCAGTTACCAGGGATTAGTTCCTCATACTAAACCTGTAATAACTGCATGTTTGCCTAAAGAAGTTTCCAGAACCCTCTGTAGTTTGGTAGGGAGGGACAGGCACTACATGAGTGTATCAGGCCCAGTCAACACGGGTTCATGAAAGGCAGGTCTTGCCAGAGTAATCTGATCACCTTCTATGACCAAGTAACTAAACTCTTGGACAAGGAAGGGCTGTGGATGTGCTCTTCCTGGACTTCAGTAAAGCCTTTGATACAGTTTCTCATAGCATTCTGCTTCGGAAACTGTCGGCCTCTGGCCTGGACGGGTGCACACTCTCCTGGGTGAAAAACTGGTTGAATGACCAGGCCCAGAGGGTGGTGGTAAATGGAGTTAAATCCAGCTGGAGGCCAGTGACAAGTGGGGTTCCCCAGGGCTCAGTCCTGGGTCCAGTCCTGTTTAATGTCTTTATCAACGACCTGGATGAAGGCATTGAGTCCTCCCTTAGCAAGTTTGCAGATGACACCAAGCTGGGTGGAAGTGTGGATCTGCTGGAGGGTCGGGAGGCTCTGCAAAGGGACCTGAACAGGCTGGACTGCTGGGCTGAGACCAACGGCATGAGGTTTAACAAGGCCAAATGCCGGGTCCTGCACTTGGGGCACAACAACCCTAAGCAGAGGTACAAACTAGGAGAAACCTGGCTGGAAAGCTGCCAGGAGGAGAAGGACCTGGGGGTGTTGGTTGACAACCAACCGAACATGAGCCAGCAGTGTGCCCAGGTGGCCAAAAAGGCCAATGGCATCTTGGCTTGTATCAGGAACGGCTTAACCAGCAGGTCCAGGGAGGTTATTCTCCCCCTGTACTCGGCACTGGTGAGACTGCACCTCGAGTACTGTGTTCAGTTCTGGGCCCCTCACCACAAGAAGGATGTTGTGGCTCTGGAGTGAGTCCAGAGAAGAGCAACAAAGCTGGTGAAGGGGCTGGAGAACAAATCTTATGAGGAGCGACTGAGAGAGCTGGGGCTGTTTAGCCTGGAGAAGCGGAGGCTGAGGGGAGACCTTATTACTCTCTACAACTACCTGAAGGGAGGTTGTGGAGAGGACGGAGCTGGCCTCTTCTCCCAAGTGACAGGGGACAGGACGAGAGGGAATGGCCTCAAGCTCCGCCAGGGGAGATTTAGGCTTGAGATTGGGAAAAAGTTCTTCACGGAAAGGGTGGTTAGGCATTGGAACAGTCTGCCAAGGGAGGTGGTTGAGTCACTGTCCCTGGAGGTGTTTAAGGTGAGGGTGGATGAGGTACTTAGGGGCATGGTTTAGGGATTGGTGGGAATGGTTGGACTCAACGATCCAGTGGGTCTCTTCCAACCTGGTTATTCTGTGATTCTGTGTGATTCTGTGATGAGGCAACTTTTCTATTCCACTCATGATAATTGCCTAAAATAGGTAGACTGGATTCTCACTTTTGCCTTTCTACTCTGCAGAAAGAGGCTAAACAACTATTCTAGGATAGAATTGAATGCTTAAAGGGCTGACCTCAGAAGTCCATGTTCCTAACCATGGCTACAGCTTGGAAAATAAATCAGCAGCTATGATTTATGTAAACCTCACAGATGAGATCATAAAGAATCAGTAAAACTGCAGTGAGAATAATTTAGCTGTTTGAAAGCTTTGAAACAGTTTCACTTCATCTTTGATGTCTAAGGAAGCAAGACTGTACCAAGTCATACTTTTTAATTTAATTTTCCTTTTGTTAAATGACTCATCATTTCATAAGCCTTTACCATCATTCTGTGACAAAAATAAAGTATCAGAGAGCAAAATGTAGGGTCAAAGTGGGCTTTGATAACATCTGAAATTTGATGGAAGAAGAAAACAGAATTTAGTAATTACAGTTTTCAATTGGGTTAGTAGTTTATTATAGAATACTTCATATTCCAGAAAAAAATATACTTTATAATTAGTTACTTTATTATATGTAGCTGTAGTATATTTCTTAGAGATCTAGGCAAATTTCTTAAAGTACATTTGTAACTTACAATTCAAAATCCCACAGAAACTTAATAGCTCTCATGCTACTAAATCATAGATACTTATTTGAATTCTTCAGGTTTATCCCAACTGAAATTACAAAAACCTAACTGATTTTAGGTGATCACAGTTTTCACATCTATTGATATATTCAGTGGTAGGATATATTATTGATACATTCAGTGGTAGGTAATTTACTGATGTACACATTCTAAACTCAAAGGCCTTTTTTAGTTGAAGGTCAGCTAAGACCTATGCACCATTTTAAAATCCTCAAAATAGAATTGCTTTGATAAAAGTAGGACTTTCACCCAGAAATATTTTAATATAGATTAGTTAGAATTTAGAATTGAGACAAGGAGTATAGAAAAATGCACTAGGTCTAATCAAAAGCAGGGTGTTTTCTTGGCTGCATGATGCTCTGATGTTAATATTAAAGAAAGTAACATATAAGCCAAATTTAAAAGTTCTATTCAGTTCTACAGCATTCAAGCTGGGCTTGAAAATTCAACCACCAAATCATGGAACGACAATTAGAAAATTAACTTATTAAGAAAGAGCAATACAAATTCAAATTCAGGTCAAGAAGCAATGGGTACAAAGTGTAACAGGTAGCTCTGTCTCAATATCAGGAAACCCTTATTTACTGTGAGGATGACTGATCATTGGCATGTGGTGCACAGGGACGTTACAGTCTCTATTGTTGAAGATATTCAAAAGTAACCTTGACATGGTCCAGGGCACCTAGCTCTTAGGTAGCCCTGCTTGAGAAGTAGGAATGGACAAGATGACCTCCAGTGGCCCCTTCCTACCCTAATCTGGATGATAGCCATATTTTACCTCCAGTAGTGGATCCATGGCCCTTGTATGCAGTAACAACCGAGTCAGAAATCTTCTCCAGATTCACACTACAGCTCTACTTATATGAGACTCAGAAACTACAACAGCCTCTTTGGTATTATGTGTTCATTTTCTGTGGAAAAACTAGCACTTTCTACTCAAATGTTATGCAATGAATCATTGTAGAAGAAAATAAGCATTTATTATTGGGCACGAACTTTTCTGTTCTGGACTCTGTGCATGTAAAATCTGCGTATAAATGAAAAAGACGTAACTATTTTCCTTGTGGAATGTTGGCCATTTAATGATGGTGAAAATACCTTTTAAAAAGATCCATCTTAATCTTTATCGGTTAGAGTAACATTTAATCTTTTCTTACAACTGATGATAAACTACGCCATTTGTAATTTCCTGCTACATGTCCCTAGAACACTTAATAAATTGCTTCCAAAGTTCAGAAATCCCTTGCTTCAAAACAGACATTCTAGATGCCTTTAAAATGTTCATTCTTCACTCTGTTTGATCTTGTTTTGTTCCTCCTCAAAACCGAGACAAGTAGAAACTATTCCATAGAAAATATTGCATTTTTTTCCAAGAATACGAAGAAAAGAATTCATACTAATAAGTTTAAATACAAATTATCTAAGTAACTTCTGCATTGCAATAATTAAATAACCTATTTAACCCTACTTAGATGCATGCCCATAAAATACTTACTTGAAAATAGTTTTCTTGATAAATATACCATAAATATTTTATAGATGTGTGTGTATATTTGCCAGTCACAAGTGGTGTTCCCCAGGGCTCAGTGCTGGGTCCAGCCCTATTCAATGTCTTTATCAATGACCTGCATGAGAGGATTGAACGCACCCTAAGTAAGTTTGTGGATGACACTAAGCTGGGTGGAAGTGTCAATCTGCTGAAGGGTAGGGAGGCTCTGCAAAGGGATCTGAACGGGCTGGACCGCTGGGCTTAGACCAATGAGATGAGATTTAACAAGGCCAAATGCCGGGTCCTGCACTTGGGGCACAACAACCCTATGCAGGGCTACAGACTAGGAAAAGACTGGCTATAAAGCTGCCTGGAGAAGGACCTTGAGGTGTTGGTTGACAGCGACTGAACATGAGCCAGCAGTGTGCCCAGATGGCCAAGAAGGCCAATGGCATCTTGGCTTGCATCAGAAAATATGAAAATAATTTCCTTTCTCTTCCTAAGTATGCACCACTGATTCCATCCAGAATTCTATTTCTTTGCCTTCCTGGGTGGTACCTGCAACCTGCCTCTTGTTACAGCTGTTACTACTGCAGCAGAAAACACTTACATAAAAAAACTGTCCAAGCCAAGTTCAGCATCCATCTTGCACTGCTGTATCTGAAGTGCAACTTTGCAACTGCATACTGAAGAACAGAGGAAGTGGATCAGGAAAGCAGGTACAGGATCCTTCTACCAGGTATATAGAGCCCATCTAAACACCAATGTGGGACTAGATTAAAGAACAGAGCAAAAAGGACAGCAGGAAATAGGAAAACAAGGACACAGAAAATCAGCTTGGAAGTAAGTGCTAATTTTTATCAGTGTGGATTTTCAGATCTTCAGGTTTGTGTAAGGGTAGGATTGGAATGACTGATGCTCCACAATTATAAGGATGACAGCATTGAGTCCAGCTAAGCATAGGATATCAGGGCACTGAGTTCATTACAGTTAGTAACATCATCATGGTACTAGGTGGATGGCAGACAAGTTAGACTATGCACTCCAGCTCTGACACTGGCAAAATGTGGGAACATTTTACAAAGAAGAAGGCCTTGAAACAGAGAACTGAAAGATAAATAAAGGCCAGTTCGGTGAGGAGAAAAGACAGCCTTCTGATAAGCAGCTGGAAGGAATACAAGAGCTGGTTCAGTGGGAAAGAGTACCAGCTGAAAGAAAAACAGTTAAAGAGAACTATCAACATAGTTAATATTAGTGTAACTTGGTTTCTTAGCATGTGCAGTAGCTTAGCCAATAATATGTTAGTAATAGCTTTACGGACAGCTACCTTTAACCAATAATACACTGTAGATACCCTCGTGGGCACCCAGTTATGTAACCTTAAAGGTTTTATAAAGAAACAGCTAAGCTCAATAAATCAAACACTCGCTTATCATATTGATCTCTGTGTTTGATTTTGTGATCTCCCGTCAACAGCAAAACTGTCCATGGATGTACCCAAGGAGTATTACGAGCATTCATTCACAAAACAGCTGCTTTTCACATTTGATACAGATTTATGACTCCAGCAGCAGTCAAGCCCTGCCACTGAACAGTAAATTATTACAAAATTAATAAAGCCACTAGCACGAGATTTGTTTTCATATCAAATGAGAACTGCTTCCATACAAGTGCACAAAGCAGAAAAAAAAAGTGTGAGACCTTGAACTACTGTGCTAGGTGAGTTTAATAATGAGGGTAGGCAACATTTTAAAACTCTTTGACCCACAGTAAGGATTAAGGTATGGTTATTATTTCACTGTCTAGCATTATAAAGGTTTAACATCTTATTCTAATACAAGATAACAGGAGTGCAAATGTTATTGAAAGACAAAAACTATTTTTATCAATTACTTATTCTCCTTTGAGAATATAATCCTCATTAAGAAAGAAACTTGTAAGTGGAAAATAAATCCCTCAAAACAATTTTCACAGCAACTCTCTCTAGAATAATTTAGACTAAATACCTCATTATACTAATGCAAATTGGTTTTTATTACACAATGAATACTTCTAAATAAAACCTTGTAATTTAAATGAATTCGTGAACTATCAACACTTCAGGAAAGTATGACTGCCCTATACATAGGAAAGGACAAACAGGCTTCATATGTTATTGAAACTGAGCAAGAAGTCATAAAAAAATGTAGTTTACACATTGCATATAGGTTTTCTGTAGGTATCTATGTGCAGTACAGGAAAATGGCTTGTAGAAGATCGTTACTGAGTTTTCAAGATTTTCTTAAGTTCATGCTTTAACATGGATGTTTAATATTAATCACTACTATTATTTTTAGTTTCTATTTTGCCATTAAAGTATTTAAGGTCTCATATGACCTTAAGTATTGATACAGCCCTGTTCTGAAGAGCTTACAAAAGAAGAGGTCTCGTTTATCATATATCCTTTGATCTATTTACTACAAAATGAAATGCATTTTAAATATATGTTTTTGTATGAAGTGATTCTCATTTGTTTACTATTAAGGACTGGTATCTGTGAGAAGAAAAATAACATTTTACATTTCCCTTAAAAGCCTCGGATATTTCCTTCTTGTACTGCACATGTGGATAATACAAATTATCATGAGCTTAAAAGTCATTACTAACAATAATGTTTAATTCCAACACAGCATCTGTTCCCCTAGTTTATTGCTGGGCCTTTTCAGTATTCCTGCTGTATGAGTATATCACAAGTTTTCCAAGAATCAGCTACACTACAATCCAAGTACTACGTATACTGTATTTTCTGTCTTCAAGAACAGAAACTTTCAGTTACGTTAACATTCCTCCAACGCAAATAATTATAGGCTTAACTGAATTTTATTGAGGGTGGTGAAACACTGGAACAGGTTGCCCAAGAGACTGTAGATGTCCCATCAGTGGAAACATTCAAGGTCAGATTGAACAGGGTTCTGAGAAACTTGATCTAGTTGAAGATCTCCATGCTCATTACATTACAAACTATTCTATGCTTCTATGATACAAGGCCACTTAACCATCTTTGAAAGGTCATGGTACTTGAAGGAGGCTCCTGAGGACTGTAAGAAAGGAAGAATCAATATTATTTAACAACTTCATTAATGAGCTGGACATTCAGACGGAGTGCACCCTTAGATGTAAAAAAGGGAGGAAAGGTTTGTAAACCAGATGGTTGTACTGCTATTTAGAGGGAGCTTAACAGGCAGGAGAAAAAGGGCCAGTGATGCATCTTTGCATTACAGACCAGGAGCATCCTGGTCACCATTAGAGAGAACGTTGACAGCCAGTTGATGGAGGTGCTCCTTCCCCTTTGTTTAGCACTAGTGAGGCTACCTCCAGAATGCTGTGTCAACTGCTGGGCTTTCCAGTGCAAGAAAGTCATGGCCGTACTGGAATTAACCCAGTGAAGAGCCATAAAAATGACTGAAGGGATTTAGGCACTGAAGCATCTGACATACAAGGGGCTGTTTAACCTTGGGAAAAGGATGTTCATGGGGAATCTTGTCCATATTTATAAGGACTTGAGGAGAAGTAAACAAGACAGAGTAAGGCTATTCTCAGTGGGGCCCTGTGGGAGACTCCAATCTTCCTGATATCTGCTGGAAGTACAACACAGCAGAAAGGAAGCAGTCTAGGAGGTTCCTGGAGTGCGTGGAAGACAACTTCCTCCTCGCACAGCTGGTGAACGAACCAACAAGGGAAGGTGCCCTCCTGGACCTGCTGTTTGTGAACAGAGAAGGCCTTGTGGGGGATGTGGCAGGAGGAGGACACCTAGGACTAAGTGATCATGAGATGATAGAGTTTTCTGTTCTAGGCAAAGTGAAGAGGGTGGTTAGCAAGACAGTAGCATTAAATTTCCAGAGGACAGACTTTGAACTCTTCAGAAGGCTGGTTGGCAAAGTCTCATGGGAGACAGTGCTTAAGGGCAAGGGAGCCCATAAGGGCTGGGAGCTCTTCAAACAGGAGATCCTAGCAGCTCAGGAGGAAGCCATCCCCATGTTCCGGAAAAAAAAAGTGCAGGGGAAAAAAACAGCTTGGTTGAACAGGGAGATCTTGAGTGATATCAAGAAGAGGAGGAATGTTTATGGGCTCTGGAAGAGGGGACAGGCCTCTTGGGGGGATTACAGGAGGGAAGTGAGATTGTGTAGAGGAAAAATCAGAAGGGCTAAGGCTCAACTAGAAATGAGATTGGCAAAGTCGGTGAAAGATAACAAAAAATCTTTCTATAAATATATAAATAATAAAAGGAGGACTAGGGAGACCATACAGTCCCTGTTGGATGTGAAAGGAGCAACAGTGACAGGGGATGAGGAAAAGGCTGAGATATTTAATGCCTTCTTTGCCGCAGTCTTTAATTGTAAAGAAAGTTGTTCCCTCTGTGTACAAACCCAGCAGCTAGAGGAGCAAAATGAGGCTCCCATGGTCCAAGAGGAGGTGGTCAGAGCCCTGCTAGCCCGACTAGACACCCACAAGTCTATGGGGCCAGATGGGATTCACCCGAGGGTACTGAAGGAGCTGGTGGATGTGCTGGTCAAACCCCTTTCCATTATCTTCCAACAGTCCTGGAAGACTGGGGAAGTTCCACTGGATTGGAGGCTGGCTGATGTTGTGCCCATCTACAAGAAGGGTTGCAGGGAGGATCCAGGGAACTAGAGGCCTGTCAGTCTGACCTAAGTGCCAGGGAAAGTCATGGAACAGGTGGTCTTGAGTGCTATCATGAAGCACATGCAAGAGAACTGGGTGATCAGGCCCAGTCAACATGGGTTCACAAAAGGCAAGTCTTGCCAAACTAACCTGATCGCCTTCTATGACAAAGTGACTAGGCTGCTGGACAAGGGAAAGGCTGTGGATGTGGTCTTCCTGGACCTCAGTAAAGCCTTTGACACAGTTTCTCACAGCATTCTGCTTGGGAAACTGTCAGCCCCTGGCCTGGACAGGCGCACACTCTCCTGGGTGGAAAACTGGCTGGATAGTCGAGCCCAGAGAGTGGTGGTAAATGGTGTTAAATCCAGCTGGAGGCCAGTGACAAGTGGGGTTCCCCAGGGCTCAGTGCTGGGTCCAGCCCTGTTCAATGTCTTTATCAATGACCTGGATGAAGGCATTGAGTGCTCCCTTAGCAAGTTTGCAGACGACACTAAGCTGAGTGGAAGCGTGGATCTGCTGGATGGCAGGGAGGCTCTGCAAAGGGATCTGAACAGGCTGGGCCGCTGGGCAGAGTCCAATGGCATGAGGTTTAACAAGGCCAAATTACAGGTCCTGCTCTTGGGGCACAACAACCCTATGCAGTGCTACAGAGTAGGAGAAGTCTGTCTAGAAAGCTGCCTGGAGGAGAAGGACCTGGGGGTGTTGGTTGACAGCCGACTGAATATGAGCCAGCAGTGTGCCCAGGTGGCCAAGAAAGCCAATGGCATCCTGGCTTGTATCAGAAATGGCATGAACCAGCAGGTCCAGGGAGGTTCTTCTCCCTCTGTACTTGGCACTGGTGAGACTGCTCCTCGAATCCTGTGTTCAGTTCTGGGCCCCTCACCACAAGAAGGATGTTGAGGCTCTGGAGCGAGTCCAGAGAAGAGCAACCAAGCTGGTGAAGGGGCTGGAGAACACGCCTTATGAGGAGTGGCTGAAAGAGCTGGGATTGTTTAGCCTGGAGAAGAGGAGGCTGAGGGGAGACCTCATTGCTCTCTATAACTACCTGAAAGGAGGTTGTAGAGAGGAGGGTTCTGGCCTCTTCTCCCAGGTAACAGGGGACAGGACGAGAGGGAACAGCCACAAGCTCCACCAGGGGAGATTTAGGCTGGACATGAGGAAAAAAAATTTCACAGAAAGGGTCATTGGGCACTGGCACAGGCTGCCCAGGGAGGTGGTTGATTTACCTTCCCTGGAGGTGTTTAAGGCATGGGTAGACGAGGTGCTAAGGGGCATGGTTTAGTCTTTGATAGGAATGGTTGGACTCAATGATCCGGTGGGCCTCTTCGAACCTGATTATCCTATGATTCGATGATTCTATAAATCAAAGATGAGTTTCCTCCTTTGTGCAAAGAAGTGATCTTCATCAGAAATAAACTTACAGACAAAAGATTGGGGAGGGACTGCTCACAAAGCCTTGTGATGATAGAACAAGGGGGAATGGGTATAAACTGGTGAGAGGCAGATTTAGACTAGACATGAGGAAGAATTTCTTCACCGTGAGAGTGGTGAGACACTGGCACAGGTTGCCCAGGGAAGCTGTGGAGGCCCTATCCCTTGAGGTGTTCAAGGCCAGGCTGGATGGGGCCTTAGGCAGCCTGATCTGGTGAGAGATGTCCTTGCCCATGGTGGGGAGGTTGGAACTAGATGATCTTTAAGGTCCCTTCCAACCCAAACTATCCTATGATTTTATGATTCTATGATTCATAGATTTTTTTATCTGTTCTTCTCAGACTTATTCTATTATTAAAATCTAACAAAGTTTTCTTTTCAGATTTAAAATGGGATGCTCTTTTTGAAGACTATTTAAGAGCAACATCTGGCAAAGAGGATTTAGGGTTCACTCACTTTCAGACATTAGATATCACAGCTGCGAATCCTGAAATACTATTGATCCAATAGATCCTTCTAATTGTTAATCAAGGCAAGAATTTCCAAACTGACATGACACTGAAACTAATAGTTCCAGGCATCCACAGAAGTCTCACAGATTTCTACTTCAACTGCAGGTTCAAAAATTTTATCATGTGCATGAGGGGAAATAAAATCTGTCATAAAAGTACCTAAAATATTAAAGTGGTAGTTGATTAATCAACAGATTATTTGTGAGATTTGCTGCTATCTTTGAGAACCTAGGGAGTGCTCTGCTTCAATAACACACTACATTTTACAGTAATGTTTTACAATTACAGAGAATGGGCAACATTTATGGATTGAAGAAAAATCAATTAGAAACTCAGACTTCAGTTTTCTAGATTTTCTCCCAAAAGTCTTCATGCTACAATGGTTACAGTACGGATTAAAGATCAAGATTTAAAACTAGTTTGTTATTTGTTTGTTTGATGGATGATTGATGAAAAATGCTATAATCTGGAGAGGTAATATATTGAGTCAACACTGTGAAGTACCTAATTTAATTGGAATTTTAAGCCTCAGCTTTTTCAAAGACATTCAGATAGAGACAGAGGCAGCCATAAGCTGTATATATGTCAAATAACAAAATAACATTAAATTCTCATTGATCTTCCATAAATGTTTTAGGTAATTATATAAGTACTAAAACATGCTTCTTTGATATTTAGGAACAAAGAGATTCGGATAGGATATTCAGAGACATGCAAGTGATTCTAGAGTCTTAAATCCAACAACAGTCTCTGGGACTTAGATTCTAAATTACTAAGTCACCCCGTGGAAATGGCACACACTTCAAAGTTAGCTATGTGCTTTTTAGAAAGCCACCCTTTTTGAAAATGAGTTTTTTGAAAATGCTCACCTAGCCTGGTCATGGTAGCCTGAAGAACATTAGATTTCAAAGTCACAAGAATAGTGAACTTAAAAATCTGTTTAGATATAAAAATTAATGTTTATATGCATGCCTCAGTCTTAGCACTAATTATACAATTTAAAAGCAATGTTAAAAAAAACCCAAAACATTAAGGCTGCAAAATTAACCATGCAGAGATTAGCAAACATTAGAATAAGGTTGCCTTTAAACTTTTTTCAGAGGCTTAGATGCCTTATTTAACTGTGCAGTCATATATTACTTTTCTCTGAGTATCTGCCTCATTCAAAGGATGACAGTGCCCACAAAATTAATCAAAGTTCCATGCTTAATGAGCCTGTAATGTGATTGTATGCAAATTCATATGCAAATGGACAGTTGTGCATCTAAGTGGCTACTTGTATGTGTCATTATCTGATTTGCATGCATAATCACTGTAATTATACACAATTTTAAAATGTGAGACCATAGTGTTTGCAGCTGAAAAATATGACTTAATTCATGTCTTAGTCATGCCTATTAATCAATCATTTACTTACAATGTGTTTACATTAATCAGTTGCTCTTTGCATAACTCACATTGCCTCCTTTCGTAGAGGATTCATCCTCTTCCTTTCACCTAATCATTGTGTCTGTCATTCAGAAGGCAGAGACTACAAGCACCTCTGCCAAATAGCAGGCTCCCTGCTTTATAGCTGCAATCTGTGATCTATGCACTCTCTTCTTGATTACCCTGTATAAATCCAGAACAATTTTATGAACTAGGACAGATCTCTGCATCATAATTAGTTAAAAGCCCCTTTTCCAAGTAATAAGGTTCTGTTACGTGTACTTAAATTTCATGAAAATTGTCAAAAACACCATATGAGTTCTGAATTTGTTCTCCTAACTGGCCCCTCCAGACTGTAGACCAAGATTCAAACTAGGAATTTTATAGTCAAGAGGCTAAAGAGTTGCAAGAGAAGCATGAAGACCTTATTCCTCATCAAGCAAACATGCTGTATTTAATTTGTGTGACCCACTAATCTCTGTTTTTCATTCACTACATGCCACATCCTCAATGTAGGCTAATCTAGTATCTCTAATTACTTTAAGTATAAATTGGAAGACCAGATGACCTCTATATTCTCCAAGGAATGTGTGCTTCTTTTGTGATTCATACGTCAGTCTGTTCTGCTATATTATACATCATTACCTGAATGAATTCCAAGTGATAAAGGCCAAGGTATCAGCAAAATGTACCACAAATATGATTTTCATTGAGCGTAAAGAAGCAAATAAAGTCTGTTATATGCAGACCTTTGCCATAATATAATTATTACACATGCATCAATGAGAGAAAAATTGAAAGGGAGTTGAGATGTCGGCACTGATCGGCATCATTATACCATTACATCATGTCAGAAGGCACTGTGATGCAGAAAAGAATTCAGTGTTCCATTAGAAGATTGCAATTAGAACCTTGCAATAGAAGAGCTGTGCATAAAAAGGGATCTCTGAGACCATGAAGTACTTTTAATAATAAAGTTCAATTAATCTAGTCTCATATCAACAGCCAGGTGGCAGCATACTTCTGCGATGACCTCCGATGAGACACATCAGTGATCTAATCAGACTAAAACTAACACTAAGTGAAAGAGTGCAGTTTGGGAAAACAAGATGCAAGGGCATTGCACTGCACACCAATACTCTGCAACTCTCACAATCAACTTGGAGACAACTCCAAAGAGACCCTGTAGAGACAAATGAGTTAACATATGATCATTTAACTGTGAGACTGTTTTTACTGCATACATTTAATTAGATTGTCACAATTAATGAGATGGAGCGCCTGTCAGGACAACCCTCATGATATAACTTGTTCAGAATAACTGTATCAAGCTGAAACACAGTACTATCCCCATTCTCTTCAACCATTACTTAGAATGTCCAAATTGCTCAACAAAGAACATGTGGAACAATTTTATCCATACAAGAGCTCTCCTGTTCAATCATGGGAAGATAAAACCAGTGGAGTTGCAATGCTTGCCTAGAGCTAGTAATGCTGCATTACTGTTTGTAAAACTAATAGCACAGGGGTAGTAATCCTGCTCCTCCTAGACTCTCTTTTTGTGGAAACGAGCATGATAGAAGATCAGGAAACACTGTTATTTGGTTTACTTTTTTGTGATACCCAAGTAGTCATCCTACCAGCACATAACTGGGAGCACCTCTGCCAGTAAACGTACTGAAATTGTATTGTGGATATATTATGGAGCCATACGGTAATGTCTGCAAACTTCAGGCAGCATAAAAAAATCCTTGCTTTTATGAATATTGTTAGTAAAAGCAATTTAAAAAAAATTAATATGCTTCTTAGGATTCTTACTTCCTCGCTTTATCCCTATTTACCCATCTAGCCTCATTCAAGACTGCTGCATAGTCCAGGCCCTCCCTATAGTCAACAGAGAGACAGATTAATTATACAAGAAAACAACTAATTCTGACAGTTTAAGAATTTGGCTTAATTCCATAAGCACTTGTTGTGTTGAGACATAGCAAATTTTCAAACTATCAACACAGTAAAAAACTGTGAAAAATTATATTTCAGAATGATGACTGTTTGCTACCCACTCTGAGACAATTGACTACATTGCTCTCATCCAGAGAGTAGCTTGCATGCTCCTTTCATCCCTTTTATTGCTACTGCATTCCACCTGAGTCATAAAGGAAATGCATTACCTTTCTGCTCAACTCAAATTCATTTCAATTCCCATTATCCTGTCAGCAATCTGATAAAATCACTCTTTTAATTAGTGAAAAGATCTATGCAAAGCAGTAAGAAATAATAACTGTTTATTGAAATTTAAGGATAAACTGAAATATGCACAAGGAAACTTACAGGACATTCATAAGAGCGGGGGGGGGGGGGGCAGCAATACACAGCACCTAATATCTGTAATGCGAGACCAAATATATTTGCTTTTCTCTACAAATACACTTCAAATCCTCTTAAGGGAGGGAAGCATCAAAAATCTGTAGGTGCACTGACAGGCAGCTAGAGTGATTAAGAACAGTTGTGTGTGTGACATATGGCTGCTACCAGTGACAGAAGACTGAGAAAGCGAGATATCTTTGCTTGTCACATCACCACCAACAACGTCCCTCTACCCACTCATTCTGAAATAACTAATATTTGGTTACAGGGTTTAAGAAACTTTTGCTAAATGTTTATCAAAAAGAAGCATTTCTGAGGCATTTCCTCCTCTCCCAAAGATTAGAAATTTCCCAAAGAATTTTGAAAAAGAAGTTCTAAAAAGAATTATTGAATCCCACTAGCAAGTTTTCTAATACGCGTAATTCTCTGTGTGTATCTGTGCCTGTGATTTGATTTAACCTTGCAACTCACTTCTAGTGTGAACGCTGGAATTCTCAAATTTGTCATAAAGTAACTGTTTAGATTAAAACAAATTCTGTTGAATTGATTTGTTAAATTGGCTAATGATTAAGTGCTATTAAAATTACATATTTTAATCTTTTAATTCCTAAACTAATCCTAATCCTAAACTACTATTAAACCAAATCCTCATAAAAATCCATTCATGAGAGTACCTTACGCTATCACATGTATGTTTTATTTCTTCGCCAAATAAGATACTCTAGACAGACCATTCTTACATGAAAATTTATGTGTTCTACTTGATTATGCTCCTAAAATATTCATCATAAAACAAAATAAAAGGACTTTTTTCACTTTTTCAGACCATCTATGACAGTCATCATAAACTACACATATTGAGACATTTGTTATGGGAATGATACTGAGAATAGAGATCTTACAAACTTTCCTACTGTAACTGTAGGAAAAATGTCTGAGTTTTTTCAGTGTAAAAAGGATTTGTGCACATAAGAAAAATCAGCAAGAGATAAACCACTTGCTTTGGTTGAATTCCTTCAATTTGTAAAACAACAAGCCTACTGAAAAACATTACCAGTGTTTCCAACAGTTAAAATGATGTAGATATAATCCATTGGCCACTGTATCATATAATTTTAAGAACCACTTATTAAAATGCACAAAAGAAATACTGACTAAATCACTTGCATTTTATTAGGAAGTAGTATTTTCAATAAAAGATTTAAAAAAAAATTTTTACTTGCCCACAAAAAAAAATAAAATCTTTTATTTGCATGATTAATTTATTTATCTCAGTGCATTTGCCCTCTTTTTTCACCCATCATTATCATCCTTCCCACGCTCATCCATAACCCAATAAAAAGATTTTTTTCTCTTCAGCAGCACATAGCTTCTTAAGAACTATCAAACTCTACAAGCTTATGGCTTTGGAAATACCTTTAGCTTTATTTCCTAAGTCAGCTACTAACTGACTCTGTACAATGCTTTCTTCTCCAGTGTTCTTTCTTGTATTTATTTTAAATACGGGCTGATCTATGAATACTCATGTTATTGAAGGTATGACCAGCTGAACATTTCTCACTGGTCATTTTATCATTGCATGGGTGTTTCCCCATGCAAATAAAAGTTGTATTCGCAGACCCAGGTGCGACTGCTTCCATTTCTTGCTGAAATGAAGAAAGCAATGTGTGAGAGTTATCTACAGGCAATCAGCTAATGATCACTTTTTCTGTGAGCCTATTAAGTGCAGCCCTGCATGAATGAGTATGAAATAATGTCACGTACTGCATGACAGTTGAAGCAAAGGGAAAAAGTGAAGGTAATCTCCCAGAAAAGTATTTTCAGCTTCACAGGGTGTGATTTTAAAATAAACTAAGTGTGGTAGACAGACCTTGGGAAATTAAAATGCAAGGGTCTCTACTGTTCCAGAAACAACAAAACCATGATAAGAATTAAACTTGGATATCTTACTCTGTGTCATGTCAGCTGAAGATTTTTATTTTAAAAGAAGTATCACTGAAGTGCTTGATGGAAGTGTATGAAAGTAAAGGGTTTATTCCTGATTCTAGAAGCCTCTAATGTCAATAGCTCAGATCCTCATCAGCTTCACATCCAATAAGAGGGAACGGTCCATGCCAGTTTATACCACACGACAATTTTATTAAAATACTACGCATTTATCTATTTCTGTAGCCTCTAAAGATTCTTTACTATTTTTAACAGTGCATATCATTAATTACATCCTATAAATCTACATTGTTTGCTGCAATTCATTTGTTCAGTTCCCATGTTTTGATAAGATCATCACCCTGTTATTTTTTAACTACGTTTGCAGTCATCGTATGACCCCCAGAGATATGCACTCTCACATGTATAACCTGTTGGGAGGTGCATGAAAGCTCAATGCTCAGTTAATAGATGTTGCTCGTAAGCCACTTCCTAGGTTAGTTGCTTGATACCTTGGGAAAGCAAGGGTAGTCAAGAGCAAAAGTCTGCTTGCACAACAAGAGAGAGAACAAACTTAGGCAGCACAAGCTACAAGTAGGGAAGCAAATCCAAGCTCAGCTTTTTGAAAAGAATTAGATGTCTCTAACTGGTGTGAAAGGAACTGACTGGAGAACAGCTTCAGGTCAGTTTTGATCTGATCTGAATCAGGTATTCACACCTCACACTCCCACTGAGGAAAACATTTTAAGCATAATTAATTTACAGGTTAGGATCAAGAGCCATCAGTACCTTGAATAGAAATGTCAGAATTTTAATGCTTTTCTGGCATAAAGAACATTCCAGATGACACCACATTAATCGCAGCCACAGGAACTAAAAAGTTTTTAGCTACTCTTGTGAGATGGAAAACGAAGATTGGATCAAAAATGAAATCCTAATAACAGGCCCAATGCAGGATCCCAATCTAGAGAGTAAGATCCATGCAGACAGAATTTGTTGTTGGTTTTGTTATTACTACAATTACTACTGCTATTCCTATTACACAACTATTCCCATGCAAATTACTACATTTCAAGTGAAATAATTTAATTTTCATTATTCCAGAAGTGGATCAACTCAATACTGCCAAACTCTAGGCCGCTCTGTGCATGCTGAAACGAAAGTGGGCACAGACTTCAGCTACAGCTTTCACTAGAAAGTCAGACAGCCTACAGTATGAGTGGTAGAGGGAAAAGGATTTTGTTAAGAGCAGTTTTCCCTGAGTGTAGAGAACACTAGAGGCCTCATTGCAAATTTAGCTTTCGGCTTTCTGGACTTATTTACGGCAACACAGACTCAGTACTTGCTGCATCCCCCTGTTCAAAATGGTTGGTTTTTTTTTTTTTTCCTCAGGCCACTGAAATTAGGGTGTGGAGTGCTTGAAAGGAGTAACCTTAATGTTATGTTTTCCAAACTTTTTAAATACTCTACACCACAGCTATTATACATTATATACATACATGTACTGCTTCAAGGGGGTATCTAGTTTCCATCATCTGTTGCTATGTTTTTATTTCCAGTAATTGTAAAGATGATGTCTTTATTGCTTTGCAATTGTCTAATTCACAAAACCACCTAACTGTTGTTGTATAACTGAAATAGTTATGTAAATTCTTTAAAACTGCATGAAATGTTAATATTATTATAATCTCATATAAAAGCATAACCCAACTGTTAATTCAAAACTAAATGTAAATTTCAGATATTTGGTCCCTGAAATGTTTTTACTCCCTGAACATACGGATGAAACTTATTTTAATACACTGTTTTGCTCATACAAATTTTAGAAATCGGAAAACAGCTATGATTAATAAAAACAATTTTGAGTGAAATTACAGTGCCTGCTGAATGCCTTCTTGGGCATGTAGGCAATGGCAAATCAATTTCTAGTACGCTTCATGACAGCTGAAAGTAGCCGTGCAATACTTAAGCTGAAGCAGTTTAATTAAACCTTGGCATTTTAACAGAATAAAAGAAAATTAACTATCCTATTTCATTCCCCTGTAGTGTAAACAGAGTGGATGACAGGCATCTGTGAGATATATAATTAATCCCACTAGCAAAAAAAGACTTTCAAGGATAGCTATGAAGACTTCAGCTCATATGTACAGTGAAGTTTAGATCCCAAAGATGCTCATTATGTACCCCTCAAATTACTTAATGAGATGATTTATTGTTGTAAAGACCATGCAAGAGAAATATATGGCTATATATAAGTAGATGCATTATACATATATATTTGTAACTGCAAAGAAAGGTGACTAAAAGGAACATAGGAAAACAAGAAGCAATTGCATGGAACAAAACTGTGCAAAGCACATTTAATGTACTACAAAAACTGTGTGTAAGGAAGGAATTTTACTTTCCATTACATTTTTATGAAATGTTTAATAAAATATTTATTCATTGGTTTGAAACAAGCATCAGAGAAGTACAGAAAAAGCATAGCATCTTTGCTAATAACACTGAATGACATGAAAGTATGTTATAGAACTGCAATTTACGTTTAAATTGATTTTAATAAAGCATGCAATTCATAATTAAGCCAGGTTTTAATTAAGTGGTAATTGAACGGTGACAGCAGGGTGATGTACTACTGCACAGTGAAGCAGAAGCAGCAGAAAGGAGGAAAAGTTTCCAGGATATATATCCTGAAGTGTAGAAAGAAATAAGCATGTAACAACATTTCAGGTAGCCAGGAAAAAGTTAGTGCAATTTGAGATGCTGCAGGGTGTTTAAACTGGCCTCCAGCTGACATCCCAAAAGGACAGTGGTCTCCCACAAATCCTATCTGATATCTGTTAGGTCCCATGACTGTCTTGGATATGTCAGAACACAGCACACTTAGTTGTGTAAGCAAACGAATCAAGTCCCAGATTCCCACTGATGATAATGGAAGCTTAAAAATTTAGTTTACAGTCACATATAGGCACGTGCATGAAAGTTTCCTAATTTCAAACTGAATCCAATCCCTAGAACAGGAACAAAACCCAAATAATAGGGATAAGCATATGCCCACATACGAGTGTCTGATGTCATCTGAGATGTCTTGGATTGTCCAAGAAATCTATATGGGACTGACAAAAAGTCCAAGAGCACAGAGGGAAGCTGCACACTGCTGGAGTTGCAGCAGGGTGCCAGGTAAGATACACTTAGGCCATATCAAAGGGCACTGGACCTTACAGATAGTCAGTTGACATGACTCTCCAAACAACACTTGCACGGGTATTAGGTGCCTAAGACAAAACTACGGCTAAAAAAATCTCTGGCACGACTAAAGTTATAGGATTCCAGATTGATGTAAATCTCTCTAGTGATCAACAGTTCTGCATCTACATGTACTTGGAACAACTCAGCTTTTCAGCTCAGTGCTAAGATCCCACCTGAAATGAAGTAGATGAAGTAGTCCCGAGGACCCAACATGGAAGTTCTGCACAGAGCACTCTGAGTGCTTCTATTAAAGACATAAAGGAAAGGTAGCTCTGCTTCTTCCCGTATTTTACAGAAATAAATGGACAGTTGGCTCCCTAATGACTTAGGAATATATCTGATAACATGTTTATGTAAATAAAGTTGAACTGATCAGCAGATAGAAGAAAGATAGAGCCAACATAAATTGGAACATGGGAAATTTCTATTAGATATGAGGGAACAAAAGTTACCTTGAGGGTTATCCAATCTTGAAACAGCAGTCCAGCGACATCCAACATACACCTACAGATGTTCAAGACTCAGCTTGACACAGATCTGGGCATCCTGACACAATCAGATCTGGTCTGAGCTGGGAATGGACCAAGATTACATCCAGATCTCCTTTCCATCTGAAATATCTATGGTTCTATGAAGGTAATTTTAAGCACAGAGCTTCAGATATATGTGGACTTAATTCCCACTAGAATGCACAATATTTCAGTTAATCCTCATAGCTAATGGAGACTCTAATTCCCAGTACGAAATATAGGAACCTGCATTAGGTATCTAAGTTATAATAAAAAAATGTACAATCAAAAAGATAGGATTCCCATAATGAAATTCAAAATAACACACAGGTTAAACAGAGAGCTAAGAAACACTGCCCACGGAAGGATATCTAACATTTCTTCAGTGTTCACATGTTCTAAAGAATGACACTAACACGCTTATGAACTCAACAGTGGAAGTGCAGATCCTAGGAATAAAACAAGTTAATAATGAATTACATTTATGCACTTTGTAACACTGAAGGCTGAAAAGCTGAAGCAGAACTGGGAGTAGTGGGGGTTTGTAGGAGGTTTTGAAACAGTTTTCCCACTTTATGCCTATATAAGCAACTCTTACCATTTTATGACATTAATTCTAAAAATTTTATTTTGCAAAGAAACTTTATATCCTGCACTAGTTGCACGGAAGTAAAACCTATTTGTTTGTCCTTTTCAATGTCGTAACTATTTTTCATTTAGGAAAACATATGCGTGCTTAATACTAAAATAAATGCTAAGATACTTCTTATTTCTTAACAGAGAAAATATGTTAAAGAATTCTGTAATTTAATAGCGGCTTTCTTCATGACTATTTCATCTCAATTACTGTTACTGAAAAATCTTGTAGTTTCTTGGAACAAGGCTTTAATATTGCAGAGGTTGCTGCAACTCTAAAGTAATTAATTTATTCTGGCTGCCATTTGCTACAATTGATTCTGTTTCAGTGGGGAAATATGTCTGTTTCTTTATTGTGTTTCAGAACAGCAGAAACACAGGACTGAGGACTCCCACAAGCTAGTATAACACATTTTCTTACAAGTTATAAGTGTTATGTCACACTGGAAACTACCTATGTATGTTCTTTGTAAGAACATATAGAAATTCTATGAGCACATAACAAAATTTGGACTGTACCACATAACTCACTTCTTATGGAAGAATAAATAAGTAGCAGTGTGTCCACTGTAAGACTCCAAATTATATAAGGATTTCAAAACAGACCAAATTTTTCTTGTTTTAGTTGGGGCAGAAACGATGGCACAGGGGAGATGGCACATCACTATTGCATGCGTGAGTTTGAACTATTCTGAATGGGTTTATCTTTAGTTACTACGAAGGAACTTCTCTATATATTACTGTACATAAACTAATGATCCACTCTGTAAATATTTAACCATGTATATAACTGAATATATTCAGTATAACAGCTGAACTGAGTTGTATATATTCCTAAGTGCCTACAAGCAGGGTAGAATTCGTGACATGTTCATGCAAGTACTGCTATTTATTATTACATTGTCTCTGTATTGATTGTTGTAATGAACAATATTTGGTTTCTTTATTTTTATTTACTTTCCTTACAGGAATGTGCTCCTTACAGGAACATGTCATCTATATTCTTAAAAGTAAAAGTAAATGAGACATAGGTCTCACATAACAATATAACTTAAACTTAAAATTTTATGACAGATATAACACATGATAGCAGAAGTAATTCCAGCACAACTACTGTATAGTAAAATAATGCTGTAAAATAACATTTCAATGTAGTAACATAGCTGAAGCACTAGATTTATTATGACCATTACTTTTACCTATTACTTGGTACATTTAAAAGACGTACAATGGGCATGCATTCATCTGGATGACATAAGAACTAGGCAGTTAACAAACCCAAAACCTTCCTCTCTAAGACTAGATGACATACTTGCTAAAGTCTGAATAATAGCACAAAATAAATTTCAAAAGTCCTGATTATCTCTATAAAGACCCCAAGGAATTCACATTTCCATATATAGTGCCTTGGAAGGCCATTGTTAGGATAACAGTAAAGACCTGAAAATAAAACCGTTGTGCTACCTGCATGTCCATAGCAATCTGGCAAGAGACAGAATACAATATGGGGGGGGGGGGGGGGGGGAAGAAGTAAACAAAAAAAAAACTTGTTAACAATGTTGTAAATGCAGTTTTCAGAAGGTCTTTAAGAGACTTGTCTTTAACCACTGTCAGAATACCTACAACACAGGTTTATCTTCTTCCAGCTACAGAAATACATCTTCCAACAAGTTCAGGAGATAAATATATTTTTTAAAAAAAAGACAAGTAAATCTAAGTATAATACACTAACATATATCACTGTGAAACAATTACTTTTCAAGCAATTGCCACCCTACTACAATTGCTTCACAGTAATACTTCCATACTTCTGAATCACCTTACCCTGACACTACCAGTCATACTGTATCACTGGCTGATGCTTTGTAAGCAGATAAAATTAAAAAATATTTTTAAAAAAAATCTTATTTAATGTGTGCTCTACTGTAACAAGATATGCCAGAATAAAAGGTTATTTTTAATGAATAATTTCTTATTTAGAACTACAATATGGCACTTAATATCTGATTTGTTTGTCCTTTTCTCCACAAAGGGACAAAAATAAAAAGATAAAATAGCAACCGAGAAGAAAATAATACAATATAAACTGGTACAGAACCGGTAGAAATGAGACCTCTGTATGCTCCACTATCAGTGCATTCATATTGGTCAGATCTAAAAGGTATAAAAAGGCAAGCAAAACATATAGACTGAATTAATTACAGTAAAATTTTATTAAATCAAGGACTCTTTGCAAATCTACAATTGAAAATAGGAGAGGAAAAAAAGCAAGAGGAAGGAATGAAAGAAAAATGGAAGCAAGGAAGACATGCAAAGTCTCAGGAGATAATTTGTAAGAATTGACCTAAAAAGCATGAATACAATTTGGAATGGTCCTCATGCATACTGCCTGACAGGAGTGAACACCAAGGAAACTAACCTCTCTGGGTTTCCTCTTGGTTGGACCTAGTAGGTTTGCAGTGAAAGGAGCCTAGGACTGAGTCAGGACCTACACACTGGGGTTTCCCAGTGAAGAAGGTGCCAGAAAAAGCTGCAAACCTCAGTTACTTCCAAATGAATCCTCAGATTGTTGATTAAGCTCCTGTAGGTTCATCAGGTTTAGAAAGGAATATCCAAAAGCATTCTCCAAAATGCTCAAGTCATACATCTAGCATTTTGCAAGCTACAGAAAGACCTTAAACAACTTTGAGAGAGAAAAGATTTCTCTTGCTGCACGTAGACTACAGTGGGCAACAGAAAAACTGGAGAATGTCTGAATTTCTACATGCCTCAGGAGCTTAGGTTCCAGCTGCACCTTTGGCACCTGTGTTCACTGAGCATTTAGAATGATGAATCTTCTTGAGAGGCAATACCAAGTTTTTTGTAGCTTACACGGTTACAGTTAGAACGTAAACTAGAGAACAAACAAGAAAATTTTCCTCCCTTCTTCTTTTCTAAGATAAAAAAAAGAACAGTTATTGCACTGCCTAGTCCTTGAACTTACACAGCGTGGTTGGTGTCCAGGAAAATGGCCTCATAAAACTACCTATGATTTTTTCTCACAGGGAGGCTGATCACTCAGGCATAATCCCTCCAAACAATAAGAACACTGCTGGATTTTAATTTCTCTATGTTGGGTTTGTTTTGTTTTGTTTTGGGTTTCTTTTCAAGTGCCCAGATTCGATAAATAGCATGAGCCAGACAGATTTCCCAGAAATAGCATGGCTATTTCACAGTCCAGTATATAAGCTTTCAAAGTTGGGCACCGAGGTCTACAGCTATGGCTATGTTGGTAGTTTAGTGGTAGCATGGTTCATGATAGCACCATTAAAAGTCATGCAATAACCCAAAGGCTGTATCTCTGGAGAATGATGAATAAGCTTCTATGAGACAGCTGAGTACAGGCGGATCCATGCTGTCAGTATGAGCTATTCCTAATTCTGTACTTTAGTTTCTTTCTTGGGAAAGTCATGTAGTTTCTGCTACAGCTGAGCAGGAAAAAAAAAACATAAGCAACATGGCTAGTGGATGGAGGATAGTGACAGATGAGGAAGGAGAAGGTGAACTCAACTGTTTACAAGATGGCATAGATGTTACAAAACCTAACCGATCAGCATCTTAGCCAGTTCATTACAAGCTCAAATGTCTTTACATTCATATATTACTCATTGCTTATTCAAGCAATTTGTCTTCGAAAACAAGTAAACACACAGTCACTCAAAATAAACAAGTTTTATTCAGGGATTTTATAGTTGCTATCAATAGGTAGACCTTAAATTCTAAGTGAACGATGTATCAAATTTTACTGCTGTCCCAGTGATTAAAACATATTGTGAACATTTTACTTCAACCAATGATTTTTAACATATTTTGGATGTACAAATCCATGCATATTATGGTATGTTAGTAGGCACACAGTTTTAGAAACAAGCTTGAGCAAATGAAGTATTACCTGCTTCTCATAGAAAAATATGCTTGTACATTACTATGAGAAACTACCGTTTATGATGGTATCCCTGGAGGGGTTTAAGGCACGGGTGGACGAGGTGCTGAGGGGTATGGTTTAGTGTTTGAGAGGAATGGTTGGACTCGATGATCCAGTGGGTCTCTTCCAGCCTGGTTATTCTATGATTTAACTGAAAATATACAGTAAATACATACATGCAAAACTAGTAATGTTTCAGCAAGTTGAATATTTTTAAATTAGTTTTACTTACCAACATGTCATTCTCATTCTGTATGTTTTTCTACCAAGAAAGATCCAATTTTATCACTAACCTTTTTTTCAATGATATAAAGCAAATATTTTCTTTTTTTTTCCCCCCCACTGATTTTGACTTAAATTGTTATCTATCCAGGACACAATTTCACATTCCAGGACATTATCTCAAATTGGAACATGTAGCAGCTCAAAGGAGCAGAAGAGATTTGTTACATTTAACACAAACTGTTAGCAAACACCACCTCTGAGTGGGAGCTAACACAATTAGCTACAGATCTTGATGGCTTCATAATAACCACCAAAAAAACCAGGGATAATGATCTCAGAAATGACTTGAAATTCTGAACTCTCCTTCTTTCATATGTAAAATTTTTACCAGCAGCAGCTCCACAGGTAACTCCCAAGGACTTTCCAACTCCTATGAACAACCAGCTAAACATTTATTATTATTATTGTTATTATTATTACCAAAACTACAACAGCATCTGGAGGCCTGGACTGGCACATCATTTTTATGCATGCGATGGCTACTGTAGCATCAACCTCTTGATCTCTGGTAACAACTTTTGTAAAAATATCTACATATATACATGAAATATTTATAATTATTTTTAGACTGGCACAGCAATAGGATAGATGAGCTACAAGAAGAAGATTCTGCACAATAAAGGGCAGGAAGAATAATGAAGAGAGAAAAGCAGAGGGAAAGATATGGATTACATAGTTCTACACAAAAGCAGGCTGGCTTTTCTCTTTTTTTTTTCATCCAATCTCTACCCTGGCTAGTCTGTGCCTACAATACCTTGATTATTATAAGTCACTCACACAACACAAGTCTTGTGTCAGACACAAGTTCACTACAGCTCACTCCAGTTGTCCCAGAATGGCTTAGAGACAAGGAGCTGGAAGAGATCAGAATGAGACTGACTGAAAAAGATAAACAGTTTGAAATGCTATGTGTCATGTCTAAAAGGTTACAGGAAGTCAATGGAGGAAGAGATTATTCCACACTTAAATGACAATCTGGATGGAGAGATGAATTTGATGTTCAGCATATCCTCCTCTCATTTCCACAGTAAATATTACTTTATTGTAAAACCAGTAATCTCTGTTCTAGTTTCACTAATCACAGTGTGTATCCCGTCTCAATTTTCAGCCTTTTTTCCATTTGAGGGACCATACTCATTCATGAACTGCCAGCAGCATGACCTCTCCTTTGCCATCAGCAAACTTTAGAAACAATGACTCTACATGTCCAGATGTACTTCAAATTGAGTTGGCTAAAAGTTAAAACTCAGTTCCATACTCCAAAGCCTAGGATGACATCAAGAATGTAGGTAATACTGCTTTTACTGCTACTCTTCGATGTTTTGGATCCACTTTGCTATGCTGGTTGTAAAGGTGAGTTTAGTTTGGAAAGCTGGAATCCAAATTTACCCTACTCACATGGGATGCAATGATTTGCCCGATACACTGCAAGATAGAGTGCACAATCCTTACAGAAAAAGTTCATGGACAGTGTAATCTTTACTCCGTATACAACCAGTACTTCCACTCCTTACATCCAAAAACTTCTGTGTGTTCTGCTCAGATTCACTAGCTCTTTCAAGCTGTGACCTGATCCTTTATCTCCAAGGCCCTTCTTGTCCAACGATTCTTGAGATACTTTCTTTATTTCCTATTTTCCAATGCTCTCATTCATACAATTTCCCCTTAAAATCCCTTTTAGAATAAAATCACTTCCTCAACAACTCATTTTCTGACCTCCATGGTAAGGCAGCCAAATGTCTCCTCCACACTCATCATCTCAGTTTCACATGCATTTCTTCTCAAGCCTTTTCAAGTAAAATTTTGTCCTCCCAAAATCCCTTAACTTGTCATTCTCTTTGCCTTCTAAACCCCTACCCTTGCCCACTTGCATAATACATGCTCTACTGGAGTGTGCCTAGAAGATGGCAATGAAGCTGGTGAAGGGTCTGCAGTTCAAGTCTTATGAGAACTGGCTAATGGAACTGGAACTGCTTAGCCTGGAGAAAAAGAGGCTAAGGGGAGACCTATTGCCCTCTATAATGACCTGAAAGGAGGTTGTAGCAAAGTGGGTGTTGGTCTCTTCTCCCAAGTAAAAAGTGTTAGGACTATAGGACATGGCGTCAAGTTGCACCAGGGGAAGTTTAGATTATATATTAGAAAAAAGAATCTTTACCAAAAGAGTGGTCAAGCATTGGAACAATCTTCCCAGGGCAGTGGTGGAGTCACCACCCCTGAAGGCACTGAACAAGCATGTAGGTGAGACACTTCAGGACATGCTTTAGCAGGCATGGTAGTGTTGGGCTGACGGTGGACTTGATCTTACAAGACTTTTCAAACCTTAATGATTCTATGATTCTCCTTTGTTGCCTAATAATCTTTTTCTACGCCTTGCTCCTTTTCCATGACTCCTCTCTGCCCTTCTGAACACCCTAGTTACAAAATTTTCTGGAGGAAAAAAAAAAAAAAAACAACCAACTAACCAAAAAAAAATCATAGAATCATCCAGGTTGGAAGGGACCTTATAGATTATGTAGCTTCAACCCCCCTGCCATGGGCAAGGGCATCCCACTAGATCAGGTTACCCAAGGCTCCACCCAACTTGGCCTTGAACACCTGCAGGGATGGGGCAGCCACAACCTCCCTGGGCAACCTGTGCCAGTGTCTCACCACTCTCATTGTGAAGAAATTCTCCCTTATGTCTAGTCTAAATCTGCTCCTCTCCAGTTTATACCCATTCCTGCTAGTCCTATCGCTACAAGCCTTTGTGAGCAGTCCCTCCTCAGCTTTCTTGTAGCCCCTTTCAGGTACTGGAAGGTCGCCATAAGATCTCTGAGCCTTCTCTTCTCCAGGCTGAACAAGCCCAACTCTCCCAGCATTTCCTCACAGAGAAGGTGCTCCAGCCCTCTGATCACCCTTGTAGCCCTCCTCTGGACCCGTTCCAACAGCTCCATATCCTTCTTGTGTTGAGGATCCCAGATCTGGGCATAGCACTCCAGGTGATGTCTCCCAAGAGAGGCACAGAGGGGCAGTATCCCCTCCCTCTCCCCGCTGCCCCCGCTGCCCTCCCTCCCCGGTCGCTCCCGCTCCCGCTCCCTCTCCCTCTCCTCGCCCCCCGCCCCTCCCCTTCCCCCGCGCGCGCAGCCGCCCTGCGCGCGCGCCCTCCGGAGGCGCCTCTGGCGCTCGGTCCCTCCCCGCGCCCGGCCGGAGGGGGGCGGCCGCAGCCCCGCTCCCGCCCCGCCGCGCTGGCGAGGGGCTGGGAGCGGCGCCTCCGGGCGGGTCCCCTCTCGGGCATGAAGGGGCCCCGCAGCCGAGCGGGGACAGCAGGTAACCGGCGACGGGAGGGGGGGGGATATGAGAATTGCGGGGGGCGGAGCGGGCCCCGCGAAGTTTGCAGCGGGGATGCGGGACGGGGGGAGCGGGAGGAGCCTCCGCGGGGAGCGGGGAGGGAGAGCCCTCGCCCGTCTGGCGTGGGTGAAAGGACGAATCCTGCTCAGCGAGTTCGCTGGAAGTCAGATCGCACGCGTTCTCAGATATTAGACGTTTGGGGTCTTCTTAAGTTATATCACACCTGTTTATTATGAGAAATATTTGCTGGAGGATGCATTCCTAGGTAGTAATGGACGTGATAAATCTCAGCAGGTGCCAAGGACAGGTTAAGCGCTATGGAACTTTTCCTTTCGAGAGGGGAATATGTGATCATTGCAAATACATCACGTGCCCGAGCTGTCATCCTGAGAAATCATCGCTCACAACCAAAGGGATGTACATTTCTTCATGCCGATGTGTTTTGGCAGACTGTTTTCAGGATTTTATGTTAAGAATTTAAGTTGTGGTTGAGAGCTAGTTTTTTAAAAATCCTTGTAAAAATTATATATGCGTAACATAAAGAATTGCAATTTACCGTCTGAAAGCTATGTAGAAACACGCTGGATATACTCTGATTCTTGTTAGATTACGAGAGCAAATACTGTGTTCAACATTGTGCGTTTTGTAAAGAAACTTACAAAATATACAAAACCGAATGCAGGCTCATAACAAGGGCTTCCCCCTTCACAATGACTAGCAAGGTGTTCCTTTTCTTATGGGTTCTTCTAACTGGGAATATTTTGGGAGTCATTAGCCTGTGTACATTTCTTCATACTGATGTGTTTTGGCAGACTATTTTCAGGATTTTATGTTAGGAATATAAGTTGCAGTTGAGAGCTGGGTGCGTGGTTGCCGTTTGCTCCCAAGAGGCAGGGTGAAGCGTCCCCGAAGGTGTCGTGTTGGCATTGTTGTAGTCCTCTGCGAAATTCACTTCTCTCCTTTGAGGTAGCATAGATTCGTTCAGGAAAAGAAAACAAACAACAAAATCTTCCCTGGAAGAAATGTGTGTCGGTACGCCTGGGGTTTGGGGATTCTGGGTGTGGTGTGTGACACAACTGCAAATGCCCTGCTGTGCCCTGAATCACACTCCGCTGGGGCTTTTAAACTAAACATTTGTGGACTCAGTACAACCTTGTAACAAAATGTTTATATTATCATTAACGAAGATTAAATACAACTTTAAATGTTTCACGCTGGTTCTCTTTGCTCATAGTTTATATAAAGGATAATAAGTCAGAACTGAACTATTTTTTTAGTCCTGTTAAAATTATTTACAGAACAAAAAGTGAACAGAGTTCCCACAGATGTTCTAGGTAACTTTGCTACAAAGTGAAAAAACAACACTGAACCAGCTTAAAGACAAACAAACAAAAAAATCTATGCCTTCAAAAGCCCTTAGTAGCCCAAACAAAGAAGTGTACTTTGAAAACTGCCTTGAAAGTGAAAAGATCTAAGTAATAAGTAATTTCAAATGAGGCCAGTCCCCCTCATAGAAAATGTTCTGCTCTTGCTTAAATTGGAGAGAATCTACCTTGAGAATTACCAGATACAGTTCCATTTTACTTCCAAATTTTCACTTACCAAGGTAATTCCCCCAATTTTTTTTGCAAAAGGCAAAGGAAAAACTTAAATACAATGAGCATAATTTCATTAGATCAGAAAAGCATGCAGAGCTTTTGGAGTTTGTTTTTTTTAACTTATGTAACTAATTTGAAAGCAAATTCAAAAGCATTCAAAGGCAGACTGGATTGAGCAGCATGCCTCTGTTACTGCAGGTAGTGCCTATGTTTTTTCTTTGGACATTGATAATGCAGTATACTTATGGTGATTTTCAGATTGAGACTTTTCTTAATAAATGAGCAGTTATTCTCTCTAAGAGCTGTCACAGTTAATGATCCAACGCAGCTTGTGTTGAGAGAAGTCTGAGGAAAGAGAAGTATAGGCATGTCCAAAACTTGAAATGCTTCCTACTTTTCCGTGTTTTGTTCTTTGGATGCCTTTTTTTTTTTTTTTTTTTCATTATCAGCTTCACATGTAGCCTTTCTCTGGGCTTTCATGCAAGTGGCAGACTTAATTAGACACATGAAACCATCTTCTATTATAAAATAGTCTGTAGATCTTAGTTTCTTAAAAAGATAGATATGCCTAGGGAATTATCTTTCTTGACAGCATGATGGTTAAAATTAGGCTTGTATAAAAGTGAGCATGTTTAGTACAGTAAAAGGAGGTGTCATTCTAAACTGTCATTGACTAACTTTTCAATGTGTTTTTGGTGAAAATGAATATATTGTATGTAAAATGACTGTTAGGATGTAACTAAGAAATCAGAATTAATGTAGTGATGTAGAGTCTAATTTTTTGGAGTGCACATTTAGTATTGGAATGCCTATGGACTTAGTGCTCAGGTCTGTTAACAGATAATGAGTTAATTTTCTTAATATCAGCATCTCAGTTAAGCTCACAAAAGTACTGTTGATACAATGCCTAAGACACATAAAGGTGGAATGTGGAATTTTGCTTTTATAACATCCTAAAGCAAAATGCTTTGTTTTCTAATAAGCTTTCTGTTCTGATAACATATCCACATTGTATGTAGCTGCTGCTATCAAAAGCTGAGCTCGTGTTACAAGTCAGGAGCTTAAACATAACTGTGTCAAATAAATGTTCTTTTACAGCATTTGAAATCCTAAGCAATGAAAATTGCCAGGTGAAACAAGAGAAGAGTATAAAATGCTGTTATGGTATGGAAGTGCGGGAAATTTGGTAAAAGGAGAAAAAGCAAGAAGAAATACAGCAATTTAGCAGGTTTTGGACATGAACTTTTCCCATAAAAACTAAAGCCACCAGCTTTTGAAGATAAATCCTTGAGGATTTGGGGTAAAAGTATACCCAGACAAACAATTGCAGTATTTGCTTTTACCTGAAAACTGTGGCTGCACATACAGCATTTATCTTGTAGTTCTGTTTTCAAACCTTGTACTTCTATATTTTAAAGCCCCCTCTTTAAGTTTTCTCTTGAACCACGACAGAAAATTTGTTATGTCATTGCTAAACCTGCCTGGTGTGGTTAGACTAGGTAAAATCATGCAGTTAACTGAGTGTAGTATTTCTGTTGAAGCAAGAGACTGACACAAAATAGAATACTGACCAGAGAAAATTCCATCTTAGATACAAATTAAGCACCCAGACACCCAGGAATATATGTCACAAATCTGTGGAAAGTGAGGACCGGCTTTTGGGTAAGGATTCCTTCTGGTGGCCACAAAAACAACTAATATTCCTGTAGAAGTGAACTTTCACTTTGCATGCCCATTCCAGGTGATTTTCACTGTCTTCTGTTACACCTCCACTCACTCTCAGCTGAAAGACTCCCAATTCCTTCATTTTTGTTCCTTTTAGGTCACCTTTTTAGACCTCTAGTAGTTAATATTTTTTGCTGAACTGTTGGCCTCTGGCCTGGACGGGCGCACACTCTCCTGGGTGAAAAACTGGTTGAACGACCGGGCCCAGAGGGTGGTGGTAAATGGAGTTAAATCCAGCTGGAGGCCAGTGACAAGTGGGGTTCCCCAGGGCTCAGTCCTGGGTCCAGTCCTGTTTAATGTCTTTATCAACGACCTGGATGAAGGCATTGAGTCCTCCCTTAGCAAGTTTGCAGATGACACCAAGCTGGGTTGAAGTGTGGATCTGCCGGAGGGTCGGGAGGCTCTGCAAAGGGACCTGAACAGGCTGGACTGCTGGGCTGAGACCAGCAGCATGAGGTTTAACAAGGCCAAATGCCGGGTCCTGCACTTGGGGCACAACAACCCTATGCAGAGGTACAGACTAGGAGAAACCTGGCTGGAAAGCTGCCAGGAGGAGAAGGACCTGGGGGTGTTGGTTGACAACCGACTGAACATGAGCCAGCAGTGTGCCCAGGTGGCCAAGAAGGCACTAGTGAGACCGCACCTCGAGTACTGTGTTCAGTTCTGGGCCCCTCACCACAAGAAGGATGTTGAGGCTCTGGAGCGAGTCCAGAGAAGAGCAACAAAGCTGGTGAAGGGGCTGGAGAACAAATCTTATGAGGAGCGACTGAGAGAGCTGGGGTTGTTTAGCCTGGAGAAGAGGAGGCTGAGGGGAGACCTTATTACTCTCTACAACTACCTGAAGGGAGGTGCTGGCCTCTTCTCCCAAGTGACAGGGGACAGGACAAGAGGGAATGGCCTCAAGCTCTGCCAGGGGAGATTTAGGCTTGAGATTAGGAAAAAATTCTTCATGGAGAGGGTGGTTAGGCATTGGAACAGTCTGCCCAGGGAGGTGGTTAAGTCACCGTCCCTGGAGGTGTTTAAGGTGAGGGTGGATGAGGTACTTAGGGGCATGATTTAGAGATTGGTGGGAATGGTTGGACTCGATGATCCAGTGGGTCTCTTCCAACCTGGTTATTCTGTGATTCTGTGATTCTTTCAGTTTGTCTGTATGCCTTAGAGTATCCTCTGTGAAAAAATAAAGCTGTAGCCTTACTAAGAAGGAGACTGTAAAGATCAGTTTACACTTCAAGGCAGTGTGTTGTCTTTTATGCAAGAATATTCTGTTGATGGTAAGTTTTAGCTCTAGCCACCAAAAGAATAATGGCTACATATTATTTGTCCTCATGCTGTATTTTCTCAGTTGATCACTCTTAGCTAAATTATTTACCTTCCTGAATCGCATCTTAATTTTCTCCTGGATCACATCTTCAGTTTAAGCAATATCATTCTGAAATTTAGTGCTGTATACCAGGACTTCTGGCTCTGGCTTCTAGCTGTCTTTATGCTAATGTCATGCTTAGATTTAACAAGTATACTCTGTCATTTAGGTTGTTGATAAAGTAGTAAATATTATCTGTCAGGACAGACTGGAGAAGACTCTCTTTAGAAAGTCTTCCAGTTTGGCAATGAATTGATTGTAATGATTCTCTGAATACGGTATTATAAACTATTCTTAAAATAAAAACATTGCAACAGGTTTCAGTACCTATTTCAGGTATTATGTAAGTGTATAAATGTGTGTACTGTTGTCTTTTATCATCTATTATAAAGCCCGAAGCAGAAGTATGTATTTCTGTTATAAAGGTTTTGTCATCACAGCTTTCAAGGAAAAAAGTGCTCTCGAGGCTTCTAGTTTAGAAATGTTTTTTATACACTAGTTTTCACTGAGCAACCAAATACCTTTTCCTGAATGTCACGTCAAAATTCTCATGGGCAATGTACCTTGCAATCATATTGTGGACACTATTTGTAATTAAAATGCTGTCCACAAACCTCACAAGCGTTACCATCATAATGTAAGTGCTAGCTTCACTTTTTAGTTTCTGACAACTATGGATAGTAAGTGACTTTAGTCAGCAAATAATAGGGAATAATGTGTAAAATTATTGGGCTGTTTTATTAACCACTATGTTTTAGATAATTCCTAAAAGTCATGTAAGGTCAATGTTTGTACACGTTTATGAAAATATCAGAGGAAAGCTACAAATAGTGTTAAAAATTATTTGCCATTAGGGGTGTATGCCCCTGAAAATCTTAGCAATCCATAATCTCTTAACAAATCGCCTTTATATTAAATTTGCTGTTAAATTTACCTGCTTTCTGCTAATATGTGAAGGTTTAGATTTAACAGAGTGATACTGAGGATCTAATTATCTTTTTTTTTCCACTTCAGTGAAGAGGCTTACCATGATCTTCCAGATTAATGTATTTGTCACTATTGTTGATTTAAGTCACATAACATGTATCACCCCCTGAAACTGAATAATTATTTTTGGAAACTGCAGCGTATGTAAATCATACAAATATACCCGAATAAATTACTTGCAGTTGAACACCTAGTATCCTTGGCTTCTGAAATTGAACAACTATAACGAACAATTTTGAAAATTTCATAGTATTGTATAAACCTGGAGAAACAGTATCGATTGGTTTTCTGAGAGCTGATCTATGGAATTTTGATTTTGTATGATGAACACCCTTATTCATTAGTATAATAAAAAATTACTGGTAAAGACATTTTTATCTGTGTTGCAGAAAAGTAGATGGCTTTTAGAATAGAGGTTTTGAGGAAAAAGATTACAGAAATTGTGCAATGTGTATAAAACAAAAACATGTATTAATTGAAGAATGACAAAACAGATGCTAACCCCAGCAATTTATTTGATTTCAGAAACAAGGCAGTTCTTTACATAAATATCTGGCAGTTTTCCCAAAATAAAGTTTCTTTGCTAATGAAGAATTGCAAACTAATATGCAACATTATTATTGCAGCATATTACTGTTTCCCTGGCTTGCTTTCTTTAGAGAAAACACTTTTTCAGGCTATTAAGTTTTGCATGAGGATTTTTGCTAGGAGATTTGAAGACACCTGTATTTTTATGTATTTTTTTTCACAGTGCGCTTGTACATAAATAAAGTCTTTTCCTGGTGCTGATTTCAAAGCCTGCAAGTATTTGATTCAGGCACCAAGAGGAGAGAAACACAAAGATATGGCCCACTTAAATATTTTTTTTTCTCTAATCTCTCACTCTAATCTCAAAAACAAACTCCGCAAAAGAAAGAAGGTTGAGAAAAAAGGTTGTAACTAGTCTTGAAAGGAGCATGGTAGTTGCCTTTGTAAAAGTCAAGAGATGGCCTGCCACGTCCCCGTGTTTTTTGAGCTGACACTAGGTTCTGAGACCTTCTGTTCTTTGGGAAGAAGGTTCAGTTTTCAGAAAAACCTGTACTGTGTCTTGGCAATGGCCAGAGCCATCTTTTTGTCTGAAGTGTAAGTATTACTTCTGTTGGGACATTAATCATTGGATGACTTGTGTTCCTCACAGACTAGTCAAGAGGTCTTCTCAGAATCTTTTCAGCCATGTGAAGAGTTCACTAGCCTTATAGACAGTCGTCTTGGGAAGAGCTTTGGTCAGAGCAGGACAACTGAAAAACCTTAGTGGTTTGGTCAGTGTGAAGAATGCTCTCCTGTTCCTATCAGTCTGCAACATTCCATGAAGCAATTACACACACCCATATCGTGACTCCACTTCAGAGTATCATTGTAGTGGCCTGAAACCAGTGGGTGTTGGTGGGAAAAAAACATGGGAGTTACTTATGTAAGTATGTATACATGATAGTGTCTGGTATGTGTACTGTATGGTAGCATGCATTCCTGAGGAATGCGTATGTATGTATATTCCCAAATATTCATATTCCTAAATAGATATCTTATATTAAATTCATTCAGATAATAGCTGCTTGAGCATTAAGTGATTACTCCTTCAGACATCTCATCTTTCCTTCTTTGGCAGGTTGACCAAAGTCGTGAAAGTATGATTCTTCATTTTTCCCATTCAGTGAAAATACGGATGCTGACCATATAGATTGGTATTTGTCTGAATGAAGATCAGTGGTGTTCAGAAAAACAGTTGTTTCATTTCAGCATTTTGAGTTTCAGGAAGTCCTGATGAGAACTGACAACTGTTGATAGTACTGTGTAATGTATAAACAAAAAAAGCAAGGTGGCTGGGTCTACTTTGTTGAGAAAACATGATATTTTGAATGTATGACCAGTGAAATTTACTTTTTATCCATTAGCTTGCCCAGTACCTCAGCATCTTACAGATTAATTCAACAGAATTTCTGCTTTGTTTTTTTGTGCTTTGATTGTGTGGGTTGTGGGGTATTTTTTGGTTGGTTAGGTTGTTTTTGTTTTTAATAATCTTGTCTCTTTTGAAAATACCTTATTTTGATAAGGGTTTCTTTCCTCACAGGGTTTTATTTCCTCCTTCTGGTTTTGCCAGACTGGAAAAATTATGTGTTGTCTCATATGCTCTTAAAGGTCTTTTCCAACCAAAATGATTCTGTGATTCTGTGTACTGAGTGCTCCATCCATAGAAAGAATTCAAGACCAGCCAGTCTGGAAACATGTAAAGTGAGATGTCTGCAGTTAGACAAATTCTTTAAAAAGGAGATTCTAAAATTTTAAAGCAAAAATTGAATAGAAAAGACTAGAAAAACATAAAACCGATCTTGTTGTTAAGCATGCAGTTTCTTTTCAGAAGAGCACGCATTTATATATTTGAAAGTGGAATAAGCTAATGGAAATTGTGGAAGCTTTCCTCCATCCTAAGAAGTGTTATTAAAAAAAAGACCATAGATTATTTGAAATTGTTGTTTTGAAAAAAAAGTATTAATATATTCAAAAATATAGTTGAAGATTTTTCTAAAAGGAAAGAAAGGTTCGTTTCTTTAGAAGTTTGCCCAGGCAAAAAATATTTACTTATTTTGCATGTTCTCACAGTTGTGCTTTAGAGAAAGGAGTAAAGACTGCAGTAAAGTCTTACTTTGTAGAAAGAGAGGTGAGGAACAATAAAATTTCTGTTCTGTATGGATCTCTTCATATGGTATTTGTAGCAATTAACTTTATCTTTGCAATCATAAAAATGTATATGTCTGGTTTTAGCACAGCACTTGATGCTTTGGCTTCAGAACCCCATTTCCTAAACAGCTGAAGAATTATGAAGAGCAATGCTAACATTCTGCCAAACAGGGAGAATTCTTTACTTTCTATCAAAAATGTTTAGTGTTTTTAATAAATTATATATTTTTAAGTGAAATGTGCATGCTGTAAGGGTGGTTCCATTTTTAATGGACAGAACAGAACTACCTCATGTATTAATGAACCATTTCCTGGTTCTATGAAGCTCACTTTCTGCTTTACTTTGTCACCAGCATCAACAGGAAGGATAGTGAGCATCTTTGTTCCAGTTATTCTATGATAGACAAAATAAAATATGGATATTTAAAATAAAAGAACCAGGAGACACTCTGAAAACCTCATGAGTCCTAGTGAAAGATAAATCTCCTACCTAATCCTCTACAGATTGTGACAATGCAGATCTTTTGGTGTTCTGAACTTTGAGCACTTTTTTCCCCTCACTGGAGTTTGATCACAGTTCATTCTAACAAGGCAGTATTTGTAGGAGCAAATTCCCTACAGAGGCCCTTTGTCATGTTATGATCTACCGCTTCTACTTTCTCTTTAAACAAAGTTCCGTTCTACAGTGGGCGTTTATGATTCTTCTATTTTTCTTCTCCCCCTCTATCACTTATCTACAATAAGTGAATGCTTTCAAAGAGCTGCTTTAAAATTTAAAGGAGCGGGTTTTCCAAGTTACTTGTATTAAATCTGATTGAGGTCTCCTTTGCTAGCAATGAGAGGGTACTTATATATATTCCTAGTCTATCTTTCAAAAGCTTCAGCGTAGCCACATATTCCTTGACGTATGATATGGCACATACAGTACTGGAATAGTGTGATAGCAGATACTTTTGGTGGATTTATCTCCTGACATAAATACAGAACGTGTGCAAGAGACCTATCAATGAATTTCCTCAAAGTTATTTAAAAATTGTTACCAGAAACTCTCAAAGAGCCTGAGCTGTAGGAGAGAATATTGTGTCAAAGGCAGAATAAAAATTGTTACTTAAAATCCTGGAAAGAGGGATCAGGAGTAAATGGTTGTTTCGTTTTTTTTTTTCTCTCCAAATGAGACAGATTACCTCTGAGGTGTTGGGATAAGACATACTGGAACATATGCTGTTCAGTGAACTCATAAATTATTTGAAGAAGAAAGCTAGAAGGAAGGTGAAAGCTCTAGCTGAGTTATTGTGAATTAGTCAGGGTAGTTGCTACTAAAACAGCAGCATTATTTCCTGAGCCTGTAACTTTCATTCTCAATAGATGCTAAGTAACTTCTCAATGCATCTTTGCTCTAGCCCTTGCCCTCAATTATCTTTTTTTGAATACTGTTAGATCCTCAAAGAAGGATACTGGAATTACTGAATATAACTTTCTGAAAATGTGAGTTCACAGCTCAGTGATGATCAGAAAAGTGAATGGATTATTACAAATTAGTAGAATAGGAACCAAGAGCAACGTAAAAAAAATTATATAATTAAAAAAAAGGATTAAGTTAGGAGTTTATAAACAATTCAGGGAAAGGCAGAAAACATGTCAAGGAGATGCTATACCTTCAACAGGTGATCAAACAGATTACACAGCTCTTCAGCTTGTAAAAGAGGTGCTAAAAGGTAATGTGACAGAAGTCAGTGACATTGAGTGGCATGAAAGAAGGTGAAGATGAGCTCATTATTCACCATTTCTCATTGTGTGAGAACATTCAGTGAAATTATCAGCAATAAAATGAAAAAAAAATTAAGTAATTAATTTGTCACTCATTGCCTCAGCATGTTATAGGGAATATATATAAAGGACCTCAAAGCTGAACAGTCAGGTTGATGGACTGTGAGTTCACTGGTAGCCATCAGGTGGGGATGGTCCAGAGTAGGTTTCTGGGCAAGAAGGTCCTTTAGTCTCACGTGCAGAGAGGTAGAAGAACATGCCAGTGATGGAAGTGTTAGTGCTTGACCTGTTTCTTACATTTGGGTGTTTTTTTTGATAAATATCCTTTTTATCAGAAACAAGATGGTTACTTGATATGCAAAATTTGGACACTATTATTTTAAGCTGTAGGCTATAGATGCTGTGTTCAGATGCAGATGGTGCTGGCCTCTTCTCCCAAGAGACAGGGGACAGGACGAGAGGGAATGGCCTCAAGCTCCACCAGGGGAGATTTAGGCTTGAGATTAGGAAAAAGTTCTTCACGGAGAGGGTGGTTAGGCATTGGAACGGTCTGCCAAGGGAGGTGGTTGAGTCACCGTCCCTGGAGGTGTTTAAGGTTAGGGTGGATGAGGTGCTTAGGGGCATGATTTAGGGATTGGTGGGAATGGTTGGACTCGATGATCCAGTGGGTCTCTTCCAGCCTGGTTATTCTGTGATTCTGTGTGACATCTGTCTCAAAGAAATGTTTTCAGATAGTCTTCTACTGTGTTTGCCTAAGCTTGCCAGTAAATTCTTCTCTCAGGTTGTTTATATGCTTGGCACCTGCACATATGTCTTTGAACATGCCAGACTATTGTCTATGATGAATGCAAAACTCATCGAAGATCTGATATTGCCGGATAATCATGTTTTGGACATGCATGCTGATTCATGTGTTTTCCTTAGTCCCATCATCAAGCTGATGAACAAGTGCAGAAAATATTTTTCAATTTCCAGCAGGTATTTGCAGCATCTACTCTTGACTGGCAGGCTTACTGCAAGGTCCATGCATGTCCAGAAATCAACTCCTCATGCAAATATGCAATAGTTGAGGCCATCTGTGAAATCTGCTTCTCCTCTATCCATCATTAGGGTTTATTGATTGTACTGTCATTTTCAGGTATAATCTCTGACTTGGGGTCAGTCTCTTTACCATGGGTACTGCAGCTTCGAGCTCACTGTGTAAATGATGAGGATGGACTTGGAGTCTTTTTGCACAATGAGCAGAAAATCCTAAATAACAGCGGAGGTGACTAGACAAAAATATGTTTATGGCTGTATACAAAATCCTGTTTTCATTTAAATTGCATCTCCATGAGTTTTTTGAATACTTAGAGGAGCCGTAGGAATATAGCTTTGAATGAGTTCACTACAAGCTTATCTCACAGGTATGTCTACAATTCCTTCATTTTTTTCCTGGCACTTATGTTTTTATTCATATGGCAAAATGTTCTAAAAAGGTAATGTGCATTTATTAGTTAGAAGAAGACTACCTCTTGGAACTTGAATTTGTCTGAACAGGTTGAGCTACTGTGTTTTTGCTGTCACTTACAAGTTGCAACAATCAAGCTTCTGTTCTTTTCAGGGACTAAGGAAGCTACAAATATTTTTGATATGTCTCCCATATACAGATTTTTCATGGGGATAAAGATCCTACTAAACTTTCATCTCAAATATCCAGGTATTGTTAACTTAGTGTGAAGGAGTTTCATACTTGAACCTATTGAGACCTGCTAAAACTTTGGGAAGATTTAAAGATTATCAAATACACTGTCTTTGGGCTTGATCTGTAGTAGTGTTCTTTCAAAGAAATAATCTTCCTGTCAGCTTTCTTCTTAATTACCAGAGGAACGGCATGATGAGGAGCAGCATAGTTGCCACTATGTATATCTGTTAAACACCATGTTTGCATTCATAGCTGATAAAACTTTAGGCAAAGACTTCCAAGACTACTTTTAAAGTAGACAATTGAGACACAAATCAGTTGACTGAAGATGGGCATCTAAGCTGTATGTGGTCCTTTTTGGCTGTAGTTGTTGCTGTAGAAGGATAGGAGATCTCATATTTTATAGGTCCATGTGGATGCTTCAGATACACTAAGGTACCTAACGTAATTTTTTTTTTTTGGCCACTGAAAAAGTCCTCCATTGACAGAGTACAGTTTTGCTGACAGGTAGTCACATCCATGTAGAGTTTTCCTCCCCACAGTCTTGATGTGATGTGCACTCTGATTTCCCACAGTCAAAGTAATATTTCTTTATATTTTTCAACAGCAAAATATGCGTTTGTACCTTAATTTGATGAATAAGAAATGATTGCTACTATAAATAAGAGCCATGATTTTGGGGACTGCATTGGAAAAAGATATTTATTTGTATAAACACAAATATATTCCATAACTTGGCCTGTTCCCCTTTTTCTGCTTGTAATCTTTTAAGTTTGAAATCTGAATTCACCAGGAATTTATTGATGAAAGAAATGGTTCAAAGTGTTAATACTCTGTATAGTCCTCCATGTTCTGGAAATGTGTGACATACCTATTTTGCCCCAGTTGACCCCATAGATTCAAAATTACCAGGTTATCTTTTTGTGGTGCATAAAAATATGAATTCTGAAAATGGAAAATATGTATGTATGTCAGTAAAAATATAAATAAGGAATAAGTAACCATTTCTTAATTCTGTTTTGTTCTACAGTATTCTCCAATGACAATGACTAAATGAAAACAAAGTTAACAAAAAAACCTCAGTGAGAATATTTTTATTATTTTATCTTCAGTCATGTAAAAAAGAAGAAAATGCATACCTGACAATAAGTGGATTGACTGAAGTTGGTTGGTAACAAGCTGCAAGCAGCTGCAACAGACATCACATAGAAGTTGTCTGATCCTGATAATATTTGGATACACTACTATGACTTCTCTGAGTAACTGAAAAAATGAATTTATTCTTTCTGTTCATCCTTTTGAATAGCTTATTAATGCAAACAGCATTCTGAAGGAGGTGCTGGCATGTCTTTTCTCCATGTTAGTTTTAGATGTGAACTCATCTAGCGTTAAGTACATGAATTATGTTTTTCACAGTCTAGGTCTTTAGTGAGAAAAAAAAATCATGAAAGAAAATTGAAAGGCTCCAGGCTTTTGTCACAAGAAAGCAATTGGTACTACATGAGAAATAGGGACAACTGGTGATATCTTCAATAGTCACAGAGGATAAGGGAGTGGAGGATTCTAATGGAAAGAAAATATCATCTCTTTTTTCTTGTAAAATGGTCTTAGACTATATCATTATTCTCTAGAATCAGTTGACAGGAACAAGCAAGAATCTTAAATTGAAACTGTGTTGATAATAGGAAGAACACACCACTGGTATCTAAAAATGTCTGAGAGATACTCAAAGCAGTTTCATTTATCTGTTTGTAATGGGTATTAAAATCATAATAATTTTATGATAACAGTTCTAGGAAATGGTATGCTCTTATGGTAGGCGAAATAAATCTCCTTTAACATGGAAGGAATGTGTTTATAATTTCTACTAAGTGGATAGTATGTCCCAAAAGAGTGTGTGAACATAGACTAGCCTACATATTATTGGCGGTAATCATATCAGGAGTTAGGGATAGTTATCTGCATGGAAATATGTGCAGATATATACAGATATTTGAGTTTTGATAACTTGTGGAACTTGCTGTGACTGTCCTGCCAATGTGTTTGTTAGGCACAGCAAGCACAATACCATGGGAAGATGCATGCACCATTTTTTGCTTACTGTTACTGGTATAATTTTAACGTGCTACACCAGGACACTATTAAACATGACATCATTCAAAGAGGACTCTTGCAACAGTTTATAAAATCATAAAACTAATTAAGTAACTAATAAAAATAAATCTGCATTTCTGAACATACATGTTTGCCAATATACTCTAAACTTTCATTTTACATATTCTCTGTTTGAGCTAATAACTGCTTTAATTTCCAGAACTGTCTTATATTGAGAAATGCTTAGGTTATTATGAAAAATGTATTAAGAGATTCTGAAACACGAACTTGGGATGGTAGTAGAGCAGGTGAAAACAGAACGGTTTACATTTCCTTTTCCTGCATTATGTTTAGGATTTCATTAATGTAATGTTTCAAAAGAAATGAGGATCAAACACTTATTTGAGTGATGAAATGATGATGAATTCCTATGATAATGACATTCGTAACACTTGCAAATGTTACAGAGTGCTCAGATGCTAGTGCAACAGAAAATACTGAAGCGGAAGTAGTTGAAATGCACTTGTATTCAGGGAGGAGCAGTGTTTCAGGTGACAGATGAGCTCATCTCTACAAACCGAGCAAAACAAATGACTTCTGTTTCACATTAATTGAATCTTACGATATTCACTATGCAGTCAAGAACTGAAATGAAGTGATTTTTGTCATACTGCAGGTTAATACTCAGGTGGTAGTTCTGGTGATCTGTGTTGACTTGCTACCTAAGCAAGATAATTCATATACATTTCCGATTTATCAGGAGTGCTATTAAATTTTACTAAGTGGTGTTGAAATTTTAGTAATTGTCTCTACTTATTATAAAATCAGGTAAATGAACAAGCCTCTATTCAAAACCCTTTCAGTTCTTAAGAAAAGCAGAAGCTTCTCAAAGCATCCAGTAATCGGTAGTAATAAGTATTTGCCATCTACTACTACAGAATACTGGACATCTGACTCCTGGCTTGTTGGGATACTCTTTGTTCAGGGATAAAACAGTTCTACAGCTTTTGCTTATGTAATGTTAAAATTACTCTCATTGCCTTTATGACTTCTCTGTTATATTTATGTTTTCTTTTCTTGGTAGTTTTTAAACCTTATCAATAAAAATTTTAAGTGTTGGTGTATTGTCTTCTCATGTGAGTTATCATCAGTCATCATCCATACCTATGCAATACAGTGCTGTATAACTAGAGTAAATGGAGATAGTGATGGCATTAGCAGATTGCCCTCTCCTGTAGGTATGTCATCACTATGACATTGAAACATAATTTTCAATGCATTTGCTCTCAGTGAGCTATTCTACAAAATGCTTCAAGATCTGAAAATTTTGAGTTGAATTTCAGGTTGTGTTTCGGAATATGTTTTTCCATGTATCTGTTTCATCTTTTTTTTTTTTTTTTATTTCTGCCTATTTCTCCATGTATTGTCAAATGTAATCTGCGATTGTTCCTTGCCAGTGTGCTTTACGCTGCTGCAGATTGTTTCCATCTTCTCGACTCTTTCTCAGTCTCTTACTTTTGTTTGCTTCTCTTGTCCTTTTTCTTGGCTTCACTTTTGCATGTTGTTCCCCTGTCTTCATGACTCTAGCCTCTCATAAAGGAATCTTACCACTTCTCTTTAGTATAGATAACTTTTTCTTCCTATTCATTGCATTGCCTGAGTATAGACCAGTTGAAATTTGAAAGCCCAATGAAAAGCTGTCTAGCCTCATTTCGTAGCAGGATTCCATAGTCGGGTCCAGTAACTGGTAGGAGAAACTGCAGAGGAGATTTTGCTTAGCCTAGAGGAAGATTTCTCATTAAGTAGTTTTGGGAGGTCATTGCAGATTAGTTTTAAGTAAGATAGAGATAGAACATTTTGTCATATGAGTTTTCTTGAGTTTTGACATACTGAAAAGTATATAGTGTAGTTAATATACTGTAGGATATTAATACACAATCTTTCTCATCAGAGCTGTCTTAAGATGCCGTGAGTTTTGCTTCAATAAGTCTGGTAGTTTTAACTCTTATGTCTTCTATTGAACGATGGTCTGTCTCACTAAGAGATCTTTGGACTTTTCCTTTATAGAAGTGTCTGTTTACAGTCAAGAGAACATTGTACTCACTAGTGCTTCTTCCCAGAATTAAACAAATATAATTTAACTGTAGTTCTGGTGTCTTACTGTTCTTGAATAGTTTTCTTTTGTCTATAGAAGTAAATATTCAAGTAAGACACCACACTACTTCATGCTATTAAGAGTGCCTCATGTTTCTCAGACTATTTGGCGTATATTTTAGTATTAATCTAATATAGATGTGTTGTAAATACTATGAGAATACATACTAAAATGTTACTGAGAAGTTTTTTTCTGGTTATATGTCTAATTTTATAGTTGAATCATAACATTCTAACTTGTGTAAATAACGGACTAAATAAAGCGCAGCTTTCCACGTGGATAAATCTCATAGCTTATTTAGACTTCCCTTGCCATGTAACCTTTTCTGTACTGGCAGATGACATAGTGTTGCTTAGAAGTGTCAGAATATATTGCAAGAACATAAGGATCCAATTATCTTTTTTATATCTTTATACGTTTTTTTTTTTAATGACCAGCCATGCTGAAACAGTAATGAGGATTCCTAGACTTACTTCAACAGATAGGTGGCAGAATGAACATTTTTATAACTGAAATAAAAGCTGTTGTGTTTTATTACGAATCCTTCCTATTATCTTGTTTACATTTAGTAAGCTATGGCAGAATGGAATCCTGTAATATAGTAAATACTACCTCAGAAGAAGCTTCAAGGAACAACACCCATTTCATTATGTGTGTGTATATATATATATACGTACACATTTTTAGTATAAATAAAAACACACACCCACACTTATTACTGTTTAATTTAATTATTTACTTCTCAGCTGGAATTATTGATACATTTTGATACATAATATTTTCTGGCTACAAAAGTCACTTTTTCATGTTTATGTCAAAATTAGGTTGATAGTATAATAACATTAAGGCCACAATGTTTTTGTAGCTTAACCATGGAAGCAGCTTATCAAAACTGTATGGTGTCAGAACAGCTTGACCTTGTGTGTAATTGCTAATCAAAAGCAACCCTAGCAGGTAGTTCAAATATTTCAGCTGAACAAAAATGCCGTATCTTTGCTTTCCTTTATAAGTAAAAAGGTCACAGTACCTGGCTAAGGGGAGTACATTTACCAGACTTCTCAGGCCTGAACTTTTCTCTTATATTTCTGCAACACTGAAAATAAAATGTTAGGTTCATTTTTTTTATCCTTTTTTCCCCTCCTCCAGAAATATTAGGCTTACTCCATATTCACTGTTGACTTCCACGTGTGCTACTCCAAGTAGTTTTGAGAGAGCTGCTACCATCAAAAACTATTGATTAGCCCTACTGAATTCTTCCCTAAAATATTTGTGGGACAATAACAGGGAAAAGGCTCAGTATGGCTGTCTTGTTCCAATCACTCTCTTTTTTACTGAAGACTTACGGCCTCTTCTTTGGCATGAAATTGCTTTTGCCACTGTGATGGGAAGTGGGCTCTTTGGTCCTTCAAAAATCAGCTCCCTGAAAATGTGAAGCCGCTTGAAGGGCTTGTCCAGTACAGTATTTGTTCCTTGGTTTCTGTCCCAAGGATCCTGAGAAAAGAAAGCACTGGGAGTAGATTGGCCTGCTATTGTTGATAAGAGTTAGTTCATCCTATAGTCTGACCCTGAAACTTCTATGGAAAAGAAGATGGCTGAGAGAAGGCTCAGTATCAAGTGAACTGTGTTGGTCCACTGCTAATGAGAAAGCAGCCTTCATGAGAAAATGTAAAAGCAGATCTCTCGCATATGTTGCATAGGTAAAAGGTCATATTCTGTTCAGCAAGTTCACTGAAAGTCAGTCATACAACAAATGATATGCATATTAGATGTTTAGAGTATTGATATTCTTCAAATATATCACACCTGTTTATTATGAGAAATATTTGCTTAGGATACATTCATAGGTAGTAATGGACGTAATAAACAGCAGATGCTAAGGACAGGTTAAATGCTATGGAACTTTTCCTTTTGTGAGGGGAATATGTGATCACTGCAAATACATCACATGCCTAAGCTGTCATCCTGAAAAATCATCAATCACAACCAAATGGATGTACATTTCTTCATACTGATGTGTTTTTGGCAGACTGTTTTCAGGATTTTATGTTAAGAATTTAAGTTGTAGTTGAGAGCTATTTTTTTAAAGGTCTTGTAAAATTTAAATTGCAATTTATCTGCTGAAAGCTATGTAGAAACAAGCTGAATATAATCTAATTCTTATTAGATTATGAGAGCAAATACTGTGTTCAACATTGCACATTTTGTTAGCAAACTACAAAATATACAAAACCGAATACAGTCTCATAACGAGGGCTTTTCTTTTCACAATGACTAGCAAGGTGTTCCTTTTCTTAAGGGTTCATCTAACTGGGAATATTTTGGGAGTCATATAAAACACATACACAAAAAAACCTCCAAAACAGTTTGTCTTTTGTTTTCTTTTGAAATGAAGCTGTGTTACATAGTCTGGGTGTCTGGATATTTGTAGTCTTTTATTTCCAGATTCTAAAGCCAAGCAGATCACCCACAAGTTTTTTTTTGCTAAAAAATGAGTCCCTAAATCACCATGCATAGGTTGCCAAAACAGATTTCAGAATTCCTTGCACTGGCTTATGAAATAGAGGAATTAATTCTGCCTGAATAAAATAGCATGTTCCTTTACATCAGCAATTCTAATTACAATAGAAGCTTTTTCCATTCTATGGAATTTTCTTTGGTATGATACCCTCTTCTGCCTTTCTGTAAAGTGTAAGCTTTCTCTAAATTTTAAAGATTTTTCTCTTTGTATTTTTGTGTGTATCTGTCCCATGCAGACCTGAACATTTAAGCTGTTAATATGCTGTCATTTGACTTAGGAATGTCTGACTCGTTTCTAACACTTTAGAAATAATCTTCCTATCAAAAGTTGACAGTTTTCAACCTTCATTTTAATAGTACTACCACTTTGATACTTGCTCTTTAATTCTCAGAAAATTGGATGCTAAAATAAAAGCTTCTTTGCTTTAGCATTGTCATGTGTAATTTCTGTTCTTTGATGCATCTGAAAGTTTCAAATGCAGCTTTTTTGACATTGTCTTTGTTGTGTACCCTAAGAAGTAAAAAATGAGATAAATTCTTAAGTTTCTCAAGTATATGTCATGAAGGCAAAGCAGCCATTGAAAGAACCAGATAAAGCAAATGATGGTATACTTTTTACTTGGAATTTGGATAGATGTTTCTGGCTTCCAAACTTCAGATCAGCCTTTTGAGCAATTTCAGTTTAAGTTTCTTTCTATATGTATGACATCATATGTCCTTGCACATGAAAAATTATGTTAGTAAAAGTTATCTCATTGGTTACAAGTTCATCAGATTTCCAGAAAGCTTTCAAAAGTTCTCCTAACAAAAAGTTTAAGAAAGTAAACACAAGTAGAAGGGTACTGAAAGGATGAACAGATGGCTAAAACTTGAAAAAAGGAGAGTAGGCATAGATGCTAAGTTTTTGCAGAGGAAGTACATTGTCTTTGGAGATCTCCAACAGTCTGTGCTGAGACCTTTTCACGTAACACACATCTTGCACAATGCATGTGCCTTGTACTGTCGTAGAAAAGACCCGGAAAAAAGGCTGCATAGGCAGTTGGAGGTCTGATATTTCAAAGGAAGTCAGAATTAGGATAAATTGAATAATTTCAGAAGGACCATCTGGTGCTGAGTGATGAGACAGTAGAGTGGCAATTGAAGTCCAGGTTACAGAAATCTAAGTTGTGTTCGAATGGAATGGAATGGAATGGAATGGAATGGTTCAGCTGGAAGGGACCTTCAATGATCGTCTAGTTGAAGTGCCATGTTGTCCTTTTGAAAGACAAAGTCTCTCGATCTGTTACCTTGATGCTTTCTTCATTGCATCAAAATGCCGTTAAATTAATCCAGGAGATTCAGCTCCTAGTGTTCATTGTTGGCCTTATGCTTGTCAAGCTCTGTATTGTGAAATACTAAACATCAAAAAGGTGTTCTTACTTTAACTTTGTATGTGTAAACCTTACAGAAAGTTGCTCAAACTCTTCATTTCCACTGTGGGAAGTGGGTTCCATTGTTTTTGTGATATTGTGTCTGGACCTTTTATTACACCAGCATGTTACTGATACTTGAGTGACCTCAGCAGCTGTGTTCTTTAACATGTTACCTCAGACATCTTACCATAAAATCACATACCAAGCACTACTCTGTTCCCAAAGCCTACAGTCACTTTTATAATGGAACTTTTCAAACCACCACTCTTTAGTTGAGGATTAGGTAGTGCATGCCATCAGCCCATTTTAGAATACTTGCACGAGCCCCTCAGAGAAAGTGGTTTCTAGTCTATTTATACATTAGACAGAAAAGTCAGTCTTTTCTACATCTGTCTGCATCTGAAAGGAACTGATTGAGGGTGGCAGTGATGCACAAAATGGCAATGGATGTATTCTGTCTCAATCAATGTGAACAGGGCAGGAATTGGAGCATTCCTTCTGTGGACACTGCAAGGGAAGACTTCAGTCTTTTGTAATTAGGGTAAATACACCCATTTGTGAATTATCCAAGGAAGCAACACCATTACTGATCAGGAGAATTTTTGCCCTTGGTTTCATAAGCTACAATCACAAGGAGCTTCAAAAACGCAACTAAGCAAGAATATCAGGGGGAAGAAAGGATTGAAGATAAAAAATCCCTTTCTGTTTAAAAGCTACGGAAAAAGTTGGATGAGGGTAAAAAAAAACATTGGCGATAAGCTTTTTTTCTTTGCTTAGCTACAATGTGCTGTGTTTATGAATGCTGATAGAATTCCCATATGTGATGCTGAATTAGTATTTCACAGACAGGAGCCTGATGAAAAGAGAATTTATTTTTGTGTCTTGAATTAAGCCCTATGGTAAAAAGCTGTAAATCCATCTACATTAGCAACAGATGCGTTGTAGATAGTGAATATTTTGGGTATATGCTACATATTTTGCATGTTTTTGTAAATTAGTTGAAACAGTTGAAAAGTAAATATGACATGAGCAAATCTTATCTCAAATGGAGTTCAAAAGCTACTTATTAAATCAGATTTCAATACTCAAAGTAAAATTTAGTTTGTAGACAGTGGAATATACTATTTACAATTTGGGAAACCTCAATTCAATTTTCAAAAAGCTTCTATAAAAAGCTTAAATAGCATTCTAAGGAGGATGTTTGTTTTCTGGTCATTTAAAAAAAAAGTTGATGTTGGCTCCTAGATTTTAGCTGCATTGTGAGTAGCTATGATAGCAGTGAGAGAACGCTGGAAGGGACTGATGTGGTACACTAGGACTTAATTTTTTGCCCAAAACTTGTCTGGGATTACTATAGTTACTGCTTCTACTTTATAGATTGTTTGCAGTTCCTTTTTCTAGGCAAAACACCTGGCACATCCACAGTTTTCCCTGTTTGGGCCCTTTCTGGTTTTTTTTTACAGCTGTTGTGACATCCTACATCTGCTTCACAGTCATAAAATCCTTTTCTACTTTCATCTTGACTTTGTAAGAGCTATAAAGAAAATTGAAAACTTGCAGCAAATGGTCTGTAGCTGCCAAATTCTCTGCATTGCTATGATTTGTGTAATCTATGAAAATTTTTAGCTTTAACTGCTTTGAAGTCTGTAAATTTTTCAAAGCATACTATGTTGTAAAACTTTCTTTGGGAGATATTTTAGTGTAAACTTTCAGTGATTTCATAGGCTTCCTTCCTTATAAAAACAATATCCTCCTCTATTTAATTAATTTTTTAATATTTTAAGTGAAACACTATAAACATATTTTTACAAAATACTTGTATCTGGTATTAGCTCAGATTAACAAAAGTGCACTAGGCAGACTTTTGGTGATTTCACTCACAAAATTACACTTACATTTTTGTTATTAGAGTTATTTGTTATAAGAATAATCTTAATAGTTCTGTAGCAGTCAGGATTTTCTAATGACTGTAAACATTCTGCTTTAAATTCAATCTCTGTCTTTTTACTTCAGATTGAACTTTAGTTTCATAGTGGCTATAATATCTGTAATAAAAGAAGAGTTATAGATATATCCAAAGGCAAGTCATCAAGTCTGTGACAGCTGAGATGAACACACAACCCTTAAAAATTTACACTTTTCATGTTCAGGAAGGCATTAATTTGTGGAATTGACTTTTCTCTCACCAGCATGATATTTATGAATCTTTACCAGGTAAAACAGAGAACTGTAATGAATTGCCTGGGATTGGCTTAGGAATGAGGTGTGAGATGTGTTACTACTTGACAATGTTACAGATGGTACATTGCAATCTGGTGAATACAGAGCAGCATCCTTCAGAGGTAAATAGTTCTCAGTAGTGCATCTTCTGCACCAAACAGATTAAGTATATGTTTCAAAGTATGAAATTATTATTGGTTCTCGGGGACTGACACAGAACCTCCACTGCATTGATAATTGAAAATTACTCTTTCAATAAGACAAAAACGTACCCACAGCTCATTTATGTTTAGTTATTTTATGAGAATGCAAAATAAGCATAAGTGTGGGGTTTTTTAACTTTACCTCATAAGAAATTGACACACAACTGCTGTGTGTGTCCATTTGTTTGTCTTGCTATCTTTTAGCTCATCTTGCTAATTGGGTCCTGTGCCCTTTTCTGGATCTATTCACTAGGTCTCAAGCAGTTAATTTTATGTGGTGCTTCCAGTAAGAGCATTTGAAAAAATGATCCTAAGTTAGTTGTGTTTTTCACAGAGGACATAAGCAAGCATGTTGATTTTACTGTTTACTAAGCATGAAAATGGGATTATCACAGAATCACAGAATAACCAGGTTGGAAGAGACCCACTGGATTGTAGAGTCCAACCATTCCCACCAATCCCTAAATCATGCTCCTAAGCACCTCATCTACCCTAACCTTAAACACCTCCAGGACGGCGACTCAACCACCTCCCTTGGCAGACCGTTCCAATGCCTAACCACCCTCTCCGTGAAGAACTTTTTCCTAATCTCAAGCCTAAATCTCCCCTGGCGGAGCTTGAGGCCATTCCCTCTCGTTCTGTCCCCTGTCACTTGGGAGAAGAGGCCAGCACCCTCCTCTCCACAACCTCCCTTCAGGTGGTTGTAGAGAGTAATAAGGTCTCCCCTCAGCCTCCTCTTCTCCAAGCTGAACAACCCCAGCTGTCTCAGCCGCTCCTCATAAGATTTGTTCTCCAGCCCCTTCACTGGCTTTGTTGCTCTTCTCTGGACTCACTCCAGAGCCACAACATCCTTCTTGTGGTGAGGGGCCCAGAACTGAACACAGTACTCGAGGTGCGGTCTCACCAGTGCCGAGTACAAGGGTAGAATAACCTCCCTGGACCTGTATGCCATTAAAAATTTATATAGCTGAAAATATTTTCTGTTACTTATGTTGATTTTTTATTATAAATGAGTGTGTTATGCTGTAAGTAAATATGAATTATGTTGATATATTTCTTCTATGTGTATTTCTAAATCATGAAACTATTAACAAATGCAAATTGTTTTCTTATCTTTACTAGTATAAAAAGAAGATTTAAGGAGATATTTGCGAATGTATAGAATGTATACGAATCATTGTTCAAATGTTGATGATCGCTTGAAAAGAAAGCAAGCTATCTGGGGTATAGGCTTAGTTAAAGAACATGCCACAAGTAGAGTGGTACAAAACTAACAAAACCCACTGATGTAATCCATGAAACCATACTGATACATTTGGTGTATCTTTTTGAAAATTGTTTTACCAGGTATGGACCAAACAGATAATTAAATGGACTGCAGTTCTGTGAAAATTTAAGTTTGTGTTTACAGTTACATTTGCCAGTGATCCCACTGCAGTCTAGGAAGTACAAAAAATATATAGTCTAATCCACATGCGTATCTCTGTGATACTGTGGCTTGAGAAACCAGTTTTGTCACTGTGAGTAATTTGAAGTAACACACCGTAACAACCGAAGCTTCCTAATCACTTGTAAATTTATCTAATGCATCTATGAATGTTAAAAGTATTTCAAACTTAAGGTGTATGTCTGTGGTGTTTTGTCCGGCCAAAGTGTAAAGTACCAATGTGCAGGATGGATAGACAGACTTTTCTGTGTGATTTAGAAAAATCTAACAGAATATTAATACTTCAAATTTTATAGGGCATTTGCATAAACTAGATGTTTTCTTTATTTCTTTTCTATTGAGTCAAAGGGAATATAGACTAGCTAATCAGAAATATATTGCACATTTTGTTGAAGTCCATACCAGAATGTCTACATGTAATGCTTAGTGCAGATCATTTCAAATATATCCCCATATCTTGATCCACATCTAATTAAATATATATAGACGTAATATATAGATCCTTATATGATTTGTCCATTCTAAGCCATGGTTTGAGGATTAACTAAGTATGCTCCTAAGACTCCCCACATAGTTATCTCAGAGTATCTGAATAAGAGTAAAGCAATACCATCAGCACTGCCAGTTTCATTAAGAGAAGACAGCTGGTACTCACCAGCTGAAAACCACTGACTGGCAATGAGATGAATTGAATCTGTTTTCTTGCAGTGAAAGACAAGGAAAGGATACAAGATCCTTCCAGTATATGAGGATATGAAATTCTTCTTGAGCAAAGAGATAAAATTAAATGCAGAAGAATCTGGTTTTATCTATTGGCCTCTCCTATAGAGGTTACAAATGGATGTACTAATTTTCTGTACCATCTTGGGGAATGTGTTTCTTGAAAATGTTCACTGTGTACCAATTTATTGCTTGTAGAGGTAGTCTTCCCAATCTTAAAGACTATTCGATCTCCTTAACTTGTAACTTCCATGTTAAGCATCAAGAGCAGAAGTAGCAGCAACCTCAGAATGCTCCATCTTTGTTCAGGGTCTGTCTCTTTCAGCAGTGAGATTTCCTTCTTCAGTTGATCTCGGAATAAGGACAAACTTTTCTACACCCGCTCTTATCCTGGTCTCTTAATGTAAGGCCTCCACATGGAGCATTGTTACACTCTGCCCCAAGGATTGAACTTCCCTTGCAACAGTCCAAACACATATTCACTCAACTCTTTCCAGACAGTTACTGAATATGTAACCTGAAGGTAAGTCATTGTCTTCACTTTTTAACCATCTCTTGGCCATCCGTGTTGCTGCAAAAGAGTATTCCTGTGTGCTACTTGATACTTTATATCACAAATGCAACACTGGTTTCTGTTTTCCCTGTCTTCCCAGTCTTCAGCTAATGACATATTCAGGAACCCCATCATGGAAATAAGTATGGCTTGAGGAAACTTATCTTCTAGCTGCAGGTGTCAAAGTGCCAGTCCCTCCTCAATTCAGTCTTAAAAATTTAAGAAGAACACAAGGATCCAAAAAATACTGCTTCTTCATTCTATGGAGAAAATCTAAACATAGTATAGGCCAGGATTTTTCTTTCTGAGCTATTTCAGTAGCATAAAACACAGCATCATTTTTATTTGCTCTGTCCTGTGGCAACCAGTAGATACTTATAGGGGAATGTTAAGAGATATCTACATATATTGTTGCATGCACCCAGTTATGTATTGGGCTATATGTTGTTTTTTTAAATGCAGCTTCATTCATTTTTTTCTTCTTTTGAGTCTATTGTATAGAAGGCAGATGAGGAGTATTAAATTGTATAAAAAACAAGAGCTACTAGCTATTGATAGTAAACTTATATGTCCTTGATTTTAGAAAAACCTTAAAATCCAAGCACATCAAGCACAGTTCATCAGGAAAGAGAAGTATATTATGTATCTACTAGAGCTTGTTGAAGAATATAAAAATTAAATGGTCTTGTCTTGATGTTTTTGGCAAGCCCAGAATCAAATTTTAAAGATCCAATGAGGCAGATAAAATCAGTTAATTATAAAGTCTAACAACCACTATTAAAGGAAAAGAGCCCCAAAGATATGTGCTCATTCTGCAAATCTGAAAGGCTTGGCACTGACTATCCATATGTTAGGGGTCACCCTTTAAGGCCTCTTGGCCTTAAACATCAAGGATGCTTCCTCAGAAAATCATGGTTAAACTGAGCGCGCAGGTAATTATACTTGGAATAAAAGCATACATTCTCTTTTATACAGTAGCTGACAACACTATGATACTGATTTTGGTGCTTATCTGCTCTGATGGATTAAAAAAATGTGCAGAATAGGTCAGAGGCTGCCAGACATATTGACCAGTGAGTTTCTGGAAGTTGTTTCCTGCTGGAAGGGCTGGTCTGCGACTCTGCTTTATGTTTGGTACTGCAGCTGTTTTCTGGCAGCTGATGGACTGGGTGTCTGAATGCACGGTTGAAAATGAGGCAGCCTCCTTCATTAGATGATCATATGAAGTAGGATGCAGCTGTTCTCACTTTAGCTGACGCAGAGCTAACCAAGCGTGAAGAGTAAAGATGTAAAGTAAAAGGTTTGACAGGGAGAAGGACTTGCAACCATAACCTCTGTTACTTTACAAATTATTACAAATCACAAGTATACTAAAGGAGAAATTTGGGCATTTATTACTAAAATTAAACAAATTTTCTCCTGTTTTGCACAAAAGCAGCTGAATAGAGCCTGCTTCATTTTGTTACACATTTCTGTACTTGGAGTTTGTTTATTTATTTTTTTCAAACTGACCTGTCACAACGGGATGCCCAATTATAATAAACTTCGCTCCAGATAGTGTTCCAGATGCACTCCAGAAAGAATGTAAGGCTTGATTTCATTTATTGTTTAAACTAATTCAGCTGTTTATTTTCCAAGTATATTCTAATTTTACTTAGTAAGGTAGAATGTCAGATTCTTAAAGGCCCAAAAAATTATCGATTTATATGTTTCAGGAGTTTTATTGTGGTTATTCCCTTTGCTGTGTTGTCCTATGGCTTGGCCTTGTGGATAACCCTTCAAAATACTAGAAAATTACATGATTCCCATACCTAATTTACACGTTTCAGTCAAAAAAGAAATAGCTTATGGTCTCTTCTCTGGTTGATTATAGCTTCTTGTGTATTTAAAGGGCTACACTTACAATTTACTTGCTTATGCCAGATGGCATGCTCTTAATTAAATACACTTCTCACATGCCTAATGTCTCTGCTCGCCTTTTGGCAAAGCTAAAATCTCAGTAGGGCCAACAGATTGTTGAGTGTATTATTAATGTTAATAACTGTTATTTTACAGTCCTTATAGGGAATGATAGCTCAGAAAAGATAAGACAGATTAAGAGCTGTGACTTAACCTTTGGTACTAAGGCTCTACTTCTGTATAAGTCCAGATCTTCAAACCAGATTCTTAAAAATCATTTACTGTACACTTTTAGTCTTGCTCTTTAGAGGCCCTTTGATTTTTTCCACAGAAGGTCAGAGCACAGATTTCTATTTTATTATAGTGATTGGTGAGAAAAGTTGTTTGTCCTTTTACTGCTTCCTTTCCATTTGCCTTCTTTTTGCCTCCCTAGAGCAACAGAAGGGGTAAAAACTCCTGAGGATCTCAGCTGAATGCTGAACTTCTGCCTGGTGAGGACAATCATCTTGATAAAGTAAAGTGACTCTAGATTTAAAGTACATCATTCTGGCATTCTTAAATATGGCTCAGTACAGAGTCTTCATGGAATGATGTGAGGAGATCATCAGTTAAATTATATTTTTAAATGCAGATGCATTTTGTTAACCAAAGATTGCCTAGGCCCTCAAGGTGAGGAATTCTTTCTGAACTGTTTTGCTGGGTTGACTCTGTAACTGTATGGTGCAGGGCTAAACTGACCTTAGCAGTTCAGAAGTAAGGAACTCGGACTCAGTTTCAGAGGGAAAAATGGAAATGCTACAAAATACTGCATGCTTCTAGTTTCCAAAATAATAGTTAATATAACTGTGGTTTAGAGTGTGTCTTAGTTTCATCTGGGATAGAGTTAATTTTCTTCCTATTAGTTGGCGTAGTGCTGTGTTTTGGATTTAGAATGAGAATTTTAGTTGTTGCTGCGCAGTGCTTAACCCTAAGTCATTTTTGGTATTTTAAAATGCTAAGGCTCTCTTCCCTAATGTTCTTTTATTGGATTATAGGTAGTATGATTTTGAGTGCAAAATTAAGAGTAATATACTTCACAGCAGTTTTACAGTGGCAACTTTTAAAATGGAAAATCATTAATAATTCTGTATTTTATAGCATATTTTTAAAGGAAAAGTAAAATGCTTTGGAAACATGGCTTTTTCTTGGCTACAAAGTAAAAAAAAAGGAGAAAATCAGTGTAGGATAAAAGGTTTTCCTACACTGTTTTCAAGAAATTATTTCATTTAGTAACAATTGAATTATGTCTGATTTCAGGGAACACATAGCTGGGTTATAATGTGGCATATAGTGTGCAAACTGTTGAAGGAAAGTGTATCCTTTTGTCCATTGCTAATTTGTCCTACTGCCTGTGATGCTAACGTGAAGGTGAGTATGTCAGATTGCCTAACTTGGAGGCTTTTTGTTCTTACTTGCTGTGCTCCATTAATTAGAGTGACTGAATCAGGTAAGACCTCACGCAAGCAGAGAAGGTTATTCATTGCTTGAGGACACTGAAAAATACTCCAGAAAATATGATTTCAGAAAACACAAGTTTACCAAGGAGTAAAAGGCAGAGAGAAACACAGCAAGGGTCTAGGAGCCTGCAGCTTCAGAGGAGAAATTGCTGCAAAGGCCACAGAGCTACCAATCAGATTTCACAGATGTTAAAATGGGAAACTCCTTGATTCTGAAGGAAACTTGTGAGTTTCTGCAACTCATGAAATTATTGAGGGGGTGTTTATCAGGTCTGAAAATACAGATTCCCCTCAGCAAGGATTCTCTTCAAGCAAAGAGAAAGGGGCAGGAAATACTTGTGTATAAACTTCCTTCTGCCTTACCTGGCTGCTTCCAGGTTCTCTACTTTTTTTTTTTAAATAACAGTTATAATTTATAGTGTAATTAAGATTAAAAAACTTCTAGTTTACTTTGAGGAGCTCACTGTAAGGGAAAGTTTTTAGCAGATATGTTTCAAAGTTCTGTGTCATACGTGTAAATATAAAGACAAATTGTTTAGAAGTATATAATGCAAACCCACGTAACTTTCTTATGCAGCTTATACTTTTATTATTCCTGTTTTTCCTTTACACTGAACATTCATCAGAAAGCGTGAACAGAAGCAATTATGTAAAATTAAAATATTTAAAGCTTATTTTTGTCTAGATTATTGCTAAATAAAAATTATTTATGAACTTACTCCTCTCACTCATTCATTTATTGTAATGTCCACATTTCCCATGGAACAAGATTTAGTTACGCAAATGACTGCATTTTACATACTAGATAAGACACACCTCTGGGCTAACTCCTCCTTCAATTTCATTTATTTTCTTCTTTTGGTTTTTAAATTTAGTTCATTTTTGGGGAGTGATCCTGAGATTTTGAAGGCTGAACCTGTTCAACAAATGAAATTAAATAGATTCTCTTTAGGACTCATAAAAAATGATTAAGAATGTATTCATTTAATTTATACTGACTAAACAGCCAGTCTTATTCATTTGCTCTCTCTGAGACTACGTGCTGGTCTGTAGTGTGACCATCCCATAATAACATTTTCCTGTTGTTTAACAGGGGAGAAGCACTATATTAACTAGATCTTAAATATTTAACGAGCGTTCCATTTTTTTGTCACTGTTATAGATGACTGCCTTTTTAAGAACGTTAAACTAATGCAGGTTCCTCCTATGGAAAAGATTCTCTAGTCATTTGTTCCAAATACAAAATTGCAATCCACATAAACTTTGTGAGCATTCAGTCTGTCAGGGAATGAGCTCTGGGACCATGGTTCCTGTTAGAGTGTCCTGGCCAGAGCACTCTAATTTTCCTATTTCCACGTCTCTCCTACATCTTTTGGAACATAAAACATTTTTCTTGTGTGCCTCGATTATTTTGGGTTTTTTTTTCCTCATGCTTCCTTTATTTCTGAGAAGGTGCTTGCTGATACTGATTAAAAAAAATTATTCTGAATAATGAGGCAGACATTGAATCACAGGATTTAAATACAGATTTAGATGTTTTTATGTGCTTTTATTTCAAATGCAGATTAGATACATCTGCTTTATTATGTCAGGATTAAGTATATATTATGTTACTGCAATATAACACTTAGTGATAAAAGAAAATAAAAGGGCTTTTATGTCTAGCGATCAGCTATGTTTCTTGTATATCTGTGGATAAGGAAGGAAACAAAAATAAAAGAAGATAAAATAGATAAGAAAGCAAAAGACGGGGGTAAACTCATCATATTCTTTAGAATTTGTATTTGCACAAGCTTGTATGCTGTATGAGAATATGGGTATAGATGAAGAGCTTCCAAGACCTCTTGAACGTATTGAACCAATTCTACCATGGAGAACAGTCAGTCAGTTTTCTGTTCTATACAGCTGCCTGTACTGGGTGTCAGCCATGTACTTCACTTGAATCCTTTAGAGTTCAGCTATCCCAAGGCAGAAAATCAGACTGTATTGCTCTACACATTAATGGGTTTGGGGGGGTGTGCTTTTGTTTTTAGTAAAAGGAAATGGTATGACCAAAGAACATAAATATGGCGCTCTGTTGATTGTCAGTGCTGTTGATATCTATTGTGGAAGCGATTTGATGCACTATATAGAATACAACTGTGAATATACTACTCCACCTTGTCACAAAGTGCTTGCACATGGAACTATGAGTAGATGCACAGTGCATCGTGCCCTAAAATAAAAACCCCAGTGCACACAACAATTGTTTATAATAATGCTTTACGCCACATTCCTGTCCAGAATATTGCAGCGTTTCATAAAAACCAAAGTGCACATTTCTGGTTTTCTTCCTGAGAAAAAGTTAACAATTAACTTCCTCAGGCTAACAGCTTAATTTCATTCTTAGGATATTGCTTGAAATGTACCAACTATACAATAGGAAAAAAATCATTCCAAATCTGCTTGGACATTTAACGTTTTTTATTAAGTTAGTCAATGTATTCTGCCTTTAAGATACTACTATATCAAGGTCTCTCCATTGTGTCTTCCAGCATGCATGCAAACCACAGACTCCAAATTAGTCTTTCTCTCTTCAGCTGGGATCTCTGAAAGGGTTTACAAACATGAACTTGCTTGTTTGCTCTTAAAAAAGTGATTTGTCCTATTTCACATCTATTCTGGTTCACGTGTCAGGCTTATCTTCTCACAGAGTACAGCATTGAGCACAAAGTACACAGGCAGCTTTTCACTTGCTGCCTCACTACTTAACCTCTTTACTGGGTCATACGGAATTAAACTCACGAAATTAAATAGGTTTTAATCAAATTTTGTGAAGATGCAATCCAAACAGAAAATGCCATTTAACATCCACGCCTAAAAAGCCCAGCTAGCCCTCTGTGACAGTTTGAGTCTATTCTACATAAGTTCATTTTGTGCCTAAGTTACTTTGAAAAGAGCATGAGAAGAGCAGGTGAACAGGAGGTGAAAATGTTTGCTGTTCTGGAGCCACTGTTCTGAACGTACTGAGGAGAGTCCAGGTGACAGAATATGGAAGAAAAACAAAAGGGGGGAGGGTGACAGAGAAGAGGAATGTGGCAGCAGGGAACACAGCAAGGAGCTGGGAGATAACAGCTGAAGCAGAGATGACAATACTGCTGGGAGCAGGCAATAGACCCACACCCAACTGCTGAAACAGTTTTCCAGCTTGCAGATGGAAAAAAATCCTAGAAATCAGACATAAGGGCCTGCTCTGCACTGACACATTGGGCAGTTAAAAGTCCTTTTATGTTGTTTCCTTAGTCAGATTTCTCTATTTTAGTTTAATCTTGTTCATACTCTAACAAAACATAAAAATTCTGTTTCAAGGCTGTTTTGAACCTCCTTATAGACCTTACTGTCGTGAAACAGTCTAGGCTGATCTCCCTTAAAGCCATATCATTTTAGGAGTCCTATGTTTATATTCCAAAAGGTTCCTTTTGAAGTATTTTCCACCTTGTTTAAGTAACTATTTAAAACTGTTACATGTTTATAGCTTTAATAGGCACATCAGGAACTTTTAAATGTTTCTTTCTATTTATATGTGAAAGATTATATCTTCCCTTGGTTCACTGTTTTGCTTTGGTTTAGAAGACGACATCACTTTCTAGATATTGACCACAGCCCTATTCTTAGGTAGGGCGAAGTCTGAATCTATCAATAAACATGCTGCTTTCCTATCCCTTACAAATTTAAAAAGTGTCTCAAACATAGCCAACTCAAAATGCTTTGGAGGCAAACACTAGGGAAAAAATTGTTTCCAACATTTTTTAGTTCATATCATATTAGAGCCTCTAACAGCAGTGGGAAGTCAGGAGATCTGGAAAAAAATCTTTTTGAAAAGGTGATTTTTATTTTGTTGTTGTTTCGTCAGTATTAGAGCTCATGAGTGACTAACAGGCAGAAGAACAGGAATCAGGAAGACATGAAAGTTTTCCCTTGGTTCTTTAAAGTCCAGACATGTCCAGTAACTAATTAGGTTTTTTTAATTTTCTAACCATTAATAACATCACCACCACTTTAATTGCTTGAGAATTTGGTTGGTTTGGGGTTTTGCATTCAGTGATTCTAAAGAGATAAATATTTACATGTAAATTATATTTTTTTTGTTTTATAATTCTAATAGGTATATATGTTCATGTGAATTTCACGGGGTTTTCCCCCAAAGTATCTATCTTTTTATCAAGAATGTAAATTACTTTTGCTGTATTATTTGACCTTTCAGAACCTTTATCAAGGATCTTTTAATAATTCCTATGGCAAAACTTCTGTTTCATCTGAAGTTATGGGTCCTAATTTTAGCTGTATTTACTATTTACCACATAATTACAGTCCTTCAGCATTAGTGAGTATCTATTATTAGATAATTTGTTATTACCTATCTCTTGCAATGCAATTTGGAGGATACAAGAGGGTTGAGGTGTCTTTGGGGGTTTTGGAGGAAGTAGTGCTACTGATATTCAATAATTTTAGGCCACAAAGAGAAAGATATTTCAAATTAAGTAGTAGCATGGTTCCAGTACTAGCCACATAAACTTTTCACTGCATAGATGATCTAAGAATTCTTGAATATAGCATATAAGCCTCTATGGACACAAACTGCTTTTGACAAATAGAGAAAATGTAACATGGAGAATTAAAATAAAGCTAAATTTCTTTTATTAACTGTAAAATTCCTCGTAGTACTCTAAACTCTTTTCCTGTAGAAGATAGAATATTCTTCTTTTGCCTTAAGTGCCCTTTACTCTATAAATACTTATCACATTCTTTAAGCATGTCACTAAGTTGAAAATTATCTGAATGAGTTAGAGATGCCAGTACAGATAGAACAAAATGGCTTCTATGTCTGTTTTATTTGATGGATTAGTTAAAGTGCTATGTGATAGTCATTATCTTCTCCATCGTTGTGTTCATAGATCCATAGAATAGTTTGAGTTGGAAGGGATGGTGAAGGTCCTGCAGTGAGCAGGGACGTCTTCAACTAGACCAGTTTGCTCAGAGCCTCATACAACCTGACCTTGAATGTTTTCAGGGATGGGGAATCTACCACTTTTCTGGGCAACCTGTGCCAGTGTTTCACCACTCTCGGCATAAAAAAATTTTTCTTCATAATAGCTACTCTAAACTTCTCCTCTTCTAGTTTAAAACCATTACCCCTTGTCTGATTGCTACAGGCCCTACTAAAAAGTTTTTCCCTGTGTATTTTATAACCCCACTTTAAGTACTGAAAGGCTGCAATAAGGCCTTCTTGGAGTCTTCTCCGAGATCAACAACCCGAACTCTCTCGATCTCTTCATAGGGAAGCTATTCCAGGCCTTTGATTGTTTTAGTGGCCTTCTTCTGGAACTGCTCCAACAGGTCCATATCTTTCCTGTGCTGAGGGCTCCAGAGCTGGACACAGTATCCATGCGTGGTCTCCCCAGAGCAGAGCAGAGGGACAGAATCACCTCCCTTGACCTGCTACCAAATCTCTTAATGCAGCCCAGGGTATGGTTGGTCTTCTAGTCTACAAGTACACATTGCTGGTTCATGTCCAACTTCTCATCCATCAGGATCCCTAGATCCTTCTTCACAGGGCAATTTTCTTGTACTTGGAGCATAAGCAGATATTCTTGAAGTCTTGTAGGTATACTCAGATTTTTTGTCAAAAATATGTTTTTTTCACTAAAAAAAGTGACATCTTTTAATGGCAGAATATTCAGACCTCAAATTATTAATCTTTCAATTGTTTTTTCATTTCATAAGTTTGAAAGTAATTCTGTTTAGTCAAGTGCTGGTATGGTATGAGTGGACTGTGATAATATGGAAAATAAATACATTTGCTTATTTACTTTTCCAGGACTAAGCTGTCAGCCATTGACTTTCAAAATGCACATGAAAAGAACATCAGCATTCATGTCTGAGAGAAAGACAGTTTTTCTACAGATGCATGAGCATAATTAATTGAAGCAATTGTTTATTATATTAATGCATTCTAATGCTAGATGAAATTTTAACACTGCAACAGAAATATTTTTTATTGTTTTCCACATAAACTTTGGACAAATATTTATTTCTTATCTACCGTCAACTATGCTGTCATAAATATATGCAGTCCAAACAGGTATTGGGTGTTGAATGTTTTATTTGTGTTCCACAAATCTCAGTGGATTTGGTCCATAAACTGTAAGGTATTGTCAGTTAAAGTAGTCAGGAAGGCAGTTCAGGAATATACCTTGTTCTTTCCTCATATTCATGAAAGTTTTGCCTTTCTCTTTTCATTCTCTGCATTTAAATAGGAAGACAGCTGCCTTCAGATGATACAGACCTCACTGACAGTTGCTCTTGCTTCAGTCCTACTTCATGAGAACTTCAGAAGATACTAACTGAGGTATTTATTTGTTCTGTTCACTTTTAGAATTTCTGCTTTGCAGATACTGGATTGTACAGGAACAGACGAAAGTTACCATGACTCTAGACCAAGAAAAGTAAACTTACATGGAAAATAGCAGAGGAGTTCTGGCCGTAAAGAGAGTTTTTGGGACAATGGAATGGAACAGAACAGAATGGAATGAGAATTAGGAATGGAATGGAATGGAATGGAATGGAATGGAATGGAATGGAATGGAATGGAATGGAATGGAATGGAATGGAATGGAATGGAATGGAATGGAATGGAATGGAACATAATGGAATGAGAATTAGGAACGGAACGGAACAGAACAGAATAGAATAGAATAGAATAGAATAGAATAGAATAGAATAGAATAGAATAGAATAGAATAGAATAGAATAGAATAGAATAGAATAGAATAGAATAGAATAGAATAGAATAGAATAGAATAGAATAGAATAGAATAGAATAGAATAGAATAGAATATTCCAGGTGGAAGTGACCTACAGAAATCTTCTAGTCCAACTACATCACCACTTCAGGGCTGACCAAGTTAAATCATGCTGTTAAGGGTGTTATCCAAGTGCCTGTTAAACACTGGCAGGTTTGGGGCATCAACCACCTATAGGAAGCCTGTTCCAGGGTTTGACCACCCTCCTGGTAAAGAAATGCTTCCTATCATCCAGTCAAAACCTCCCCTCATGCAGCTTTGAACCATTCCCATGCTTTCTCACAGGATACCAGGGAGAATAGCTCAGCACCTTCCTCTCTGCTTCCCCTCCTCAGGAAGCAGTACAGGGCAATGAGGTGATCTCTTAGCCTCCTTTTCTCCGAAGTCCTTAGCCGTTCCTCACAGGACACCCCTTCCAGCCCTTTCAGTAGCTGGATGCATTCAAGGATTTTTCCATCCTTCCTGAATTGTGGGGCCCAAACCTGTGCACAGTATTCAGTGCTGAATACAGTGGGATAATCAACACTTTTGACTAGCTGACTATCTTGTTTGATGCACCCCAGGATGTGGTTTGCCTTCTTGGCTGCCAGGGCTCTCTGCTGACTCATATTAAGCCTGCTGCCAACCACTCCCAGATCCCATTCCATGGGGCTGCTCTCCAGATGTTTCTCTACCATTCTATACTTGTGCCCAGTGTTATTCAGTCTTAGGTGCAGAATCCAGCATTTCAACTTGTTAAATTTTATCCCATTAATCATAGCCCAATGCTGTAGTCTAATCTAGTCTAGTCTCATCTAATCTCCTTATATAGCTAGTCATTATGGTAGTCAATCTTTTTTTATAAATTAAGAAGTTAAATAATTACAAATATGCCAAAAAAGAAACAATAAAATGCAGTTGAAATATTACCTTTTTGGGGTCCTCTATCCAGTTTTATCTGATCTTCTGCTTTTCTCAAAGAATAGACAAAAAATTCTGCAGAAAATCCCTAGACATGGATACCCAATTACTTAAATGACCAAATAATGAATTAATACGTTTCTTCCTCTAATACTTACTGTAAATTTCAGTTAAAAGCTTTGGTGTTAACATAATACAGAAATGCTTTTATTCCAGTACATCTTTACTAAATCCATGAGATGAAATATAAAAGTTCTTTTAAAGATATTAATAAATATTTTACTAAGAAAAATTATTTGTCATTTTTATCAGATACCAGGGAATTAATTCCTTTGCATAGAAAAGAACTTCTCCATTTGTATATGTAAACAGAGCCTGATAAAGGATTAATGGCCACAGAAATCATAAGGGGAAAAAAGTATCTTGTAAGCCTGAGATCAGTTGGATTTCTGTGAGTACTAAATTTATGATCCGCAGCTGTTAAGTGTCTGATAGGAGCTTCATCTTCTATAGCATGATAACAGTGTGTGTGCACAACTAGAAAAAAAGGAAACATTGCACTTCAAGAAATGGAATTGTCCAAACGCAGGGATGAGGATTACAATGCTTCACACAGCACAAAACTTTTGTTCTGTAAATCTTACAAATGTATGTTTTAATACTATTTAAATTCCAGACAGATACAACACAGATTCTAAAATATCATAAGTTGAACAGAAAGTCTGTTGGTCAGTGTTTGTATGGTCTGTCTAATGTAAGCAGTGCCAGGCTGGAATTCTTATTTCTGCATTTGAGAACTCAAGGCTTAAATAGGACTGAAAAAAAACAATCTCATATTTTCTATAATATCATCTTAGAATATGTAACATATGAACTTCTTTTTATAGCTCTTGGTATTTGCATCCGTCTTTCTTAGCTATCAAGAATGGCTTAACCTTTTGGAAAAGTTGGTAATTGTTAGCGTAGTTATTGTACAAAATTCTTATGTGCTATTACACATATATTATTGTATATGTGTTTCCTTTTTTTTTGAAGAGACTGTATATTCCAGCCAGTATACATTACAGCTAGAAAAATGTTAGCATTAAAGTTAAAACTTATTAGAAAACCTACTATTAAAACTCAGTTGGATATTACATATGGAATCAGAAAAGAAAGCAGAAGTGGGTTTTGTTTCTAGTTTTTCATTGTGTGCTGTTAGAAGCTAACTATATTAATAGTTTTTACATGCAGATTCTATGAAGTGCTGCGTATTCTCAGATTTTAATGAAGCAGTTGGCAGTATGTGACAGGTTGGGCAATGTTAATATGCATTATAGATTGGTTATGACTTACAGTGGGGCAATTCATTTCTGGAGTCAGTACACAACCATTTTAGCAATAGAATTAGCCGCTTATGTCACAGATTATAATTAGCTGCCTCTGTATGCCAGAGCAACAGGATGGAATGCAAAACACAGCCAAACATGTGAACAAGTTTTCTTCCAGTGATATTTGGCCAGGCCTAAAATATCTTCCACTCCAGATCTGAAAGTAGTAGAAAAGTTAGACATTTCTGTCTCGGGAAGAAAGTGATCGTAGGTTGTTCACAAGTCCACATTGTTTCAGATCTCCAAGGTAAGTAACAATTTTTATAAATTTCTTTTTTTTGTCTGTATTAAAATATCAGCATAATAATAATTAAGTTGTTTTTTTCTTTGCTCTTGACTTATTAGATTGTTGTATTTAGCTTCTCCCTCATCTGATTCTTTGTTCATCGTTTCAGGCTGATTCCCATTTAAGGATTGTATTGCTACTCACATGATTTATAGTAGGACCTAAATTTAAGTCTTCACTTTTATATACAATTATTATTTTAGGTTCTGATAGTTTAAATATGCTTGAGTTTATGATTAAATGCAGTATTAAGTTGCATAATTTAAACTTGCAGTTGTGAAATATTAACAAGCTAACTTTTAGTGAATTTTAAAACTTTTACAATATCACATGACTAGAAACATTACTGCTTTTATATAAATATCTGATTTGCAGTGGTAAACCTCTGATGTTTGTAGCTCTAATTTTTTCTCAGTACATGTCACATATTGAAAGTTAAATTTAATCAAGAATGGATCCATGCTTCTGCTGAACACTTCTTTTTGGCTTGACAGTGTGATAATAGCTTTCCACCTGAAGAACTATTAGCAAAATCAATTCTAACTACTTTGAAGTGTACTTGAATTAATATGAAGCATCCAACTCTATGTATATAGAACTCCTTTTTAAAGTTTGTAGTCTCCCTGAGTTCAAATACATTTTCTCTTGGATAATTCACTGACTGAAAGAAAATTGCTAACTAGGTATCTGTGGCTTATGGATTCATTATGACATGATCTATTGGATGATACTTGCTGTCTCCCTGCTGACAGGTGCTTGTACTGCATATTTAATCCTGCATCCGAATGAGTACATGAGTTCCTAAAAGAGGATTCTGCCAAAGCGTAGCATAGTGGTTTGACTGCATCAACACCAATCAGCTAGACTATAGAGTTGTGAGTGGTTTCGCCCTATCTATCTTAAATCTCCTCCTGCTTGAGGAGGACATGAATGATGTGCTAGAAGTGTCTGCTTCTCTCCATTGTCTGTGAAGGGGGCTTAGGTAAGCATGGCTGATTTATCTGTGTTTGGTGAGATTAATTCTGGCCTGCAAAGTCACATCCAAATGAGTAATCTCCATGAGTGAACTATAGTAACTTTGTCCCATAGAGTTCAGAAAGTTTGCAGTTAGTTAAATTTCTGGAAGATTTGTTTGTGATGTATAGTCCCAACTGATGGCACTTTGACCAAGATGAATGTCCCTTTATCTTCTAAAGAAATGTGATATTCACATATTAGATACACACCTTCATTCCATTACAGAATGAAGAACAAGTGGTTTTAGAATACCGCTAAAGGTTAAGAACCACTTTGTGGAGTTATATTAAAAATAAAAGGATCTAAATTAAGCCCAGCATTCAAAGGAAACATTTAAAATATTTTCTAAACATTTAACTTTTGCTAATAACATGCAACTTTTTCCTAAAACTCAGTCATCAAAGCAGGTTATATTTTAGTTTTCATTCACAATCATAAGGCCTTATTAATAATATAAAGATGATATATTCATCCTCATAGAATAGGTTTGTAATTATACAGATATGTGTAACTATACTTAGTGTTGAGAATACTGAATCAAAAATGTATATTTTAATGTAAGCAAAAAGAGTTTGGAGGGAATACTTAAAAGGAATAAATGGATATATTGTATTATACAAACTCAAGCCTCTGTAAAAAGATGCAGAAAAGTTGTCTATGCAGGATCCTGTTGCTTGAGTACCCTTGGGAGATTTATTCTTTCCTGTGAAAAGCAGTGCCTTTTACATGAGGTACAAATCCTAGGTCCTGACCACTTACATTTTTTAATTACTTTCATGACTTGGAATTAAGTAAGCTGCATTCCCCTGAGCCTTACTTTTCAAAGTTGATTGTCTTAGATATTTAAGGAGCAGTTACTGAAGATTTTTCATAACAAGACGTTTACAAGGTCTTTGTCTCATACCAACTCCTACCAGGTTTTCTGATATCTAATAAAGTCCCATTGCAGTCTCTCAGTGGAGACATAAATGCAATTTCTTCTTGTATCTTCTGTCTCATTTTCAGAAGATTTTTAGGAATGTAGTATTTCTGAGACCTTTACTTGTCTGTTGAGTTTGGTTAAAATTGACCAAGAAGCTAAAAAGGGAGCAGGCAATTTAGACAGTAACATGTGATTGCTTTTTTATTTATTAAACCAGGCTGCAAGCATCATGGCAGTTTGGATAAGAGGTTAATTCAATATCCTGGTCAAATTTTCACCTTGGGTAAGATATTCTCACTATTTAATTCATCTGTAACTTTGGCTACCTGGACTAGTCTTCTCATTAAACCTTTCTGTATATCTGCCAAAATCTGTTAAACAGCTGCCGCATTTCATGCTGTGCTTGGTTATGTTTCTGTGGTAAGTGAAGTACTACTGCTGTATAAGAAGGAATATAAACTAAAGTGCTTGAATATGGTACATGGTAATGGTTGGATATTACTGATATTACCTATGAAACACATGATTTTTACTGAAACATATATGTTTGTTTATTCATGTGTGTAAATATATATATCCTGAAGGTTGTCTGTAGGAATCACTTATATGTGCATTTTCAATAATAGGATGTTGAGGTGGAATCATCTTGTAGTAATGCCTGTTGAAACTCTTTAGTTCCTCTTTGTTTGTGTTGTGTGGTCAGTGCTGTAAGGAATAAAAGAAGTTTTGGTACCTTTTCTTTGTCATAGCTTTTTCCAGTAATGTGAGTGGCAGATACTAAATTTTGTAAAGACTTTTTGCATTATTGGCTTATTAGTTCTGAATACTGTTGACTTTCAGAGAAGGCTGGTTGCGTAGTGTGCATCAGTCTCTGTTTCAAGTTAAAGTTTCGTGGAGGTCCTACTGGGAAATTCAAATTGTGCAACCCCTATCAGTGAAGGCTGCTAATGGAAGATGACTCTGTCAAAGTTCCAATGCACACAGTTTCCTCAGTTTTGAGGAAAAGGAGATTGAAGTGAAGGGAAATAAGTAAATAAAAACCATGTGATGGTGACTTTGAACTGCTGAGAGCAAGATAAAATAAAAGTGATTCTTAAAAAATAAATGTTCTGGAATGAAGCTGAGTCAGCAGAATGCAGCTACAGCACTGAAACTTAACCACAGACCAGGCTGCAGTGGCAAGGCTGTAGATGGCAAGATGGATCCAAAGGTCCATTCCAGTCCAGCTGGAATAGAAGATCTGGAGATTTTTCTGTGACTCTCAGAATTCGTTCAGAAAGATTTTCCTGAATATTCCCCTTATTGTTATTAGTTGCCTAGTGGTCTTGATTACTTCTCTGGCCATCTTACTAGCTGATCCAATCCATAATGTTTCAGATTTCATGTCTACTTTCAATATGAAGAGGGCATCATGGGTTACCAGATGAGACATGTCATTGGTGATTGGTAGCTTCCAGTGTACTCATGTCCCTGTTGGACCCATGTAAAGTTTGTATAAATCATACAGTATGATTTGAGTTGGAAGGGACCTTAAAGATCATCTAGTTCCAACGCCCCTGCCTTGGGCAGGGACACCTCCCACTAGATCAGGCTGCCCAAGGCCCCATCCAACCTGGCCTCAAACACCTCCAGGCATGGGGTAGCCACAGCTTCCCTGGGCAACCTGTGCCAGTGTCTCACTACTCTCACGGTGAAAAAATTTTTCCTTATGTCTAGTCTAAATCTGCCTCCCTCCAGTTTATACCCATTGCTCCTAGTCCTGTCACTGTGAATAGTCTATCTCCAGCTTTCTTGCAGTCCCCTTTCCGGTACTGGAAGGTCACTATAAGGTCTCCTCTGAGCCTTCTCTTCTCCAGGCTGAACAAGCCCAACTTTCTCAGCCTGTCCTCATATAGGAGATGCTTCAGCCCTCAAATCATCTTTACATTCCTCCTCTGGACCCATTCCAACAGTTCCATAACCTTTATATGTTGAAGATTCCAGAACTGGACACAATACTCCAGATGAGGCCTCACAAGAGATGAATATAGGGGCAGAATCCCCTTCCTTGACCTGCTGGCCACGCTGCTTTTGATGCAGCCCAGGATATGATTGGCCTTCTGGACTGTGAGCACACATTGTGAGCTGAAATGTTATGGGAGGATATTTGGGAGACTAGCAGAAAAGGTTGTAGTTATTGTTTGCCTGAGTGAATGTTTTCTTAGTAGTGATAAGAAAATGCTGAGATAGATTTCATTATGTGGAGGAGGAAAAGGTTGATTGGAGTTTGGCCTGAGTGCCAAACAAGAGAGAGCGAGCATGGTGAACACTCCCAGAAGTCAGCATGGATGAGGCAGATGAAGCTGTGTCAAGGCTGGTTCCATCCACATTCCTGTAAGAGTATCCTAATAAGCTTTGTACCTCCATATTACACGCCAAGGCTTCTAGTATATGTTCTGGTTCTACAAAAAGACAGTCATATTTGAGGGCTGAAGAGGTGCAGGTTACACAAGAGAGCACCCACTGCTAAGTTTTAGGTAATGAGGATGGATGTAGTGTAAAGTTTAATGTAGATGGAGCCAAACTTTCTGTATAATAGGCAGCAAGACCAGGATAGGAGATTGTAGTCCTATACTGCCCATGCTACTTTTCAAGGTATTGTTATAGCCTAAAGTGCTCAAATAGACTTGATGAAGGGCGTATATAACAAGAACATTGTATACTTTTTCAGTCCTGCTGTTAGGTATAGTAAGAGATAGTTCTTTTAGCCACAAAACTTTTCTTCTCTCTAACATTTTACTTTTGTTTTGGTAGGTATTTTCTATTTAGTGAGAATACTGAAGAAGGCTTCTAGAAACTGTTATCTTGCTTAAACACGGAACTGTATTATGAAATAGTTTATTTCATTCTGCATGATTTCATGAACCATTCAATAATTATGTTCAATGCATGTGTGAAGATAATGCTTTCAAACAGAAATGCAGTTCTTATACTCATGAAGATGTATAAGATTTTATTAATGTGTTGTCATAACAGAGAAGAAACTATTTATAAGCTGTACTTGTTAAAAACCACTGTTTCTGTTTATCTGTACACCACATCCCTTTTTAATTGTATATTTTGTTGAAATTCTGTTAGTAATAACTTCCATGATCTGTGGAAGTACTTACTTTTTGACATTTAGATTCATATATATTTTTAGTTTTGCTTTTGGTTAAACATCTATTGAGCTGACAGTGTTGTGATTCACACTGGGTGCTTTGTTTTGACTGATCTAAATCATGCCTATAGAAGACAAATCTGTATTCCTGTAGCCATGTGGAAAACATTTAAAATACTACGTAAATTAACAACATTAAAATTACTGTCTTCTCATATCAGAAAACCTCAGGTACCTATAACATTTGACTTTAACTCGGGAAAAAATTCAAAACTAGCATTCAAAAAATTATGAGGAAATAAGCTTTGATTTAGAGTTGTTTAGTAAGTGAAGCGTATAAATGGCTGGAATGTAAAACAATAAAAATGAAGGCAGCAGAAAGCAAGATTTTTCTCTCTTCCTTTGATTTATTAGAAGATTCAGTCTTTTGATACCTTTCTCTTCTCTTTGTGACTTTATTCACCATTCCGTGGGCACTTCCTACCCATGTTTTACAATCTCCACTTCTGTGTCTCATGTTTGTTTCCTGAGTGTACCCACGACATAAACTTTTTCTCTTATCCCCAAGAGTTTACTCACAGCATTTAATTTTCTCTTCTTAAATTATATTGTGAAGACTTCTTATGTTTTGCATGTCTGATTTAATATTTTGTCAATTCGCAGCTAAAAAGAAATGAGGACATTTGCAATTTTCCCATCCTGAAATAGATTTCAGCATCATGGTAGATGACTTTAAATTTCAGCTGAACTTTATCCAGGTTTTTCTTTTAGACTGAAGAAATAATTTTTAAAGCTATGAGGACACTTTTTACTTTTGTGCACTAGAGAATAACAAAAATCTCTCAATTGTCCTTATATTGAACAAGAATGATGCACTATTACCCTCCAGAAATGCATGTAAGGTTGTTCTTCAGCGGCCAATTAGGGAATCAAAATCTATCCTAGGCAGAGTTTAGTTGCCTAGGTGATAGAGAACAGTCCAAACCACCTGCAAACCAGGACTAGGTGAACCTGCAGAAACTAAGATCTAGCATAATTTGTCTTTATTTCGCCGTTAGAAACCTAAATAGACTATACAGAATTTGTTTAGTTAAGCTTCATTTGCAGCTGTTTCTCTTCCTGGAAAAATGCTTATATGAGAAGTCACCATGACTGTTCTGGGATTAGTGAGATGTTCTTTTATCATGGGGATTTTAATGAAAATATAGATGTTTTACTGCCTCCCTCTGACTCACGATGGAGATTATGTGCCAAACATATGAGATGTGGATGTTTTTAAGCATATGTGGGACCTCTTGTTTATGCTGTTGTGGTACTTTACTTTCCAAGTAAAGGCTTTGCTGGACTGTAAAGTCAGTTTTAAGATTAGTGATCCCTACACAGTGAAGTTGCTTGTTCTCTTGAAATAGGGGTCTAATCTATCCTGCAGTACAAGGATTAAGCAATCTGAGCATGCACAAAAGCCACAAAGAATTTTTCTTAACTGTGTCAGCATGAGCTGCAGTTATCTTCATACAAGGAATAGGCTAGGCAATTCATCTTAGCGTCTTTAATTTTGTTTTCACAAGCTATGGTTAAAAATTCAGAGCTCTGGAGCTAGTCTGTTGGTTGTTATTTATGGCCAAAACTGCAAATAATACTGCAGTGGATGTATAGGTAGCAATAATATGTAATAATTATAACAGGTCTTTGATTTTTATGTTTTGGGTTGGTTCTTTAGTAAGATCTCAGACTACAAAAGCTGATTCACATGCCAATCACTACTGTCAATTTCTGGTGAGCAAACAAGCTGTCTAATTTAAGTTGAAGAAAAAAGTTTTACTTGTGCTTTATGAATGTCTTTTCTTGTCTATGCTTAAAGAATAGCTTGAGAAACTATAGACATATTTGCTGGAGCATGTAATGTGCTCGTTATTTGATCCAAATAGGAATAACTTTCCAGTTTCCCAACTTAGGATCATTAAAATGAAGAAATATGCCAAGAGAAAGTCTTGATTTTCAGATTACAGTATTTGATTTACATCAGTAAAGCAACTTTAATTGAAAGTTTTAATAATAACTGCTTTTCTCCGTTGCAGATGAAAAACTTTCTATGAAAAATGCTACTTTGAGAGACAAGGAGTATATTGGTTATGTCAAATGAAAGATTTTTGCTCTTAGTTTATTTTGGGATTCATACATACTTAACATGTACTTCTGTGTTTTATTTATGCTTCATTTGATTTTACAGCTAACTGAAAGATCAGCTATGTCTTTTCTATTGGTTTTAATCAAAAAAACCAGCATACTGATCAAACGCAATATTTATACATTTTGCTAAGATTGGTATGCTTCTTGCATTGCATTACTACTTAGTCACAGTTGCTGAAGAAACTCAGTCTGTTGCTCCCTGAAACAGTTGAAATCAACATCACCAAAAAAGGCTTCTGCAGCACACGAGTTTCATGTTTTCCTGATGAGTCTAATACACATTTAAATGAATCTACTTTTGCCTGTGTAAGTAAAAAGGAGTAGTAAAGATGTTATGACCGGGACTGCAGTGCAACAGAAGCACATCAGTTTGTGTTCATTGACATTTAAAATTCATCAGTAAAGGGCAGATATTTAAAATGTATAATGAGACACAGTATACACAGGAAAGCATTTTTCTTCCATTGCTACTGAAAAGGAAAGGAAAATTGGATTTTTAGTTTAGTTTCATGTGACTTTTCTAAAAGGGTACAATTGTTACATTCTAGATGCAATGCCATATCATTCTTCTTTTGTATTTTTTAAAAAATAACTGTGATCAATCACTTGAATTAGAGAAGGAGGTTGAAGATTAATTCTCCCTCACCTCTGCATCCAGTTCCATTCCTTGTTTCTTTGGTGTATCTTCACTTCACCATTCAATAAAAGCTTCACAGAATAGCGATGTAACTCCATTTACTATGTGAAATCATTTGGCAAAGCTAAATAAACAGCTTTTCAAAGTCCTTAACCAACACTGGAAAACACAGAAAGGAGTTAACTGTTCTGTAATTGTGCTGAAGTTTACCGTATGAACTGGAAGTACGCCTCTAAAGTGATAACAGCATGCTACCTGGAAATAGCACTTTAACAAGAAGGAAAAAGAGAAAACGTTATGCCAGTGGATACATCTTTATGTACTTAAAGCTGCTTCTTATTGCCCTCACAGAGAGTACCTCTTCCCAGCACAGAGGACATGAAGTACTTTTCTCGAGAGCAACATTAAGCATAATGCTAAAAGACTTCTGCAAAAAACTGTCCAAGCAGAACTTGAATTAGGAACAGTATTTCTACAAGATACATTTTGGCCTTGCTGGTAATCATTGCTGCATGACAGAAAGGATACACTGTCACACACCTAGAAAATAAAAAGATATCTTTTTTAAGAAAATAATAAAATAGAGATGTAATTGGTTTTTTTTAACAGTATTTTTTTAAAGTATCTAAAATTATTCTGTCTAGTAGACATCCAGACACGACAATGATAATAGAGATTCTTTCATGATTTGTCTTCGTAAGAGAGATTGCTTTTATATCTTTCGTATTTGTAAAGAACGTCAAGCCTTTAGAATATTATTTCCTTATTCCTCTCCCTGAATAAGCTTTGCTATTCTAGCACATCTGTCATGCTTCCCCTAGGTCTATTAATAACCAGAAAAAGGGTGAAAAATGACAATAAAAGTTTTTAAAATGTTTATGCCTACCAGTGTTTTGAGATTCCTGGTGTTGTCTCCAGTGAAGGAAGATTGAAGATCACAAAAATAATTCTTAGTTGCATTTAAGAAATTACAGTCCTTAAGAAATGAAATTTCATATACAGAAACCTAATCTTCACTGCAACTCAAAGTGACAAACTGCCACTTCCTTTCTGCAGAGTTTAACTCTGCTATGTGTTAAAGTGATATTTCTTTTCTTAAGGTACTGTACATTGATGATAAAGGAGGAATTGAAAGTCACTGTGAGCACCCAAGCAGTACAGTAAAAAATCGTTGAGAGCAGGATATTGAATAGTCTTTAAATAAATAAAAAACTATACCCTGTTGTGCAAGTGTATTAAGATTATTCTTTGAACTATTCATCTGGGTTTCCTATTCCTTAAAATTTTCACATTGTTTCTTATTTCTCTTTTTATGAAGGGATATAATTTCAATTCAAATTTGAATTATAGAATCATGGAATCATAAAATTGTTAGGGTTGGAAGGGACCTTACAGATCATCCAGTTCCAACCCCCCTGCCATGGGCAAGGACACCGTACTAGATCAGGTTACCCAAAAAAGTTGTTAAGTACCTCAGCCTTCTCCTCATCTGTTGATACATGATCGTCATTTCCAGCCATCAGTTTGACTTTATTATGTTTACCTTGAGAAGATGGGTTTGTAGCTGTCATCAGAAATAAGTTGGTGCAATAGTGTGTATTAGAAACAGGTTAGGTCCACTGAAACACTAAATTGTGGTCAAAACCACACAACAAATACTGCTTGTCTTTTGGTCAAATATTTAACCTTGAAGTTTATAGGCAAAATATTTTTTGTGAAATTACACATAATACAGATTACCTGGAAAGATATTAATGCCGTACAAAATTACCGATATTTAATGTTAGCAAAACTTAATCTAAGATTTAACTTAGGTTCACCGTCTTTCCAACTATACATGTCAAATACATAAAATGTACTCAGTATATGCATTTCAAGTCAAAAATCCACACCCAACATGTGCTCTGCTTCAGAAGCAACCACATAAGGATGAAGGTGCTTGCCAAAAAGTAAGCTGAAAGCATCCCAGAAATTATATTAAAGCATTTTCTTGGAAGGACAGATTGGATATGTGCTCTCTATCAAAAAATGTTTGAGAGAAGGTAAAAGTAATACAGCACGGCAAATCAGCAGATGACGGGAAATAGAAGCAAGATTTTATATTTTGTGCAAATAGACAAAATAGCAAATATCATGAACTCTGACAGTTTAAATCTAAAAACAATACAGCTGGGCAAAAATATTTAAGGAACAATGAACATCAGAAGTGACAATGTATCTTTCTTCCAACATGAGAACCAACAAAGCCTGCAGATAGTTTATGCAGTAAATGGGTGATCAGGCTATAAAAAGTAGTCAGAGAAATGAAGCATAAAAGAAGTACATAAAATGAATTATTTGTTTTTCTGTTAATTTTGGAAGAAACTTTAACCCCTTTCTGTGCTAGAACCCCACTTTATGGAGTGTTCATCAAAGGATCTATTTCAGATTAAAGGCCTATAGGGAAGGCTTATCTACAAGGGACATGTAGATAAAATATGCAGTAATATTTCAAACTCAGAAGGTATTCAGCGAAGACCTTTGAAAGTACTCAAGAATAAAATAAGTGGAATACAAATGTTGATAGAAGGCCAGCTCTGAAAGTCAAGTCAACTTTGGTCTCCTGCTAAAGGAAGTGACTGTCACCTGGCAGTTGCCTATGCGGGCTGCCACTCTCCATCACTTTTTGCTTCACAGAAGGGCATTTCAAGATTGAATGATCAGAAACAAAAATGGCAGATGAAATTCGGTCTAGGTAGATGTTAAGTTTTGTGCGTGAGGAGGGAAAAGGTCCTCAAATGCAAAGTGATGGTTTCTGAACTACGTGTTATAATTTCATCATGAGATTGTGGGGTTATGATGGAAGATTCATTGAGAACGCCAGTTCAGTGCCGCTTGTTGTCAGCAAATGAAACATTTGGAATTATGAGGAAACAGTATAGATCAAAAGAGAGTAGACTGTACAGCTCCACAACCTACCTGCTTTTTGATACTTGTGTGCTGTTTTTGTTCCTCTTCCATCTCTGAACTGAGTGAGCTAAAAGGAAGATAGTAAGTTCAGCTAAAGGACTAGTGCTGCTTTCATACAAAGAGGGCAACAAAACCTAGAAAAGAAATTAGTAAGGTCAGAGAGAACAATATGATGTCGATCTGTAAGAAGGCTTACATTCTTTTATCAGTATCATCTTTTAGTCACTGTCAGAGAGGCTATTGAGCTAAATGAACTCTGGTCTGCTCGAGTATAGTCTCTTTCGTTTTAAGCTTATATATAGGATAATACACATTAAACTTTAAAAATATTCTTTTCTTATTTGTGTAGGTTAGTCTATTGTTATCAGATGGGATCTACTGATTGAATAGGATACAGTGAGACAAAGCAACTGAAACAAAACTGAAAACATATTTCTGAAAAATTGTTTTAACTACATCAGTTGTTAGGTTTCCTAATATTTTTAGAAAATTTAATTTTGTTTTACTATTTATCATATTTTTTTTCTTTTAGGAAAATTATGTGTTTTAAAATAAAATCTGTTTGTTAAAACTTCGTAATTGTTTCAGTCAGTTCAGTATTTCATTCTGGTTTAATTTTCTTTTTTTTTAATATAAATAAAACTGAGGTATTTCTGCTTACTGCTTGTTCACTTCAAAGTCACTGTGCCACCTGCCCACTCCCCCCAGCCTTTTTCATTATGCAGCCAAATTTGAGTGTGATAAAATGGAGACATAGAGAGGGTAATGGAGTTTTTTCTAGTTTGATGGAAGCTTCTTTTAAGGTAATGCCCTCATTAAAGGAAAACTCTGTCCTGATACATTCTGTTGGCATCAGAATAGTATCTACTGGGTCAGAACATATTTATACTTCGGTTCTTTATGTATTCACATTAAAGTCACATTAAGGATGCTGAGGCTCTGGAGCGAGTGCAGAGAAGAGCAACGAAGCTGGTGAAGGGGCTGGAGAACAGGCCTTATGAGGAATGGCTGAAAGAGCTGGGGTTGTTTAGCCTGGAGAAGAGGAAGCTGAGAGGAGACCTCATTGCTCTCTATAACTACCTGAGGGGAGGTTGTAGAGAGGAGGGTAATGGCCTCTTCTCCCAGGTGACAGGGGACAGGACGAGAGGGAATGGACACAAGCTCCACCAGGGGAGATTTAGGCTGGACATTAGGAAAAAAATTTTCACAGAAAGGGTCATTGGGCACTGGAAAAGGCTACCCAGGGAGGTGGTTGATTCACCTTCCCTGGAGGTGTTTAAGGCATGGGTGGATGAGGTGCTAAGGGGCATGGTTTAGTGTTTGATAGGAATGGTTAGACTCAATGATCCAGTGGGTCTCTACCAACCTGGTTATTCTATGATTCTATGATGTTCTCTGGGCCTCCTGAGCCAGAAGACAGGGAGGGGGAGCTGAACAAAGCTCCAGTGACCAAGAGGAAATGGTTAGAGATGTGGTTGGCCAATTAGACATTCACAAGTCTCTGAGGCCAGATGGCATCCGCTGAAGAATTTTGATGGAGCTGGCGGAGCTGCTCACTGAACCCCTTTCCATCATCTACCGGCTGTCCTGGCTGACTGGGGTAGTTCCTTTTGACTGGAGGTTGGCAAAGGTTACGGTCACTTACATGAAGGGTTGGAGGGAGGATCTGGGGAACTACAAGCCTTTCAGTCTGACCTTGGTGCTGGGGAAGGTCACAGAGCAGATCAAGTTGAGTGCTATCGCAAAGCACATACAAGACAACCCAGGGATTAAGCCCAGTCAACATGGGTTTATGAAAGTCCTATTTAATGGACAAGGGAAAGGCTGTGGATATAGTTTACCTGGACTTTAGTAAAGCCTTTCACATCATTTCTCACAGCATTCTGCTTGAGAAACTGGCTTCCATTGGCCTGGACAGGCGATGGAAGAGGTTTTTCACCTCTGCTGGGTAAAAAAACTGGCTGGATGGCCGGGCCCAAAGAGTGATGGTAAATGGAGTTAAATGCAGTTAGAAGGTTGGAGGCCTGTCACAAGTGGTGTTCTCCAGGGCTCAGTGCTCAGTCCAGTTCTGTCCAATATCTTTATTCATGATCTGGATGAATGGATTGAATGTACCCTTATTAAGTTCATGGATGACACTAAGCTGGGTGGACGTATCGATCTGCTTGAGGGTTGGGAGGCTCTACAAAGGGGTCTGAATAGGCTGCATCAATGGGCTGAGGCAAACGGGATGAGGCTTAACAAGGCCAAGTGCCGAGCCCTGTACTTGGGACACAAAAACCCTGTGCAGTGCTACAGGCTTGGGGAAGAATGGTTGGAAAGCTGCCTGGTAGAGAAGGATTTTAGAATGTTGGTTGACTGCCAGCTGAACACGAATCAGCAGTGTGCCCAGATGGCCAAGAAGGTCAACAGCATATTGACCTATATCATAAACAGCATGGCAAACAGGAACAAGGAGATGATTCTGCCCCTGTACTTGACATGGTGACACTGCTCCTCAAATGTTGTGTTCAGTTTTGGGATCCTCACTACAAGAAGGATGTTGGGGTCCTGGAAGGTGTCCAGAGAAGGGCGATGAGGCTGGTGAAGGGACTGGAGAATAAGCCCTATGAGAGGCAGCTGAGAGAACTGGGGTTATTTAGCCTGGAGGAAAGAGGGCTGAGGGGAGACCTTATCACTGACTACAACTACCTGAAAGGGGGGTTATAGTGAGGTGGGTGTTGCTCCCAAGTCGCAGGCAATAGAATGCCAGGAGAGGTTTAGACTGGATATTGGGAAAAATTTCTTCACTGAAAGGATTCTTGGGCACTAGCAGAGGCTGTCCAGGGAGGTGGCTGAGTCACCATTCCTGGAGGTATTTAAAATACAGGAAGAAAAGGTGCTTGGGGATATGATTTCATAGTGAGCAGATATGATTGGACTTGATGATCTCAAAGGTCTTTTCCAACCTAATGATTCTATGATTCTATGAATAGGAGGATGATATCTTATAAGCTTAGACTTCGAAGGTATTGTGACCATCTTCCCAGTCCATTGTAACGCAATATGAAACAGTTTTAATTAAAAAACAAAGGCAATGTCTTAAAAATACATATTTTGTGTAGTTGTCTTACAAGCACTGTAGTTTTCTGAACTTGCTAATGATATTGTCAATTCATGTGAAAGATTTTCTCTGGACAAGAGTAGAGATTTTATTGTGTGCTTGAGAATACAGGAATAGTTCTGCAGAGCAGCCTGAAAACGAATGGCAGGTCACGTATCATTTTTTTGTCTGGCACTTTCTTCCAGGTCTGAATCTGTTGCTTTTGCAGGTACAACAGGTTGTGGTGTCAAAATATGGTATCAAGATGAAGATTTTGAATTTCATTAAACGTTTGAAATGTCAAATTGTTTGGGAGGCTTCCAATTTCTAATACAAAACAGATATATATCTTTCAAGAGCAAAAGTATGTTTTACTCTTGGTATATTTTTCAGATAGTTTACATTTTAAAGTGTCACAACAACAACAACAATAATAATAATATAAAATATCTACAAATATAGAAAATTAAACCCCTATTCCACATCTCGATGACTGTATGTCAGCAGAGATGCTGCAGGGCAGGTAAGGTGAGTGGCAGGAGGGAGGCTGGACCCAGAACTGGATTCAGTAATGCACAAATCAGGGGTAAACAGACAGATGAGGTCCTCATCGGACATCAGCCATTGAAGAAGAAAGACCCTTGTGATCTCTCAGTTTTATACTGACTATGACATTGGGGTCACCTGTCCTGTCCCCTTTCCCTGCAGGTGCAACCCTTCCTCATCTTCGACTTACAGCATTCCATTAGCTCGAGGATAGCCTTTGTATCTTTAGGATATCGTCCCTTCTAGGGAGAAACTATGCCTGGAAAACATGCAACCGACTTTCAGAAAATGAAGTTACTTAGAGGAGTCTTAGCTGAGGTTAAAAAACTGATTCTGCTTTAGCTCAAACTATATAACACGGAGTAGTTCTTGGAAAGACTGTAGCAGGGAAGAAAGATAAATGAACCTATAAGTATCAGAGCATAACCCAGAATTTTTGTCAGTTAGAATGACATCTTTTGCAAATTTAAGTAAACCCATAAATTGTACTTCTGTTATACAGCCCTATCAAGCTACCACGTGATGCAAAATAATTCACTTCCTCTGGACTGTCACAAGTTGATAAAAGTTCTTTTATTCCAAATGAGGTATTATTCCTGTTTATAGAAGCAAGCATGTTTTTCTCAGAAGCATGTTTGAAACTGTGTAACAGGTGGCGTTCTTATTTACCATCCAGGGATTTTATAATCTTGGTAATCTCCTCAAAAGAAAGATAGTGAAATGTCCATTAAATTTAATCTATATAGGAGAATGGTTGTTGGTTACTGCTTTAGAATTCATTGCAATTCTGTTCAATATAGTTGATTAAGACAAGTTGAATGATACCACAAGCTCTTTTTAGCAGAAACCAATGGAGGAGAAATGGAACAAAACCCAAACAGGATAGGAAAAAAGATTAATACAGGGGTTTGATCTTCTAGAGAAAATAGAACTGAGCCTGGTCAGCCAAGAGTGGTGAATTTAGAAGAAATACTAGGGCTAGATGTGACAAAGATCCTGGAGCTACCAATAAATGTGAAGATTAAAGAGGGGACATTTCAAGATTATGTGGATTATGAAATAGCTGGATAACAATGTTGAGAGAAGGAATAAAAAAAATCAGAATAGAGGGCAAGTGACAAAGAAGAGATGAGAAGGAAGACTGAGATGGTATATGGGGTGAAAGAAAGAACACTGTAAGAAAATAGGGAAGGAGAAAGAGATTTAACAAAACCTGGAAGAAAGGCAGCTGACAGGAAAGGAAACTAGGTCTGGCTCAAATAAGTAAGAAACTGAGACTTGACTGCATGGAGAAGGGAAAAACAAAGAAAAGCAATAAGGATAGTTTTATATGGGAAAAGCTGATCCATTTCCTGGGGCAGATGGGCAGAAATAAGACACTACCACTCAATGCTCAGAAGAGAATCAGCAGTATCTTAGTATTATCACTGTCCCACTGTAAAAAAAAAAAATAGTAGGAAATGCACTGCCACCACATCTCATTCTCTCCTAATGCTGGTCCACAGAGAGGACTAACATCGGTTGCTGCAACCAGTTTTATGAAGATCTGTGTGCTTGGTCTGTAGATGAGGACTCTGTGGATGAGTGAGTTCAGTGTCAATAGTATGTCATATTTTGGGTTTTTGTTCTCTTGTGTTTGTGGGCTTTTTTAATCTAGGAAGTAAAAATAAATCAAAATACTTTAGAGCATTATAACAGTAGCAAAGTCAAGTACTTAATTTTTTTTTTTAAATCCAAAGTAAGAGCTATAACTGTACATCTGTTTTAAATGTGCATGTGAAGAATTCAAGAGGAATAGAGTTGCTGGCATCCATACAATTAAACTCCCTTGTTCTCCAAAACAGAGAAGCTACAATCATACTACGACTTATTAATTATAATAAAGCAATGGCAATGTTAAATGTCTGGTTTTAATATTTACAAACAAAACAGCCTTCCAGCCCATGTACATGCTATGTTAGTGGGCAGTAAGCAGGGATCTGTGGACTGTCAAAGAAAGAAATTTTCCTTTTTCTCCATAGGTTTGTAATTACATCATCTATTTTTGAAAGTTAGTTTTCTTAGGAGAGAAGAGGAGCCCCTTTTGAGCTAATCTGTGTTCTTTGTGCAGAATATTACATTGTGTGTAGTTCAGAAACTGCTAGCTGTTAGACCACAACGTTCCTATTTAGTGCCAGTTTTCAGGGAAGTGCATGTTCTGTTACAGAAAAAATACTGGAATTCTCTCTTCTCTACTTTCATGCTTGAGAAGCTGACTTGTAGGAAATTGCATTCCCTTATTTAGTAAACAATTCACTATCATGTACTGTAGAACTGGAAAGTAATAGATCTTAGAGATTAGAAAAGAACAATTCGCACACAAGTATTAGAAATATTAACAATATATAAAGAAGCAGATCAATAAATAACAAGGATCACTAATCTTTGCATACTTTAACAATTTGGGAGGGTTACATACTTTAACAATACTTTAAGAATTTACAAGACTGCAAAAATGACAGAACTGTATCCTAGGAAGTATTCTCTCATTAGAAGCATGTTCTAGTTCTTAGTTCATCCTGAATTATTTCTCAGGTTTTTTTTTCATTCATTGCCATGAAAAAAATATTTTCCTTGAATTTTAATCCCTATAATTATTAAAAATTCATAATATTTTCAAAGATATTGCTAAATACTGAAATTAATCCAGTTTTATATCAATTTCTGTTTACAGCTGATGATCTGTTATTAATTTGCATTGTTGACTGACTTTGGTAGATAGATATACAGCAAGATGTTACTAAATCTTGGTCTGACTCAATATGTGTTTTTAATGGTCATCTTAAAATTCTGATTTCAACTGAATCTTGTGCTGCCCGATTCTCTTTTCTTTTTTAATAATAGCTATATTGGATGTATGAGATATATCACATATCATAACAACATAGTTTATATACTGTAAATGGTAACTGTCACAGCCTTGTCTGGTAATTAAAATAATTGTTGGATTTTACATATCTGACACTATACAAAATTCTGTAATTTGATATTTTACTCAGAATTTTGTTCATCAACTTACTTGCAAACTATATTAAGAATTCAATGCCCGACCTTTTCAGTAAATGACTATGAGGACTGAATAGAAAGGCCTTATCTGCATCCAGTGTAATGTCCATGTCTGTTCAGAATAAGGGGATCATTTAGCTGTCACTGAATAAAAGAACTTAAATTCTAGTGAACAAAACCACCTCTGCTAGATTATAGTAGAAGTTTTGTAAACTTGCCCACCATCTTTTCTGCGTTTCCTTTCTTGGAGTGTCAGATAATACCTGAATTGCATTGTAAAGTTCTATTACTTGTAAATAACAACACCACAAAGGAAATCCTTCCATTTTCATCTGAAGAAAAGCCACGTATTCGTTTGTTTTTTTCTTTATCAGAATAAGTAGGAGTATGGTGTTCAGCTCTCAGTGTCATTTGTAATCCTGTAAAGTCTATCATTTTATAATTTAGAGATGGAAAACTTGTGAGATATTCAAGTCATCCCCATGTGTTTAATTTTGTTTCTTCGTTTTTAGTAAGAAAGCCCATTACAGAGTAGACTAAATTCACACTGTTCTTATTTTCCATAAAGACAGAATTTTTATAAACTTTTAGAGAGAGGAAGAGGGAGATTCTGCCAGCCTTTCACAAAGGGAAAGATAGCTCCCAGCATTCCTTGCCTAAAATTGTTTTTTATTTCCACCTCTCTCAAGATAGGTGCTGCAGGGCTCAAGATAGTCATTTAAAGACTTGTCTGTATAAACAAAGGTAGTTAAACAGTTCCTCTTAACATTAGGATTGGATTTAACTATGGTCTTGCTCACATATTCTTCCAGTCCATTTAGTTTTCTTTCACTGCTTTTGTTTTTGACTTTCCACATCAGAATACATTGTTTATTGATTAAGAAGTATATTTAATATCATGAGCTTTAAGATTCTATGATATATTATTTATCATTCAGAAATACATTTGAGGTTTTAATTATGGCAAATAGGCTTATTTGCACTACCAAGAAAGATTTTTTTAAACAGTAGCATTTTCTGCATTCATATTTCATTTGTATTTCCCCTCATAGAGGAGAAAAAGGAATGAAAAAGAAAGGGATAATCATCTCTCTATGATTCATTTTGGTATTTGGAAGGCACTGCCAAAATACTGAACTGTACAGCTCTTATCATCTAAAATAATAAATGTTTTACTTTCAGCCCTAAATTTGTGGAGCAGGTTTTCCTGAGATGATGGCTAAGGGAATATCTTCACTGTGCTTCAGGCACCCCTTCTTGGCATGTGTAATGGGAGTTGCCTTTCCCTCGTATCCTTCAAGCTATGTTGCACCACTCCTGCACCATCCTCTTCTTATTCAGCAGAAATCTTAATTCTTTCTTTCTTGACTTGTTCATCATTATGAGTAGGGAGGAGGAGAAAATGCACCAAGTCAAGGAGCGAAGGATGAAAGTTATGACAGTGGAACTGACAGTCTTTGTGTGCTCACCACTATCAGCCTTTGCATGACTTCTGAACACATTATATGTAACTATCCTAGACTAGAAAATATGAAAGCAATTTCGAGCTTCGGAATTCGCTGGAATTCACACTTTCGGTTGAGCTATTGCTGGATTCTGAGGTATGGAGATTTTTAGGTTCTGCGCTGGGCTATTATCCTTAAATTGACTGCTTGGTGTGTCAGTAGTTCCTTGGGTTTCTCCCATCCTGGGCAAATACTTTACGACACGAATTCTTAATTTAAATTTTCTAAAATTTCATCTGCTTTTGACATCTAGCTTGACCTTCTTTCAAGTGGGTAAACTAGAAGCAGTATTTCCCTAAAATATTATTGTAAGGAATCATAGAGTAGCAGACAAGTTGCAAAGAAGCATGAATCTCTGAAAGCTGCATGGATAGAGAATTCCTGACTGGGAGGTACTTCCAGTATGTAGTGTGTTCTGTAGCTGGGAAGTGAAGAAGTGTAGATCCCAAGTTTACTCCTCCTCCGTTCAAGAGGAAGTGAAAGTTACATCGAGGAATCCTGTATGGCTTAACATCTGTTACTGATGTCAGAGTCCCCAGTGTAATGTTTCTGCATGCTTAAGTATTACTGATAGCTGAAATGATTTAATCTTACCGTAGCTCAATTTGCAAGACAATAGAAACACCTTAAATTATAATAGTCCCTTACTGGGAGGGGAGGAAGAAAGAGGAAGTTGTCAGGGAAGTTCTGCATGTGCTGTCTTGAGAAATGAGGTGCATCCCCACAGAAAGGCAACTTTGGGAAGAATATCATTAAATACTGTAGTTAAGCTAAGCAGGATATTAGTATAGAGAACAAATTTTGTTACTGCAGTTGTAGGAGGAGGGAGAAGGAAAAAGAATTCTAGGAGAGTAAAGGTCATGTTATAAAATATTCAAGTTGGTATACTTAACAGGAAATCACCATTTTATTATTTGTATATATGTTAGTTACACTTCAGTGGAATGAAACTTTCTGCAGATCCTGGAAATGTAATGTATTTTTATGCTGGAAGCAGAACTTCTTATTGACCATAGAAACTCAGTCAAGTGAATGGGAAAAAAAAAATCACACTGTGACAGGAACAGAACAACATTTTAAACTCTTCTCCATACATAGCTGGCTAATTTATAATTTTTCCCTTCCTTTCTTACCAAAACTGGCTACTGGAATTGAATTTCAGATATGCAAGAGCCATATAGCTACAATGTTAACAAAGATGGAAGAAAGTGCCTTTCTTGACTCTGAATGCAGTTATAGCACCAGTAATTCCAGGACTGTTTGCAAGGAGAGAGAAGCTGTATCACAAGTAGTTGTACCTGCTGCTCGGCAAGTAACATGAATTTAAGCTGCGTAACATGAGTAATAATTTGTAATTAGTATCAGTGTTTGGGAAACCTTACTCTATTTTGCTGGTGGGTAGTGGAAAACAGCAGCATTTTGGAAAATTGATGATTTAGTCAACTAGACCCAGGACAGGGTGCTAGTCTGCAACCTTGAAACTGTGGGAACCCCTAAAGCTACTGGGAGTCTAGAAAACTAGCAAAGAGTATATGAAGGCAAAGCTTAGATCAAGATATGGGAACACCAGGACCACCATGGCAGTAATCTTTGAAATATTTTTGCTACCACATGCAAGACCACATGGAAGGAACATGGGTAAGGAAAGGGGCTCAAATTAATTAGGAGCTGGGATATTTTTAAACTAGGGGGAACCAATAATAGGAATGACATCTTCATTTTAACAGAAATACAACAAGGCACTTGATACTTTAAAAAGTTTAGACTGTTTTAAACTTCAGGTTGAGGGGAAGCTGAGTAGTGCTGAGGAGCACATTTTAAGCACTATGAGGAGAGAAGGCATAAAAATTATACATACCCAACCACAGGATAAAAAAGAGCTTGGCAGTAGCATGTAGTGAACAGAGTCTCACTTAATTGAAGTTAGAAAACTGAGAAATAAAGGAAAGTTATACATGTTTCTGTAACCTCAAAATAAGACAGGAAATCAAAATGCTTAGCTTTAAGGAAGCTGAGAGACTAAATGAACCTCTATAGTCATGTTGAAAACACAGCAGATGGAAAACAGTGAGCAACACCAAGTTAAAACACATGGGAAAGACAGAATAGGACATGCAAGTGGTACCATGCATTAACAGAAGTTTATTCTAAAGAGAGATTGAAGCGTAGTTATGTCCTGACTTAGTTCTGAATAATGTACAAGGTCTATTTCATGTTGTTGTCAGGAGTGTATTGTAAAATCAGCCTTGTTAATGTTAGAGTAAATATCTTTGGTGGAGTAACGAGAGCTGAAGAATCTTAGTCACTGTTCCTAACTTTAAAAATGGCACTACATAAAAGGAAGCAGCTCATGAAAAGGAGACAATTATTTTTCATGTGACTATTTCAAAATATCATATCAGATGCTCAGGGCAAATACATATTTAAAAGACATGGCTAAACCAGTACAGATAAAAAGCAGGGCAACGGAAGTTGTTGGAAGAAGTACGGGATTAATAAAGATGCTAATTTTATCAAAGGGCATTAAAAAGGACCAAAATTCCAATAGACTAAATGTAACAACACAGTAGAGGAATCCAACCGGTATTTAAGAAAAAACCATAAATATTTTTTCAAGTTGCATGTAAGGCTGCCACAGAGACTCTAGGCAATCTAAGTTTATCTGTCTATTCAGAGACACTAATGCTACTGAAGAAAATAAATTCCTGATAATGTACGGTTGCACCTTTTTTTTTCCAACCAGTATCCCATTGGGATGTCAAATTTAAACCTATTTTGAGCAGGGAATAGGACTAGATCATCTGTAGAGGTCCATTCTAACTTTCATGTTTTGTGATTCTGTTCTGGGAAAACGGTTACATGATAAATCAAAACAATCTCTCATCATCACCTCATGTTTTCTGTCATGCTGTAGAGGACAAAAAAGCAGATTAAGCAGTATCCTCCTGCTTTGCCTTAACCGAGAATTTAAATTACTCATAATTCGAGGAGTTTGGTTTATACTTAGTTTAGTTATAAACATTTTGTTAAATGCTCAGTTAAAGAAAAAGGGATTTAACAAAATTAATCTATTCTGGCTTCTGCTTCATATGGAAAAGATTTTGAAGTCCAGGGCAGAGAGAGAGAGAGAGAGAGAGAAAGAGAGAGAGAGAAGAATCTGCAATAATTTCCGTTCTGCAATGCATTATGTATTTTCTATTCTTCTTGCAGGCTTGGATCTCAGTCTTCCATTCTTAGGTGGAAACACTGGCTGTATAGACTACTCTTTCATCTCTTCTGAAAGTCTTATTCCTAAAACTGTAATGATAATGAGAGCTCTATGAGGTCTAGTCAGTAGCCTTGCTGATGAGACACTCACCTAGATCTGGGTATATTGCCCATGTCATCATCCAATCACTTCTATATCATTTGTTCTGAGCTCTTTGTGTTCTTGAAAAGATTTTTGTTGCCTACCAGGAGAGAACAACATATATGTTAGAAATCTCAGAAAAGTAAACAATTGTGACAATTTAATGTCTTTTTTTTCCACATTGCTGTACTCAAGGTCACTCAAGGCAACTTAGTCGTAATAGTGGCTGAGTTCCAGAAAAGGGAGGTTCACTTTTTTTAATTAAAGCATTTTAAGGCATTTTCCATGAAAGACATGGGATTGCTCATACAATAAACTAACTACTCCTTAAAATTTTATTTAGGCATGTAAAAGTTAAAAAAGTTTAAGAAAGTCTAGCCTTTTTTATTTGCCTTCTGATTTTGAAGGTAGCATGATAAAAAGTGTGTTTGATCGAATTAATATTTTGAGATTATTTTAAGGAGGAAAATTAAATAACATTAAAAGATTGGAAACAAAGTTTTATGAACATTTTTACTGTAAATGAGATTCAGAAGTACACAGATATTAGACAAATAATCATTTTTAATATATCATTTCATCATGCTGTCAGTGACTCCCTTTCAGTTATTGCAGTGTACTTTGAGTACTTAAAATGTCATAGTTATTATGCAAATTTGCACTGCGGGATATGCAAACAGTTAACCAGGCCATATGAATTTCATTGTTTGTTTCCACAAATTACACTACAGGGATCCAGCTTTTGTTAGCTGATGACACTAGTTTACAATTCAAGCTGGAATATACTATATATTGTATATGAAACGTGTTGAAATGAAGGAAGGTTGAAAGGAATTAGAAAAATTTCACCTAGTAATGAGAGTTTGAGTTTTCTCTGCCATTCAGATTTTGTCTTGAAAGGTTTTCCATATGTATTTCAAATGTTTCCATTATTTTCCATCTTTTTTCTTTGAACAACAGGTTTGCCTCAACTGTTTTTCCTATGTCAGGAAAATACTCCAGCTTCACCTATTTCTTGCTGCTGTCCTCCACAAATACAAAAGTGTGTGTGCCTGAATGACACCAAAGTATGAAGTCTTAATGTACTTCTGATGTTCATACTATATAATAATACTCATCTAGCTCAATGCATTATATAAAAACAACATTAATGAACATAATGTTCCATGAAGATACTATATGCAGATCATAAAAATTATTCTGTCTTGCCTGAGTTGACAGGTTGTTTTATTTCAGTTTACAGTTTGTTTATAATGGCACAAGAATTTAGTTTATTAAAATGCTCTTTCTACTGAATTGTTTTAGTTTAGCACAATCAGCTCTTACATGCCCATGCATACTGTGAATTTTCTTGTAAGTGAATGAAAATACTTCATGTAAAGAGAAGAGAAGAAGCACTAATGACTGAAATTCCCTTTCGAAAAAGAATTTATATAGTATGAGCATCAGTGGTGCAAATTTCTTTGTGAAACTTCATTTATTCATCTTAATTCTGATTTGAAATGGTTCTTCTGACTTCTAAGCTTTTTGTCTCTTTCCTGAAAATCCCAACACAATTGGAAACAGTCTAAAAATATAAAATGCTAATAATTATACAACAATTACTGGAGTTATAATTGATTATTAGTATTAACCAACAAAGTAGTTTTATATTTATAGTAGTTTTATATTTAAATTATGCTTTCTGATAGTTTATTATTATTAGTCACTTAATGAGAACAGGACAAATTACTTGAATAATATGTTTCTGAGCTATACATTAAGGAGAATTTTATTTATTTTCAAGAAAATAAAGCAGCTATTTAAGAACAAAAGCAATGAAAACATATTTTTACAATACAAATAAACTGAGATTGCTTATTTTAATTGAAATAGTATTTTGTCTTCAGTAATTCCTGCAGATAAATAGTTCCTGAAAATAATATGATTAACAAGCTTATACTCAGCCTTGCTTAGTGATAACTGTGAATTCCTGCTTCAAAACACTGCTGTCTTAATTGAATATTCCAGAGCTATCAGAATAGCTTTTTAAACTTGATATCCAAACCAACTGAAATCTAATAGTACATTATTGATGGCAGTTTTTCAATATCTATGTATTAATATAAAAATCTCCCAGACCTCTGAATCATGCAAATCATGGAGGCCAGTCTCCAGGTCTTGCATGGAAGAAATTGGAATAGATCCAAGGAAATGTTCTATCATGGGTACGTATGTTTAGAGGGCATCTGTAGTAACACAATGTAGAGAACATACAACACTTTTATTTACATTTCATATGTATATTGCTATAGGCATTAAGTTTGTACATTATGTGCTACACTTACAAGTAACCCTGAACATATGAGAAAAACTCACAATTCAAAATATCTGCAATATACAAGTAATTCACTAGTTATATCTGTCATTGCAAATCTATGACAAATCTTTCACAGCTCATTAGCATTCAATATTCAATTTAAATCAGCAAATGGGCAAGTTGTAACTGGATAAAAATGAATCCCAGTGAAACAGATTGTGACAACTGGAAAATACTTGCAAATAGCAAACTACCATGATAGAGCTCAGTCCCATGAATTACAGCCACATATACAGAAGTCTGTAAGGAATATGTAAGTAGTTGATCTTAATCCTACTTGACTTCTAATTGCAGGGATCCTTGAGTAGGATCACCAAGAAATTCCACTTCCAACTAAGTAGAATTTTTTTATTATTATAGTATTGCTGACATGTTCCAGCTAATACATATTTTCATGGCCCATTTGAATAATGCTAGAATTTTCTTTCAGAAACTAAATTGCCATTTTATCTGCACTGTAGGTTGCCAGGATTATTCTTACTCTCTGTAGTTTGTCACTGTGTGCTGCCTGCTTGTAAAAGAATATAAAGATAACAATTACCAAACTCATTGTTCATTGAATCCTGGCAGATTTCACCAGCCAACTGTGAGATCTGCCTGTCTAAGGTTTTCCTTTCAGTCCAGCTTCCTAAAGTAGCCCACACCTATAAAAGAATTTCTCAGACTTCTTCAGACAGATTTGAGATTATTCTCAAATTTCAGTTCATGAATGTAGAAGTCAGTAATATGGAAAGTTGATTCTTCCAGAAGAAACAGTCAAATGGCACAAATTCTTAAAAGAATTCCCCTGTTATCACTAAGCACTGGGCCACTAATTCTCTTAAAAATCATGAAATATTATATTAAGTAGAAAAATTTAATTCTTTTGAAAGCAGTCAGCTGCCTAGCCCAGCATTAACCATTTACTAGAACTGATGCAATTTTTGGCAGTATTTTAATATTGCTCAGAAAAAGAAGAGCTGGTTTCTGTCAGGGAAAAAGTAGTTTTTACAGGGAACAACGCTGCACTGGGACATGTCCCCTGTAGAATTTCTGAAGGGCTGAAAACAATCACAAAACTCAAAGACTTTTTGGTGAAATGCATAATGAATTTTGACCTCACCTCAATAAACTGCACTACATAATACATTATGTGTAAAGCTCTCTACTCACGCAACAAGCATTTTGCAACAAGGTAAAAATGGAACAGAGGAGAACAAGAATCAGAAGAATCCTATATTCTTGTTAAATTACATGCTTCTCGAAATCATTCTGTTTAATTTGGCCAGATGCTTATGTCTAAAATAGATGGGTGCATACATGAGAGAAAATCAGCCCAGGCCCTGTTTATTTCTCTTTATACAGAGAGGAGTTAGACGCGTTCAATGTGCAGTTCATTGAATGTCTAAAATATACATCTAAAATAACTTGGATAAATAATTCCCAGCAGAAATAGGTTTATCACCATTGACGATAAAGGAAGTCCAGGTTGACTAGCTTAGATGTTGAAGGCAAGATGTTGGTATCTAACATCCCAACCTCAGAGACCGCTGTGATGATGCTGATTTAAAAGTGTGAAGATCTGAGAATTAATTTACTCTTTATCAAATGTCGTTCCTCCTGTGAAATTCACCTTGAAGATATAGCAAAAAGCAACATAAGGAACAGGCAAAGCTTACATGCCACAGCTAGAGATTTGTTGGCAAAGTCTTAGCTAACTTCATGGGAGTGTGCAGTTTCTGAAGATGGTCTGTTTTCCTACAGCCCTATTGAAGTAACCTTTCAGGTGTCCTTAGAAATGGATTTTATTTATCTACTCAAAAAAACAGTCTATCTTGTGATGAGCGGCATCTGTTTCTACAGAAAATTCTGTTGCTGTCACTTATCTTGTTTCTTGTTATATTGACACTTAACAAGTCTGCAATGAAGGAAGCAGTAAGAAACTCATATACCATACACAGTATCATGTGCAAGTGAAATTGATAGCAAAAAATTAGTATATGGTTTCATAATGACTGTAGCACAGTTACATTATGAACTACTGATTATCAAGTCTCATTTTTAATGCAAATTTAAGAAAAAAAATAAAATATTTTTCAATGGAAGTGCAGAACTAAGATGAATACTGGACATACACAAAGAGATAAGGCATGTGTTTCTGTTCAGTTGTAAACTTGTAGTGCATTCTCTGTTTTGTAGTTAGATAGGAACTTACAGGAACAAATAATGGCATCTTTCTAAAGATGAGGGTTAGAACTGAGACCCACAGGCTTATTACAAACACAGGATGACTCTGCAGGAGACTTGAAGAAAAGTTTTATTAACATCTTACAGTAAGTCAGCAGCTGGGCAAGGATGCAATTTAGTAATGTTTCAAAAATTGTGTGTGCAGAGCACAGTGATCTTATTCCCAGGAATAAATTTAGAATTGAGAGGAGACCTCATGTGAAACCTGTCTGAGGGCTTTCTTATTTGGGAGCATTATATTGTAGGAAGTTAACCCTTTTTTAGATGCAAGATGCCTGTGGATATACCCAGCTCATGGAAAGTTCTTGAACTTCCAAGACCTATTTTCTTTCTGACATCCATGGTTGGGTTTGGATTTTTTTCATTTTATATCGGTGAAAATGAGACAGATGTAGCCTACTGTTGTTCTAGATAAGCCGATTCAGCTGCTGAGATTTTATTGTTTTGGCTGAAATTGTAGGCTTTAATGATCCTATGAAATATTTAGTGATGGATGAATTGTAATATTTTGAAAAATGGGAGGAAAGTGTTGCCATTCTATATAGGGTAAAATAAATTTAAGCAGTTGATGCAGTTCTTATAGTGAAACATCACATCATGTGTACAAATAAGATAAAAGTGTAATCTGAATGAGACATAATGGAAATGCTTTCCAGGTAAAACTTCACAAGAGTTTCTAGTTTAAGTACCTTTCTATTCCAATTATATCTTCATATTTTTCTTGTGGTTCTGTATGAATATTTTTATTCCAGGTAAAACTTCACAAGAGTTTCTAGTTTAAGTACCTTTCTATTCTAATTATATCTTCATATTTTTCTTGTGGTTCTGTATAAATATTTTAAATTTAATTCAAGCAACTGATCAGTCACTTTTTTTCTTTACATAGCAGATGGTACGTGAACAATACACTACAACAACACCAGGCACAAGCCTAGAGAGGCCGAAGAACGAATATGTCTACAAAATTGGAATTTATGGCTGGAGAAAGCGATGCCTCTACCTGTTTGTTCTCCTCCTGCTTATCATCCTAGTTGTAAATTTTTCTTTAACAATTTGGATTCTCAAAGTTATGTGGTTTTCTCCGGTAAGTGTCCTCTTTAATTTTCCATTATTTTCATATTGTCTTCTCTTCCCTGGCTCACTAGCTCACTTATTTTGTGTGTACATCAACGTCTCTGTATGTAATAGATAGTTCTTTTTAGTTCCTTCACAAGTGAAATTGGTACTTGGCTTGAAAGTACATATGAAACTTCTCTTTGAACAAACTTACTGATCTGTAATTTCTGTATTGGTCATGATCATTAAAATACTGCAGTTGTTGATGTTTTATATTGAAGCAAATCCTGGCCATTTTAAGAGAATGCACTGTGCTGTTGTCTCATAGTCTCTGTTTAGTTTCTTGGTGTTAAATTGATGACAGTTGATGTTTTTCTTGGTTTCCTTCTCCTGTTTATCAGCATTTGAAATTTAGCAATTTATTTGACCACTTAATTGCAGCTCAGAGGTAATAATTACTGCTTCATGCTTGAGGTTAAGCAGCTATATTATTCAGGAATAAATTTAGTAATTGCCATATATATTTTAATATTTATAATGTAATTTTACACGTGGTAGATTAAAGGGTAACTTTCAAAAGTCTGCAAGATGTAGCTTTAGTCAGAATGCAATAAAATGCACCAGTGAATGTTGAAGCTAAGCTAATTTGCTTCTAACATGCAGTCGTGATACACAGATGATTTGGATAGTCTTGTTACAAGAAAACCAATAATAGTAAGTTCCTACAGCTCTCTTCCTGCTACTGAAGAAAGTGCTATATTAAAATTCCCATTATCTATCATTATTGTGCCTCTGTCACCAAATGAAGGCCATTTTATCTTCATAAAAGCGTTTCTATACTCTACTTCGTTTTACTATAAGGGAAGTAGGTTAATTTTAAATGCTGTCTACTAATATGGTTACTAGCATTTGAATTCCCATCACGTTTCTTTCTCCACGTCAGTATTTTAGCACAGATTACAACGCAGAACATTTTAAATCGCATTTAAATTTTCTGTTACACAGTTCACATGGAAGATGTGTGCTTAGTGACTGTACATCATGAATCACAGAGAACACGAAGAACTTGTTTTCTGTGTGGCTCAGGTTTATGTTTTTAATGAGTTTTAAAAATTATTTTCTGTTGGTTTGGTTTCTTTGTATGATACAGGGCATTTGTTCTCTAATATCAATAAGGACTGAAAAAATAGTATCAGAAACTCCAACTCTAGGAACTCCTATCTCCTATTAGTTATCTGAAAGGAAGGCATCAAATGCCTCAGTCTGTTGAGGCAGAGTGTTCTTCTGCCTTGGCAGCAAGTGCAGGGAAAAACAGATAGGGTACTGCAGGCTTACATTCTTTTACAGGGCAGACTATGAATGCCATAGTAATAAATTATTTCATTCCTGTGACTTCACAGAATCACAGAATAACCAGGTTGGAAGAGACCCACTGAATCATCGAGTCCAACCATTCCCACCAATCCCTAAATCATGCCCCTAAGTACCTCATCCACCCTCACTTTAAACACCTCCAGGGACGGTGACTCAACCACCTACCTCCCTGGGCAGACTATTCCAATGCCTAAAGACCCTCTCTGTGAAGAATTTTTTCCTTACCTCAAGCCTAAATCTCCCCTGGTGGAGCTTGAGGCCATTCCCTCTCGTCCTGTCCCCTGTCACTTGGGAGAAGAGGCCAGCACCCTCCTCTCCACAACCTCCCTTCAGGTAGTTGTAGAGAGTAATAAGGTCTCCCCTCAGCCTCCTCTTCTCCAGGCTGAACAACCCCAGCTCTCTCAGTCGCTCCTCATAAGATTTGTTCTCCAGCCCCTTCACCAGCTCTATTGCTCTTCTCTGGACTCGCTCCAGAGCCTCAACATCCTTCTTGTGGCGAGGGGCCCAGAAGTGAACACAGGATTCGAGGTGCGGTCTCACCAGTGCCGAGTACAGAGGGAGAATAACCTCCCTGGACCTGCTGGTTAAGCCTTGCCTGATACAAGCCAAGATGCCATTGGCCTTCTTGGCCACCTGGGCACACTGCTGGCTCATGTTCAGTCGGCTGTCAACTTGCAAGAGACAACAAGGGCAACAAGATGTGCTGCATCCGTGGGTGCAGAGAACTTCCTGATTCTCTTGCAAAGTCACCCTCTGCCAAATTTGAAATGTTATGGAAACCAGGGAGATCCTCAGTTATTGGGGGAAAGTCAGTGTTGAACTGGTCTTCAAAAAAAGAAGTCAGTCTAGTCAATTATGGGCTACTCAGCCTCACTTTAGTCCCTGGCAAAATGATGGAGCAAGTCCTCTTGGAAGTAATTTCAAGGCCTATGAAAGGGAATAATTTAATGGGGAACAGTCAGCATGGATTTGCCAAGAGTGAATGATGCCTAGCCAACACGATTACCTTCTGTGATAAAATGTCTGGATTAATAGGTAATGGGACGGCATAAGATGTCATTTATTTTGACTTTAGCAAGGCTTTTGACGGTCTGTCTTGATATTTTGTACCCTAGTTAGGGCAGCCAAGCAGATGAGTAAACCAAAAATGACTGGATGGCCAAGCTTGGAAGGTAATTATTGAAGTGCTGTCCTCTAAGTGTGAGCCAGTAATAAATTTAGCAGGGTCTGTCCTGAGAACAGTCCTTTTTAACAACTTTATCAATGACTTAGAAAAGTTTAACAGAAAGCTTGCTCACTGAGTTTGCAGACAATAACAGTTTGGATATACCTCAATAATTTCAAGGCTTGGGACAACATTTAGAGGAGTGTAGAGAGGCTGGAGGAATTGTCCAATATTATGAAGTTTGAGAAGGACAAATGCAAATCCTTCTTCTGGAAAGCAAGAGTCCCTGACACCAGCAGAGGCTGGGACTGCCTCGGTGGGGGCAGCCCTGTGGAGAAGGCCTGGGGTTGGTGAGCAGCAAGCTGAACATGAACCAGCAGTGACCCTTGCAGCAATAAAGGCCAAAAGCGTTCTGGGCTGTGTGATCAGGGGCAGAGGCAGAGACTACAGAAAGGAATTATCTCCTTTTAGACAGAACTCATTAGACACACACGTAAATACAGCATCCAGTTTCGAGCCTCCCAACAGAAGAGAGATATTGATAAGCTTTGACTGGTCATCTGATATTGCCGAGACAGAATCTCTTGTTTTTCTATAAATAATGTTACATTAGTGATTTCCTCTGAAAAACTCATTATTAATCTTTCTCATTCTTCTGACGGAAGAGAAATGCTTTGCAGGACAAAATACATTAGTTCCCTCTTTTGCCTTGTTGTCTTAATTGATTAAAATATCTGCATAATTTTAAAATGGTCCACTGATTCTTAGCTTATAACATTTTAATTTCAAGGCTATCAGTTATACTAGACTAGACACTATAATATGAGATGAAGACTTATCCATCTAAACACTATCACAGCCTGAAATGTTTGACTAAAAAAATACTAAAGATATTGAATGCAAGAATACTCCTTACTATCATTGTTGTTTTCCAAATCCTTATTGTGGTATAAACTATAGGATTGGGCATTTCCATTTTTGTAATTGGAGCTGTTTTGACTTTTATGGAACAACTGACTTTTTCCATTGGACTGGAGATAGCACATGCTTTAGTTGTCAGATGATTACAGCACTTACTTTGGAGACTGAAGCTTCTGTTGTAGCTTCTGATCCAATTAATATTTAATAAGTAGGACAAACTTAAAAAAGAGAGAATAAAAGATTCCAAACGTTAAATGTAATATAGTCTGTTGGTTAGATCATGTATTTCTAGGAGAAAGTATGAGATCAGATTTTTCCAGGAAAAGAAGGAATTTTAATCTAGGAGTGCAATGACCCAGTTGAGTCCTGCAACCTCTTGTTCTTACGTAAAACAATATTAATACCTCTTTACAAGGCTATTCTTTATCTTTATAGACTTTATTAATAAGATGGACATGCAGGAAATTTTGACTGTGTTCATGTCCAGTGGTGATCAGATAATTTAACTGCAAGAATATGAGTTTGTCTTGGTCTGTTGGACAAGTGGGGAGGTTTTTTGAGGATCTATATTTTGGAATTTGATTCTTAGATTGTATAAAGATCTTCCATACAAATTGTGCAACCAGAAATTCAATATTGACATGACTATGGAAGGCTGTATGACTAGCAACAATTTGGAAAAATTGGACAGTATTCAGCTAATTTATATAGCAAAGTCTTATACAATACTGAGCATCTGAAAACTTTACAGAGACTAGCTGCTTAGTAGGAGACATTAACAATAGGTATTCGGCTTCTCAATTTTTACATGATTGATATGATTTCACAACTAGAATTCTTAGCTTGCATTGTTGTGGGCTAAAGATTTCTGAGATTTCTGAGGGTTTTGTTGAGGTTTTTTGTATTTTTACTTTTCCCTTATGTATGTATTCCTTAGAGAAAACGTAAGTACAAGAGACTGATTTCACATTTTCTCTTGAATATAAGAAACTTTAGCTGTCCTAATCTGCTGCCACATATAAAATTAGTACTCACATACTCAAAACTTCACCCATAGTACTAATTCATTGTATCTACACCATAATCAGTGAAAACTTAGACCACAACTTTTATATCACTATTGAATTTCATAGATTGTCATGGCAGTACTGTATGTGAAACACCATGTGAAAAACGTACCCATTCAGGTGGTTATCATTTCTGATGCAACAGGAAAGCTTGTTCAGAAACCCCACATTAATTCAGTTTTGATATCATTCAGGTTCTGCTACATTATTGTAACGACAGCAACAGTCATGTGTTAGAGATTATTCCTTAGATTTTTAGCCTCTATTTGAGAAACCCTTGTTACCAGGGTTTTTCATGGTTATCACAGCTATCATGATCTCATAAAACAATTGTCCTGTTTCGTGTTGAAAAGAACAGACAGTCATGAAACAAGAATGTTTCCCAGGACAATTATTTTCTTTCTGCCTGGAGACTGGAGTTTGGCATGAAGGTTTTTCTCTGACAAGCAATTTTAAGCACAGTAGGAGTAAGAGGCAGAGAGGTCTTTATCATTTTAGATGTTCTGTCAATCAAATGTGATTTGAATCTGCACTCAATCCCATGTTCTTCTGTCATCCATGTTAAATCTTACTTAGATTTAAGTCACTGACAAGAGGAAAGTCAAGCCCTAACACTAAGTCTTAGAACAACCTGTGGATTACTTTATCATGACATGAATGAACTTGGTACGTGAAGGGTCAAGCACACAATGTCTGGTCCATCAATGCATATTCTAAGCGTGGTTCTTCATAAGAACAGGACTAATGTTTAGCTTGCTCTCATAGCTGTGCTTCAGCTGAACATAAAGACATAGGCAGTTAGAACTGAGATGGTCTCTGCACATTTAGGCTAGAGAGTAGTCTTTCAGTTTCTCCTTTATGCACAAGCATTTCTGGCACTGGAATAAATAAAATAGTTGCTACAGTTAGACAAAAAATACAGGGTTTTCCAAATATTATTCACAGGTATTTTTTTATTTTGGCTTACTTGTAGTTAATGAATGCTTTACCCATAGGCCTGTTCCCAGAAACTTTTATTACAGACATACCAATCTGCTAATCTTCCTGGGTTCTCTTGAGCAATTAATAACTATAAATAAAGGATTAAAATTATTTTTAATTATTGTCCAAATTTTTCTGTAAGGCAATGTCAATTCATTTATATTATGTTTAATTGTATAAGAAATGTTGAAAAGCTAACTAAATATAATCTCACAACCAATGGCTATATATACACAACTGTTGGCAGAGAATGATAGTATATAAATTCTATAAATATTATATGTATTTTATAAGCAATTACTTAAATAAGTAACTATATACACACTTGTAAAATTCAGGCACCGAAGATGAAGGAGCTTGCTTAAGGAAATATGAAAAATAAGAAGCTAGGAATGTGGTGAATTAAAAAACCCCAAAAATTTAACTGAAAGTCAAGTAATTCCTTCTGACAATGAGACTTACTAGACTGTGTAATAGCATGCCTTATTAAATTGGAGGTGGCCAATCATTTGAACATTTAAACCCAGACTAGACAGCAATAAAAATGTATTGTAAAGAACATGAGTTCTTCCTCACTGCGGATATACACTAATGAATTTGTACAGACTTTCCATGCATTTTGTCATTAATAGCGTATGCTCCATGAAATTAGATGCCATTTTGAGAATGTTACACTTTTAAATATTCAAATGAAATAAAATATTTAATTATTCACATATTCTCATCCTAAATTTTAGTAAAATATTTTCATGTCAGAACACTAATATTCCATATGTTCTACTCTGAATAATCCTGAATAGCTGTATTTTGATATTTTTCCATTGAATGAAATACAATTTGCCTACAACCAGGACAGTTATTCGCATTGTCTCTGTCAGAAAATGAATATTTAAATACCTTATGCAAATAATAATGGCATGAAAAGAAAGATATTGAGATACTGCAGAAAAACTGTTACCAAAGTAAGCCAGACTTCTCAGTAGCGTGATATACACTTGTATATATATAGAAAGTATTTTCTTAAAGCATTTGATTAATCTGATATATATGATGAATCAAATCATGTATGTAAAGAGTGGGGAAGAACTTGTCAAAAGTTCTAAATGTAACCAAAAAAGAATTGCAAAAAATTCTCATCCTTTCCAACTTTATATTTCATTTCTTTGTCATTACTGTGACCTTTTAGGTAAATTGTATCATCAATGTGTACAAATACATGTTAAGCTATTATTTTATTGATGCATAGCATATATTAATACCAGTGCTTAGAATTCAATGCTATTGTCAGAACTAGAGTAGGACTCACTGTGCTCTATATATAGAGAAAATTGAACTAAAGTTTTGTTTTCCATTTTGCCTTATAAGAGTTACAAAAATGTGCATATTAATAATGTCATTAGAGAAGCATTATAGTAGATGATTATGTTTTTGTATGTAAAATCTCTGTGGTCACAAGTACTGATCATTGTAAAATTTTGTACAAGGTATAAAAAGCAGTAATGGTGGCAATTAGCGAAGGTAACCAAAACACTGCTCTTAAACTTGATTTAATCAGTAATACTAAGAGTGGGTAATTCAAAATTACATTGGGCTGTTATTGGAGACGATCTATTTTTGACTGCAATATACTGCAGTGGTTGCTATTTAATATGATAATATCATTCTAAAATAAATCTGCATATAACTGGAAGACAAAACATAGGGTAAACTATTGAAGTAATTCTTCCACACAGAGCTGTAGACTTCATCAGCAGTGCTTTATGAGGCATACAACATCCTCCTGTCCTTCTTTCATCTCACATTTTTGTCATCTTTACTATACAGCAAATTCTATCAAGGTGGAGATGCTCGCCACTGTGTACTTAGGCAAGGCACAGAGCACTGAGACTGTAAGATGAAATGTTCCCTAGTACAAGTGATAGGATTTAGAATACTGAATCAATATATAGTCTGTGTAATCATATACACCATACAAATATCCCTGATTCCTCAGAGGAATTCAAGAAATAAACATCATGCACTTTTGTTCAGAGGAAAATCCTTTTGACAAGCTTTACAAATCAAAGGAAAAGATTTTATTTAATTTCTTTAGCTAAATTGTATAATTATAACTGTTAATATATAAAATCAATTAGCCAGCTTATAAAACTCAATTCCTGAATAAGTATTCGTGGCAATGAAAATAGCAGTGCATTTTTCTCATCTCAAGTAAATCAGTCACACAGGATGTAATGCCACACGTAATGACTTTTTTTCTTTATTAGCAGTGTTACCCAGCTTTGAAATTCCTGTCTGTGCAGTAAAGAACCAGAGACAGAATTTGGTCCTTGCTGAACTAGGAAACAAAGCTGGAACTGAAGCTGTTTTGAGAAGTGATTTTCAAATCTTGAATATAAAATCATAGAATCATAGAATATTTAGGGTTGGAAGGGACCTCAAAGATCATCTAGTTCCAACCCCCCTGCCATGGGCAGGGGCATCCCACTAGATCAGGTTACCCAAGGCCTCATCCAACCTGGTCTTGAACACCTCCAGGGATGGGGCAGCCACAGCTTCCCTGGACAACCTGTGCCAGTGTCTCACCACTCTCATGGTGAGGAAATTCTTCCTAATGTCTAGTCTAAATCTGCCACTCTCCAGTTTATACTGATTCCCCTTCATCCTATTACCACAAGCCTTTATAAACAGTCCCTGTCCAGCTTTCTTGCAGGCCCCTTTCAGGTACTGGAAGGTCCCTATAAGATCTCCTCTGAGCCTTCTCTTCTCCAAGCTGAACAAGCCCAACTCTCTCAGCCTGTCCTCGTATGAGAGGTGCTTCAGCCCTCTGATCATTCCTGTAGCCTCCTCTGGACCCATTCCAACTGCTCCATATCCTTCTTGTGTTGAGGATCCCAGAACTGGACACAGTATTCCAGATGAGGCCGCACAAGAGAGGAATATAGGGAAAGAATCACTTCCCTCAACCTGCTGGCCATGCTTCTTTTGATGCAGCCCAGGGTATGGTTAGCCTTCTGGGCTTTAAGTGCATGCTGCCGGCTCATGTTGAGCTTCTCATTGACCAGCACCCCCAAGTCCTTCTCTGCAGGGCAGCTCTCAGTCACATCATCAACTAGTACCTATAGTAACTCATAGCTGCCATTATTTTTAAAGGACTGTTAATTCTATATATCAGGACAAAGAAGACCTGAAAATATCTTGAAAGTGTGCATCTTAAATATGAATCCTATCTTATGAAAAAATCTCATCCAAACTAAGCAAATGTCAATGATATGATTATTTTAAATATTTCATAGCCATTTCCTTAAAAAAACTGTTGCATTCAAAGTGGCCATTTACTATTGTACATCATGGAAAATTACCTGTCCATTTTGTAGTCATATCTGCAAAGAGTATTTTAGTTGGTGTCCAGCCCTAAGCCAGGTGAGATTAGTTTCTATAGCAGGAGTGCTTGCTGTTGCTAAGTGCTCTGATTTGACCAATGTCTTCAACAGAAAAGACAAGACTCCAATCTCATCTACGAAAAGGAGTCAAGTAATGTTCTCTGAGCACAGGAAATAACACTTGCAACATAATATGAGAGGTGGCATCAGTAATGTTTTTATACCAAGCACATACTCAGCTCCAAAATAGATATTGTAAGTCAAACAGAGTTTCATCAGATTCATTACCAATCCTGTTTTGCTGATTGCTCTTTAACAATCTCTACCCACAGCCCTATTATCTCAATGAAACAGTACACTCTTGTTTGCAAAGCAAGTTCTCTAAATGGTAATTGCTGCAAGAAGTATTGCAGTGAAAGCTGGATCTGTAAGGACAGTGATAGAACTAGCTTTGTGGCACAACAAATGTTGTCTTGGTCTTGGTCTGAACTTGCCAAGGTCTTTCCCTGGACTGGCCTAAAGTAGGATGTAAGCATCCTACAAGTAAGAAAAGGCATTACCTGAATGAAGTACTGCATCCTATCTACTCTAAAGTTAATATCATTATGGGTTCCAATCAGCAACTCTAGCATGTATGGACTTCCAATATCTGGAAAACTTAAGCAGATATTACACAGAAACATAAAATCATGAAATCACTGAATGGTTTGAGTTGGAAGGGACCTAACATATCATCTAGTTCCAACCTCCATACCTCTCACTAGGTCAGGCTGCCCAAGGCCCCATCCAGCCTGGTCTTGAACACCTCCAGGGATGGAGTATCCATAGCTTCTCTGATCAACGTGTTCCAGTGCCTCTCTATCCACACAGTAAAGAATTTCTTCTTCGTATCTAATATAAATCTACCCTCTATCAACTTAAAACCACTACACTTCATCCTGTCACTGCACTCCATGAGAAAAAGCCACTCCCCATCTTTCCTGTAGACTCAGAATTTCAAATCAAACATGCTATTAAATCCTCAGACAGGAGCTACTTTAATTTGAACTAAGTACACGTTAAAGCTAATATTTGGATCTTAGTGATTTTACTGTTGTTACCGTTATTATAACATATGGATATGCTTGTCTTTCCAGTACTTGGTCTCTTCCCAAAAGAGGAAAATACATCTTCCTGTACAAGTATTAGCCAATACAAAAATCAGAAGTTTAATTTCCCTTGTTTAGAGGAGTCTGAGGACTGTAATTGATTCCAATGCTGAGAAGGTGCAGAAAAAGTAGTGATATGATAAAATAAAAAGAGTGGTTGACCCAACAGAGTGAGCCCTAATGTGTACCGATTTTTATGTTGGCAGGAAAAAGCGAATTACAGTTATTGGTTGAATTTATGTGACTAGAAATACTCATCATAAACTGAATGAATGTTCCTCATATGTTATCCTCTTTTCTAAGGGTCATGTGCCTACAGGAGCAGAACTCTACATGGTATTGGCTTGGGAGATAAATCCCCAATACATCATACAATGCTCTTTTGACCCAGCGAGCAACACACAGCATGAGGCTGATCTACCTAAGAGCAAGTCATTGAGTGCAAGAGCAATAGAACTACAGTTGCTCATTTCTGCTCATAGAAGTCCCACAGCAATGTGCGATGTGCCTGTCTTCCCAAGTGAGTTTCTTGGTTGTAAGCCAGAGCAGCAGGTCCCACTATCACAACAAGTGAATGAGAAAAAAATCTTGCATCCTATTTTAATAAGGCAGACCTGTACTGCCAGCCATACCAATGCTGTCAAACTTGCTTTGTCCAGTCAGGTCTATCTTTTCCTCAACACAGATGTTCACCCTGAAGGCAGCAGTCATACCACCAGACCGTCAGGATGACTTCTGGAACTTTTTGGTCCTGAAAGAGGACTCTCATTCCACAGTTCTCTGAAAGAAACTTAAGGGCCTTTTTACAGCTTAAGGACATTCTGCACTTCTCCACTGGCTTTGTGGAGAATGGAACTGCTTTCCATCTTTTCAGAGGGAAAATATTTTAAATTTGTTGCACCTAGAGTCTGAGAGAACAATAACCCATCCAAGATGGTTCTCCAATCCAGGTGCTCCATAGAACAGTGAATCTGAACTAGGATTCTAGTGGTGATAGCTACGTATTTCAGGTAGTTTAGTGTATCACTATGTAGACAATTCACTGAATAGCTTTCAAATATCCTATAGACCGTGATTTCTGAATCAAAGAGCCTTTTGTTGAACTTCTGTGAGGTTTGAACCCACTTAGATCTTGAATTTCTTGTAGATGGCCTATTCTCTGTTTCTACAAGCACTTACCTTCTTGAGAGCATTTTCAACTGATACAAAATACCGCAGTTGAAGGCATCCTGTTACTCCAATTAGAATCTGCCTAGCAGTTTTGAAATGAAAACTGGTCACACTTTTCTGAACACTAATGCTAAATTGCGTCTTTGGTGCATAAACATTTGGCAGCTGCCAGCAGTTTTCATGCCAGTCAGCTCCTTGCAACAGTAGTCTTGGTGTCTACAAAAAACCTCTTTCATCCTCTTCTTCTATACAGTTCAGTCCCTGCCTTGCTGAGGGCTTTGAGTAATTAGAAAACATTAATCTCATAGTTACATGCACATCTTGCTGCTCAGGGCCAGCACACTTGAACAGTGACAGTCGCTAGTATGAGGATAACGAGAATCCAGATTTGCCGTATATCTGCTAAATTTTATGAAGCACTATTTTTCCCCTGGATCAATATCTTATTGTATAACTGCATCAAAGTCTGTGTCTAAGTGATATTTGGACCCTTTCCTCAAGTCGATAGAAATATTTGTATTCAATTTGAATGCTTTCAGAATCAATCCTTGAAACTGAAAGCATCAAGGTTGTTCAGCACTGAGGAAGTCACAATACTCAGTAAATAATAATCGGTTTCTTTTAAATAGTAATGTAAGAAGCAGAGTGGTTGTTGGGAGAATATTATGTGTAACTATTATACTTCTCCTTTTTATGGAACTTATCACTGGATCTCAGTGCATTAGGGTGCCTGTTTATCCTAAATCCCTGTCTTTTATATTCCATGTAACTTCAATTTACCAGTTATAAAAAGAAGATGATAAAATTTCCCCATCTCACAATACTGCAGAACTCAGTACTTTTCCAATCTTGAGATAATCAAATATTATAGTAGTCAGGAAACAATAACTGTTTACAGTCACAGTGGTAATAGAAGTGAGGATCCTTATGTGAAATCTACATTTTTTGTTGTTCTCATATATGTTACAGATTTTGTCTGTTAGTCATCACAGATAGTCATTTACGCAGGTAATTAAAGTCTAAACTTCCTTATGTTTTTGCATTTCCTGAGTAGTCAATGACAATGGATATGAGGCTTCTATTCAAATATGTGAGAATATGAGCTTCAAGTCAATGCTTATATTAAATATCTGATGAAGAAAATAGAACGTACTTCAGGACGTACTTACATAAAGTAATCCTGAGTGATATGACTGGATTTACTGAAAAATAAGAGCTTATAGATAAGTTTAAGTGCCAAGCTTTGTCACATAGCTTATTATTCTTGATATCAAAGATATTCCTTTGTTTATATAGCACTTTTAGAGTAAGCATTGCTGAAATATCTGAATCCATTAGATAGAGTGTGCTGAGTAAATTGCATAATCATCTTTTTCAATATCAATTCTAGAGTTTTTGTCTCTACTAAAAAATTCTTCCTGGCAAAGCCTAAGGCAGGATAGAGATTGCCACCCAGAGTTTGTTAATTCCCCCTGATCTGCTTCAGAACAAGGATTAATTGCTACTTCTTCCTCCGCCTTCTTAAATTTCACTGTCATTTTTATACTTTATAATATAATGCCTATTAAGTTCTTTATATTCCAGGGAAAATATGCCAATTGCTCTTAAACTCAATGTTTAATATAATATACTTTCATCTGATGAGAAAGAACATGAAATCAGAGTGATAATGACATCCTAAGTTTAGTTATTTAAATGAGAGCCATTTGCTTTTTACAATTTCCTGATGCCTCACATCTTATTTTTCAAAAGTTTTTGTTTTGAAACCTATGTGGTTTTGTGGTGTTGAAGTGATCTTTGTTTTGTGTCACAAATTAGAAAAAAAAGTCTATAGTCTTCACTAGAAAAAAACTATTTCTAAATCACGCTGTGCTGCCTAGGAATTGTGATTATGAAAGCGATAGAGGGCTTATCGTAAGTATTATTTTAGTTTTTCCTCATGAGATGTATCGCTGTACACTAGGTACTTTTTAAAAGCTTTGCAATGTTCTACAATTTCGTAAATGTATCTACTGCCACTAAGAAAAGTCAGCACATTATATATTTCAAAGCAGTAAAATATTTACATGGAATAAAAGATTCCATAAATAGCTGTTCTAAAAGCCTCTTTCCTGAAATCAATCCTTGCTGAGGAGGAATCACAGTTGTACTCTCCAGTGGTGTGAACTACCGACATAAATATTTCTTACCTTATGGAATTTAGGTAATTTCTCTCTTTGTTTTTCTTCAAGCCTGTTTTTAAAAAAAAAGCTGCAGTTTTTCATTGAAGGCTGGTGAGATGTGTAATTTTACATTATATGTGTATTTATGTATAAAAGAATATATATGTAACCTTATTGGTGAGAACATAACATTTTGAAATTAACTACAGTCTCTTAAAAATAGAACATTTTTCAGTGGTAGGCATAATTCATTAGATAAACAGGTTGTTGCTGTGTCACCAGTAGCCTGTTGTGTATCTCTTCTCCTCTGCTTATGTGGAGAACAATATGAAAAATATTTGGAGTAGAAATACTTCTTGAATTTATTTTTTAGCCCTTTCATCTACTCCTTGTAGTGTGAGCAGTTGACTTGAAATATTTTATTATGTGGCCAAGCTGTAAGGCTGCAAATTTCTTATCAAGGTTTCTCTCATTTTTCATGGCAGGGGGACGGATGACTCCTTTACAATTTAAATAAGTTAAATAAGTTTCACTTACCCATGAAATACCTTACAGCTGAAGCCTGCAACTTCTCAGATGTACTTACTGAAGTAATTCCTCACTCATTTTTCACGTTCTCGGTTCTGTGATAATGGTTAGAGAAAGTAGAAAAAATGAAATATGGGCTGGAAAGCACACCTGGGTTAAAATTAGGAAGGAGCAACTAGGAGAGAATAAGGAAGGTACAATAAGCTGACAAGCAGGTGACAGAGAGAAAGGAAGATGGTAATGAGAGCTGGAGCCTTTATCTATCAGAGGAGGAAAAAAACCCAAGAAATGAAAAATTAATTTAAAAAGTAATTTTTGAAAATGGAAGCAAATAAAAATCCCTCTTTGTCTCTTCAATAGGCTTAGAAGTATTACTTTCATTGTAAAATACATTATTGATAGAATAAACCCTGAGATGTTAACATAAGGTTTATTTTATGTAAGTACCCATGTAAGAGTTTATTGTTCATGATATTTTTAGAAGGCAAGTAGAAAGGCTATTACAGCAAAGCCAATACAAATACACTTTTTTAAAGTTAATGACTGTAATATTGTATTATTTTCCTCAAAGTGCCAACTTTAATGACTTTTTCTTGAAAGCAATAATTTCTTAAAGAAAAACACTGGAAGAAACAAAGAATTCTCAAAATTTGAAATGCATTACTATGGGTATCTTTATCAATAGATGTGGAGGCAGGAAGCTCTGAAGATTTTCAATTTACAAAAAATTCTTGTATCTTCTCCTTAGACTGGAATGGGACACCTGCGTGTTACAAAAGAAGGCCTTCGTCTTGAAGGGGAATCAGAATTCTTATTCCCTCTTTATGCCAAAGAAATCCATTCTCGAGTGGTAAGCAAATAATCTTTCAATAATGCTAAAATAAAATTAATGCATTTATGAGCTGTTGAATTTAGGTCCAGGCATCTGTCATGAAAATACATATATGTGTATGTACAAATATTTTTGCATACATCACGAGCATGATCATTAGCTCAGTATTCTGATATTATGGCAAAATTAACATTTTTCTCTTAGGCTTGTGATAGGAAATAGCTCAAAAAGGAATTGTAAAGACCACGGTATATATGTAATGCTAAAATTTTGAAAATGTGTAGCATTTTTCATTATTTTAAATGAGATTGTTTTTTAATGCAGGCTTCCCTGTGAAATCGCTTGGTTTGTTTGTTCATCCATTATAGAATAGTTTCAATATCTCTAAAATTAGTGGATCCCATTGGAAAAGTTATGATTTCTCTAATAAATTCAGTTTTTTCACTTCTAGAACAATTATATTAAATGTATGATATCTTTATATACTTATGTATATAAAATCTACAGGATTAAATGGAAATATTTAAGTTTTAATCTTGTTTATATAGATGGAACAATTTATTATTGTTATTATTAAGATAGAAAAGGAATAACATACATTATTAAAGAAAATATTTTTCAAGCAGATTAATTTTAAAATGGCACTGAGGATGAATATGGTATAAAAGATTTTTATTGAACTACTGGATTTTGAGGGAGGAAGAGAAAAATCTGAATTGGTTATTAATTATCGAGATGAACTCTGACACTTACTCCAAGGAACTTTTTGTCAAGTGCTACCTGTTTCTGGCCAACAAAATGAATATTTTTCAGAAGTATCAACTGTAATTCAAACACTCACAAAATAAATTCATGTTTTATGAAGATTGTCATCAATCAATGGACATTTCATTGAATAAAGTACTATTCAATGAGACGGAAAGCCAAATATGGCTCTTTTATTACTTCAGACATACTCATCCTAACCAAGATGGAATAGCCAGGTTATGAAACTTCTGAGCCTAGGGAAAAAGTTACTGTTTGCATCACTGTAGCAAGAGAAAATGTAAATATGTTTATCAGAAAACACGGTCAATATAGGATTTAGGATGAGATTATTAAAATGCTTTATTACTGAAATCTAAGCAATGCAAACATGTTTTACATCTATTTAGCCTTTGTTTTTCTCTCTTTCTACAAGCATTTCCAGCAGCAGGAACAGCTCTGTCTTAGATGATGAAATTTCATTACTAAATCTGTATTTCTATTTTGTTTCTTATGCTGTATTCTTTCCTGCCTAATAGGCAATGGGAAAACAATTTATGTGCTTAAATGAATTTTTCCTGAGGTTGTTTATGCAATAAAACATGTAATTTTTTAAGACCAGCATAGCTAATACTTAAGAACTCCCCATGCCCCCAAAAATATCTTTATGCAGTGTTAAGCTACCATCCATGTTCTTGTAATATTCCTTCCAGCTCTTAATACGTTTGTACAACACTGGAAGAAAGAGGTGTGGAATCATCTGATATAAGCTTAGCTGTGTAATGACCCATTGTGATCATTAGTAGTATGCATTAACTAGAGCCTTCAGGCTGCTGCATGTCTCTGCCCCCTGTGAAGTGATAATGCATCAGAGGGGTTTTGTTTGTTTGTTTGCCTGCCTGCTTTTTGAAAGATTTTGTCTTCCTAGAGGCTTAATTGCCTGTAACTTGATATCCTGAGTGTCATCAGCATATTTATTTTCATAGTCACATATTTGTTATGATTTCTTTTTCTGTTTGCCTGTTAAAGAATTGGGCCACTCACAGCTATCATAGCTTCACCCTTCCCTTGACAGTATTCTCATTGAAGTCTCCTAACAGATTTTCTCACTTAATGAGGTCTACAAAGTACTAAGAAAATACGTAGCAGAAAATCTGCTTGCTGAGCATCATATCCGGAGCCACAAGTTTATGCCTGCATTATCAGTCAAACACAGAGTTCATAGAATCATAGAATAAACAGGTTGGAAGAGACCCACCGGATCGTCGAGTCCAACCATTCCCACCAATCTCTAAATCATGCTCCTAAGTACCTCATCCACCCTCACCTTAAACACCTCCAGGGAAGGTGAGTCAATCACCTCCCTGGGCAGACTGTTCCAATGCCTAAAGACCCTCTCCGTGAAGAATTTTTTCCTAATGTCCAGCCTGAACCTCCCCTGGTGGAGCTTGAGGCCATTCCCTCTCGTCCTGTCCCCTGTCACTTGGGAGAAGAGGCCAGCACCCTCCTCTCCACAACCTCCCTTCAGGTAGTTGTAGAGAGTAATAAGGTCTCCCCTCAGCCTCCTCTTCTCCAGGCTAAACAACCCCAGCTCTCTCAGCCGCTCCTCATAAGGCCTGTTCTCCAGCCCCTTCACCAGCTTTGTTGCTCTTCTCTGGACTCGCTCCAGAGCCTCAACATCCCTCTTGTGGTGAGGGGCCCAGAACTGAACACAGTACTCGAGGTGCGGTCTCACCAGTGCCGAGTACAGAGGGAGAAGAACCTCCCTGGACCTGCTGGTCACACCATTTCTGATACAGGCCAAGATGCCATTGGTCTTCTTGGCCACCTGGGCACAATGCCATTGTGTCTTAGCTAATAAATAGTCACGGAAAGATAAAACCTGACCTTCCTTTCCCACTTCATACTAGCTTCTTACCATTAATGTTCATTCTAACACACTGCTTAATTTTTCCTAAGACATTTCATTTTTTGTGTTAATTCTGCTAGCTTTCACTTTTTCTGGATATAATTTACAAAATAGGATTAATTTATTGTGCTCTCTTAGTGAATTTTTTGACATACTCCATCTTCCTACTTGTGAGATACCATTTTTTTTTAAAAAAATATATAAATTTGACTCAAAACTGTGTATTGCTTCTACCACTGTTATTAGGTAACTGTTATATTACAATTCTTTACATAAATCATGTTCAAATTCTCAGGTTAGGCCATACTCTAAGTATTAAATTACTATGGGGACATGAATTGAGAGCAATTTTCAGGGATTAGCCCTTCAAGATGCTGCATAGCCTCTTTTGGGTCTAGAAAGGTACCAGAAACCGTATATGTCAGAGACTGATCTTTAACAGTATTCTGGTAGGCAGAAACTCACTTTTTTATCTATTTTCTTACTTATCTATGAATAAGTATCCACTTTGAAGTCACAAGCAGGCATCTTGCTAATACCCTCTTCATATCACGTATTCCCTGATACTTTGGCAACTAAGATCTACTTAGGCACTCTTATCAGTTACCAGGTTATTAGATTCCTGTCCTTCAGATATAAAGTATGCTTTAGTATGAAAGCAACTGTACTGCAAAACATTTCCTCTCCTTTTTTTAAAGTCTACTAGTATGGCTACAATTTGCTGATCAAAATGAACGTGATCAAACTTTTTGTCTGCAGATAATTTTCTGATACTTAAAATCAAGTAAAGATAATTTATGATCTCCCTGAAAACCAGCTACATTTAAAGACAATTCAGGTAGTAAAACAAAGAAAAACATTAAAAGGACCCACTCAATTCCATTCTCATAAAATTTTAGGAAACTTCCAAATAATCCCTACCAGTTCTTTTGTCATTACTCTCCACCTATCTAGTCTGATGAAGCATAGCGGGCAGGAAAGTCTTTCAAAACCTGAGTGGGGAACTACCAATGGGCCTTAAGTACAGAGAGCTTGAGTGAAAGGTCTGGGAATACGTAATGGAGGTGTTACATCACCTGGGAGGCATTCAACAAGCGAAACACCAAGCCATGAGTTAACATGAAGGGGTGCTTTGGTTTTGCCACAAGTGGCTTAGAATGATGGGTAGGCATGAGGCTCTGACTGATCTGCAGATGTCCCACCTGTGATGCAACCTGTGACAATTCCTTAGTTCTTGATGTGTCTGCTTGCCCTGCCTAAGTAGAACATCTCACATACTTATTATCAGATTGGTTGGAAGTCCAAACCAGCAGTATGGGAAGAAGGGTAGAGCTGGAAAAGAGGCTGATAAGTGAGATATGAGTAGTTTTGACAGGGGCTTACGTATATGACCCTGGTTGTGTGTCCTTTCAAGGGCAGTATGCTTTGCTGCAGCCCCTCTTCTTGGATCCTTTCTTTGAGTGAGCTACATCTTTCTCCCTCCCGAGGCTGAGTCTTCTTCTCCCTCCTGCCACTTCCAGTAGTCCTCACATTCCCTGTAACTCTCCTGGGCCATGGTAGAGAAGTGAGTACGAATGGAAGATGTTCAAGGTGTCCATGGTCAGCCTTTTAGGTAGCAAAGTTTCTTTTCCAGTGATTTTAGGTGTAGAGAGGGCATTAAAAATTGTTGCATGATTCGTTGCCTTTCCTGCAACAAACTCAGAGTTAGCCTGTTGCAGCAGGGACAAGTGTCAACAGAAGTCTCTCAATTAAATACATCATTCAGCTCGGCACGGAATGGTTCAAACATCATCCTCCTGTTGGGCATATTTTCTTCTGTGCAAGTGTGTAGTTTTGCACTTCTGTTCAGGTTTTTACATAAAACTACATTCTTCCTAGGTCCTATTGTGCCCTATGACTTTCTATTTTTCCTTAGGTAATTTTCCAGCCACAAAGTTTTAGAACTAAGTATGATCTCTTTAAACTTTCATAAGAACATATGTTTCTTTAATTTGTTACAGTTCTAATTATTCTGCTGAATCTACTTTTTTTTTTTTAAATAAATATCAGGACTCATCACTGCTTCTCCAGTCTACTCACAATGTGACTGTGAATGCTCGCAATTCAAACGGGGAAGTCACAGGCAGATTAAATGTGGGTAAGTCTAAGTGATTTTTCCTTGCTCACTGTTTTGGAAACTTTTTAATGAATATTTGCAAAGAGCTTGCAGGATATAAAGCTCTTTTTACTGCTATGACCATGTTTGAATAGTCAAGCTGTCATTTAATAAGTACCATTAGTATATTTTCAGTTTCTCAGTTAAGCAATAATTCCATAAATATTTGAAGCACTTTTTTATTGCAGAGTTATGCACAATGGGTCACTGCTTAAGTTACTGTTTTTCTTGCGTAACTATCTATTGATAGTCACAACTAATTTTCTAAGAAAATGCAGCTGAACATAGCAGAGATGTCTGTATGTCTCTCTCCATCTCACAGAATCATTAAGGTCAGAAAAGACCTCTAAGATCATCCAGTCCAACTATGAGCCCAACACCATCATGCCTGCTAAACCATGCCCCAAAGTGCCACGTCTACATATTTTTCTAACACCTCCAGGGATGATAGCTCCACCACTACCCTGGGCAGACTCTTCCAATGCTTTACCACTCTTTCAGTAAAGAAATATTTCTTAATACCTAGGTTAAACCTCCCGTGGTGCAACTTGAGGCCATTTCTTCTCATTCTATCACTTGTTATTTGGGAGAAGACACCAACACCCACCTCACTACAACCTCCTTTCAGGTTGTTGTAGAATGAGATAAGCCTCCTCAGCCTCCTCTTCTCCAGACTAAGCAATTCCAGTTACCTCAGCTGCTTCTCATAACACTTCTCCAGACCCTTCACCAGCTTCATTGCCCTTCTCTGGAATTTCCTAGTATTCCAGAGACTAATTAATTTAAATAGATGTCTGAAAAAAATGCTGGTTCACAACTAGGAAATGTACATACTTTACTTTATTGGTAGCAGTAATATACATTAGTTTACTGAGAGAGATCAATAGTTTTAGTTAAATGTAGTTGATAGATCTTGGCATCAAAAATACCAGTCCTTACTTTATAAGTCATATTTTTGAGGCAAGAATTAAGACAATATGTGTCAGATAAAACAGATTTTTTTTTTTAGTTTTGTTATTATTTTTCAGCCTTTACTTGACTTTGAGGAAAAATGTGACAATTTGTTAACTTGTTGTACTAACATCCTTATGCAGCAAAGAATAAATTCCAACTTATATAACGGTAAGGCTAACCTCACATGCTTAAGGAGTTTACTAGGCTGGGACCCAGAGGAACATTGATGAGCAACTCTTCTATGCTGATGACACTGTGTAACTTCTGTGACAGTTCCTGTTTGAAGAATTATTATATTACGTCATTGAATATTTTCCAAGCTTCACTGTATTCAAAAAAACTTCAAATAAAAAATATAACTTATAAAGTAGCCTACTATTCCCCTTAAAAATGTATAATTCTACAATTAATCAAAATTTGGCCTTTAAAAGTTTCAGATCTCTTTTATTTTAATTTGAGCTAATTATTGCTCTTAAAAGAAGTCCTTAAATATTTATCAAAACATGATAGTAACATTCATATCTCACTTTGACAATAATTGAGGGTATGAAGTGTACAGTTCTTTTATTTTCATATTATTAGTACACTTATTAAACTGTTTTGCAGTAATTATCCATACAGTGACCACATGACCAAAAATGTACACATCACATGGTCAAATTTTCTCTGATGTGGCACACGTTCTATTGATTCTGTCTACTCCAAACTGTTTGACTGACCAGATGTGTAGCTCCAGTCATGTGCCTATCCTGCCTAACGTGAAGAAGTCTGCAGGAATTCCTTTGGGAAGGGCAGACCACAGAGCAGATCATTGTCTACCACACTAACCTGCCCAACTTGATCCCCACAGAAGTCTGAGAAACTTGCAGGTTAAATCATGTCAGACAGAAGCCCAAAGGCATGTCTTTATTTAACAGGTTATGTCCAGCCCGTCAGACTTATTTTACTGAAAGGAAAGATGTTTCAGTTGTTGTGCCAGTTCTCGTCCCAGTATCTATAGATCTCACACGAAGCCTGTCGAAAATAACAACTAATCTCAGGCCCTCCTGTTTTCCTACCTTCTTTTCCTCTTCCTCTTCCTTCTTTTTCCTTTCCCAGTCATAATTGTCTTCTGAGAGCATTAGTGAAAAGCAGTACCCAGAGTGAGGTGGAATGTACTAGATTCAAGAAAACTTCTAAACTGAAGACCCAATAGACAGAGAAGGGTAAATACAAACCGATATTGTAGAATATGGACTGTGGTGTTTACGAGCAAGAGTTCTGCTGAATGCAAGCAGTCACATCAGTCATGACCCATATTTAGTATTTTCCCTTCTTATTGGTAGTTTAATTTGGTTTCTTTGCTTTTCATCACCTGGCTTTGCTGGCCCTATTCCCAGGAATGTGCAGTTGAGTGTTATTGTACCTTATGATCTCAAGCCTCTCTAACCTTTTCCTAAGGGATTGCAAAATACTTAGTGTTGTCCAGGTGAAAAGTTGTCTGGCTCTGCAGAGGCTGCATCTGGCCTAGGCAATACGAGGAAACCAGTAGGAAGGAGCAGAGTGTAGCCTGGAAGACCTACATTTCAAATCTTTTAAATATTCAGTGTATAAAGGCATTCAAATTCAACACTGAAGCAGGAAAGTTCTGACAGCACTCTGGCTTGTGCTACAAGAAATGCTTAGGTAGGAGGGTGAAATAATTATCTGAGCCTGGAAAAATCAAAAGGAAGTGCTAAACTGCATTTGCATATTATCTGAAATATTTGATCTTGAAGTAATCTCTTTTTGACTGGCAATTCTGTTGATTGAATACATTAGTAATTGGCCATATGTGATGCCTAGTGTAGTTTGTAGCATTGTAAATACTAACATAAAATATTACTAATATTAAATCATACCAACTTTAGACCACGGAAAGTATTGAAAGGGCAGTAAGGATAGGAAAGTATTGAAAGGGCAGTAAAAACAATACTGTAAATAACTGTGATAATAAGTAAAGACATGTTCAAACAACATTGACTGAGGTAAGTGACAATCTGTTAAAGTAAATGACCATTTGTACATCGCTTGATATTTTTAGCCATTGTCCTTAGCCAGTAATAAAATTCATGCACGTAAGATGATGTTCTCTTTTAAGTATGAAAAATAGGTGTGTGACTGATTTACTTCAAATGCACAAGCCTTTGCTAAAGAATTAATGCCTTCTACAGTTGTCAGTGTGATGGACTATTCATCTTATAAATATGACTAGCTGGCATCATGAAGGAGCTATATAGATAAGTGTGGGATCATGGCAAAGATGACAGTATAATATAGTATCACTCATAAGATCATAGTGAAAATACCTTTTAACTCACAGAAGATTGTGATTCAAATGATCCATTAATATATTTTAATAAGTTACTAAGAGTGATTTAAATACCCAGTCTTCAATAGAAGTAATTCACAAGAAAGATGTGAAACAAATCTCTACTTGAGGAGTTTCTATGAAGTTCTTCACAAGAGGATAATAGGTTCATGCAAGAACGAAAAAGATTTCCCTCATGAATCACAGATATACAATATTATGTCAAATGAAAGCAACTTCCACCATGAGCATCCTTGTTTTAAATTTTCTACGTGCTCCTCAGTTTACCTGTATGACATACCTCTTGCAGAAGTTACCTGAAGCTCCTTAAAAATGCTCTAGGTCTTGTGGATTTGACTCTGATCTGCTGCCTTCAGAAAGCTAACTGCATCCAATACATTTAACTACTTGCTAGGAAAAGAATATCATGGAATCATAGAACCACAGAAGTTCGGAAGAGACCTTAAAGGTCATCTAGTTCCAACCTCCTGCCATGGGCAGGGATACCTTCCACTAGACCGGGCTGCACAAAGCCCTATCCAACCTGGCCTTGAACATTTCTAGGGAGAAGGCATCAACAACAACTCTGGGCAATTTGTCCAAGTGCCTTACCACCCTCTTAGTGTAGAATTTCTTCCTTATATCTAATCTAACTACTTGCTTTCAGTTTAAAGCCATTACTCCTTGTCCTCTCACAACATGCCTTGTAAGAAGTCCCTCCCCGTCTTTCTTGCAGGCTCCCTTTAGGTACTGGACAAATGCTATAGGGTCTCCCTGTAGCCTTCTCTTCTCCATGCAGGAAAAACAACTGCTCTCACTTGCTTTGCGAATATGTTTGGGAGAACTGTGACTTAAAAAAAGAATGCTGGCCAACAGACAGCAAGGAAGAAAACGAAGCAGGGCATATATGTGGGGAGGTACAGGACTAGGAATCAGAGGGAATTAAGAAAGCCAGAGAAAGAGAGATGCCTATAGGCAAGGCAAGGATCTCTACAGAATAAATAGTAACTGTTTTCATTAGAATAGCTCCTGTCTTTAAAATTATGAATAAAATTCAGATGTCATTATCACAGCTTGCTCATGAACCTTCAAAACTGGAATATCTAGAACTTTCTTTGATAATCCAAGAAAGCACTTATAGAGAGCTGCTAACCATCATCTCCAGCATTTCTGGTCTTACTACTTCAAAGCCTTACTCCATCCTAGAACAAAAAAGAAATGTAGCACCTTTGATTTATACTCTGAGCCTTAATAAAGCAACTTAGTGTAAAAAATTATCACTTTTTTGATAGCTAATGATAAAAATATATAATATACATACATAAGAAACATAGATTATGTGGTCAATTATCAAATAATTCACAGCAACATTGGTATCAAACAGTAAATGATGCTTTGCCTAATTAAACATATGCTTACATATATAGCTTGCCAGCAGCTGAATATAACACAATCAGATCTTGCAGTGGTGTTCCAGTGATGAATATTAAGAAATTGGAATATGTTTCTGACTATCTTTACCAGAATGCAGGGCCAGTTTTTGAAAAGACCTATTTTTCAAGGATCATGTAAAGCGGCTTGAACCTACAGAAGACACTGAGTTCTGCATGTAATATGTCTTTTTCAGGAGGCTTCCAAAGTCACGCAGGTTTTGTGAGAGTAGATTGCAGTAGGGTGAACTGTTAGTCTTCCTCCTAGTTCAGTCATTTTCACCGAGGATCAGTAACATCAGTAGGTCCAGGTCAGGGATTCTGTTTAAAGCATGTAAAGCTAGAGGGAATTTATTTAGAAAGCTGTATTATGCTGCACTTGAAACATGAAATCAGCACCACTCAGAAGCATGGGAATATGGTAAAAGCGAAAATGGTTTATACATTCTGAAAACAGAATCACAGTTAAAATTCTGCCTAGAGTATATTTTTGCAACACATTAGCCAAAAAAGCTGTTACAATGGCAGTATTTGTGCTACCCCACCCCCCCTTTTCAAACACAAACAACATTTTGAGGATATAGGCAAGTGTCAGTGCCTAACATTGCTTCATTAACATTAATTGCCATCTATAAACTACTACTTTCCAATGTCAAGTCATTTCTGGTTTTCTTATCAGCATTTTGATTTTTCATTTTCAAGTGATGGTATTTTTTCATTAGAGAAGTAATAGGAAGAAAACAATGTTAATGAAGCATGGTGTATGTAAGAAGAGTTTGATGGTGTTTTTTACAGGGAAACCCCAAGCCAGTTTCATAAACTTGACTTAATTAATGACATTGTAAAATCATTTAGCTTTTCCTTCTTTATTTTTCCCAGAAGGCTTTCATTAAAAACTCCATTTTTGTCCAAATATGTTCTTTCTTATTGTTAACATAAAAGCCAGAACATATTTATTGAAGATCTTTATACTGCAGGAAGATTCTTATTTGCATAATTTAAATTGCTGTCCAGCTGAATTATAAGAAGCAAAGGTACAACATAGGAGTAATTAATAGAAAGATAAATTGGAAAGTGCATTGGAGTATGTTTTTAAGGTGATTAAATCTTCCTATGATCAAGAACTTACAACATTTGTTCAAAGGGGATTATAGTAGGGATATTTACTTCCAGAAGTACAAAACTTTTAGCTACCAATGAATATGATCAGGGCAATACATGCGTGCTAGTTTTATTTAAAAGTAAAATCTAATTGACTCAGATCAGGCAAAATTTACAGTATGGCATATGGCAGCTAAAACATCCTGCAGACTTTTTAACTGATTCACTTTTCTAATTTCCTGTGTTAATCACTGGCAGATGTATTTTTGTTCTGAATTAAATGCATATGTTTTCAGTCTTTTGTGAGATTATAAGGGTTATAGTGTTGAAAAGATATAAAACAAATTGCAGAGAAAAGTAAGTAGTAATCAATATACATTTAAATTAAAGTTAGCTAAGCATGTCACCATGAAATTCTGTTTTTGAAAAAAATTAGTCATCACAGCTACAAATTAATATTTAGACTTAAAATGGGCAGTATCCTCTTCTGCAAAAGAAAATACCACTGATGTCTTATGTACTAGGGAAGATTCTTACCATAGCAGGATTTACACACCCTTTCCCAAATATGATAAGTTTTATGAAGAAATATGTGATAATTTTCATCATCAGTAATGCTGATTGAAGCTAGACTTTAAACGTTGTCTAGAGGTTAATCAGGTAATTCTGCGCACTGCCAATTTGCTTTAATATGCCATGATCACAGTTGAGGGAAAATTTAACCTGGCCAAAAAGATTTGAATCCTATGCTGTCACTTCTCTTTTAACTGTGTCTAGAAGAAGAGAAAAGCAATATGCATGTAAGTCTACACAGCTTAGCTCTGAAAGAAAGTCTAATGTTTGGCCAATCAATTTTTATTTGGATGAAGAACCACATAGAGGATGCCTGTCTCTCATTAGAGAGCAATTACTCATCTGAATAGCCACATTTTCTCTATTTCAGTGGAAGAAAGGAATCCAAAACAAGTGAAAAGGGGGAATTTAATTAAATACTTTATAACCTTCTCAACTTTCTCAGTCTTCAATGAATTTTCAATCCCAAACGTTTTGTTCATGTGGTATAGCAATCATTTACACAACTCATTGGGTGATAATCTGAAGATAATGCTTATAGGTACAGGTGAGGACAGTTCCTGTATTTCCTTCTTTTTAAGTAATTGAAGGATTGAAATATTGGCAATGGTTAACGCTAGATCAATTTGTAAGGGTTAGCTTAAAATATCTGAAACTTATAGTGACTGTGATCTGTTATAGAAATTAAATAATTAAGTATGTCTAAAATCCTAATAATTTCAAATGTGGAATTACTTCTTAAAGCTAACAAGACTCCTGATGGCAGTTAGAGGCCAAAAGAAGGCACTAGATCCCTATCTTTTTGCAGCAGGTCTGCAGAAAAAGACAAAACCACACACCTTCTTTATGGACTATTTCCACACGTATCCTCAGTGAGTGGAGAGGAAGTCTAAGAGCATACTAGGCTGCATCATTCCACTCCTGGGAGACTGCATCTGGAATATTGTGTTAAGCTGAGGAGACTGACACAGGGAGCCATGAAGATGCTCAGGGAGTGGAAGCGTAAGAGGTGTAAGAGACTGAAGAAGTTGTGTTTGTTTAACCTGGAAAAAAGAGGGCTTAAAGGTGGCTTTTGCTAGGAGGGCTAAAGACAAGGTGAAGCCAGGCTCTTCTCAGAGGTGCATAGCAAAAGGGCAGGAGGCAATCAATGGTCATAAATTGCAGTGAGGCAAAATGCAACTGGGTAGAAGAAAAGGGAAAGTATCACTGGTAGAATGGTTAATCATGGGAGCAGGTTGCCCAGAGAAGCTGTTGAATCCCCTTCCTCAGAGATAATAAAATTCCACATGGACAAGGCCCTAAGCACCTTCATCTAACTTCCAACCAAGCTGACCCTGCAGTGAGGAGGAGGTAGGACTAAGTAACCTCTAGTGGTGATCTCTGACTTGCTTTTTTCTGTGATTCTGTCATGTACAGTCTTCAGGAGTCACTCTGGAAGGGCTCAGGTTGCTTACAATCCCCATGTCAGACTTTGTAGTCCAACGTAGAAGTCTTAGATACTCTAGAGCATCTAAAATAAGCTGAAGGCGTACAGGGTGCACCAAAATACATATAATGGCACTGAACACCAATTTTGGCAAATGAGCCATACCTCATCTGTTTAATTGGTCCTCTCACATTGTCTTCTGCCCAGATCCAGTAGACATGCATAGAATGCTCCTGAAACTCTTGACGTTACGAAAATACACTCATGGCTTTCCTTTTTAGAAGAAAAATAATTGGAGGAAGAATAATTATCCATTATACAGAAGACAGTGGTAAAAGTATTTGTTCAGGGTTGACAGACTCTGATCAGCTGTCCTCCTTCCCTAGAGAGTTACAAATTATCATTCCTCATCTCCTTTAGTTTCCTTTTCAACTTACCTGTCTGAGAACTGTGTGTTTCATCTTTTCCTGTTGGAAGTTATTCATCATGCAACAAATTCTGGATTTGTTAGGCCTGAGAGAAAAGGTAATGCCACAGCCTTGTTCCCAAGTCACTGTGTGAGAAACATAATCTGTTCCTACCATGGTTTCTATGTGCAATAATCCATTTTAAAGTGAAATATTTAATGGATTTGGGATTTTTTATATATTTAAATATAAAATTTTATAAGGATAATGCGTAAATGGGTAAAGACATTTTGCTACCTAAGGCACTCTGAGCAGGCCAAGTACTATCACCTAAATACCAAGTGCTGGGATGAGTTGCCAGATTCTGCAATGATCGTTCAGAACCAGTTTTTTAAAGATCTCTAGACTTGTGTTCAACCGTAGAAAACAACAACGAAGTCTAAGAAGTGGTGACAGTAAAGCATCTTCATTTTGATCTGAGAGGGTGTAATTGTTGCATCCATTGCATTAAAGGAGAACTGAGAGAAAAAGACGAAAGAGAAGCAGCAAGTGTTCTATTTATGTTTTAGAGATGTTTATCAAGGTGATGAGAGTGATGTATGATATGGACATAAAATGTATATATGCAATGAGCTGCATATTCTCTGTAATAATGCAATTGTTCTAATAAAAGTACATCCGTACTGTTACATATGAAAATCTAACAAATTTTATGCTTCTGGAGATAATGGCTTTACATTTATTGTATGGTTTTACTCATGGAACCAGAACCAAATTTGTAGGAATATTAAATTTTTATACACTTTTAATGAGGTCTTATTTAAGTAAGGTGCTTTAATATAATAAAAATTAACTAAAAAATGAAATTGCATAGCAGTACTGCAAAGCACTCAGGATTTTGGCTTATATTCAATACTTCAATGATTCTAGGTGGCAGGAGAAGAGCGAAGCATGCAAAGCAGATGACAGCTGTAGTTCATCAGAAATGATGGGTAACTGAGAAGACTAAGAAAAGATCTGAAATTAAATTAATAGCTTCAGTGTTGGAAAGACTTTTATTCTGAAAGATCTAAAGACACACTAAAAGTGCTTAGTACTTGGCAAAACTAACTGGATTTGAAGAATGCCTACATGTTACCAATTTCATTGACATTAAGAATTTGTGTATATGTGTTTTGTGGCAAGCCCTCTTTGTGACAGAAGATTCTTTGCTGTCTGTTCTTTTACATTTGTATTGGCCTGGAATTCAAAGGTTGGGGAGCAGCAAAGAAATGTATTTAAATGTTTTTTGGCTGAAATGGACTTCCTAAACAAAGACCTGTCTGCCCTACAAACCCATGCAGGTCAAGAGTGAGGAGGAGAAACAAAAAGGAAGACTGTTTAGCAGTGCACTCTTTTGCAGGCAGTAGGGAATTGATTTTAGAGCAATTTTCATCATTCAAGCAGCATGCTCAGTGTCAAGACAATGATAACGTACAAGGCCTATATCAGAACTACATGTGTTAAACAAGAAAGTGTTAAAAAAACCATTGGGCAGCCTGATTCGCAAGGATAACAGATCGACCTGGGAATTCCTGTGACACATCTGGCAGCAATGTTAAAACAGTTCAAATGCTCTCTATAACATCCATTCAGTCTTGTTACAGTTTTAATTGTAGGAATTTATCAACAAGTATTATTATATAGTATTGGTTGACTTTTATGTAGTTAATATACTGAGATTGTAAACAAAATACATTTATGAATTAGGCCCACTGTCTATGAGCAGAAAATTGATCTAATTGGCATCACAATACAACTAGTATTATTGCATTATGGCTAGTGCATGTGTATTGTGAAATACAACTAAGAGAAATTAATGGCTGGTTTTGGTTTCATAAATTTATTCCCTTTTCTTTAAAAGCTTATTACTGCTTTTTGAAATTTGGTCCACATATACTGAGATGTCTCATCTCTAGTATGAATAAATTGTATCGTTGAATTTAATTTACCCTAGCGCTACCTTTGTAGATTTAAAATACATCAGTTATTACCCATACTGTTCTTTGATAATGAGGATTATGTACAGGACAATACTTGTCCCACTTTAGTGAGGCATTTTTGTTGAGAAAACTGTGGATATAAAGACTCTCATTAAAGATTTATTCAAGTGTGCAAGGGCCAGGATCAGAAAGGAGAGAAATCTGGTTGCAAACCCAGCATAGGTGAGGCCCTGAGTTGTAGTTTCAAAAGCTACCAGTTAAGATTCCTTTACCAAGTATGTAATATGCAGTGACTGCTCCTAGGGCTTGCAGAGTTTTTTTCTTATGTAAGTCTAGCTTCAAAATATAATGGGTGTAGTTTACAATGCACCTATCTTAGATCCCACCTAACAGTCTTCTACATGCTTAAATTCAGTGTTTAAATTCTCTTAACACTAACTCAGATGAAAATGTTAAGAGCAGTAGGCACCAAACTTTTCTTAAGCAGTCCAAATCACTAAACAGCTTTATGAGTCTCTTGGTGCATGACCAGAAACAGCTAAAGTAAGAAGGTGCTTACCAAGGAGGGATAGACTACATCTATATTGGCAACTAAGCCAAGTCAGAACCAACAGTCTGTCTTGGGGGCAGATGGCGTGGCACAACTCTCAGTTAAACCCACTTCCTTCCAGAACTGGAAAGCTTTGCCCATCCCATCCGTAAGGAACAGCCCCTGGTCAAGGCCATTGTCTGGGGCTGTGTGGCACAGGCCAAGATGGTGTCAAGGAGCGTGCTACCACATTAGCAGAAATTGGTAGTGTTTTTTTTTTCTCCTCTGCCTTATTTATTGGTATAGATGTATTCATTAGCTTGATAAAACTTAATGCTCAGCCAGGATGAGCACTCTTTTGCAAATCCCGTTGTGCCTTTTGTTCCTAAACTACCTAAAGACATTTTTCTCAGTTTTCCCCTATCTCATTATTTTAAGGTAGGATTCGCTTAATTTCTCACATCAAAGGTGTTCTGCCTTGCCTGGAATAATCAGATAATAATTGAATGGAAGAAAAGAGGAGAGCCCGGGAATCTGCTTATGTGGTGTAGTGTTAAAAGCAATTAGATGGAAATGGAAAGGCTGAATCCCAGCCTTGTTCAAGTCACTGTTGGAATGGGGTCAGTGCATACATGGACAAGTTTAATTAAACTGGTATATATTGCATCTTCAGTTGTGTCAGTATAAAGTTCAATATGGACACCAGAGATGAAAATTTGCATTTGAGAGGAAAGATGAGAAAGTTTGTACAACATGTGTTTATTATCTCAGCTTGTTCACTTTGGTTAGGTGAGAGAAAACAGAATCTGGTCCAAGATATGTAAATGCTATTTAGCGTGTATATTTTCATCCTAAATTCAAACAATTAAAGCAGCTCCTATATCTTATAACTATTTTCTTTTGTCATGTCACCCCTCTCTGTGAATTAATCTACATTTCTTAACAGCCCACTTAATAAAAAATCTGAGTTTCTGGCAGATGTACAAATTACATTAATTGATCCATACTGTTTGAGATAGGTCTTTGTTTTTCTTAATATGAGAAACATGAAAAATCTTTCTTTGACAAGATTGCTTGTGAAATAGATTCAGTAAACTTGCAAATTAAGATAAATGTACTCCTAGAAGAGATCAAGTTAGGCCTGGTGCAAATCATGTCATGCTTCTCCAGTTCTTTGAAATTCTTTTTTCCCTCACAATGCTTTATATTCAATGAAAACTTCTGTGTCTAACAAAGCAGAAGTGCCATTATTCAGGCCCAGCAATTTATTTTCAAAGGTGACTGCATTTGTATCAAAGAAATCAATAGATAGCATTCCCTGTAAACGTGCAGTATCTTCATCTCATTAAAGTATTTTTCTGCGACCATAGGTAAATAAATACAATTATGTATGAATTAACAGTATGTATTTCTAAGTCTTTTAGAGATATTGCTACGGATTGCTTGCAGGCTTGCACAATAGTTAAAATATGGCAGTTTCTAGTTTGTATTTGTATACTCACACTATAATATTCTTGGCAATGTTAGGTTTACACTTTTTAGTGTTAGGTTAATGGTTGGACTTGATGATCTTAAAGGTCTTTTCCAACCTAAATGATTCTATGATGCTAGTCTATAAAACCTGACAGTTTAAAACTGAATCTGTGGAAGGTCCTGGGATACCTATTTTACATTAAAGTACATATACCTAAAATGTAAGTCTTCAGGACCTTCTTTCAGTCATTAATTATTTTAATCAATAAATAATCTATAGCTATATAAAAATATTTGCTTCCAGCATGTCAGACCTACTGAAATATCTACAGCACTGAAAAGAACACTACTTAACCTTGTCAGAACCTATAGAGTAAGCATTCGTATTTTCAATCTCATCTACTGGGTCTAACCCAGCAGGTATTTTAATTGCATGCTTTTTAGAATGAGGTCTGACAATAAGCAGGATCAGAAAAGAAGAGGTGGTAGTACGAGGTGGTAGTATAACTTTTCTTCAGCAGTGCTACAGCCAACGTTTTGATCCTAGAAGTGTGAGACCTGGGTTCCCTTCCTGTGGAGGAAGGAAAGGCTCCAAGTAGAACCTTCTTTTTCTATGCAGTGTAAAACATCTTCAACAAAAGACACAGAATTACTCCTAAATCTCTTCCAGCAAAATCGTGCTCTCATTGTGACTGAATCACCCAACTTGTATCATGTCAGACAGCAGAGTCTTTAGTTTGTGTTTCCTATACTTATGGTGAATCATGGGGTTAGGTAAATGGGAAAGATTAAGAATCAACACCTGAAGCACCAGTAAAGTTGGTAATAGACCGCTTACTTAGGCATTTGATTTATTTGAATAAACAAGGATCTACCTATGCTACATTATGGGCAGTTTCATTACTGCTACTAGGCAGAAACAGGAACAATAAAACACCTCAACCAAGACTTTCTAGGAAAGCATTGATAGGGTTTAGTCCTTGCCTCACAAACTCAGAACAGCTTTATTTCTTAAAAAAAAAAACAAGCAAACAACTGTTCAACAAAATTGTTGCCCTAGGTTAGGACATAATGGCTTCTATAACCTGTTCTTTGCTTGGTGGGCAGTTAAAAACAATGCTTTACGTCTGCTAATTGAAGCAATAAGCTATTTGTGTAGTACCTTCTATTATGCATCTCTTGCATCAGCTACCTTGCAGATTTTAGGAAATAACCTGCATGTATTTCTTAGCAGTATCAATCATCTGTCACCTAATGCCATTTTAATCTAAGATCTAACAAAAAAAAAATCCTGTTTCTTTTATGAACTGCTGTCTGGAATATATTTAACATTAATGGGAGCAGGCAAGTTAAGGCAGGTTTTTATGGGAAGTAAAAACCTCAGTGCCTCTAAGTCCATGTATGGTCTGTGAATTACCTTTACTGGAAATTGCTGAAAGAGGGTCTTAACTGCTTTGATGATTCTCTGTAATTCCAGTTCTGTACGTAGATGTAGATGGTGACTCTGTCAAACAGACGTTCAAATTTACATGATGTGAATTTCTAATTGAGCACGTTGTTTGAAAGGGGGACATCAAAAGTTTGATTTATTTTCGCTTACCAAGACAATACTGTAAAACAGAATGTTTTACTGAATTTAGGATCTGGTAATATGTAAAGAGTCTCTTGCATACAATTATTTTAAGTTTTGGAGCACCAGATCCAATTGCAAAAGCTCTCACAGCTTTTTTAAACACTTCTAAGAACATGATCCGTAACATTTGTTAGATATTTGTAGCTAAATTGGCAGTTGTTATGAAGAGCTGAGGGTCTTGCACTTACATAGGATGTTTGTAATTTTAAAGCATTTGAGACTCCCAAATCAAAAGGGATGCTGCTGCAAAGACTTCAATAATTAGTTTCTATGTTTTTTTAATAAAAAAAGATACTTATACTGATGAAAGAATCTTAGCGGTTTCAACACCAAGAATGTGAATGTTAGTCTTGGTCAATTCATGAGGGTTTTCCTAAATTCCCTGGAAATCCAACTTGAAAGCATGCCTCTAGGCACAGTGTTGAACAACAAATTAGAGCAATTTCACTACTTATAGGGCTGCTGGAATATCTGGGTGCTTCATGATCCTTAAAATACTTAAATGAGTCACTAAATTAGTAAGACCACAATTCAAATTATTAGCAGACTATATGGAAAACTCAATAAAGCTGATATAATTGTTCGATTATTCTACTCTGCTTTGCAGGTCCTAAAATGGTAGAATTCCATGGTCAACAGTTTCAGATCAACTCAAAGGACGGCAAGCCACTTTTTACAGTGGATGAAAATGAGGTTGTAATTGGCACAGATAAACTTCGAGTCACAGGTTTGTAATATTTTAAGAAATGCCCGAGTAATAGCTAAGAGAAAAGCACAATACAATGGCATTTTTAATTGCATTACTGTCTTTGAACACAATTTCTGCTTTTAACTTACTAAGAAATAGAAACTTGAGGACATTCTAACTTTTTTAATAACTAATGAATAAGAACTTTGAACAGCAAAATAATTATATGTATCCATAAACATGCATTTGTGTATTTTTTTTTAAAGTCATTAGTGTTTGGAATTGTACTGGTGCATTTCTTCTGAATTTTTTGATGTTTCCTGTGCACACTGTTAATTGAGGCTGAAAATATTCAAGATATTCCAGTTTCAGTTATATGAGTTTTATTTGTGAAAACTTCTTAGGCATTCACATACAGAATCACACAGAATCACTAGGTTGGAAAAGACCCACAGGATCATCGAGTCCAAGCTTTCCTATCTACCACGAAACCATGCCCCTCAGCACTTCATCCACCTGTCTTTTAAATAACTCAGGGGATGGACACTCAACCACCTCCCTGGGCAGCCTGTTCCAGTGCCCGATAAAGCCTTTCCGTGAAGATTTTTTTCCTGATGTCCAGCCTGAACCTCTCCTGGCCCGGCTTGAGGCCATTTCCTCTTGTCCTGTCCCCTGTCACTTGGAAGAAAAGGCCAGCTCCCTCCTCTCTACAACCTCCTTTCAGGTAGTTGTAGAGAGCAATGAGGTCTCCTCTCAGCCTCCTCTTCTCCAGGCTAAACAACCCCAGCTCTCTCAGCCACTCCTCATAAGGCCTGTTCTCCAGCCCCTTCACCAGCTTTGTTGCTCTTCTCTGGACTCACTCCAGAGCCACAACATCCCTCTTGTGGTGAGGGGCACAGAAATGAACACAGGATTCGAGGTGCGGTTTCTGGTATTTTTATATGGTTTTATCCTTCAAAGTGAAAGTCTCTGTATTTCTGCTCTGTATGTAGCATATATGTCATCGGATGGTACTTGTAGTAGATTTAAAATGTCATCTGTCAAAAGACAAGTTTGTCTTAGACTGTTTCTGCAAATCACCAACGTAGTCATTTACAAGATGTCAGATTTATCAAATGAAAAGCTATTTCCCTTCATGTGACCTGATTAAGTCAAGCTTCATTTTCCAGGTGTAAGGTCACATTAAAACAGATTCAACAAAGTGTGATTTCTCTTCAAGAGGAAGAGCCTATCAAAGGAAATACTGAAATTATCACGTAACTTTTCAATTAAATTTTTAATATTTTTAACCTGATTGCAGTTATCATGTCTACCTTTTGTTTATTACTAGTCCTCTGAAATCTTGATGTCTTAATTTGAATGGATATGCTCATATTATTTCACTGGGAAAACTACAAATTTGTAGCAACTGTACAATTAGTGTTTCAAAGCCAAAGTTAAGTTAATAAATTTTGTTTATGCCTGAGGATCTTATCTTAATTTTTTTAGTTTTTAACCTAATTGAAATTACAACCTTGTTTAACCAGGAAATCATATCAAATAATTATTGTTTGCCCGAGGGATGCTAAGGTTAATAGAAAAGCATGTTTAACTAAGATATGAAAAACTGCATAATTGTTAACTGACTTGGGAAAGGTCTATCTCTGCTCAAAGTAAGTAAAAATCATTCATACATGAGCTGAAAGTGTTATGCTAAAACATGTATTCTGACTTGTCCAACATTAATCTTTACACTGGGAGGATAATTGTTTACTTTAGCAGATATTATAGAGAGAAATATTGCCTGTTTCTTTTTTACAGTGTAGTACATTTCAAAAGCAACTCCATTAAAGGCAGTGAGGTTATTTCAGTGTAAAATTAATATAAGTGAGAGGAGATTCATGCCTACTTTGCTTCAAATTAATTTATTAAAATTGTGATATTAATGATACTGTTAGCATGAAGGATAAATTAGTAATACTTTGCATACTGAAAAAAATTTTAAACATTTTAGATAAATAACGACAATGCGAAATAAATGTTGAAAAGTTCATACTATAAGAAATAGACTACCTCAGGCTTGAAATACGCAAAGGAAATTTTGCAGTCTTTTCCGTACAATATATTTAACTGATTTTGCTTCTCCTTATTTATGTGAATTATGAAAAGCTCAATAACAATTTGCAAAAAAAACCTGACAGTTTTCAATTAAAATATAATACAGCACAGAGAAAATGCCTGTGATTTATGGTATTTCAAGAAAAATGAAAAAATCTAAGAATAAACTAATCTGACCCAAAACCTAATGAATTCTCATTTTCTGACAGTTTGATGTGTTTGACTTCACACTATATTAATCAGACATTTTCTTGCCGGTGCTGTAGACTAAAATAGTGGCAGACACTCCCTCTGTTCTCCTAAGAAGAGCAAATGCCTGGGGAAAGCCATGATCAGCAAAGTATCTCAGATGCCACAGAAAAGTCAAGATGCGGATGTGCAGACAGCTGAATTGAATCCCTAGTAAACACAGTCAATGCAGCCTGCAGCGCGAAGGAGGCACATAGACCTTGCACATGGAGAGCTCTGCTGCAGACCAAATGCAGTTCTCTTCTTCAGGGTGAGCTCAATGGCTCATTCATCTGCCTTGAATGTAGTGGCTGAGTTCAGATGCTTAAGCATAAGCATCCCAGCAGTGTTTGAAACACTTTGGATATGTGAGACACCGTATGGTATCGCTGCACCTACAGGAGACACTTCCTTTCATCTTGGTTGCTGGAGGCCAGGCAAGATATACGAGGGTATTTTAGATGGCAGTAGGTACATATGATTAGACAACTAAATTCTGCCTCTGGCTTATCTGTGACACCTACATCATAGACATTTAAATTTATATGTATGGATTTGAAGCTTAATTTATCCCTTTATGACAACTGGTGATAGCTTAAGGAGCATGTACCACAATTACATTTGCTCTAATATTATTTCAGTAATGATCTACATCTTTTGCAGACACTTCTTATGCTGCTGTGAAAGTATTGAACATCAGTATTTTGTTCTGGTAGGTTTTTGTACATTCAGTTGGCATTGGTGACAGTGAAACCCATCTTGTAACACTGTATTTGCTGGCAGAGAGACCATTGCTTTATGACTAACAATATTGTCACAGCAGAAGGAAAGCAGTTACAGCACTGTCTGGAAGTCCATGGCAATAGGTGTCCTGTTTTTTTACTCCCTTGCCTGCTCTTCATATTTGCCAACTAGAAGGCTGTCCTCATAGAAGGGAGAAAATAGGCTCAAGTAAATAAAACTATATACAACAGAAAAATAAATGACATTCAGCAGATACAAAATTATATTATAATTAATATTACTACTTTACAGTTCAAAACATAAAGTAGCTAATGAAGACAGGAAATCAATTTAGGGCCATTTTCTAAAGGAATTTTAGTATCATAGTATTCAAACTGAAATGCTGCTTGATGAAGAAATTTTTCTCACAGGACAGCAAGGTTTTACTCTTGCTTACAGGTGACAGCTCTAGAATACATTAATAAGCCTTTTCATTCACTGTTACACCATCCCCACCCTCGAGGCTACCTTTCTTTCTGAAGCATTAACACTGATATTTCCTGTTGGCTTTCTTCAATTAGGTCCTATTCCCATGGAAGTGATACTATCTTTGTTACCAATTACCTGCCTTTCCAAGCAGGGTGTGCACTTTAGGAAATGGGATACAGAAGCTGAATTCCTCCTTGGCCCAAGAGACTTCAGACCTGTCACCCAGGACAATGCTCTGTAATGCCATACAAATGTTAGATGCGCAGCATGAGGGCACGGCTGGAGTGAGCACTCTTGATGTCCGCCAGCAAAGTAAAGCTCTGCCTCTGGCTGCATCCTGTCTCATTTCTTCCTCTTTCATCATTCACCTTCAAAGAGCGAAGCAGAGAGTGTGATCCCCAGAGTTGTTCACTGCTAAGCATGCACTTCAATCTTCTCCAGAGAGGAGGAATGCTCCAATTACAATGCTATTTTATAAAGGCATTTGGAAAGATTATTTTTAATTAAAATGCTGTAATTGCTGGAGTTTTGTGCTGACTCCAATGCTCTTGACTGGCACTGGCTGAGAACTAACAAGACAATTGTGCATTTCTGGGGAGTTTTGTCCCTCTGGTCTGTCTCTGCACTCTCTGCCGTTTTTCTGAGCCACAATGGTACTTAAACCAGGAGGCTTTCCATCTGAGACCAAGAGACAGGGAAGAGACCCCTAAAACAAGGATCTGCTTTATTTCAAACAAGGCTTGAACAGTCATGATGGCACTCAGACCTCAGAAATCTTTTTTTTTTCTCTAGAAGTTTACTCCCTCCTCCAATCATTTTTGACAAACTCCTCTTTCTGACACCTCTCTGAATATCTGGTCATCTTTAATGCAACAATTCCAAACATTGATAAAAATGTGAAAGTGAGACTAGAAGAGGCATCTGATTTGTCAGCTCATATCCCTTCCATAGCCAGACAAATAGGTCATATAATTTCTTTTATAATACTATCAAGCTTGATATCTCAATATCTCAAATGCAAACACTATTCTGTTTTATATCACCAAATGTGAATTGCTGTCTAAAAGGTGCTGTAGGAGAAACACAAAAGTCTGTATATAAACAGGTCCCAAAGTCAAATTAGGAAAAACTGTGAGATAGGAGTTCCCTTCACTGCCATGATTTTTACGTCCTTGTGCCTTGCAGTTCTGTTCATCCTATAGCAAGACATCCTGAGGGCACCTTTGGCACATGGCATCCCATGTGTGCTAGGAGGTACCCCCAGCAGTCTGTCAGTCCATTCATGAGCAGACTGCAGTTCTAGTTTTGAGGATAGCTCTAAAAGTGACCTTGAGACTCAGTAAGGCATATTGAATTTTAGTTAGAAGAGAAGAATATTTCTGAGTAATAAAGTTTAGGAATGATGTCAAAGCAAAGTATTCAGGATCAGAAAATATTAATGGTCAAGTCAGTTTGAGCTTAAATAATTGACATGGAAGCTTGTGTAGAGAGAGGTAAGCCTAAACCTGGGTGACCTGAAAAAGTTATATTTGCAAAATAATTGAGATATTGCTTTATTAGTGATTTATCCTTTTCATTCCTGTCACTTTTGCAGCGTCTGTGTCATCTGAAATCATCAGTAATTACTTTTCTTCTTTCAAGTCAGTGATAAAATGTTACATCACATATGGCCCCACTAATAACACACTCCTTTATTCATCATCCTCTGTTTGCAATTGTATTCTAAGACCTATCTGTCAATTTTAATCCACATAATGCGTTCCAGACTGATTTGTTTTGCTCTAATCTCTTAATCAAAATTTGATGTGTCATCAAAGTAAATGCCTATGGAAGTTTATTACAACCATACTATTACCTTTATCAGACAAGCTTATCATTTCATTTACAATTCAAAGATATAAATGTATTTAATGATGTCATATGTCATACCATGTCAGTGATACAGTGTGTCAGTGCTATACTGCTATACTGCATACAAAAAAAGGTGCAAGCACAGAAGGTCATGTTTAGTGACTGTGCTAGATGACCTTAGTGTTTTGTATTTATCTTTCATACTCTGGTACCTCAGTTTTTTTGACTTTCACCTCAGTGTATATTAGAAAGACTGCAACTGAATTTCTCATGTATTTCGTGAAGGCACTAATATTTGCAACCTTTAATTCCTCTTTCAATCAGTTTTGGTATTACAAATCAATAATGATGAGCTATAGTGATTGTATAGATTTCTAAAGGTGGCAGAGGAATTATATGGAAATCGGGCAGAGCACAGAGGGGAGTTTTTCAGAGTCTGCCTACATTAGTAATGTCTAATGTGGAAACAAAATGCACCATTTAAGTTATAGAGACATATCTTTTACTTCTGAAGCCATTATTTATTATTTTGTCAATGGTAGCAGATAACAGACTGTATTTATGTAGTTAAACTACTAGGTGCCACTTACCTCCTATTACTCCAATTATTACTGTGGCACCTAGATACGCCATTTCATGATTCCATCAATAGCCATTACTGTTGCAAAATATTAATATGATAATTTCCTTCCCTAATCTTTCTAATAATTGAAACTCTATGATTTACAGTAAGTGGACTAAATCAATAATTGTTTTCTACAAATGATCGTAGCAGAAAAATTTATAAAAATGCAAACATACGACTAGATCTTTAATAGCAGTAAAACCGTCATACCCTTAGATTTCATGGAGCTCCTCCAGTATGCACTGTCAGTTTCCACACTTTCAATCTGAGGCTTTTATCTAGAGTAATGACATAGTATAACACGCAAACAGTTAAGATGCTTTACAAACATGTCACTCAAAATACTTCACTGGAATTAGAGGCTTTTCAAGGACAGGCTAGAAAGGCAAGGGACAAGTTGCCTTTTATGTGCAAGAGCAGCAGGATGATGTAGTGATCAGCCTTGGGATAGATGAAGAGGCAACTAAGAGCTTATGGATCAGGGTTAGAGGGTAGATCAACATGAGCAATGTTGTGGTGGGCATGTACTGCAGACCACCTGGTTAGGAAGAAGCAGAGGAGGCCTTCTTCAGACAACTGGAAGAAGCCAAGTGATTATATGCCTTTCTCTCCAAATCAGCAGTGTTAGCAAATGCTTAGTCTGAATTAATGAATTTTATATTTTGCGGTGTTATATTCATGCCAGTTAGCAGATTCCAGAAAGACGCACCTATTTAAATTCATGATGAGGATATCAACAGGTACATAAAATTTAAATAGGAGCTTAGAAATCCATGCTCCGTTTAAGTGGTGAAGTATGGTACTTTTATATTGCGTGCGCGTTTCTTCCATCCTAGCTAGGAAAATTTCATTCTAAGGAATCGTTATTTCCTCTTATGTGAGGCCTGGCTGCAGAGGGCTGAGGCCCCTCTGTAAAGCAGCTGAACGAGGAGGCTATGAAGGAGGGAGAAATGTTACACCAAAAATTTACTGGTCTACTGCCTGGTTCAGTGTATTAGAAGTATTTTTGAAGTCAATATCCATGCTGACCAAGAGAGCTTGAAAACCAAGTTTCTACCTTCTAGCCAGATAATCTAATCATCGTCACATTATTCTGCAAGATTTGGATATTGCTGCTTCTTTCTCTCATTTCCTTTTCACAATCCCTGTCCTGAAAATTACCTTCCTTACTATCATAGCATTTCTTGCACAAATTAACTTAAAACTGTAAAGAAAGAGTACATTGCAAGAGTGAAAACATTAGAGCAAAGAAGAATAAGTGAATGAGGTTAAAAGCTCATGGGCTATGAAGAAAAATTAGAAAATGATTTGTGACAGCAAAGCCATGAACCCTAATTTTCAGTAGGGTACTGATATTAAGGTGATGAGACTACATAGTAGCCCCTTCACAGGAAGGCTTTCATGAACAGCTTAAGAATCTACAGCCATGAACTTCATCTGGATTCTGGATGTCTGGGCTTTAAGAGGTATTTGCCTGCAGCAGCACAACGCAAACAATCCTTTCCTACTGATTATTTACCCCAACTACACGTACCACCACACAGAGTTAATCACAGTCTTTTCCCTACTGGGATGAAACTACTCTTATTTCAAGAGGTAAACTGTCTGATCCCATAGTCATTACATTTTAAGTGCATAAAAACTGTTTATATTCACTGAGTCTGCCTAACAAAAAGGCAGGAATCTTTGATAAGTATAGAATAGTCTAAAATATATATGATTACTTAGGTATAATATTTGCAAAGTGTTTTGTGGGATGTTAATTTTGTCTATGAAGTCTAACGAAAGTTACTCTGTAAAAGTATTATTTTTTTTCTCACAAGTTGTTTAATTTTTTTCTGTCTTCAGACTATTTAAATTTCATTTTAAGAATTCGCATCTGCAATTTCATGTTACCTATGTATTGTGTTATTCTGATCAATACTTAATAATAGGACTGTATCTATATTTTATCTCATTAATTGTTAATATATGGTTTTGTATCTTAATTTCTTATATCATACTGGCCACATACATTCCTATTGCTGGTTTATCTTACATTTCAGCTTTTACAGTACAGTGTTTTTCTTTTTTGTCAGGGCCTGAGGGAGCACTTTTTGAACACTCTGTAGAAACACCTCTTGTGAAGGCAGAAGCTTTTAAACAGCTTAGGTAAGAATTTATACATAAAAATAAACCTCATAAGTAAACATTATTTGCTATAGATATTCAGATTTTTCTGAACAAGGCATTTTCAATGGCATTTACAGAACAACTAATAACTTTTTTTTTCTACTTTATGTTACAGTTATACTTTTGAAGGAAAATTGCTCTGCAGTTTTGAAATATGAATAATTTATTGCTGATGGTGAATGTTTAAAGTCACATAATATACTGTGAAAAGATTGTCTATAAATTTATATATTTCAATTTTGAAACAAACATTTCAGGGTGACTTTCTCTACTATGTTACAATATAAGTTGCTTGTCTACATGAGGTCATTAACCTATCAAGATCAAGTCAAGATTTTTATTAACAATAGTATGAAACTGAGGAAGCAGAGTAATAAGAAAAATTTGGAAACGTGTAAAGTTCTGTATAACTAAAGGGAAGCTTGAAGTGAGAAAATCATTATAAACTATGTTTCAGAGCTCCTTGGAGATAGCATATCTTTCTGCATTATTCTATGCAATTTTGAGTATCCCAAATCAGTTTATAATGATTACCTGATGAGGTAATCACCTCAATTTTTTTTCTGTTCATGAGGATGTTATGTTTCATTTTATAAACCAGTTCAAAGAAATATTTGAAATGAAAGAGGATCTCTAACAATTTCACTTTTGTCCTTTCATACCTTGGTGGTTTGCTACTTTCCGTCACAATTTCTCTTCTTAGGGTTTCTTCTCCAGTAGGGATAACTATCAGAGACTAGTGTAGGATGATTAAAGCTTTCAAGAGCACTGTCTGTATCTTGGTGACTGACTTTTCAAACTGAGAATGGCAAATAATAGGGAGACTATTCAAATGCTTCTTTTATTTTTCTCCTTTATATTTTTACTTGAAGTAAGATAAATACAGAGTAGCTGAACACCTATGCTAGAAACTAGGTTAGCTTAACCCTAAGCAAAATGCTGAATATCAGGGCATGAAACTGTGCAATGTATACACCACTCACTCATATCCTGGCAGGCCCTTACCCAGGGAAGTCTCTGAAAACAGAGATGGCGATGATTCCATGACGGGCTTTGGGAGAGGATCAGGAAGCAAACACATTTGTCTGCAGAGCACATACTGAGTTAAGATGGGGGCAGAGAAGAATTTACAAATCTCATCCTGGAAAAAGGATAATCTCAAAAGGTGTAAAAAAAATTCCATGTATTCTGTTGTGAAAGAGCTCAGACTAGTTTACCAATGAATGGCTGTTTTGTACTGGTTTATAAATATTCTGTTTCATAGAATGGTTTGAGTTGGAAGGGACCTTAAAGATCATCTGGTTCCAATTCCCCTGCCATGGGCAGGAACACATCCCACCAGATCAGTTTGCTCAAAGACCCATCCAACCTGGCCTTGAACACTTATAGGGATGGGGCATCAACAACTTCCCTGGGCAACCTGTTCCAGCACCTCACCACCCTCATTTTGAAGAATTTCCTCCTGTCTAGTCTAAATCTTCCCCTCTCCAATTTATAGCCATTTCCTTCATCCTATCACTACAAGCCTTTGTAAACAGTCCCTCCTCAGCTTTCTTGTAGGCCCCCTCAGGTACTGGAAGGTTGCTATAATGTCTCCTCAGAGCCTCCTCTTCTCCAGGTTGAAAAACTCAAACTCTCTCAGCCTATCCTCGTATTGGAGGTGCTCCAGCCTCTGATCATCTTTGTAGCCCTCCTTTGGACCCATTCCAACAGCTCTTATGCTGAGGATTCCAGAACCGGACACAGTAGTCCAGATGAGAGGAATAGAGGGGCCAGAATCCCCTCCCTCAACCTGCTGGCCACACTTCTTTTGATGCAGCCCAGGATATGGTTGGCCTCCTGGGCTGCAAGCACACTTTGCCAGCTCATGTTGAGCTTCTCATTAACCAGCACCCCCCTGTCCTTCTCTGCAGGGCTTCTCGCAATAACATCATCCCCCATCCTGTATTGAAACCACGAATTGCCCAAACTCAATGGACCTTGCACTTGGCCTTGCTGAACCTAATGAGGTTCTCACAGACTCACTTCTCCAGCCTGTCCAGGTCCTTGTGGATGACATCCTATCCTTCTGGCATGCCCTTTTGGGGCACAACAACCCTAAGCAGAGGTACAAACTAGGAGAAACCTGGATGGAAAGCTGCGAGGAGGAGAAGGACCTGGGGGTGCTGGTTGACAACCGACTGAACATGAGCCAGCAGTGTGCCCAGGGGGCCAAAAAGGCCAATGGCATCTTGGCTTGTATCAGGAACGGCGTAACCAGCAGGTCCAGGGAGGTTATTCTCCCCCTGTACTCGGCACTGGTGAGACCGCACCTCGAGTACTGTGTTGAGTTCTGGGCCCCTCACCACAAGAAGGATGTTGTGGCTCTGGAGCGAGTCCAGAGAAGAGCAACGAAGCTGGTGAAGGGGCTGGAGAACAAATCTTACGAGGAGCGGCTGAGAGAGCTGGGGTTGTTCAGCCTGGAGAAGAGGAGGCTGAGGGGAGACCTTATTACTCTCTACAACTACCTGAAGGGAGGTTGTGGAGAGGAGGGTGCTGGCCTCTTCTCCCAAGTGACAGGGGACAGGACGAGAGGGAATGGCCTCAAGCTCCGCCAGGGGAGATTTAGGCTTGAGATTAGGAAAAAGTTCTTCACGGAGAGGGTAGTTAGGCATTGGAACGGTCTGCCAAGGGAGGTGGTTGAGTCACCGTCCCTGGAGGTGTTTAAGGTTAGGGTAGACGAGGTGCTTAGGAGCATGATTTAGGGATTGGTGGGAATGGTTGGACTCAACGATCCAGTGGGTCTCTTCCAACCTGGTCATTCTGTGATTCTGTTTGTTATTCTGTCACAACTGCACCACTCAGCTTGGTGTCATCTGCAAACTTGCTGAGGGTACACTTGATCTTGCTGTCTGTATCATTGATGGAGATATTAAACAGCACTGGTTCCAGTATGGACCCCTGAAGGACACCACTTGTCATGAGTCTCCATCTGGACAGTGAAACCACTACTCTCTGAATACAACTATCCAACTGATTTCTTATCCACTGAACAATCCACCCATGAGGCAATTCCCTTAGGACTCTGAGATGCATCTCATCAGATCCCATAGACATATGGTTTCAGGTTCCTCAAATCTTGCCTCAATCAGGTCTCCTGGGGCTTCCATGAACCTTTGCTTCCACCTCTACCTGGATTACAGCAAAGTTCTAGTGGAAACCAGGTACCTTGCCTTCCAACAGAACTATAGAAGCCCATATTCAGACACGTAATTTGTGACCCAAAGTCTAGGTGGGAAATGTGTCATATGAACTAATGGAAGTAGCTGCTGTAGACGGAGACTTTTTCAGCAATCCCCTACAATCCAGCTTCTCCCCAGGTTCCACATCAGGTACTAGAACAGCCTCTTCTGATATTATTTGGAGTTTCATGACAGCACACACACTCTTTTATCCAAAGTTGTCAAATAACAATCTCTTTGTGAAAACATAGTTTTTCAGTTTAGACATTTTTCCAGGCTGATGCTAACATATTTTTCTGATAATTTATAGCACTTTAGAATACTATTTAGTGTATTATTCTGTTCTTCCTATATTTCATATCATTGAATAACACGTAACTCATACGTACTGCTGTCATTTTGTGTTGTCACTTCTTGTGATCAACACATCTTGTGATTTCCTAAGGGAAAAAAGCCAAGCTGAGTAAATCTCAAAACGGTGTTTCTGAACTGAACCCTCTTATTTTCCAAACTAAGTATAAAAGTGCTTATGAAAGTGACATCTTTCCATTTATTAACTAACTGTATACTATGCATAATGAATATAATGCTCATAGGTGAATAGTAGTTTTGTTCTTGTATTTGCAATACATGGATATCTGACAGCCAACAACTGTGCCTTCTGGGCATAAATCCCACAGTAAATCATTTTTACTACAGTCAATTTGAGGTATTTTGCCAGTTATTCAGCTGAGGGTTTACACACAAGTTCAAAAGTGACCCACATAATTCCACCCTTCTTGCTTTTGAAAAGTGCTATAGCAGGAATGATAGAATGATAGAATCATGGAATAGTTTGGTTTGGAAGGGACCCTAAAGATCATCTAGTTCTAACCCCCCCTGCCATGGGCAGAGACACCTCCCACTTGATCAGATTACCCAAGGCCCCATCCAACCTGACCTTAAACACCTCCAGGGATGGGACAGCCACAACCTCCCTGAGCAACCTGTGCCAGTGTCTCACCACTCTCATGGTGAAGAAATTCTTCCTAATGTCTAGTCTAATGTCTAGTCTGATCTGACATCTAATCTGATGTCACTGTTCCAGAGAGTCATCATTTGTCAGACTATAATTATAAATATATGTATATAAATAATGTTATAATTTAACATATTACTTTACAATTTATGGGCATATTCTGAAAAGATTTCAGTATTTCCCAGGGAAAAATATATATTATAATGGCTTCTGCTTCTCTCTTGACTCTCCATGAAGGCTGACTTTCATACTTCTCATTCCCCATCCATAATATGATTTCCTTTTGCACTCGAAGAAGAGATTTGCTTGCGTAAACTGTGTAATAAGGCAGAGAGGAAGGCTGGGAACTGAACTTGTGGGGTTTTATGAGCATGCAAATAGGAATTATACAGGAAATCTAGAAAGAGATGTATAGAAGCCAACCCATGTAAAAACATTTGCTAAATCATTACTGAATCTTGTTTAGAATACTAATGCTTACATGTTAGTTGCCTAAAAGTACCATCTGACTAATTGAAGTACAGTGATTTTTATTTGCATTTGTTATGCAAATCAAAAGCCCACTCAAACAGAAGAGTATGTCTACAGTTATGATTCAGTATTTATAAAGCATCTCTACTCCCTGACTATCAAGATATTACTATTGCAATGTTATTTTACGACTCCAGCATTCATTTACTAGAACTAAATTTGCATTCATATATTTTACTGCATTCAGGTTAACTAAGAACACCACAAAATACTTCTTCTGGAAGTTTAAAGAGTTTCTGTCCATTCATCTGGTGGACTCAGATATATGAAAAGGTATAGTTTAAAAGGATTGAATGGTACAGGGCAGCATGTTTATCAGCTTTTCAGAAACATCTCTGACTTGGATATTTAAAAATGCCTTATTAGCAAATGCCTGAGTGCTATTTCACATGTAGTCTTCTTTTAAACTGGGATTTTACTTCAAAATATTAAACTCGGAGTGAAAAGAATTTTCCAAATACGATCTATTTTCTCTGGCTTGTGTTACTAGCTGTTTGTGTGCATTCGTTTTCTTACAAAATTTCATTCACTGTGATTTGGTTTGTAAACTACAGTACTTCACCTTCAGGGCATTGTATGTATGGACCATATGACTTCAGGAGATAAACTTAGCTCTGCTAATTAGATCGTCCTTCCTTCTGTAGTTCTGAGTTTGCGGAGAGACTCTGTCCCACTCTCACAGAAGCTGTTTACCTCCTTGAGTAAGAGGGATAGTTGGTGACCAGTGGGAACAGAACCTCAGGTCTCCTAGAGAGTCTCTGTTGGCAGTCGGATGTGTCTGCAGTCAGGGCTGCTTTCCTGAGCACCTACAACAGATTTCCTGTTTTGAAAGCCTGGCAGCCTCTGAAACCAGTGAGTTGTAGATTGAACAGCAGGAGAGGAAATATTAGTTGCCTTTTTGCCAGGTGAGAACTGCCTGAGAACATATCCCAGCTTTCTGCCCAGTCATTGCTGACTTTCCCTATAGCCAGTCAGGTGTCTGATGTTCTTCCTAAAGCCCAGAGCTGTCGCTTAACACAGTAAAATCAATAGGAGTTGTTTCTGCCGTTTGTACAAGACAAAGCCATTTACTTGATTTCCATGGGCGCTTATATCAGCAGTGCAAAGACCAAAGGTATAATGATTTCTACACCTACGCTATTGAACTGTATGCTCGGCAATGTCAGACTGCTCAGTGAGATTGCTAATGTGAACTTGTCATCAGTGATTACAGCATACTCTGCTAGAGCACGAGGAACCATGAAAACTTCATTAATGGTTGTCACAGTTATAGATACCTTGAAGATGACCACATGGAGCTCTGTTTCGGAGTTTATGATTGTGCTGTTGCTGGTCTAAGACAATGCTGAGCTGAGTAGAGCATCTACATTATCTTTCACCTACATTATTTTTCACCTACATACCTGTCTGCAGATATCAAGGGAGCCAAGGGGGAGGCATGCAACAGGAGTCATCCCCCATAAGGATGTGCATGCGGCAAACACTGGAAGAAGAAAAGGAAGCATTTCCTAGTAAGAGTAATCTTCCAAGAGATATTGTACGTCTGTGCCATCACTATTCACACTCTTTCCCCTCTCCCTCAGCCTGTGTATGAAGTTGCGATGCTTCAGTTATGAGGAGTCAGAAGAGAGCATGGCATGTTCAGCCAGTGTCCTAATGAATCATCTGCTTGTCAGCAAAGACCTCTTAGCTTGAATGTTTCTTTTCATGCAGAACAAGTGGACACTATGAACAGCGTGTACTGAAGAAGTCCATTTATTTGAAATCTTTCCATGCTTCTGCATATTAAAGAAAAAATTGCTTGAGATATATAAAAGAAAGACATGACAAATTCCAACCTTGAAGGTAATTTTATGAAAATAAAGACTCATAATGAAAATATTAATCATATTTTTATAATACTGATGCAAAAAGTGTTACTATATAAGAGTAAAATCACATAATACAGTAGGTTATTTCATAATATCATTAAAGTAATTTGAAAAAGATAGCTATGCTGGAAACATCTGTGATGTGCCACATTCAATCACATTCACTGGTGCCTTGGCCATTTTTAATTACCTGGAGAGTCAGCACATCATAAAATAGCGGTCATCACAGAGACCTCTCTTGAATTAGCTGTGCTTACCACTCTTTATCACAACTGTCAGATTGAGAGAAGCTTCTATTTTAATCATATATCCATTCTGATCTTTAGTCTTCATTTCTTCAACAACTCTGCATTGAGTGACAGTGGACAAACAGGCAAAACCATCTTAGTATTTAAGATGGAACAAGAGTTAATAGGCAAATAACTACACTGTAAGAATCACATCTGTTATGTTTTTGAACAGGTTATAGATGTTGTTTTAAGTTGCTTTTATAGTCTTTTCAAAGAACCATTAAGACTGGGCACTATTCTGTTCTTTTTTAAGAGAACATGTAAGCGCACTTATCCTAGAACTCTGATAATTTCTTTTATATTGCTTACATAAAATAATTTTTATTAACCAAAACCTTGGGAACTAGAAATACCTGTTACTTAAATCTGGCTTTGTAATTGTGCACTGAATCACTCCTGAGCCATAAGCAGAATTAGTGGCTACTGTGCTCGTTCTGAAAAATTGCCTTAAATCCAGAATCTCATAACTGAGCATCACTGGAATCATCTGTTGCCACCCATTTCAGATTTAGGATGTAAATACAAAGTATTTTTCTTTACTTTAAAGGAAAGGAAGATATATTGAAGAACATACGAGCTAATAGCTTCAAGAGCAGCATCTACTCCTATACATTTAAGAATGCCATGGAGAATCTACCCTTTATCTTTGGTCATTTTTAGCATAAGAAAAGATAAGGTCAAAAAAATCCAGTAGACTTACTTATTTAAAAATCAACAACTATACATATCAAATGGGGTTAAAGAAAAAAAAATCATCTAACACTGTAGCTGAGCCTAAATGTTTTTTTCATTGTTTCTGTGTGTGATTCAGCTAACAATTAAGCATACTTCTGGTTACCATTCAGCTTTTACATATCCAAGCTGCATTCCTACAGCAGAGTCCCAATCTAGAGGACCTCTGTGTGCCCAGAATAAGCAGATACATCTCAGATGCATAAACAGATTTAGAATTCCCCTCTCTCTTCAAGCAGAAACATTCATTCACAATTCATTCATTTGTTTGTTCATTAATTCACTGAAGTGAGAAGGCATCCTCCCACAACCTACCCACACAGATCCATTTTCAGAATGACTATTATACCTGGAGCATGGTCCCAGGCGTTTCCAGCTGCTCTGGCAGGTAGTTCAGGTGGAATTAATTCAGCTCATTCATGCAGTGAGAGTGTAGCTATCAATAATCATCACCTTGTGGTGGAAGACAACAGATAGTATTAGAGCATGTTACATTTTATCCTAACAGAGGCACCTGTTATAAAATATATCAGATTAATTATGCCCTAGCAGTGCCTATTTCTATTGAGTTTGAAGAGTGCATGGGAGACCACCTCTACTCCTTTCTATAGGCAGCTACATTTGTTCAGAGGAATTGCTATGCCATATTTGGTTAAGCTCTGAAGAAATGAAAATTCGCCATGCACTGTGATGCTAAACATTCAAATCCCACAGTAAAGCTTTTCCACTTATATCCCTATATTCCATAAATTCATCTAAGTTGTTAATCATAGTTTATATAACCTTGTAACTAAGATTAGCAAATGCTGCTAATTACTGGCTGGCTTGACATCAGGCATGAGATAATGAGTCGTTCCAAGCTAATAATTAGCTTGGAGGCCTTGGCCATGCTAGAACTTTATCTCTTCAGGAAATTCATGACACCATCATATTTGCCTAAAAAGTGTCTTTTCTTTCTAAGTTGGTAAATACCCATAGTTGTCTTATACTCACTAAAGACTCATAATTTCAAAATACAGTCTTAATGTTTTCATTGCTATCAATTTTCTGAATCTCTTATTTATTCAAAACATTCTGCATATCTTCTGCATCAAATACTTCCTTCTTCTTTATACTGATCTTAATAACTGTGTGTCAGCCTCCCATGCTTGTATTTAAATGCATATTTATTTTCTATAGCTGTTTGTTGACTCCATCAATTCTTGTTCTGAGGGTTTTCTGATTTTCTATACTGCTCTGTGCCACCCATATCCAACGTCTTCCTGTAATTTACTTATTCCAGTTTACAAATCTGCAAATTTGTATGAGGAAAACAGCATAATCTCTCTTTTCTTCTGATCTTGGATCTTCAGGTTGTCCACAACCTCAGGCACAAGAGAGGAAGAAACAACCTTATACTTTTTCTGCTTTTGTTTCAGTTCTTAACAAAGACATTAGAGGAACACCATTCATTTCAATTTCTTGGGTCCTTTAGCTCTGACACACACACACACTCCCCTCTTCAGGTTAGATAGGACTCTGAGAAACCTGATCTAATTGAAGATGTCCCTGCTCACTGCAGGGGTGGGGGTGGAGGTGGAAGGACATGAACAGTGGACTGGATGACCTTTAAAAGTCCTTTCCAATCCCTAAGAATCTATGATCCTGTGATCTTACTATTTAGACATCGTGATTCAGCAGTAGAGGAAGTAACAGACTGATTCCATATCCAAGCTGTTTGAGTTATGAGATTGTAATAAGTCCATGGATAAAATCATTTAAATATAGATACATGAATAAATGGATATATTTATCTATGGACAAATGAATTTATCTGTAGAATCCAATTAATGTGTATTTTATTTCTATGTGATGATTGTCTAATGTAAAACACACAAACAGTCTAAGAATCCATCACTGTAGTGGCTCAATATTCTATGAGGTCCTTATAAGATTGTTTTAGCTTTAGAAAATGCCTTCCGTATAGGTGACATAAGCTTAATTGAGCCTAGTGATTATTCATGATCTGAATTCTTGGTTTCTTCATTCCACCACTACATGGCTCTTCATGCAATACTGACTCCATTGGTATGAGTGGGACTTTGCCACTCCACTGTGATTCCCCTTTGTTTAAGCACAGCACAATAAGCCCAGCTGTGGCCTGTATGATGACAGCTGCTTCCTGAGAGCTTGCAGACAGGGAAATATGAAAGTGGTTCAGTGGTCTTTGTTGCCCCTCCAGTGATGAGAACTCAACCTTGAAGTGGTTGAGTAGTGAAGGGCTCCTAGCCTTCACCAACACAGATATCTGGGAGGGGAAACTAATGAACTTCGTGCCCTACAGAAACATCTAGCTGTAAAGGTAAAGCAGCTTTTAAAAAGATAGTATTTTTCTTGATCATATTGAATCCATTACAGATCTGAGAGTTGTTTTTTTTAAGCTCAGTAACCATACACTATTAAAACTTTACACTTTGTTGATGCTAGACAATAATAATTTACTTAATCTAATTTTTATTTTCCAAAATGACTTATTTTTTTTAAGAGAAAGAATCCTGCAGCAATATTACACACACCATACAGAAGTCCTAGACCGCTGTTAGTAGCCTCTTGTAAAAACTGCTGGTGCTTCACATATTAGGACTGTAAATGTATATATGTAAATGTTCATTATCATCCCAAGAAAGAAGTCTACCAGAAAAAGACTTACGTCTGTAATTATTTCAGAGTAGCTTTGATGTTGTTGAAGCATTTGGTATGTTTCAGTGCATTACAATGTGCTTTTATGCATACTTTTTAGAGGTTGGAAATGTTACAAACTGCCAGCAAGCCCAGTACATTTTGAGACTCTGTCAAGTGACTGGAGATTAAATGATAGACCTTCCAAAATGACATTTTCATTAATGCATTTAAGCAGTAAGCAGAAGAGTTAAGAAAAAGAAGCAACTTTTAAAATCAAATGACAAGTTGCTCCATTACTTCGTAGTCTCTAACTTGCAGCATAGTGTCACCAAAGGTTTAAAGAAAGGTTCATAATTACTAGAAAATATAGATATTTTATGTACAGTTGCTTCATTTCAACCAATTTTTCTTTAAAGCAGTTTCTATGTATGCACACTTGCCTCAAAAATGCACCCCTTCATAGGATGTATTCAATTGTACCCTATTCATTTTCTTCTGATATTATCTGACAACTTTTCTGTATTTTCACAAGATGCTGATGATCTTCCTTCTTATTACTGGCACAGTAACTTTATTTTGGAGAGATATTGGGCTTGGCATACTTAAGTTGAAAGTACAATTCTAATGTTAAGCTCTATTTTGTGCAATTAGAAATTTTCCTGTGAATTTCTCTGCAATGAAATAGCCAGATGCATCTGGAAGAAACTGCAAAAAAAAGTTCTTTTTGTTTTAAATAGTTGCTATTCAGATTAGATACTTTAAAATCTTATAGGCTTGTACATTATATTTTATTGTAAATAACAAGCTAGCTCATTTTAAGGGAGGTGTAGATATTGACATTAGTCTTGTTGAAACGAAGTATGTGTCCTAGGACAGGCAACTCCCAGGAGCAATAACCTTTGCATAATGGTTCTTTGAACTAGGCTACAAAAATTAAGATGATGTAATACAACCATTAACCAACTAATGGACTTGACAAGGGAAAATGGATGGTGTTTTTCAGTCAATTTTTTTCATTACACTTCATTTAGTTTAACTCAGTGAAGCTCAAAATATCAAAATGAAAGGAAGGAATTTGGAAGACAGCATCATCCAGGTGATAATCAATTGTTCCACTTTTAAATGAAGAAATTCAATACGTGTGATGCAAAATGGGACATTTTAGAAAGAAAAGTAAGTCAGCATTTGAAAGATTTACTTATGTCAAATCAGAATTTTGTGCTAAAGTTTGACTAAGTAACTGTTGTGATTCCATTACTGTGCAGAAACTGATCAGGGAAGAAGCTTTAATCAGTCATTAGAATTTTGTCATTTTTGACATTCAGTAAGAGCTATCGGAGTTTACTGTTGAATACTAACACTTCCTTGTCCTGAAGAAATACACTGTTTTTGGAACATGCTTTGAAACTCATATTTCCTGTTTGCAAGAAGATGTAATTTTAGGAGCCATTCCAAAGAAAGTGGTTTTACAAAACAAAACAGAGATCTCAGTCCTGTTGGTTTGTTTTTCTTTGCCTTTGGACCTGCTGGCAAACAACCAAAAGCCACAATGTAGAACACCAAGATCCACAGCTTTGGGTAATCATAATTCTTACATCTTGATCACCCTCCTTACTTGCCTGACCTCAAAACAGCAAGCTGCTTGGGGAGAAGTGAATATGGATAGGAACTGGCTGGTAGCATTAGTATGGGCCTGCTGCTTCCTATCCACTTCTACAACTCCAGTTTAGTTTCACTCAGCTCATGTAAACAGGAATCCATCTTCTCAGAATATGGTTAGAAATTCCATCTATTGGACCATAAGTAAATACTGACAATCTCTTTTTTGTGGGTAACCTAGTGAATGCTCTGGCAGTGGTTTACTCTCTTATAATGCCTAGATGCATGGCCAGGGAATTAGACTGCTTTCAGACTAATCAAAAAGCCAATATACTGCTATTGCCTTTTAAAGGTTAACATGCATTCAAAGAGCGAAGCTGAAAGCAAACATCTACAAAGAACCAAGGTCAGTTAAGCCCACAGAATCCTCTTGGTTGCTTTTTGACTTTCAAGACAGTTTCTTGACAAGTTAAAGATGTTCCTTTTCCATCTTTTTTTCTCATGGGTAGGTTGTTTGGGTTTTTTTCTTTCATTTCTTTACCTTTATTTTTTCTATTTTTCCTCTGCTCCAAAACATCTAATGATTGCCTAAATTCTCTTCTATTCCACTTTCACCTTTCAGATCAGACCTGAACTCAAGGGCACGTGTTCATGGCAGGACTACTTTCTGTATGCCAGAGGCATATAAGGGTTTCTTCCTTACTTTTTCTTTACCATACATTTAATACTTTAGTGCCAGATTTACACTTCATACAATCTTCTCTTTATGGTAAAATTTATCAGGCTATTTCAACCAAAAAGCAGTGGGAGGGGGAAGAAGTCATAGGGATAGGCTGGATATGTGCATGGGCAGAGCATAACAGTTATTGGGTGCACCACAATTTCAGAAGCAGTGTCCATCTGTCTATCCAGTCTGTTGACATTAATCCTGGTCTTCCTCCAATTTGTGCTGAGAGGAGTACATACATTCGGGGAACTTCTGTCTAATGTCATTACCAGGAATTCTGTCCCCATTGAATTCAAGAGAGAAGCTGACTCACAGGAAGGAAAGGTCAAAAAGTGACCAGAAGGAAAGAATAAACTATTCCCCGCATTCAAAAGAGCAAGCTGGTTCCTCTGTCCTGCTGTAAGTGTAAAGCTGTCCCATGCTGCGATAGGAAACTTGGGCTACGGAAGACTGTCGTACTCATTCTGCAGTACTAAAACCAGCTTTACAATGCATTGTGGTGCTTTTAAGATCAGCCAGGTGTCGTTCCATCTCCTGCCAGAACAGAATGAAAGAAGAGATCAATATTCCTGCAGCATGCACCAACAGAGAAGGGACATTCAAAGTCATGACTCAACTAAGCTGCTTCTTTACCACAACTGCAGCAGGTTGTCAGTCTTCTTGCATCCTTCCTGAACACAGCCAACTGAGCAATTTCTGGTGTTCTGCTATCTCCATGAGTTAGCAACATGCTTATAGGCAAGGGTTTGAATCTCCAAGCGTGTAGGTTGTGGGATGGTTTCAGATCTGGAGCCTGGATGCTGTCCAGATTCCCTCAGAAGACTTTCAGCCAGTCCTTCATAAATTATTTTGTACACATCAGCACCAAATTTCCTTGGCAGTCCACCAAGACAGTATGGTAAAATTCTGGAACTATCCTACCAACAAGGAAGAAGACAGCAATAAAAATATTGTCTTCTTTGTAACTGGTTGCTTTAGTATTAATGGACTACTGGAGGACTAATATCCAGCAGATGACAGAGCCATGAAATATCAGCACAGACCAATTACTCCTCCACCCTTCCCTACTTTTCATTAGAGAAGACAGTGTGGCATCACTCCACTTTGCCAGCAAACATTCAGATGGCTGCAGGGATCAGAGTGAAGGAGAGCAAAGCAGAATACCTGCTTTGCAAGTCAGGCTAGGTATGGTTTCTGTTGCTTCATGTTCCATGGATATGTCCACATAAGCATTTTAATTCAGAATTAGGAACATGCTGTTGAGGGAAGCCTCCCAAATGAGTTCCCCTAATTCTGGATGTCACTATGTCACTGTTCAGGGCACATAAACAAGATTACATTTGGCTAAAATTTACCTGAAATCTATGCTTTCCTGGAGAATGTCTAACATGCTCCAACCTTTCTGGCTGTCCACTCTTTAGGGTCAGGCAACAGCTAGTCCAGAGTACTCCTCAGAACATATATAAGCGAGGTGTCAGTTCCTTGGCATCTAACGTTGTGCTGTCCTGATCACTTCCCCTCGTACCACACTACTTGCTAATAGACCCCTGGCAGCTACTGCAGTACCTAGAAGCTGCTTCTAAGTACAGAATCCATCTTTGCAAATGAGATACAGGCTGTGACAGATTTCTCATTTAGGACAGCACATTACATAGATTAATTCCTCTAGATGATGAAGATCCTCACTCCATTCCATAAAAAGTAATTTATATGCCTGTAATTTAAAAAAAAAGATAAAGTGACTGGTAACAATATATTCTCTCATCATTCTGCTGCCTGAATCCAAACATTAAAAAAGGACCAAAAGTTCTCAAGACAATCAACTTCTGTCCTCTGAGTGTCCAAGCACCCTCCAGCATTGGCAAGCAAATTGAATTACTATTTTGCCAAGACTTTTGAGGGTTGCACATTAACATTTTGCTCAGCCCAGATTACTCTCTTCCTCCTTTTATTGCCTAGAGAATAGATCTTGAAACTTTCTTATCTATCATTATCTGCACACAGTCGTGTATCTTGTTCATGACTGACCAAATCATTCATAGTGCAGAGCAACTTCTTCCCATCATATGTTCGCTGATACATAAAAAATAAAACCACATTTTGCTTTATTAATGTCTATTTAAAACACCACCAGCGTTAATAATTAGTGCTCCATTTGTATCTTTCTAAGACACCCTGAGTTCATCCAGGTATCGTCATCATTCAGTATTTCTGCTAGGGCAGTTCTGTGTTCCCCAGACACTTAAGTGTACAGGAGAAATTCAATCCTGCCCACCAGTGACAAACTGGAAGTTTGTCATTCAGGGCCAGGATCACTGAAGCATTTTAGGTGACTTTAAGGTTACTTTCTAAGGGGCTGAGAAAGTCGCATGTCTTTGGGACCAAGTGGGGACTGAGTAGAGACATTTAAAGTCAAGGTTCAACTCAGTCACGTCATTTCTACAAAAGGTACCTGTTTCCCTTTTGTTACATCTGGACTTGAGGCACTGAACCTTTGAGTGCTGTATGAAGAAATATATCCTTAATGTTGCCTTTGCTAAAACCTCACACATAATAGTTCCAGAAGCATTTAAAATCACTGCTTAAGCTTTGCTGTAGTTTCCATTTCCAGGAAGCTCCAATGACTTGTTTAGGTAAATCTATCCTTAGTTAATCTAGCAATAGGACCTGCATAAACAGCTGGAATTTAGGATTGTGATTAATATAGCAAATGTGATTCTGCCATGTAATTTAAATTATATATAGGTCATACCATAAATCTGTAAATGCTTCCGAAGTCCATAGGCTTCCTACCTGTGTTAATTATGGCAGAAAGTAAGAAGTATTCCTCCAGTGTTTGATTGCTTTTCAAACTCTAGGTCTGATAGCTCTTCAAAAATCTGTCCCAGTCTGCCTTCTCTTAATATTCAACAGAGCTTAAAAAATAAAAATGTATGCCTAAGTATAGATAATTTACATAGATTATATATTTTACAGGAAAAAGTAAGTGAGTCAATGTTTATAGCATTTTGCTAAAAGAAACTAAGGCAACAGTTGTATTCAACTACCTTGACGCTGACTTACGAAATTATATTAAACTTTAAATATTAAAAACACAAACTTTGATTAATTTTTCATTATATAGTGCATACAAATATGCATTGGAAAATAGTCCCACAAAACAGACCTCCCATGTATATCACTCAGGAAAAAACTGATTTCTAATTTCATAGAAGTGTAAATCTAAGGATATAAACCAAAAAGTTATATAACAAACACTGCATAATAAAGATTACTAACACTACGTGAGTTGGGTGGTGCAGAACAGACTCATATTCTTCCCTTTGTACTCAGCATGATCATAACAGAAGTTTGTGCCATCTCAGTTATTGGATAAGGCATCAAACTATTTTATTGATATGGTACTAATGTGCAACCATGATGCAGTTATCCATTGTTAGGAATTTAAATTATCAAATTGCAGTTTAAAGGGATTGAAGGCAACTAAACCAGGACATGACGCGGAGGGGCAGATCATAGAAACATAGAATCACAGAATGGTTTGGGTTAGAAAGGACCTTTGAAGAGATCAAAGAAAATAGTATCTCGTGTTACCTCCAGCCAGCAATGATAAGCCAATATTACTTGAGTTATGTTCAGATTTGGGTATAAAAAAATCAAGTTTCAGAAGCTGTGCTTGATTGTGCTCATATATATCATGGGTTTAGGTTTTAAGATACCAGCTGGATTTAGCTTCTTCAGAACTCTGAGAAACAACTGAAACTTCTCACAAACACAAACTGATTTCTTTTTAGTTCTAGTTCTAATGAATTAACTGGGAAAAAAAATGGTAGAACTGAACTATTGTGTGCAAAGTCATTTCATTCCTCTAGCATGACTGGCAGTCAACATCTAGAATCACTATGTGATGCATACCCAGTAAAAGTCCTTCACTTGTCCAGACTGGCAGCTGTTGAGCACACATCAGCCAACACAGCATCTGCTGGGAGTGCAAGCACATACACATGCACACACACACACACGCGCGCCCCCTGTACATTTCCAGAAGGCACAGCGGGTCAGCACATGCAGACCTGGGAACAGGGACACAGGTCTGAGTTCTGTGTTATCAATGAGTCCCTCATTATTTATATGTGTGTCCAGGGAACCTACAGAACAGAGACGTTAACATGGATGTAAAGTAAACTGGGACCACTGGTTGATTAATTTTCTCTAGCCTTAATATTCACTTGTTTAATGTTGGCTGATGGTGTAAAATCAAGGCTGGGGTCAACATGAATCATGGAGATCCATCAGCAAGACCATGGAATAGGACATCTTGAGTGCTATCACACAACACACGCAAGGTAACCCAGTGATCAGGTTTATCAAAGGCAGATCCTGCCAAACTGATCTAATAGCTTTCTATGACAAGGTGACCTGCTTAATGGACAAGGCAAAGGCTGTGGATGTAGCATTCTTGAACTTCAGTAAAGCCTTTTGACACTGTTTCTCATAGTATTTTGCTTGCGAAACTGGCTTCCACTGGCCTGGACAGGCATATCCTCTGCTGGGTAAAAAACTGGCTGGATGGTCAGGCCCAAAGAGTGATGGTAAATGGAGTTAAATCCAGTTGGAAGGTTGGAGGCCAGTCACAAGTGGTGTTCCCCAGGGCTCAGTGCTGGGTCCAGTTTCTGTTCAATATCTTTATTGATTACTTGGATGAAGAGATTGAATGTGCCCTTACTAAATTCATGGATGACACTAAGCTGGGAGAAAGTGTCGATCTGCTTGAGGGAAGGGAGGCTCTACAAAGGGGTCTGAACAGGTTGTATTGATCAGCTGAGGCCAACTTGAAGAGATTTAACAAGGCCAAGTGCCGAGTGCTGCACTTGGGACACAGCAGCCCGTGCAGCGCTACAGGCTTGGGGAAGAGTGGCTAGAAAGCTGCCTTGCGGGGAAGGACCTGGGGGTGTTGGTTGACAGACGACTGAACATGAGCCAGCAGTGTGCGCAGGTGGCCAAGAAGGCCAATGGCATCTTGGCTTGTATCAGAAACAGCGTGACCAGCAGGTCCAGGGAAGTGATTCTGCCCCCGTACTCAGCAGTGGTGAGGCCGCACCTCAAATACTGTGTTCAGTGCTGGGCCCCTCGCTACAAGAAGTACATTGAAGTGCTGGAGCGAGTCCAGAGAAGAGCTGGTGAAGGGGCTGGAGAATAAGTCTTATGAGGAGCAGCTGAGGGAACTGGGGCTGTTTAGCCTTGAGAAGAGGAGGCTGAGGGAAGACCTTATTGCTCTCTACAGCTACTTGAAAGAAAGTTGTAGAGAGGTGGGTGTTGGTCTCTTCAGCCAAGTGACAGGTGATAGGATAAGAGGGAATGGCCTTAGGATACACCAGGGAAGGTTCAGATTGGACATTAGGAAAGACTTTTTCACCAAAAGGGTTATCCAGCATAGGCAGAGGCTTCTGAGGGAGGTGATTGAGTCACCTTCCCTGGAGGTATTTAAAAGATGGGTAGGTGAAGTGCTTAGGGATATGATGTAGTAGTGGACAGATGGGGTTGAACTCAATCTCAAAGTTCTTTTCCAGCCTATGAAGAGTGAGACAATATTCAGGAACAAAACCCAGTAGGTATCAACTCGGATCCTGTGGTATTCCCAGTGCCTCCAGACAAAGAAGTTATAGGTAATTGTCAAAAGAAGCAATATAAACACTAGTTTGTTGTTGCCCTTGGTCTTTTTCTTTCCTTCTCATGTTTTTTTAATTAATACTTCTCTCTCTGTTACTTCTCATGGAAACAATACCAAAATTCTGAAGAAACAAAGCCTTATCTCCTCGGAAAACAAAAATCCTTAATCCTGCACAGCTGACCAGATGATCTAATTATTCAGTTAATACAGTACCTTCCTGCCATCTTGTGGCACTACAGGGTTTGCAGCTTTCTGTATAACAGATACTGTCTAATTTTTATTTCAAATGAAGGGTTTTTTTAAGTTTCATATGCCATCTAATGAAACAATACTCACCCACTGAGTGAAATATCGGTCTCACTGGTAGCAGTGTCAAAACTCTTGTTGATTAAAAAACTTCCAGACTGTACTAATTGAATTAATGTCAATGTATTATTATGACAAGAAAAAAAAACCCAAACAAACTAAAAAGTGTAAAAATGGGTTTAAGGTTTAAAGAATAAATTACCACTACACTGAAATAATCTGAAGTTACCTGTGAAACAATACCATGCATTTCTATTATGAATTCATCCATATTTTTCATTTGAGATACTTCCGTGTTTCTAAATAACTATGTCCTTTTTTAAGTCTACCTGAAGAAAAAAGAATTTGCATCTTTAATGATTCCAGGCGAGATCCTTCAAGTCCTTGTTCAGAGATTTCTTACTTTTCAAAAATAAAGCAACATACGAGAATATGCTAGTGTCAGATTTTCTGCTTTCAGGTTGGAATCACCAACTCGATCTTTGAGCATGGATGCACCACGAGGAATTAATATCAAAGCGCAAGCTGGGAATATTGAAGCTCTTTCCCAGATGGATATCAAGCTACACAGCAGTGATGGTGTGGTGAGTACAAGCCCTTCTGTTTCCATAACTATGGTTGATCTTGCTGTCTTAATATGACTAATGACTTCAAATCTTTTTTCAAGTTCTGTTAATTTAATTCCTAAGATTTTAGGAGACAGGATATTAAAACTAATAGTGCCAATAATAACATTTCTGTTTATGGGTCAGATTAAATAATACTACCAAATGACATTATCTTAGAGAAATGCATTCTAATAAAACTTTGATAGTGCTCAGCTCCACTAGCACAGTGATATCCAGGCATCCCAGCAGGGCCGTTGGCTCAGAGATAGACAGACATTCAGCCTCAGAGCTGCTAAATTAAGCAGCAAAGCTCTCCAAACACCATTAAGATCTGCCCAGCAGCAACAGTATGCAACATGCAGCAGCCTGCTTATCCCCTCTTTGAGGCTGTACAGTGCTAGTTCTTCCACAGAGGAACTCCAGATCAAGTTGTATGTCTATCCTTAACCAGCTGGCATAGCTGCAAGGCTTCAGCACCCAGGCCAGGACAGACCTGTATCCAGCAGCAGCAGCACCCATGCCACGCTATTTGAAGGCTCCAGCCTTCCAATCATCTTCATGGCTCTCCTCTGGTCATGCTCAAGCAGGTCCATGTCTTTCATATGCCAGGGACTGCAGGTGGGTCTCACCTGAGCAGAGTCAAGGGGCAGAATCACCTCCCTTGACCTACTGACCACACTTCTTTGATGCAGCCCAGTATTTGGTTTTCTTTCTGGGCTGTGAGCGAACACTGCTGGCTCATGTCCAGCTTTTCATCTATCAGTAGCCCCAAATCCTCAGCAGGGCTGTTTTCAATCCATTTACCACCCTGTATCCATGTTTGAGATTGCCCCTACCCAGGTGTAGGGCCTTGCACTTGGCCTTGTTGACCTTCATGAGGTCTCTGCTAAGGAAGGGGATAGGCACCAGGTTAGCCCTGTCCCATGCTGCAGTGTCTGCCAAGAGCCTAGGCCTCAGAGCAGTTTATTTATAAGAAGTCTGGGTAGAAGGCTAGGCTTAAACCACCACCTACAAAAAGTCAAGTTGTTTTATGGCATGCTAACGCATTATTATCTCTAATGAGTCCATTTGTCCTGCTTTCTCCCACGCAGCTTTTGCTTGATGCTGAAACTGTACGACTGCCCAAATTGCCTGAGGGTACGAGGGGTGGCTCTGGGATTTCTCAGGGGCTCTATGAAATCTGCGTGTGTCCAGATGGAAAACTCTACTTGTCAGTGGCTGGCGTGGGCTCCACTTGTCAAGAATACAGCCATGTCTGCCAGTGAGGCACCAGAAAAAGCCACACACACCCTTGCTAGGCTGATTTTTATATTATTGTAAAGAGAATTACCGAAAGCAGAATTTTCAGAATTTTAAAAACTAAGTACTTCAGTTTAGGTAACAAATCTGTATCTACAACTCTGGACTACAGGGTGAAAGGGGAAGAAGAGCACAAATGACATTTCAACTTCTGAAGAATGACTTGAATCAAATTATATGTTCTTTCATTAACACTTTGAAAACAGCCTTATAGAGATTATTAAAAAAGAAAGGAATGTCTTTTTGCTGAAATATTGTTTATGTCATTGTTAATGTTTTTGAGCTGTGTGGGTTTCTTTCTCTCACTACATGTAAAGTCTTACTGCATTAGTGGGTGAAATTAAATTGAGGGAACTACTTGAACTATTTGGTAAGACAACACATTATCTGGGGAATTTAGAAGTGCCAGCAAATGGTCTATGCAATTTTGTTTTTGCAATAACACAAGATATGAAAAATGTGGTACTTGTATAAGTTCTGTGTAAAAGGTGTTTAATTTGCTAATAGCTTTCTAGTTTCATTTGGCAACATCCATGCTGATTTGCTTCTTATTGAGATTCATATAAAAATAACTAATACAAAAAGCTCCATGAATCATTTACACCTCCCTGTGTCTCAAATCTGTTCACTATACAACAGAGAAATATGTTACTATATTTTATAATAGCAATAGTTTGTTGTACTGCCTGTACCATTGTACTTATTTAAACCCTTTTATATTTTAGGGCATGCTAATTCAACAAGGCAGTTTGGTCTGCCTGCTGGACTAGTAAAAAAAAAAAAAAACACCAACTATCTTTAATGAGGCTCCAGATTGTCTGACGCAAGAAACTGGGTGCTGGGAGAAAAAAAATCCTTTTTTTGCACCCACAGGGTTCAATTAAGAGGACTATTTAATTTCCATCTGCAGCTGTAGACTGATATTTCTGATCCTGTCAGACTGAGACTCTACCACAAACGGAGAGAGTAAAACTACTTGTTAGTACTTTTTAACATTAGGATTTTGGATAAAAAGTAAATGCTTACCAGAGTTGACAAACCATTTATTGACTGTGTAGAGAAACACAACTGCAGACACAATCCCCTGTACAGCGTTGCACTGAACACAAATAAATTGTTTGCATACCTCTGGGTAGCAGGTTTTCTATTTAATACTCTGTTGTTTAAATCTCATGGGTTTTTAACTCTTTTTATGCTGTTTTTGATAATATTGTTACCCAGGTAGGAGCTGCTATCACACAGTGCCTTGGTGTCTATTTATAGAAAGATTTTTACCCATATTGAACCACAGAATGTCCATCCTTTAGAGAAAAGAATAGTCATCGTTAAGGCAGGAGAATCACAATGAAAGAATGACTATGCCACTTTTTAAACTTGCTACTTCAGCTGTGATGTACAAACAAGAAGCCAAAACTCAGTTATGAGCCTGAGTTGTAAAAGAGCCCCCACTTAACAGTATCCACTATTACTGTAAGAAAGCTCTGGGTAGTCCCTGCCTTAAGGGCTGCCTTTGTCATTTATCCGACGAGTCTAATGTACAATACTGAAATTGCCCATCATTAGCAGGGTGGAGCCCTCAGAAATTAACGCAGACTAGATGAGCTTCAGTAGGAAAAGTAGGAGCCATGATTAAGCTGCACTTTTAGGTCTCTTCAGGCAAAGGAGGCAAGTGAGTCAAGGTCTCCCATGTTACTTGGAAAGTGCTCCAATTACTAACATATTGGCTAAGGGAGAAGTAGGAAGCCACATAGCTTCCATTTCTGAAATTCTTTTTTCCTGGGCTTAGACATCTACCCTCAGTAGTGAGTCCAGGGCTGTTGGCCATAAAGATGGGAATATCTTTCTTTCTACTCCACAACTGTATCTCTGAACTCTGTCTCTCTCTCTCCCTCTACTACTAAAGTCCTTAGCCAAGACAGGCTTAAACAGAAACTTGTCTTCAGCATCCCCTTAAAGTCAGTTTAGGTGACTTCAGCTCCATGTGCAAGTTTTTAAAATCCATATTATTAGCAGTCTTGGCTAAAGTTTATGTATTAAAATAAAGGGCAGCATATTCCATTGCATGTGCCATGTACCTGAAAACCACTGCTACGAGTATCTGGGGGGCTGTCATGTATACAACCTATTATGGATGTAGTACAACAGCAAAATTGGGGCTCCAGTCCTCAGAGAATTCAGCCACTATCTGGTTTCAAAGGCATTTGAATTGCAGTCATACCTGTTTCTGATGTTAAGGGATATATGCCCACTTCCCTGTGGTAACAAACTACTCATTCACTTAATCTAATCCTTAGATGTTTGCCAGATACTGCAAATAAGCATATTAGTTACAATCTGCCTATTATGCTGGCGATGCAAACATAGCATTTTGTAATGCATCTTAAGCTTTAGTTTGGAGGCACATTTTCAAATGTGATTTGCCAGTTAATACAGAGCAAGAGATTGAATCCGCTCTTTCCACATATCACAAGAGTAATCTGACTCCTAAACTGCTGGGTATTTGGAAGCCACTTCTGTTGCAACATCTTGCATTGGAGTTGCTCCATTTTAGTTAATATTTTTACAAACCTGTGCTATACAGCAAGGGAAATCAGAGTGCAGTTCCATGGCTAGTAAAACTACTTTACAGCACTTCAGTTTGATATTGCAATAACTACTGCCTTTCTTGTGGAGATAATCCTTTTGGACTTGGCTCGGTATATGGGTAGATTCAGAGTAAGACAGAAAACCCAACAGATCTGCTGAACACTCTGCTCTGCCATCAACCAAATCACCAATCTTCCCCTCTTCATTGTTTAAACTTCATAACTTCATTCTTCTTTTCATTATGCTACAAAATTGACATTGAAAATATAGTTGCATTATATAAATTGTGCAGATTTTTTTTTAAAGCATGGATGGCAACTTCTTGTCACTAAAGAACATTTGGGTTTTTTTTTTTCTTTTAGGGGTGGTTAGTGGGGAAATAAAGTTTTTGCTAAAATTACCACCACCTGATGCTGTGATTTCAATTGCTGTTAATCTCAATATAGTTCATATATCACTGAATTATCATTTCTGATATCTCCAAGTGGATGTCTTTCCATCTGTCTTTAATGCTTCAAAATTATTGTTTCTGCTTTAATCAAAATTCAGTAAAAAGTTATAGATTAATAGAAAATGATGGCACAAGAAAGTATGCTTTTCTCTATTTTAAAGTGGGATTGTTACACAATGGAAAAGTAAAAATATCAGAATGGTAAAACTTCATTGGTGATTGCCCAAACACAACCCTCTTTGTTTCCATTTCACACACCTTTAGTATTGACGTATATATAGCTTTATATAGCTTTATGCAAAAGGAAATTGCAAGAATTAACTGAAAGCTTGAGTTCTTGAATAAACTTTATACATTTTGAAAAGTCTGCTTCTCCTTTTGTGTTCAAGTGAAACATGGCTTAAATGAATGTTTTCATTTTAAAATTATCTTTCCAAGACTCTAAGAATGTGAAATGTACATAATTTTAAAAATTAATGAAAACCCTGGCCCCAACAAAAAATTTACTTTCCAGAATTTAGAAAATTCTTTACAATTAGGTTTCATTGGACATCTAGAGTTCCCATCTGTAGGTCAAAGTAAGCAAAAAATTATGCCAGTGCTACTGAATTAATCATGCAGAAAGCAAACAAAACCAAAGACAAACAGGTTTTATCAAAAATTCATTGACAAAAACCTTAATGTGACAAAAACCTGTCTCCTTCAAATGAAAACATCTACTTTGGCTGTCAAGTTTATTTTTGAACTATTATTTCTGCCTGTGTTCCACAATACCAACCCAGCTCTCCTCCAAGTGTTCAGACCCAGTATAAGGAAATCTCAAGGAAGCAATTACAATTGATTTTATGAAAGCCTTGTTTAAAGCAACTCAAGTACCAAGTGAACGCAATCCTTATACTAATAGTTCTTAAATCCTAGTTTTCAAATCATCAAAGAAACTGCATTTCTTTATACAAAAAAGCATTTATTTTTCTTTTGGTAGTTGGCTACATAAAAATCTATTTCCTTAAAATAGAGAAAAAGAGGTAGTTTTCTTTTCACTAATTGCTGAGGCAAGTGACAAGTACTTTTTGGAGCAGGTTCTAATGCCATTGTTTGAGAGGAAAACTTCTGAAGCTTCCAGAAGATAAATGTTAATAAACCTGCCAAGGCTTGTTACAGCCACAGTTCCTTAGATTTAAGCTACTAAATGTACAATTAAATCAGTTTCTTGTACCACTCATCTTTGCTAAACCTCACAGCTATAATCCTGGGAGACAAGACTACTGAAACTGCTCTTCCTAGACACATTGCTGGTACCTGTGGAAACAACTAAGACATACACACAGCTTAAAAAGCATTTTCTCTCATGTGAACATATGTAATGTGCTGCGCTCACCGTGGTTCATTATTTAAAATTACTTCAGACCACTAGTTTCCTAAGAACAGAGACCACTTTCTTTCTTGCAGTGTCAGCACTTAATATATACAAAATAAACAAAATAAAAACACAGCAAAGCAGTTTCGTGGTTCTGCACAGCCAATTTAATGGTTTGTAATAATACTGGTAAGGCAACTTACGTTGCTTACAAAACACAGTTAGTGCTTAAAAGACTTCCTCCCTCAAGATCTCACCTCAAAATGGGCAAGCGTTCATGTGCTCCTCTGTCATTCATTTGCTACCGTGGCATCTTATAGTTTAGGTGCATTTAAACTGAAAAACAAGAAATTTGTTTCCTTTTACTAGACTTGCTTACCTTGAATACTATTCATCTGACTTAATACACAAAGTAAAAGCCACAAGGAAATCTGTTTAAAAAACATAGGGAATCAACTAAATAGATTTATTTCATGGCACATCTGGATTTCTGTTTTACTTATATGCTGTTTATTGAAAAAATCAGCAAGATGTGCAATGTCTTTGAGAAAACTGCAAACATTTGCCATTGCAAGAAAAAAACATTTTTTCCTTTCTAATGGTATTTTAATATTTGTACAATTATTTAGAATTAATTGAAGACATTGTGTATTTACTTGTATAAAAAAAGCTTTAAATAACAGGTAAATTTAGTCTACTTTGTAAAAACAAAACACATCAGACTGAAATATATGTTTGCATTTTTCTTTATTAAAATTATGGCACTTAAAATTTAATAACAGAAATAATAATAATAGGGCTTCACAATCAGAAGCAGTATCATTTTCCAAACACCACATTTCTTCCCACTATAACTTGCAAGATTTTTCAGAAGAGCTTAAGACCTTTATAATTTGCACAAAACTGAAGAAGCCTTCATCACTTTTTATTATTTGATTACAATGCTATTGGAGCTTATCAGTCCTGCAAGCTCACTGTTGTATATTTTCCTTTGTGTTAAGTTAAATTACAGTTTCACTGTGCTGTCAAGTAAACAATTGTAATAGCATGTCACTGGGAAATGTTTAACATTTATGTCAAATGTAGCTGATCCAGCAAAGAAAAATCCTTCCATATAACATTATTCTTCAATATTTTTTTTTCATTTTTTTTTTACAAATATCAAACATTGAACATATTGCACGGCATTACCAAGAGTATTACAAACTATAAAAGAAAGAGTGTGAACTAAAAGTTAGACTTCTGTAGGGCTGTAGTGATCAAGAAAATAAAAAGAACATTACACTGCAGCACCTTTAAACATGTAACAAAAAAACAGTACTCAGTGTATACCAAAAATGGGTTACTGAGTTGTACTATTATCGATGTTTGTTTGTGGAAAAATAAATGTGTACAAACACAAAGGAACACACACAGGGAAGAAAAAAAGAAACTCAAGCATTTAGACATCTGAAAAATGTTCAAAAAAATCATAAAACACCATATAATAATGTTTACCAATTTTATATCATCCACATGCATTTTTCATTACACAAAAGATGACAGGCTCTAGAAAAAAGGATATTAAATACTTCATTATTTTATAATAAAGTAAATGTAATCAATGCATGACATGAAGTTGCATGTTAAATCAAGTATTGTTATTCAGCATTAATATAACTGTACCAGTTTGTAGGTACTAAACTATACTTTAAATGTTCACAATGTAATGATGCAGAAAATTCATAATCAGATCCAGCTGATAGAAGCATTACTATGAATGACATGAATGTCCACAGAACACACAAAAAAAAAAAAAAAAACCAGAAATGCTTTGGAGCCATACCCCTAAAGTTATTTTGATTTCCATCCCATCTCCCATTTCATCCCTTTCCAGTCTTAAGATTAGTACACTGAAAACTGACATTACTGTTTTGGAAACATTAAATGAAACAAAATCTAATAAAGGATTATAATTACAGGCTTCATCTAACAGAAAGCTAAGCTTTGGTTATATAAAGTGCAGTTCAATAATATGCCAATTAATCACAATACTGTACACATAGCTAATTTCTGCAGCTCGGTTTCCTTGCAAATTTTAAAAAATATTCATGGTTTACAGTTTGCTTCTACAGCAGGCTCAGTTTAAAAACAAAATTCCTCTTAAATAATTTTCAGCTCCAAGTATTTCAGTACCATCCTCCTTTGTGCACTACTTCTAAGCCACTCAACACTGAGTAATCTCTTGGATGTTCAGTGATCTGCACAATCCCATTTGTATCCCATCACATGAAATATCTAAGTTCTTAACAAAACAATCCCTAACCTCTTCAAATCACTTATACTTTTTGTTGTATAAAGTTCTCAAGTTTTATTATGATACAAGCAGTACATTCCATCACTCTCATAGCAACTTCTGAAGTAAACCTATCATTGGGAATCTGTGGGAAAGGAAGTAAGTCAGGATACCTAGTTTTTAAGCTATCCACTCCATAAGCTTCCAATGTCTGAACATCATTTGCAAGCCCTTCAAGTTGCTGACTGTATTCCTCTATTTTTTGTGCAAGGGCTGCTGGTTTTACGTCTTTATCTGATTTGCCCTTCACAGCGTAGTCAGCTGCAATCAAGGCCAGTTTAGTAGAAAGGTAGCATTTAAAGCACACCCATTCATTGGCATTTTTATGAAGGTCATTTCTTGCAGCTGAAAAGTTAGCTCGGGCCTGCCTAAGCCATCGACGTGCCTCTACAGGATTGCCAACAGACCTGAATGTAGGTGGAACAAAAAAGCGCTGTGAGTGAGTTGGTCCCATGGAAGATGGACCCTTTTCTTTACACTGTTGCCTTTCAGATTTGTGGCTTGTTGCTTCTTGATTCCATGAAGTATAAAATCTCTGAAATGAAAATTTATCTGACTGAAATCGAGAAGCAGAGGATGAGAATGGTCTTCTTGTGGCTCTGTCCATATTTTGATCCATAAAGGCCTGCTTTTCTAATCTGTTAATCTCATTTTGTAAATGCTTGAAAACTTCATTTGCTATATCAAGATTGTCTGCATTTTTATCTGGGTGCCATTTAAGGTACAGCCTCCTAATAATCTTTTTTCTTTCAGATTCTGGAAGCTTCCAAGCTTGTTCAATAACAGATGTCACTTCTCTTAGTATTTCTGGCAATGAGTTTGACTTTATCTTTTTTGGAGAGTGATGTTTTGAGGATATTGTTCTGTGGCTTTCTCTGCCAGTAAAGAGAGGTGGAATTGTCCTCGGTCCATGTGTTGGAAATTCTGTAGGACTGGTTGGGGTAGAAGGCGCGCTATCCCTGCTTTGAGAACTTTCTTCTGGTCTTGAAAATTTGTACAAGTCAAGAGAGCTCACGATTTTATATTCACTATATCCAATATCAATCTGGTAAATCTTCCCCAGAAAACTGTGACTTTCATCATCTTCTCTTTCTACTTCTTGTACAATGATTGCATAAGTATAAGTTGGTTGATATGATCCATATATATCACCACCTTCAGCATCAACCAGGTAACCAACATATTCACCAGGATAAAATACATTCATTGGATCCATAAGAAGTGTATAGTGAATTTCAGCTGGTATAGGAGTGCCAGGTGTTGGGAGTTCAAGTTTTGATGGCTCAGAAGAGTCATACTTCACTCCTAAACTGTCAAGCTTCTCACCAATACGGTATATATCATTACAACCCAGCATGGCAATTAAATATGAGGTATCAGAAATCAGGTTGTCAGTTGCAGATTTTAAGGTCATTGCTAACGCTAACAGGAAATTTATGTCTTTGCTGTCAGAATGCTGTATGTAAAGCAATATTACTGCATTTCCATATCTCTTTAGGAAAGCAAATGTTTCACTTTTGCTGTGGGGAATGGGAGCAAACCCTTTAACTCTTAATGTTGTTTGCAACTTCTCAAAACAGGAAACTTTCAAACCTTCTCGCAAAGCTTTGCAAAGTCTGACTGCTTTTTCTTCATTTGCTAAAAAAGCATTGTCATTTTCATGCTTCATAATCCTAATTAGTCCTGTGATGAATTGTTCTGAAGACAACAGTAACTGCAACCTTCCCTGCAAAGAACATAATGCTCCAAACTGACAGATTTTGGGAGACTCTTCATCCAACTGTTCTTCAAGAATACTGCTAAGTAAGCGAGGCCTCAGTTTCTGAGGGAATAACATGATCAGTTTTGTGTGAAAACCATGATCTTTGCCTAAGTAACACTGGCTAAGATCCACAAGCATTTGCACACCAATGTTACCTTGGATTCTGCTTTTGTAGTGGGGTGCATCATCAAAAACTAAGATACTAGATTTTACCAACCTACCATCTTGACTAGGAAGGTAAAGGACGAAATCCCTCATATTCTCAAGGTCATTCCTAACCTTAACAGAATCATTCTGGAGACTTTTGAACAGGCCAGAAACTACTCTTTTAACTGTGCGCATTTCATTAGGATCCAATTGCTTTCCTTCAGAGCTCTTGAATATGCGGCCTAGAACTTCAACATACTGCTTTGTTGAAATAATATCTTCAGTACCCAAATGTTTAAATAACTGATGGAAAGTACCAAGTTCTAAAGGAAGTTTGTAAAGATAGGGCTTAAAATCAGATTCATACTCAAGGTTTATTACAACCTCTTCAGGCTTAAGGAGCTTCCAACCTTCTTCCACCATTACAAAAGAAACTCCTCGAAGCTGAAAGCGGAACTCCCTTTTCTCTGTACTAAGAAATTCATAAATGCTTCTTAGGACCTTAGCCCTAGTTTTCACCATGTCCTCATCCAAAGTTGTTATATTGCATATGTTCCTGCAGTTATTGATAACTTTATCCAGAGGAGGGTCCAAATTAACATTCAGCATAGTTAAAACCTGCTCAAGTTGTTCTTGTGCACCAAGACTACTTCCCTCTTGTTCTTTGATGCTTAAAGGTGTTGCTTTCTCAGGAAGAATGGGACACGAAGTCCACAGCAACTGCAGCACATCAGTCTGCTTGAATTTAGGATTCACCTGTGCCCCATTGAATCGTATAAGAGGAAGTGTCCCATTAACTTCTTGGTACTGAGGATGAAATCTAACAAATTCTGCTGGAGCTCGTTCAGGGCACAGAAAAGGAATTAATGACAACTCTTTCAGAAAATTTCCTGACAAAAGGTCTGTTCTTTCTTGAAATATGTGATGAAGGAGGACATCGACGGTATTCTGTAGTGTTTCTTTAGACCAGTTTTCTGTATTCGCTCGCATGCTGATCTCCTTAGCAAACTGTAGTAGCTGTTGCTGTGAAATAATGAATTTCAATCCGATATGTCGTAGAAAACTTACCCACGATGGAAGGAATGCAGCCTGGTTCTTCGGGTTTGTAAGTTGTTCTAGTTTCTTAAAAAAATCTTGAGGTATAAAGAATTTTTCAGGAAGCATAACTTCAAAGACTTTTACAGTCCTGTCAAAAAAGTATTTTGCAGGTTTTAGTCTATTGCTTGCATCATGAATGATCAAAATGCTTTCAAGCTTTTCAAATAGCTGTTCTTTCATTTCAGAAGTTTCTTCGATGCTAGTTAGCCTATTCTTTAAGTAGATCAAGTGTTCTAATTTTGCATCATAAGACAGACTTTCAATTTTTGGTAAGAGATGTTTCAAGTAAACTTCAAGATCATCCACAGAGACACAGCCAAGCACAGTATACAAATCTCTCAAATGAACTTTCTCTTCAAGAAAAGCTGATGAAGTCGAATGCGTCCATCTGTCTACTTCTACTGATGGGATACTTTTTGTGAGGACATAACATGTCCCATATTTTGAAATGCTGATGTATCTGCCACTAATTGATTTATAACATGGAAGAGACTTTAAAATTTTAATGTCATCCTGAGATGTCAAATGACATAAATTGCAATTGAAGTACATTAAGAGAGCCTCAAAGTCACTTTCTGCTAACTTTTCAGTCCTAAAAGTTGATGTCTGTACCATATATTGTATGGCTTTCAGAATGCTTGAAGGATTATCTATATTTGCTGTACATCCTGACAACAAAGGCACTAAAGTACTATCTTTGGAGCAAATTTTGTTCAAGGCCAGTTGAATACAGCCTGTTTTCATTAAAACATGAAAGACTTTATCATTCTGAGCATTTGGAAAAACAGCTATATGCATAATGCTGAGGGGCAGCAAAACATCACACTCTGGCACAACAAGATGATTAGCTGACACAGTAAACCTTACACCTGGGAGCAAAGTCCAGTCCTTCAAAGTATCAACAACATCATTGAATTTTGCTTGCATATCTTCTTGTTCTTCCTTAATATTTATAGACTCACTAATAAAATGCCAAGCATTTTTAAGCCAAGATTCACTTGCAAAGTTTTCCTTCCATTTCATACAATTCCTAGTTTTATATTCTCTAGGCAACACAGATGATAACAACTCAGCAAAACTTCTGATATCAAAGACTTTAGCTACTTCACTGCCAAGTAAAATATTATTGTATCTCAAATACAATGTGTTCATAAAGAGATCCTTGCGAGATGGAATCAGTTCATGGTACGTTGTTAAGAACTTTGGTCGCTTTGAATCAAAAATTTGCAAAACATTGTCAAGAGTAATAAGAAGTGGCAAGCCCTCAATTTGGATTTCATTTTCTTCTGCATCTTTAAAACAGTAGTCAACCAGAAGTTTGAGACTATGGAAGAGTTTCAAATTTGTCTGCTGAAGACGGCAAGGTAACTTTCCAATGTGGCAATTAGAATCCGGAAAAGAAAATGTCATCAAAAATAATCGGACATCAGCAGGTGTCACATAGGTGACAGGAATATCTGCATCTACCAAACAGTGGTAAAGATTTGCAGTTTCATCACAGTTATACACCAAATTAAATCCAATCTCTAAGAGTAAGTGCTTGAGTCTGTAAACGTTTTCAGCCACTGTCTTCCGTGTTGTGATGTTGTATTCTGTATTTTTGAGATTCTGCAATTCATCTTGCAGTAAATTGTCAAAGAATGGCCTGCCTTTGTTTGCAGCAGACATGTTAACCCATGTGATGATAACAGCGGAATGCAAATCAGAACCATCAATATTCGGAGCTCGCATAACTGGTAAAAGACGCTTCAAATCTTCATAAATGCAACTGTAAACTGCTTTCACTAAGCAATACCAATCTGGCTGAATATCAAGTCTATTAACTGGAAAAAAGGATAAAAATTTTTTTAAAGTGTCTTTCACAACATGAATAGGTGTGTTTTGCAGCACTGATACTGTAGGATCAGTGCCTGGAAAATAACGTTTCTTCAGCTGAATCAGCAGTTCAACGTAGGCTGGTGCTATCAATGCTGTCATTAGGCTACTATTCCAGTCACTTCTCACTCCAACACCATTGTCATCACGCCATAGATTTCTTCTTGCAGAATCCAGAGCAAAGTGTCCATTCACATGAAAAGGTAATCCAGTTTCTAATGATAACGGTAAGAAACAGAATGCTCTGTGGGGTTTTTTATAATTATGAGTAATGCAAGCTGCTACCCCGCCACGTGGAAAAAGAGTAATGTCCTCATTCTTGTGGGCTGAAACCACACTTTTGGATACCTTTTCCATAGCAGAAAAGCCTGACCTGTTACAAATTAACCAAGTTGTAAGATTTCCTTCAGAGTCTTCAGTATCCATTGTGTAAGTAATCTGTTGCACAGGAATTTCACTTAGCTGCTTCTTTTTAGTTACACTGTCAATTACAGAGGCATGGAATTGCTTTCGTTTCAGTCTGTCTCCATCAGTGATTTTGCCTTGTACAGAATACAACACATTCAGTGCTCCTGTTGTTTTTTCTATCTCACAAATAGAAATCTTTTCCATATGGTTCAAAAACATTAAGAGTTCTGCTCCATCTGTACGCAGTTTATCTAAAAGATTTTGGACCATTCTATCTGAGCATGGAACTGAGGAAATTTCTGATAATTTTGCCATTTCTCCGTTTCGAAGAGGAAACCTAAACATTGTGCAATTATCCAGTTTGAAGTGATTACCTAAGTACAGGTCCAGTACATCCGAAAACTGCGTTCTGAAGTCTGCATCTAAATCTCTAAACATACGGCCAGGACTCGTTGATGTTGAACCTGGTGCATATCTAGCATGAGGATCAAAAATACAAAGTATATCATTGCCAGATAAGAAAGAAGGGCAATCAGTAATATGATAAACAGAATTGAACCCTATACCATATTGTCCGGTTTTACATGGATTTCCTACTTTTGTGCCTTTTCCAAGGTTCTGAATTCCTCTAATATCATCTTCTGTAAAAGGCTGATTGTTGTAAACACACAGTGCTGGTCCTTGAAGTGGTGCCCATTTCTCATCAAATATCCTATCAGCTGGATGTTGTCTAGGATCAAAGACAAAACAGATTTCTGTAGCTTTTGCATCATCTGCATTCTGAAGAAGCTCTTTCAGCATTTCTTTTTCTGAAGGGTAGGCATTAAGAATGCTTTTAATTCTACTTGTCAGTTTTTCTTTCTGGCCAAATTCTGTACCAAGGGTAGTAAAACAGATATTGGACGCATATCTTTCTAAAGCTTTATGGCGTTTTGGTATTGCTCCAAGCTTTACTGCAACTTCTCTTGGAATATCACCATGACAATACTTAACAGTTGTGTCTTTAACTTTAATCCATGGACAGTCATTGTAACACAAAGATTTTGCAGGCAGAAGTGCAAGACGAGTATCAGGTAACAATATCTCTCCATACTTCTTCTCACAAAACTCCTGCTTCTTCTCTCTAATGAGACCCCATATTCCTTCACTAATTATTCTCCTGCAAAGCTGAAAGTTGTCTTCTGTTAGTTGTTTGGTTCCTCTTTCCTGATTTACTAATTCCAGAACTACAGCAAAATTTTCAACTGTAAAAGCCTGTCTTACACCCACACTTTCAAAGAGCTCACGGAAGCTATTTTTATATTTATTAGGCAACTGATAGAGATAGGGTGCTGCTTCAAAGTTCAAATGGAAAGAGACTTTTGTTGGATCAACATACACATTCTCAACCAGAATAAAGCTACGGTTTGTCAGTTGTTCAATTATCATAGCTTTTGTTGATTCATTCTGTAGCATTGCTTCATCCAGATATTTGTAACAAGCATTAGTGATGTTTTCTTGATATAATGTGATCCCATCGAATGACTTTGCAACTTCTTCTAGCTGATTTATGACCAAATCAACAGCTGGTTTTTTCAGTAAACCCAAAAATTCTTTTACAGCTAATGATAGAGCACCACAACCTTTAAACGAGGGAGAATTTTCATTAAGAATTGGTTGTATTAGGCAAACTATATCTTGATGATCAGCAGTGAAGAGATCCGTTGCTGAAAACATCGTTTCAGGCTGAAAATCACTGCCTTTCCAATGCAGTGAGAAACCTGCTGGCTTGCTAAGGAAAGGAAGGAAAGGGATGGTTTGGCATTTTGCGGCAAATTCTTTAGCTCTAGGATCCCTCGATTTTAGTTTTTCATCAATAAGGCTCAATATAATACTGCTTCTGAGACAAGCTGCAGCATGATCAACCTTGTTAATTTCGGCTACTGACTCTGCACGTTCTATCAGATCTTCCCATAAAATATCATCTTTAGCCATTCCCAACTGAACAAGTTTAACCAAAATAACTGGGTTAAGGTAATCCTGAGTGGTGCCAAATGGAAATCTTCCATCTTCAGCATCATATAACTTTGCAACTCTTCCTTCAGGATGGATCAGTCTTGATGGTGTAACTAGTGGATGTCCATCCAATGAACAGGGAATACATGGAGTAACACGAAGGATTCCTGAGAACTCCTCAACTTTTTCATTGAGAACATAACACATCAAAGGATCACGCAGCTCTGCATCAATCTCCTGAATATTAGGAAAAAATACCTCAGAAAAGAACTGTTTCTCAGAGAAGGTGTTCTCCAATAATATATATTTGCATCCTGCTTCTTCAAATCCTGTCTTTACCCAAGACGGGAGATCTACAGCACACAGACTTTTGGAACCAGTTTTTTTAAGGTATTTCAGAAAGATCTTAAAGGCTGACGGTCCAACATCTGGTCGCTTCAGTATAGAATCATCTAAAAACCTCACATTCTTCATGGAAACCCAAGAGAATCCATCAGAAAACACTTTGATCCCTTCTTTGCCTTTCATATGAGCTATGTCTTCATAAAACCCTTGACAAATAACAGAAAAATCATCGTGAACTGAATCTGGATCTGGCCACACTGAACAATAACTGTAGCCAACTAGCTCCCCATTGATTGCCATGTCACGCAGAACACAAAGCGCTTCTATATAGGCTTTTACAATAACATGCCTCATGAACACTGTATTCCATCTTCCCTTTGTGTCTGTTTTCCAGATCTCTTTCCGGTTTGACGTAACTGCAAAGCAGCCATTTATATGAAGAGGTAAGCCTGTTTTAATTCGTAGAGGTAAATAGCAGAATACTTCACCAATGCTGTTACAATTAGGTTTCACCATCCACTTTTGATCCTGGGTTTCAGATAGCAGCACCCCTACCCCACCACAGGGAACAAGACCTAGTCTTCGTCCACTTTCATGCAAACAAAATTTTAAAGCATCTCCAGTGTCCATGCAAGAACATATAAGCCATGTTGTTGAATCTACTGTTTTCTGTGGCAATTCATCGGCTGATCTTTTTACCTGTCCTGACTTAGCCATTTCAAAGAAAGAAGCTGGATCATCTTCCATACCTCTAAAAAGTGGAGACTGTAAATCAGCAATCCGTCTAAATACATGGTGAAATTCTTCTACTATTATCTGTAAGATACATGAGGACTTCGGTGTTTCACTGGGAAGCTTTTTATTACTGCTGCTGCAGACTTTCATGAGTTTCGCTGCTTCCTTTAGAACACTTACATTTGCTCCAGTCAAAGCTTTGGAAGAACACAGATTTTTTTTGATAGTAACAACATCTTGTGCAACCCCGGGATCTTCTGCCTCAATTTTCAAGTACTTCAAAACCATTGAATTTACACTCTGAGCAAATATTATCAGTCTGTGTCCACAAATGCTAAATTCATCCACAAGAGAGTAAATGTCTGCTGTGTTGTAACATGCACTGCTGACTTCACTCACTTTAGCTTCCTGCTGAGTTCTAAAGGACAGCCTGAAGAGTGTTCCTTTGTAGCTGTAAGGAGATTCTACAGTCAGCGGTAGCTGGCAACCAAAAACCCCTATAAACGGCTTAAACTGATTGGGAAATTTTCGCAGCCTCTTCTGTTGTTTACTCCAGTTGATTTTGATCCCAGGGTTAGATTTATCTCTAATATGCTTACTGATATGGTTAACATTTGGATCAAACATAATCATGAACTCCCGGCTCAAAATAATAGGAACATCAGTGATATGATAAACAGAATTGAATCCCAGTCCAAATTTTCCTACTTTGTCAGCTTCACTCCGTTTTAAAGACTCTCCTAATCGAGTTATATTTAGGAAATCAGAGTCGGAAAATTCAGAGTTATTAAATGACCACAAAGCTGGACCATGACATGCTGCCATTCCTGGATCCAAAAGATTCTCTCTTATATCCATATTTCTTCTCATGTCAATCAGGAAATTACATTCCGTTGCATTAGCATCATCAGCATTTTGCAGAAGCTCTTTAAAGATATCTGAAATGGAAGGGTATTCTTCCAATATGTTTTTAATTCTTACAGTCAGAGGCTCCCTTTGCCCAGATTGCTCAAATCCCATATTTTCTGGATTAATTAACCTTGTGCTAAGGCATGGGACATTCAGCCACTCAGCAGTTTTCATTGGTATGTCTTCATGCACCAAAATTATTGGTTCAACAGAATCTTCAAGCAAATCATTTAAGTCATCAACTTTGATATCACAATAACAGCACTCATGAATTGGCCTCATTGCAAGTTTATAAGGCAGTTTGCCACTGTATAGCGGCATAGGTGTATGCAGACTTGCAGGAATCTGATTGCTGTATAGCCATCTTATGATGCTCAACATAATGTGAAGATTTTGTTTACTCTCTTGTTCCGTGAGAGACTGCTCACTTTTGAGATATATTTTCTGAATGACCATAGAAACATGATCTGGTGTTAACTGCTCAATTGAACCACAACATTTAAATAACTGGTGAAACTTCGCCATAGTTTTTGGCACATAATGTAAATAAGGTTGGAGATCAAGATCAGGTACTGACTTTATCACTGCTTGTGTGAGGGAACAAAATGTTTTACCTGTCCAAACCCAGGGAAATTTCAGGGCTTTAAAAGCTTCTTTGCCTTCTTCTAGATGATCATGCATAAATCCATAAATTTCAAGCAAGATATGCTGAAATTGATAATAGTCCTCATCACTGAAGGTTTTAGAACTGTGCCAATCGACTACCACCTTGAAATGTTTTAAGACTGATTTAATGCTAGGCTTGGTGGGGATGCCTAGTGCTTTTTCTATATCCAACACGACATTTTCCACAAGAGGAACTGAAGAACCAACTAAAATTGCATGAGATATATCACACATTTCTGGTGGTGAACACAGATTACAATGATCTCCTTTCCAAATTAAAGATCCTGGATAATTGGGAGGTCTTTCCTTACATGCAGGAATCCATTTTATTTTCTTCAGTGCAGATTTTGTTTCAGATGAGTGAATCAGTGTATGGTTTTTGTTCAAAATCATCAAGAGAGTCCTAGCTTTTCTTAACAGTAAGTCATGACTGGTGTCAGAGTCAGCATGCAAACTTTCAATTTTATTTGCCACTCTCATAATATCGCTTTCCTCAAGATTGGCCTCATTTTTTAAGCCTATTTGTCTCAGAGAATGAAGAATATCTGAAGATGTAAAAATAAGAGGGGGGAAACAAATTTCTTCCTCAGCGTAAAACAAATCTTGCAGAAGTTCTACCTCAGGATCAAAAAGTTCATTTGCTGACATGATCTTTTCCTCTGAAATTTTAATAAACTTTAGTGATATTAGCCAATCTATCACATCTGTATTCTCATTTTTCAGAAAAGTCAGATTTTCAAGAACCCATTGCATTATCTGTGTTGTTTCATCATATGAGTAAAAATCACTTCTTATATCTTGTATTACAAAATTCAAGCAATCTGTGCTCTTTAGCTGTTCTATTTTCAGGAGGTTAGCTAAACGAATAGTCGCTTCATCACTGCCATCAATTAATGGAACAGAAAATCTTAGACCAGGAGGAATTTTGGCAGTGTGGTGTAATACCTTACTACCTTTCAGCGCAGTAAAAACAGGGTCACTTTCCTCAGATGATTTTCCTATTTTTTTAAATATTAGTAATTCCTGAATAATTTTTCTCTCTTTTTCACTTGCATCAGTTAAGCTAGCTAAGAATGCCCTAAGAGCATCTTTTTGTGTTGACGGGAATGATGCAACCTGACTGTATAGTTTCTGTAAGGACATTTTTTCCATTATTTGTAAAACAGCACTTGGTAATGGTGGATGCACATACTTTTTTAAGAGTGGATGTTGGATAGAAATATCCAGCTTCTTAAGTACAACTCCACCAACTTTCTGAATAATATCAGCTAAATGTGCCGGAAGCTGAGTCTCGGATTCATCTTCCAGAATGATAGGTGACGGATTCCTAAATCTAACCAGTTCCACTGACGTTTGGGTTTCCTCCAGCAGCGTCTTGGGGATAAGCGGCATGTCATCAAACACACTCAAGTCATCAGAAAAATGTATATATAAGTTCTTCCAGACCATCTTAAGCCAGGAAACTGATGGGTGATTTTTGTCTTCCAAACCTGGATACCACTGTACCACCATGTCTCTCTCAGGCCATGTGCTATTCATAATTTCCTTAATGAGCCGGGCAAATCTTTCTGGATTCAGAAGCTGCAGCTGAGTGCAAGGCCTTCCTGAAATTATAACAAAAGAGCAAACCTATGAAAATCACAGAGCAGTTGCATAACAAAGTGCTTTTCGTGTTGGGGGGGTAGAGGAAAGAGAAAGAAAAATTTAAAAAAAAAATTAAAATCTAACTTGTGCCCTGCCTTTTCTTTTTGTGGAAAAAAAAAACCCTGTTTGTTAAATGGTACTGCAGATATAGCTCTGCTTGCAGGAGTTAATTAAAAGCAAATACATTCCATATTAGTATAAAAACAAATTGAAAATTATCAATGTTATCACATTTGTTAGTTTGACACGAAAGTTCTCAGGCATACATAGCAACTACAGATTTACAATCAAAGTAGAAGCTTCCAATGTATTTTTTTGGTTGGGTTGATTCTTTCCATTACTTATTTGGCTAGCGGAAAAGAATCTAATCCATTATTTTATTGTCTATGACTGCAAAGATTCAAATAGATGTGAAAGATTATTATTACATATATCAAAGAGTAGCTCAAGTGCAATTGATCTTACGCTAAATCTGACAAGCAACAACTCAGTTATGCAAGGAGTGCTGAAGCACATACATCTAAATTTACTACCAAAGTCTTCGTTGAAAGAAATATATATCAACATTCATGTCTTAATGATAATTAAGACAGTTTATACTTAAAAATTACAGAATGTCTCAGTGGTAAGAAAATAGTACAGAATATGAAAATACCACTACCTCCCAACAAAGTAAAAAACAATGACATATATGGAAGCAAAACATTTATTTGAATTTCAGATCTTTCTTCCATCTAGATAGCACTGCCATTTCCTCAAAAGCAACAGTCTAATTAAAGATATCTCTTGTCTCTATCTGCTGGAAATAGGTAGTAAGAAATCCTTCAGAAAACAAAATCCCTACAGCACTAAGCATTCAGTTATTTCTATTGAACAAAAGGAAAGGTAAACACAGTAGCCTTGTGAAAGTGAGAAATACTTGCAGCAGTGAGCCAGCAAGACAAGAAGCTTAAAAGCTATGCTTAAATCCCATTCTTAAGCACAGAACTTTAGAAACACTGTTTTAAAATATATACATGGGATTTTAAAATACGTCAAATCCTTTCTATACCATGGGAAGTTATTAAAAAATACTTTCAATAAACTAATTAAAATATTGATCATTTCTGTGTAACATAGCTACAAAGTTTTCTTCATCAGTATGCACTTTCACTTCAACCATATTTAAAATTCTGTTCATAATTATCTTTAGTAATTATCTTTCAGCAGTTCTGTTTGTGAAGTTTTGTTTACAAGAAAACTAGGGTAATGAGAATAATTTAACACCAAATTCACACAAATATCAGGCTTCAATCCAAACCAGCACATCTTCAGTTATTAACCATACCTGAAAATCCCCAGAGAAGCTGTTGTGCTAGAATATAATCAAATCCATTTTTAGAAAACATCTCATGAGTTACACATTAAGACACTAAGTATAGAAACAGTTATTAACTAGAAAAATACAGTACACATTTCAGGAGAGGAAAAAGTAAGATCTGGTTGCCTTTGCACAGCACAATAAAGAAAACCCTGCATCCCATCTTCTCAAAGAAATAATACAAAAAATGTTAATTTCTGCAACTGTAGCAGGAATATCTCTGATTTAATTTCTACAACTATATAAATAAAACTCTTGGCAAGCAAAGTTTCAAAACCTGCCAACCGCCCCCCCCAAACTTATTATTTATAATAGCATACTCTGTGCAGTAAGTCACTGCAGGTTTATAACTGAGCAGGAAGAATAATAAACAAAGAGCATATAAAGCATTGAAGGGGAAAAAAGGTCAGAACATAGACCCAAGAAACTGTGACTGTGACTGAATGAAGACCATCATAAACGGTATCTACTAAAGCAAATCAACACAATGATTTATAGCATTCCATGTCTTGTTCCAATGCCTTCAGTCTAAAAAAGAAATATGATAAACTGAGCAATTTAAAAGAAGAGATTTGAGGACCTTTTTACAAAAAGCACATTTTCTAGATATTGAAGTGTAAAATAGATCACCATATACTCAAACTTAAAAATAGCTTCAGCTTAAAAATAAGCTGAAAAGTGACTTGTTTGTGAATTTCATTTGCATATAAAGATTTCTGAGACTCAGATTTAAATTTACTAATAAAATATAAACATGCAGCAAATTTCTTAACCAAGTCTTTTGACCAAGACTGGAATTATTTCAGTAGGTTCACATTGACACGACCGTGGACAATGAAACATGAATTAAGACTCAGGGAACATCGATGAAATTATATGGTCTACACTATGGTTGAGGCTAGATGCTTAAGATAGTTTCATCTGATTTTAAAAAAACGCACTGATGTGATTATCTGCAATTGTGAGCTAAGACATGATCCACAATACCAAAATCATGACATATCTATTGCATAAGCAGAAACTACAAAACTGAAATAGCATTCAGACTGTCTTAAGTGGAGGCATACTATTTGCACAAAGTTACTGAATCTTGGATACATCTTTTACTAAGTGAATATCTATTCTTTTATTATAAACTTTCAGCCTTCTTCCCTTGCCTTTGCCTTTTTGTTAATTTATAATTTTCATTTCTGTCATTTCAGATTTAAACAACATAGTCTAGCATATTTTAAATCTATTTTTTAGATGATCAAATTATTTATGTAAACTCACTTTCAAAAAAGATATTGCCCTAAAATTTGGTTTAGAACTAGTCATTCCAACCATCAGTAATCAATTCACCACATGAAAATACAAAAGACACATTACCTCGGCTTTTGGCAGCTTCTTTCAAAGCAGCTAGAATCTCAGGTTTCAGATCATCAGAAAGTAACTTTCCTTCCAGGCCAGGAAAGAGTGATCTAAGCACAACATAAAAAACAACCAACCAAACAAGAAAAATAAAACACAATTTAGCAAAGCATCTAATTCCCAACGCTGTAATCCTCATGGTAATGCAGTAACATGCGAAGCACTTGCTTACACATTTAGAACTGGGCTTTTAATGGGCGTTTACTTATAAATGAGAAACATACATTAGGAAGCTGAAAGTAGCACCCTATTTTTTTCCAACTACTCTTCTTTCCAAAGAAGGTCTAAGCATCTTCTCTTTTGATAGAAAAACTATGATTAGAAACCTATTTTCATCTATTTGTAGTCTAATAAAAAAATAAGGTCAAATGGCACCTACTATTCCATGTCACTTTAAATATTATATTTGAAAGCATACAAAAAATACAACATGTAATTCTAGGACTTAAAGCAGATTTTTGGAATCCAAAAAGGTCTGCAGACAGTGGTTAAGATTATCATAGCCAAGAATCACTGTCATATTGTCCTTCCTTACCGTTCCTTTATGTTAAGACTTAAAACTATACAGTTTTTTAAGGCTTTAGTCTTCCTGAAATGAAAAATAATTATCCTACGTAACTCTGACAGCAGGCATGCCAGTTATACATAAACCAACACTGAATCTTTCTTGTTCTTCCACAGTTGTTAACAGAAAGAAAAAGCTTATTTCAGCCTTTGAAGCAGGCTCTGAATTTGAATATGTAAGGAGCCAAACTCTAAAGTGATTTAAAACATCTAGCATAAGTAATTTATGATATTTACAACATTAGATTTAAAAATAATTACTGTAGGCAGGAATAGAGGCAAATAAAGCATTACTATATCATATTTCTGTATTATCCTATCTAGCAAGTATATTTATGCTTGGTATAACATGCTTTTCAAGACAAAACAAACTAAGCCCGTTAGCAACAGAATACAAACAGAACAAGATACAGTGGTATCCTTAAATTCCCAAAAAGTATCTTATGACTAGTGTGAAGAAGGGCTGTAATTTGTTAGTCTCATGATGGGAATGTCTTCTGTATTCATATACTGGCTTAACTTCTGGAAGGAAAAACAAAGTCACAGAACAGCAAAAGATAAATCATTTCACAACAGATTCCAGAGAAGAAAAAAAAAATAATAATAATAATGCTGTTATTATTATATTATCTAAAGAAAACACCAGAAACACAGGCCCTGAGTAGTATTAATGCCCTGATAAATAAGTTCAATTGTCTAGAACAAGAAAGATTATGGGTTTAGAATAAAAAAGAAAAACAGCAGCAGACTTGAAAAAAGGAAACTACTCTCAAGCAACATGGAAAAATCAATTACATACATCCAGCCTGTTCTTCTTGTTGTCTATAATATATTCAAACCACAACTGGACCTTACTTGGAGCACTTTTTACCTTTATAATGTCTATACTGGCACACTCCCCTCAAGTTCCCTCATAAAAAATTCATAGGGTACTAAAAGCTGCAAAGCACAAGCCAAGTGCCACATTCTCTCAAGCTGAAGATCTGAAAATTAGTAGAAATCTGAGGGAAAGGAGAAGGCATGGTTGTGAACATATATGCAGGTAACAGTTTGTATGGAGGAACAGCTACAGGTAAGACATGTGGTGCGCCTTTAGTATTTAAAATATTAAGTATACCTGGGATATTCTTCTGAGGTTATGTAAACTGCATCCTGTTCTGACACAGATGAGGAAAAAGGAATAAAATTTCCATTCTGTAATGGCAAAAGCTCCAATCCAATCAGTTCACTGTAGACTCCATCAGAAAGCACAAATTCTAAGAGATGAAGCTTTTCTTCAGCAGGTCCACTGTGTCCAGATTTCCTTAGTACTTGTCGTACTACAGCAGGAGTCACTTTTTTCACAGCTTTAGCAGCAGAAACAGTAAGATGCACTGCACTAGCAATATTTGCTGGTACCTTGGCAATCTGCTTCCCTGAATTCTGGAGGTAGTTGAGAACAGACTGTGTGTACTCCAAACTCTCATCCATTTCAGAAAAGTGCACCTGTTCCACCTTTATCCACTGATTACTCATTGAGTAAATAACTGTATGCTGAAGCAGCTCTTTAAAGAGAGGTACTACAATTGGTTTCCAAGGTACCCTGATTTTATTCTCATCAGGCCACAACCTATAAATTCCTTCGGCTGACAATGGAAAATCTGAATTCTTCTCAGTTTCCATTCGTTTGATAGCTTCCAAAATAAGAGTGGTATATGCCTTTGGCACTACATTCACCACGAGAAGATCATTCCACAAAGCTGCTGGATCTCTCCATTGATCTAGCTCTCGCCATTTGATACTCCTCCTATTATCTGTGAGACCAAAGAAACCACTAACATGAACTGGGAGTCCAGTTTTGCTTTCCTCACCTGGAGGCAAAGGCAGAAAACAAAATGCTCTTCCTGAAAAATTTGCTACAGCTCCTTTTTCCACCCCATTAGTTGATAAAGACATGGCTATTCCTATAGTAGGAACAAATTTCAAGTCATCAGCTAAACAATCCAGTTCAGTACACATTCCTCGACCACCTACACAGTTACAAACCAACCAAGATGTTTTCTGTGCATCTTTAACACTTTCATCCTCTACAACTATATTTACATGGTATGTCACACATGTTATGCTATTGCTTGGAACTCCCTTACAGTACTGATTTATTGCAGTTCCTAAGATTTTGATAGAATTGGGTCTTTCATGTTTCAAAGCCTTGTTCTCACTAGCAGTTACTCTAAAAATCAACCTCTCGTTTCCATCAGCTTCCCTAACATGCAAAGACACATCCTGAACACTCTTCAAGAAGAGCAATACTGTGTCTGCATCTGCTCTGAAGGATTCAAACAGCTCCAAAACCTTCTGTTTGTCGTAAACATTGCCGCTCAGTTGGGAAGGCTGCAGACGAAGTGGGAAACGAAAAAAGGTACCAGGAAAGTTCCCATTCTTAAAGGTTTCCTTAGTGCTGCCAAATACGCCGATGAATGGTGCAAACTGGTCTGCAAGTTCATTGATTTCCTTGCTATCTTCTTTTAGATTCCAACACTGGCCTGATTCATGAGGTCCAAAAAGGGTTTGATGGGGATCAAGCATTCCAATCTGGTCACCACTGAAAATACTAGGGACATCTGCATACATAAAAAACAACATACATTTCAAATACTGTCTGCAGGAAAAAAATATAAAAGGGCAAGAAAAACAAGCGTTATAAAACTGCTATGAACTAGTATAGTTCTGATAACATGTCATTCAGTTCTTATTGACAGGAAGAAACAAGCACATCTCTATTCTGCAAATAAATATATAAATAGTCATACAACTACTTCAATTTTAGCAAACAGTATGCAAGAAAAATTATAATTTTTTCAACTCTATACTTATATCTTTCCAATATACTCAAGGAAAAAAGGATTCGTTTACTAAAGATAGTATACTATTGCTTTCATACTTTGCACATCTTGAAGGTTAGCAAAAAGTAATCTTGTACATCTAAAAGTATAAATTCTCAGAGTTATCAAACCACTGAACATGTTAACTAAGCTTTTATTCATGCTCTACTAGGTAAGACATTGTGAAGAAACATCCTGTGTCTTAAAAACTCACTTCACAATTTAAAAACATTATTTCAGCCAAAAATTGCCTCTTACCCTGTACTATTAACATTACGACATAAACTGTAAGCACTCTTTACAACACATGCTTCTTCTGTACAGCAATAAAACATTCTGCCAGAATAATATGTTTCAAGATTGAATATTACCAGCTTATGAAAGAGTAAGGACTATCTCTCCCAAAAGTAAATATGCTTATGCCTCTATAGTGGAATATCCTTTCTAGCATGAAATAAAGTCACTGCTTATTATGCAAAGAACCTGCATAAAAGTTTCAGTCTAGTCAAAATTTTCATTTTTCTGCTTGCATATCTACAATATATTAAGGGACTCTACAATACAAACAGCAGTGTGTAACTGAAATAACAGTGTACAGCAAAGTTCCTTTCAATACAGGTGACTAAGTACATATTGATGTTAACTAGACAAAACAAATCTCCTCCCAAAAACCTGCAAAATCCAAAGGATACCTTGAGTTTTAGAAAAATATGAATGCGTCTTGAGGTAACTTCGCCAGGGATCTAATTTAAAAATGCACTATAGAGAAATGTTTGACAAATATCTAAAATAATTAAACAGTTTAAAACTTCAACATTTTCGTTTTAAAATACCTATTCAGAGTACCTGTTATATGATAAACCGAATTAAAGCCAATTCCAAATCTTCCAACTTTCAAGGGATCATCCTTCTTCCTGCTTCTTGCTATTTCCTGTATACCGTGCCAGTCCTCAGGTGTGAAAACTGCATCGTTATATGCATAAAATGCTGGCCCTATAATGAAAAGGCAAGTGTTAAAACAATGAGAGAAGAAAACTATTTGTTGTTAAAAATTTCTAGGAAATGAACATACAAGACTGAGAAAGTATTTCTTCATACATGTGCAAACTTAATGGAGAAGGTATGAAACAAACTGACAACAGATTATACTTGGCAATAAAAGGGAGGCATAGAGTAGCAAGCAAAACAGAAGAAGATGGATCTACCTCTGCACATGGTACTTAAGAGATTTATATTCTGATGTGATATCTAGTTCTGATGTCACATTATAAAAGAAGGATTCTAAAAAACTGAACTGAAAGCAGAAAACAAGAAAACTTCTGAAAGAAGAAATGTCCTGTGGCACAAAGCTTGAAATTGATCTGTTCGGTCTATCAAAAACATGGCTGAAAGACATACTAATCACAGTCTAATACCTCCACTGGAAGGAAACACATGGCAAAATATAACAATAACTTGTGTCTAGAAAGTAGGACAAACTCAAATTAGAAGGCATAATGAAGATGATCAACAACTGAAATAAAGCTAAAAAGTAGTGGACATCACTGAAATTTTCAAATCATGACTGGATGCCTTTTGGGATGATCTGTTTGATAAAAACTAATTTGTTTGACAAATACGTAACTGATCTCTATCACACAAAGCTGTATTAGACAATGTAAAAATCTTTGCATGCAGCGAAGTTTGGTGTAAGGGTGAAAGAATAAGAGATGGGGAAGAAAACAGAACTGCCTGGAGAGCACTGAAATGTAAAGGGTCGTCTTCACATTAAGAACTGATAATAGTTCTCAAAAGGTAGAGGTTAATGAAAAAAAAAATCTCAAAATTATTGTCTAATATCCCAAGCATTCTCTTATCTGTTAGGTCTTATGGAAATTTGCTTACTCGCTCAACTAAAAATCCTTTCTAGTATTTTGAGATACAGAATGAACCCTGGGACATAAACCCACGATGCAGTCACTCTGGGAGAAGTGACTTAATCTTCATGCTCTGCTTTATTCTTTCTCAAACAATATCAACTAGAAGCACTTGGAAAGCTGCCACTGACAGGTAGCAATGGAAGCAGCAATGGAGCCATCCCTATATGGTCATCTCCATACAGCAAAGAGAAAAACACAGAACTACATGCATATTGAAGAATAATGGCCAAAATTATTAAATGAAAATTGTATTTACCCTGATATTGTGCCATGTCCTTTGACCACAGGGTTTCTGTTCCATACTGAGTTTCATCATACAAAAACCTAACCTCTGTGGCACCAGCATCTTCTGCATTCTGTATCAGTTCCTGTGACAAAAACCAAACAAAACCAAAGTATAATGCGTCAACATTGCACAGATTCTAGCAGTGACTTTTCAACTTGCACAGTAGAAAATAATAAGCGATTATCATAAGTGTAACTGTTTTCATATTTTTCAACTGAAATAGTTTTGTCCAGTTTACCTCAATGAAAACAGACATTATTATAAAAGGAATACAAAAATACTATAAAATTTATTTGAGTTTGGAGCCTACATAACCAATATTCATAAAGTTTAGAAATAAGCTACTAAATTGTTACTATTGTAATTATTATCCCAAATCACAGTTGTACAACTCTCAAAACAACTGAGGATGGTAGATAAAGAAATAAAGTTTACGTAAGCCCACATGACAGCTGTAAGACAACAGGGAGGCAACACAGTACTTCTTTACATCAACTGAATTCCATTTAAGTTAACACCTCGGAGTATGAACCAGCTGCTCAAGAGCCATGGTGCTCACTTCTAATGCCCCTGCAGTAAAAGTTTGCAAAACAGTTCTGATCAGTAACTGTAAATCATGAAACAACAGAGCTCACCAATTGAATCAAGCCCATAGACTTAGAAAGAAGCTGATGTTAAGACTTTGTTAAATAGTACTAGTAGCGATGAGAGCTGTGAAAAATTCTAGCAACTAAAATGACAATAAACTACTTCTGTAAACACTACCATTAATAAAATATGTCTATTCAGTCCCATTTACGTCAATAGCATTATACACTGCAGACATGTAAACACGATTAAATATACCTACAGGACTAGAGCTTCACACAGTGCTCTGTTTAAACTGAATCATCAAAGTGTATTAGGGCTCCAAAGATACATACACTCATACATACATACACAGACAATGTGTACATTATTGTGGGCATATGTAAGTTTGACATAAGGAAGTATCTCAGCTGAAGTGAAAAGCTATCTAGGTAAATCAAATTGCATCCAATGATATACATACAACATAAATTCCATTCAGTTATGTGTAAAAAAAATTTGAAAAAGATTTGCTCACAAGATACACCTTTAAAAATGCAAGTAGGATCACATATTTCAGATTAGGTTGCATTCTATTATAGTCTTGACAGTAAAATAAGCTCACTGTTATCCAATGTCTGGCTTCAGAACTATAACCCCTCAATCTTTTACTCTGCAACAGTATGTTCCATCTATAAGGCATATCACACAAGTAACCAAAATACACTGTTTATATTGTTACTTCTACAGAATTTTGAAGCAAATGAGACAGCAATTAATAAATCCATAGTTCCACACACATAACACATTTTCAAAGTATTTCCACAAGGTATTTAACTACAAAAAACATGTAATTCTTCTTCCAAAAGAATAATTATGGCAATCATTCAAGAAGATACAAAAATGATAGCCAAAGCCTCTAGAAAAATTAAAAAATAAGTATGGAAACCAACCTGTAGTCAGTGACTGGCATTCGTGCTGTGGCACACGGAACATCTGCTACATTCAGCTGTTAACAGCATTGTCTTTGAAGCAGTCAAATAGCAAAATCCATTTTAATAGATCAGCAAAATTCCTGGTAGTAATCCTTCCCTAACAGTCTGTTAACTCTACACTGTAAACCATGAAAAGAGGAACATTTCTAGCTTTAGATTTACCTACCTGATTTCCAAGGACATTAGTTTATTTCTTTATGTTGGAATAAAAAAAATTGGTTTAAATTTTTAAGAAGGTCTGAACTCTTCATGATTCAAATGCATCTTACAGATTTAGCTGGTATTGGGAAAAAGTAAGCACCCACCCTAAGAACGGACACTGCTAAGAAAATATCCAGGACACATTTTGCCAAAACGACTGAAGATATGCTTATCTTAAGCATTCACACTAAAAGTAATCAAGTTCGACAGTTGCACAGAAAACCTTCCAAGAGACACTCATGAACTCTCATGATCTGTCACCATTTGTACTGATGTGTTTTATATATACAGATATATATATCCTCCAAAACTCATTAGTTATAATGTAGCATTCCATACACTAAGGAAATGAGCTTCCTAACATCTGTGATGAAGCATTCTAGATGAGAAGATTAAGATCTAGCTATAACTAACCACCCCAGATGCTCTTGACATATTCAGAATGATCTGTACCCTTTCTGAACACAAAATCATTGAATGGTTTGGGTTGGAAGGGACCTTTAAAGATCACCTAGTCCAACCTCCCTGCACACATCCCACTAGATAAGGTTGTTCAGAGACTCATCCTACCTGACCTTGAACACTTTCAGGGATGGGGCATCAACAACATCTCTGGGCGACCTGATCCAGTGTCTCACCACACTGACTGTAAAAAATTTCTTCGTTACGTCCCATCTAAACCTACCCTCTTCCAGTTTTAAACCCTCCCCCTTTATCCTGTTGCTACAGAACCCAGTAAAAAGTCTCTCTCCATCTTTCTTATAAGCCCACTTTGCGTACTGAAAGGCTGCAATAAGGTCTCATCAGAGTCACCTCTTCTCCAAGCTGAACCACTCCAAGTCTTTCAGCCCTTCTTCACAGGATAGGTGTTCAGGCCATGTCTAAAGTAAGGTAAGGTGAATTCCCCTCCAGCAATACATCATCCTACTTACCAAAACTGTTTTAAGGCTTAAATCAGTGCTGTTATTTCCATTGTTAGGTTTGTACATGTAACATTCAAAATTCAAATGTGGAAAATAACAACATAGCATGACCTACTATTGCATTCTTTGAAGTCTCGTGGACCACTAACAAAACACATAAAAAACACTGACCTCAGTTCAGAAAATCCTGTGACACTCTTTGCTGTAAGAACCAATGTCTAGACTAAAAACGTTTTTCAGCTCATACTAAACTAATGGGTTTGTTACTTTATTCACTCTAGAGCAAGTCTCCCAAAAGCCACTCAAAGACTCTCATCTTAAAAGTGCTCTTAATCCCAATGATGAAATTTTTCTGACACTGTCAAAGCCCACTAAGGAAAATGTATTCAACTACTCAGAAAATCTACAGCAAAATTTTTATTGAAGTCTCCATCTTATCCCAATCTTATACTAAGATAATCCCTCCTGAAAAACAGTGTATACTACAATGTGTTTTTACCACACATAAAGTACACTATGAAGTCTCTGACTTATAACACCTGCATCTTTTCTTTTTTTAATAATTACAACAGCATTCGTGATAAGCAAACTCAAAAGATGTTACATACATACATACACACACAAAAAGCCACACAACTAACTGCCTCCTCCACAGAAATGGAAACATGTGTCTCCTGTACTAGCACGAATATCAAATAAGGTATGACAACTGCAGGATTTGCTGGTAAGTTTTAAACTAGCAGTACTAGGTCATGCATATTAAATGACTGCTTAAACACACCATTTGTAACATACCTTAAGAATCTGTCCTCCCTCTGGGTATCTTCTTAAAATATCCTTAAGAAAATCAACAAGTGGCGGAGTTGTTTGTCCAAAGCGACCTAAAAAGAAAAGAAACAAATAATAATCTGTGTATTATGCTACTATGCATTTGATTTCAAATAAAAAGAAACACTAAACAATTACTGGGAATTTAGAAAAAAAATTAAAACTAAATCAAGGCCTGATACAGTGAAATCTCGTATTTCCAAAATCAACTGTAAAAATATTACATTATAAATCTTTTTATTAAAAAAATAGCAGTCTTGGTGTTAATGTCAGCATGATGGTTTTTATCTGGATTAAACAAATCTGAGGGCTAAGTCCCTGTATCTGTTATATCCCAGCTCTAATTACTGGATGTTAAAATAAAGCAACTTCAAAAGGACTTTATTTAGCAGGACATTATTCCAGCTCAGCAGGGGTTCTGAGTTTCTTATAGCCAGTGATGATCCTTATTGACAGCTACACACAGACATGCAACACTTTGGCTCTAGTGTACACTTTTGGCATTGAGGTGCTGAGCTTGGTGTGGCTTTGGTGTTACCCAGTATAGGAGGGAAGAGTATTACCCTTAGTACAGAAGGGGAGAGTATTACCCTTAGTACAGGAGGGAAGAGTTTCAGAAAGGTACTACCAAGCATTACGAAGTTCTCCTCCAAGAGAAAGAATCTTAATACAGAATGAAAGGATCAGTACTCTTCCATTCAAAATGTGGTCTCAGGCTGAAGAGCAACTCCCTAAATCCAAACCTCTAAAACACATCCTTCAAACAAATGCTAATGATTCAATCCTCACAATGAAAACAGACTCTACTGATGCCCCATCTAGCAGTTCCCTTTAAAGTTATTAATAAAGTGATTATTCTCTTCCCCTCGCCTTTGTGTTATGAAGCACACAGATTCAAACACATACACATTAATTGTAAAACAAAACATTAGATAAAAAAACCCAACACAGAATCCTCAGCAAAGATGAAAACGGACATAATAAGAGAGATCTATTTGCTGAGAAAACATCGAAAATTGTCTTTACAAAATTTTCATACCACTCTATTTAAGGTATTTATATGAGACAAGGCAGCTATTAATGCTGCTGCATGGCAAGTTTTATTGATTCCAAAGGACAGCAACATTGTAATTTCTACACATGAAACTATAAATAAAAGATTAAACAAACACCAAGGCACTTAAAAAGGTAAGTTTAACTTTCCTGAAACAGAATGAAAAGAACAAGTGAAGGGATACCTAGAACTTACAAGAAAAACAATGTCTTCATATTTAATGACAATAATTCCAATTAACTCCAGACTGCAATAGAAAATGCTTTGACCATACAATTCATAAACAGAGACAAATATTTTGCATACCTCCTCCTTTCAACCCTTTTGACTGAAGCTTCAGAAAAACTTGACTTTGAGACTTCTGAAGATCTACAATCTTGATACCATCAGATAACTGAAACAAAAAATGAGATGGATCTTGATCAGAACATTCTGCACCATGAATAGTTTACTGTAGAAATGAAGCTGTGAAGTCTGCTTTTATCTAAAAGTATAAAAATACCCCAAAACGTCCAGCATTCAGTTTGAGCAGAACTTTCAGACCCTGAGATCGAGGACAGCCTCTTTTAACTAATGAAAATCCTCAGATGAAGCATCGGTTTGTCAGTAACAGGACCAAAAAAAACTAGCCATAAATCAGACAGAAAAAATGCCTATCGAAGCAAAGAATGAGCAAGCCGTGGCCTCCCACTTTCACATTTGAAAAGTTCTGTGTTCTGGGAACTTGTGGAAGCATTCAGCTAAAGCAGTTATTGTTCTAAGATGCATGTCCATAAAGAAAATAAACATATACAGGAAATACATGGTCTGCGTACTTCAAATAGTACATACCGGTATGTAATTTCACAGGAGTTATAAACTAAATAGTACCAGCTCAAAGCAGCCAGTAATACAGAATGCAAAGAGACAAAAGCATACCACAGAAACACTTCTGGAAGATCTGACAGCCTCATCTCCCCATTACCTCTGTACGCAGACCTACAGACTCACCACAAACGTCACAGAGAAACTAGGGCAACAAATACCTCGGCAGCTGTTAAGAAAACTATTTAGTAATCATAGCACATTATGGTTTGGTTGCAATTCTAGTGTGTTAAAGATATATACGACGTGATGCTAAAACAGTCATATATGATGTGATGTTATTCTGCATACCATGATAACAAGTTAGTTTCCATTTACAGTAAACTATATTAAAATGTTTTACGTGAAATCATACAATTACATTAGTCTCAGTTTATAGCAAAGTTCATGACTACTTCTTCACTTCCATGTGTAAAAACAAATCACTAGAAAGTTGGTGCTTGGACAGATGCAGATGCTTATAAACTAACCATGCTTAATAAGCAAAAGACAGTCCTAGTCCACAGTACGTAATCATAATTTAAAAACATTAATAAGAAAAAAAATATATTCCTTTTTACTTAAACTGGTTTTAAATAGTACTTACAGCCACAATGTGTTTATTCTAACTTTCTAGAGAAATGTTATACTTGAGATGATCTTGTCTCAAGATGTAAAATACCTTAAACTAAGTAAACCACCGAATCAGGCCCCACTAAAATATAAAAAAGAATCCACAGAATGCTGTAAGCCATCATTAAGTATTAAGGGGACAGAATACGCAAATTTTGTCAGGTAGAATTTTTGTAGCAAAACACCGGCAGAAACTAGGAGAATGAATGATTCAAATTAATAGTTTAATACTGTAAGGAACTATGAGAGAAAGAAATACTAGATTTTACTTAACATCTGTAAATTGCATGTAGTAGCTTTCATGGAAAAAAAGATTTACTGATGAATATTCTACTACCTCAGTAAATTAAAAATTAATTTGATCCCTGTAAGCAGGAGTTCAAAAGTTTATAAAGGATTTTCAAAAGTGCTATAAACGTTTTATTTTAAGAAAAAAAAACAGAAGAGCTATTACAGCCTGCTTACTGACTGTTGCCTGACAAAAGAAACTTTTCTGTGCCAGACAGTGCTGCTCAGATCTTCCCTTCCAGATGAATTTTAGAAAGTGCTACGTAGACTTCCTTCCTCCCAGAACAGGAAGGCCTGGAGAGAACAATACCAAGGACACACAAAACTAGGCAAGAAAATAAAGTATAAACTATGTGGGCAGTTTGCTTCAAACCTGAGAGCTCAAAGATTACTTTGTGTTCCACATGTAGGTTCTGAAAAGCTTCTTGAGCAGTACAACTACTAACACCTAGCTCTTTCTTACCATCATAGAATCGTTTGGGTCAGAAAAGATCTTTCAATATCTCGTAGACCAGCCCGCCTGCTGTGGGCTGGGACTCCTTACACTAGGTCAAGTCACTCAAAGATCCATCCAATTTGGCCTTGAACACTTCCAGTGATGGGGCATGCAAAACCTCTCTGGGCAACCTGTTCCAACACCTCATCACCCTCATCATAAAATACTTCTTCCTTATGTTCTATCAAAACCTACCCTCTTTCAGTTTAAAACCATTGCCCTTTGTCCAGTCTCTTTACAGACTTTGGTATAAAGTCTCTATCTTTCTTATAAGCCATCTTTAAATATTTGAATGCCTGTAATAAGGTCTCCTTAAAATCTTCTCTTCTCCTTTAGAAATCTGCAAGTCCCCTTGCCTTATTTACCCGTAGTTTTTTACCTCCTCTCTCTCTCCTTCTTGCCTCTACTCATCCCATCCCACCAGTGTCTCCACAATCCCATTTCCAATGCATGTCTGGAAGTATGCCAAGCTGTACTGAAACAGTAACTCCAGGCTGATGCCTTCAACAGAACAAGGTTGTTCGTTCATTTGCCTCTCCTCTGTACCCAGAACTCAATTTATAACTTGTAAGAGCTTCCTGTCACAGTGATGCCAACTCTGCTGCTCAACCTGGTGAGCAGGCAGAAAATCAAAGATGGAAAGGAAGCCAAAACAAGCACAGCAATCTCAGGTGAATCTTCTGTCCCCCACCCAAAAAATAAGGATAAAGCACATGGATTATCCCAGAAAACGACAAGAACTTGATTGATAAAAGCTGGCACCATCAAGAAAAGCATGAGCGTTTGCAGCAGGCACCCGGGTGCAAGGACTCGACCAGCATCAGTGATACCAAAAACGCCAACGAATAAACTGACACTAGTTCTGGAGTTTTAGAAAGCAAGTATCCCTTAACCAGGCCTGGCAACATGATGGAGTGAGCCCCATCAATCACTTGTGGTAAGATAAGAGCTGGTTATACAATGCATTTCCCAGTTACATGCATATATATAAGTTTATGTATATATATGTGTGTATATATTTATGTACATATATGCACATGTATAAGATTACGTGTATATATATGTAAGTTTACATACATCTATGCATAAGTTTACACATGTATATAAGTTTATGTACATATATGCATACATATAAGTTTACAAGTTTACAGACTTACGCATATTCTGTTACTTTCCAAGGTCTAATTTTAATGTTATTATGAACTTCACAACAGTCAAATCTTTACTAATTCAGAGCTGGCTCCAGCTCTCTGTCTGACCTCACATTTGAGATAGAGACTGCAAACAGGTGATTATAGAAAAGGCACATCTGTTCAGCACAGATCATGCTTCACATGACTGGAAAAACACTGAAAAAAACCATGCTTTAAAAAAAAAAAAACGCTATCAGAGGGACGCTCTGACTAACTGTCAAAAAATACAGTTACTTGGATGAACTTTACTTTAGCTTGAATCAAAATATTCTGCGTTTTTGTAGCAATAACTGCTTTCTGCCTCACCGCCTGTGCCACTCACCTCTGTCCCACCAAGCCACAGCTGCTGCTCAGCGCGGGGGAGCCCAGTTTCCTCCTCGATCCGCACCTTCACGGCTGCCACCGCCGCGGCAGGCAGCAGCTCGAAGGTCCTGCAGCCCAGGCAGTCATGGAGGACGGTCACCCGCACCAGCCTGCAACAACACAAGAGATGCCAGATGAAGAGAGGCCTGCAGCACCCAGCCTCGCCACCCACCACCCTTGGCACCACACAGCACCAAGCATGAGGGTGCATGGGTGCAGATAAAGGGATATAGGGATGTGGGGTAGGGATGAGGGGATGCGCAGGAGTAGATGCAGGGATACAGGGATGTGGGTGTAGGGATGCGGGGATGCGCGGGAATGGATGCAGGGATACAGGGATGCGGGTGTAGGGACGTGTAGGTGCAGATGCAGAGATACAGGGATGTGGGCATAGGGACGCAGGGGTGCGCGGGAGCGGATGCAAGGATACGGGGATGTGGATGTAGGGATGCACAGGTGCAGATGCAGGGATACAGGGATGTGAGTGTATGGACACACAAGTGCAGATGCAGGGATACAGGGATGTGAGCATAGGGATGCAGCGATATGGGGATGTGGATGTAGGGATGCGCAGGAGCGGATGCAAGGATACAGGGACGTGGGTGTAGGAATGCGGGGATGTGCAGGAGCAGATGCAAGGATAGGGGGATGTGGGTGTAGGGATGAATGGGTACAGGTGCAGGGATACAGGGATGTGGGTGTAGAGGTGCGGGAATGCACAGGTGTGATGCAGGGATACGGGGATGTGGGTGTAGGGATGCAAGGATGCGCAGATGCAGGTGTAGGGATACGGGGATGTGCGGGTGTGGATACAGGGATGTGTGGATGGGGGTGTAGGGATGCATGAGTGCAGATGCAGGGATACAGCGATGCGTGGATGCAGGTGTAGAGATGTGTGGATGCAAGTGTAGGGATGCACGGGTGCAGGTGCAGGAATACAGGGATGTGAGTGTAGGGATGCAGGGATACAGGGATGCACAGGTGCAGATGCAGGGATACAGGGATGTGGATGTAGGGATGTGGGGATACGCAGGTGCGGATGCAGGGATACAGGGATGTGGGGATGCGCGTGTAGGGTGCAGGGTCGCACGGGTGTGGATGCAGGGCTACGGAGATGCGGGGATGGGGGCATAGGGATGCGGGGATGCGCGAGTGCGGATGCAGGGATACGGGGATGCACGGATAGGTACGTGGGGATGGGCAGGTGCGGATGCAGGGATACAGGATGCGGGGATGTGGGCGCAGGGTGCGGGGACGCGCGGGTTGAGGGGGTGCGCGAGTGCGGATGCAGGGCTACGGGGACGCGCGGATGGGGCTGCAGGGATACGGGGATGCGGGTGCACGGGGCGCGGGGACAGGCGGGCGCCGGGATGCGCCGGCGGGCGCGTCTCTCCGGGCCTCGTGGAGCCGCTGCCCCCGCCGCCACTCACATGCCCACAGCGCCGCCGGGAAGGGGAGGGACCCGAGGTCGGGAGGAAGAGGAAGCCGGGGAGGAGGCAGCCTCTTTTTTAATGCTGTTCTGTCAGTCACTTAGAGTCACAGAACAGTTCGGGTTGGAAGGGACCTTAAAGATCGCCCAGCTCCAACCCCCCAGCCGTGGGCAGGGACACCTCCCACCAGACCAGGCTACCCAAGGCCCCATCCAGTCTGGCCTTGAGCACCTCCAGGGATGGGGCAGCCACAGCCTCCCTGGGCAACCTGTGCCAGTGCCTCAGCACTCTCATCATGAAGAAATTCTTCCTTATATCAAGCCTAAATCTGCCCCTCTCCAGTTTATACCCATTGCCCCTAGTAATATCACTACAAGCCTTTGTGAACAGTCCCTCCCCAGCTTTCTTGCAGAAATCAGTCCCTTGGTTGATGATGAGTATTTCATAGAGAAATAAAATGGGTTGGGATGGAAGGGAACTTTAAGATCATCTAGTTCCAATGTATCTTCAACTTCATCTAACAAGGTGTGTTAAGTCGCCATGCCATTCAAGACTTGTGGAAAGTGTGCCTTCTGAATTAAACAGAGCTTTAGCCTGTATGTGATCCCAACAAGCTAAGGGGACCTTGAGAAACTTGTGGAGGGGGCTAGCAGAAACCCCCAAGTTTCATTGTGTGCCAAGTCCTGTGTCTGAGACCAAGGGCTGTGCTCCAGTGGTGGGCTGAATTGCAGCCCTGCTTCCAAGGGGTTGGGGATACCAGGCTGAATATTAGGGAACAGCATGCACTCCCTAGGAGGAGGATAACCAAGAGATCGAGGGAATCAAGTTTCTGTTCAGTGCTAGTGAGGCTGGATCTAGGGTGCTGTGGCCAGAATGTGAAGCTATTGGGCTTCCTCAGTTCCAAGTCCCAGGAGAGGGTTGCCAACAGGGTCAGGCATCCAAAGCACATGATCTAAAAGGAGAGGATGAAGGAGCTGGGCTTGTTTAGTCTGAGGAAAAGGAGACTAAACGGCAGTGTGGTAACATCCCACAACTACCTTAAGGGCAGTTACAAAGGCGATGGAACTGAATTCTTCTTAGCAGTGCAATGCTAACAAGGGGCCACAATAACAAACTGCAGCTTGGGAAGTTCACGCTGGACAGAAGCAAAAAAGCTGCCAGCAAGAGAGTAGCAAGAGGATGGGTTGTCTAGAGGCACTCTTCATGTATGGGGTATTTTCAAGGCTTAGCCAAGACTAACCCAATCCAGTATCACTGATGCTCTTACTTTGAGGAGGAAGATGGACTACAGACCTCCAGCCAACAATTCTCTGTCATTACAACAGGTCCTCAGTTCCAGTCCCTGATGAAACTAATACATTTATGAATTTATTCAGTGACCGGGAGTTAAAACTACTATTTGGCAGCAACAGCGTTTCTGTGGGAGGGGGAAAAGACACAATGAACCCATTTGCAGAAAGTGTATCAAGCTAAGAAAAGATGAGCCCACTAAAATGGAACAAAGCTTAAAAGTTAAAAAGGTCAGATGGATCAGGATCCAACATGATATCTAAGTAGACAGAGCTTTGCCAGTGCTGCAACACCTTATTTCATTCATAAGCAATATTTGTATATTGAATAGTATAGAATTATAAGAAAATATTGGAAATTTTGTAGATCTGATCCTGCCTTCACCAGAAATAATAAAAAACCCTATTTTAACTTATGCAAGATGGATCTCTCTGCTTTATTTTAGCACTTTGTTCATTTTTCTGTCATCTTTTCAACTTTCCATTTTGTTACATCTCCTTCACAGTCTGTCGTCACGGATTTTTATATACTATGTCCAAAGGAATGAGAAGGCTGCCTCCCAATCTCTTCTGTTAATCTTTTTGTGTCTTGATACCAAGGGAATATCTACTTGCAGAAGGATGTGGCAGGAGGGGCTCAACTGTGGATGACAGAACAAGGTGGAAGGAGTGAAACCTAATGCAGTCCCATCTGTATCAGCTATCTCAAGCCTAAATCTCCCCTGGCCTCAAGCTCCACCAGGGGAGATTTAGGCTTGAGATTAGGAAAAAATTCTTCCCGGAGAGGGTGGTTAGGCATTGGAACGGTCTGCCAAGGGAGGTGGTTGAGTCGCCGTCCCTGGAGTTGTTTAAGGTTCCGGTGGATGAGGTACTTAGGGGCATGATTTAGGGATTGGCGGGAATGGTTGGACTCGACGATCCAGTGGGTCTCTTCCAACCTGGTTATTCTGTGATTCTGTAAAACAATCTCCACCAGTCAACAGTTGAGCCACATGCTGCAATGGCAAAACTGAATTCTTCACCAGTTGGGCTCACAGGAGTGATTTAGCATTTTAAGAAGCGCGCACAATTGTTTGAATGGGAACTTGGAGAAAAACATATCTATCTCAACTAACAGCCACTTCTCTATCCCAAAGTACTTGAACTGTGTGACATATTAAGAGGCACAGACAATGCTGCTGTCAGTATTTGGCTGAAGTTCTCCAACCCATGTCACATGACATGACAAGGCAATACTCCGACATAATTTAGCCTTGAGAAGAGGAGGCTGAGGGGAGACCTTATTGTTCTCTACAACTACCTGAAAGGAGCTTGTGGAGAGGAGGGTGCTGGCCTCTTCTCCCAAGTGACAGGGGACAGGACAAGAGGGAATGGCCTCAAGCTGCGCCAGGGGAGACTCAGGCTGGACATTAGGAAAAAAATCTTCACAGAAAGCGTCACTGGGCACTGGAACAGGCTGCCCAGGGAGCTGGTTGAGTCACCATTCCTGGAGGTATTTAAAAGACAGGTGGATGAGGTGATGAGGGGCACGGTTTAGTGTTTGATAGGAATGGTTGGACTCAATGATCCTGGAGGTCTTTTCCAGCCTGGTGATTCTGTGATCATGTCCTGTGATGATTTAACATCAATATTGGAGGAAAAACCCCAGGTACCACAGATTCTGTCTAGTAAGTGACCTCTGCAGTAGAGGGGGAGGAGTTGGGAAGAACTGGTGGTATACACTGTAACTGTGTGAGGTTTAGGCAAAGAAGCTGGACTCCTGAGCTCCTGGAAATTAACCACACCTCTTCTCATAAATCTGATCCTCTCATTACAAGGGAGACTTTTTTTCATACTAAGAAGAATGAATGTCCCATTTCTATTTACTATGGGAGACCTTTCATTTGCCTCTCCTGTATTATGTGTTTTCCATTCTGTTTTCCTCTTTTGATAATTTCTGCCTTTGGGTTGGGTTTTTGTTCTGTCCATCCAGATAGAAGCAAGATGTCCATCCTCTTAATACCTGTGTATTATTGCCTAAGGCATGTGGTGTGATGCAGCTCTTGGGTCATCTGCAGTGTACTTGTTGTCATGCTTCTTTGCACAGTTTTGACTTTAGCGTAATGATCAGGCATGGTTCATAAAACGAGGACAACTAACAAACAGACAGAGTGGACAAGAGCATTTTTGTTTAGGGCCAAAGGCTGTCAAGTTTTTTAGACCTTAGCTGTGCTATGCCACTTTATTTATTGCCTAGATGTTGTTATTGGTGATAATAAGCAAGACTTCCACTGATTTCAGTGATGCCAACATTTCAAATTACAATTTTCATGGCCTAGGCTCTTAACAAGAGAGGACACTGATTTAAGTAACAGAGATAAGGAAAGTGAACACCGATACTGATACCAGGTCCAAAAAGAAGAGAAAAACAAGCTCTTCTCAAACTCTATCAAAAACAAAAACAAAAGAAAAGAGTAGTAGTATTCCAAGTACAGTTTCAATAGAACCCTGTTTGCAGAAACTTACTTGGAGTTTAAAGCCACTCCTGCAATCTTAATTATAATACTGATTTCTATCAGCAATGTATTGGCCATTGATCTGGCAAAGAATGAATGTAGAATATAAATCTCCTTCTTACTTCAAAGTGATTTATACATATCCTATTATCCATTATCAAATTCCATTTTTTACAGCTTATGACAGTGTTGTTTGTAAACCTTTTTTCTTCTTAATATTTAAATAAAAATATTGTAGAAAAGTAATTTCATAGAAATTACACTGTCTGACCAAAATGGAGTACATATTCCAGTTTGCAGGTTTTCACAACAGAACAAAACCCAACCTTTTTTTTTATTTTTAATCTTGCTTATCCTTTTGGAAAACAGAACTGTGAAAGCAGTGTAATCTTAGTGAAGTTAAAGGTATTGCATAAATATTTATTATGTAGAACTACTATTAATGGTGTTACATGACAATGCATTTGACCTGACTTCATGGGAATTTTGTAGCCATGACAATTAAAAAAGAAAATCTTTTACATCTAAAATGATTGGGACTGATCTAAGAATTCTTCAACACTATATACAGAAATTTCTATGATAACAATTTTTAACCACTTTTCCAACCAGAATAGCATGTAAAAGTACGTATGGAAAACTCTCCTTTGGCTATATGTGTTGTGTTCTGTTTGGATCAGAATGAGGTCATACAAGAAGGGGCATGCAGTAAAAAAGATGGAGAGTCTCTGCAACACTAAAGTATTTTTATAAAATGAAATCAAAGCCATTTCCTTAGTGACACTTCCTTGAAAAGAGAAAATTCTGTGTTGCAGAATGACCTCATATTTCCAATAATTTAAAGTAAGCGCACAGTAGCAGAAAAAGATGGGTGCATGTCCCTTCCTTCCTTATCATCATGCTTAGAAAGATGGAATGGACTCTGCAGAAGGTTATATGGCGTGGTAAGAAACAAACATTATTAGGTCACTAGTGCACAGGGAAACCCAGTACAGTACAGTAGCTTTCAGTGCAGCAAATAATATTCTGCAGTGCTGGCAGGCACGTAGCAGTGACTCAACAGCTACATCCAGAATAGAGCTAGTGCATGCCAAACATAAAACCAAAACTTTCTCCAACAGAGTAAGCACTTACCTTCAGTTTTAAATCAATTTCTTAGTGTTTCTAACAGGCTTTTTAAACATTACATTGTATATACTTCACATTAGCTGTAGGTTTCAGATTGCACTTCAATGCCAGAAGTTTGCTTTATCCTTGCTTACTAATGCCCTTTCAAGAAGCGTAAGAATAAACCTACCATTTTTTGATGACATGCTTCTCATTGGAAAGCCACCCTTACTGGCAAGTTTCTATTTTATTTGAATTGTTCCATTAACACAAAACAAGTAATATTTCTCTTATTTGAAATCACTGAAATGGCTATAGTTCTATCTAGACCAAAAAAACCCCCCTCTGACTGTGAAGCATTTGATTCAAACAAAATATCAAGTATCACCCAAAAATCTGTTACAAATGAAATGTACTGAAACTGGTTTATTATAGGTTGGTGCCGTGAGTTTAAATAAATTCTCCTACCCTGCACTCCTCATGTGAAACCATTAAAGACAGCTTCTAAACAAAATACCTATATGATCATCACTTAGTCAAGCATTAAAAAACTCTAGGAAAGTATTATCTTATTCCTGTTACAATCTGATATGGTTCTTAATGTAAAATATCAAAAGAACAGGATACTTTTGAAATAATACTGAAAACGAATAAAAAATTTAAGGGCACAGAGGCCAGGACAGCCATTTATTTCCATCTAATGATTTTGATTTCTCAGTTATTTGCTTTAATGTTCATGCCAGTTCCTTGATGGCACTAAGAAAATGTTACAGTCAGTACGTAAGAGACCCATAAAATGTGTTTCAGTTTACTCTTCGCAGTTAAAAAGCAGAGAAAGAAAGCACAAATAAATGATAAAGTTTCAAAATCTTCTCAAATACCAAAGTAAAATTTCTTCTCAGATCTGCCTCTAGGAAAAGACTACTTTAAATTATGTCCTTGAAGAGAGGACCTAACCATATTCTATAGCACAGTAACCATTACTCCATAAATTTGGGTTGCTAAGAATCACAGGATTTTCTATTCCAGATGGTACAAATAACAAAATACCAGTACAAAATGTTTGGCATTTCAAATTATGTAAAAGATTAAACCAAAATAGTGATAAAAATAACCTCCTCAATTGCTCTTTAGAGAGCTGCAGTAGGAGGGACTACAGTGTTGCAAGAATGGCTGTTGGCAACTTTTTTTAATAAGCAATATGTTAAATTACTGGTGGTGTTTTCTTATAGCCGTTGGTGCCAATAAAAGGTCCAGATTTAGAACACTCACTTTAACCTTAAATCATCAAAAAAACAGAGCCTAAATTTGCAAATTTATTTCAGTGCCTAATGTAGCTTCCTAAATACCATCATGAATGCAAGCCTAGGTTTTTTGCCTCCATTTGAGACACATGGTAATCAGCTTATCAAAGATAAGTAAAATGAGATTACATATGCATTAATCATTTTAAGAAGTATTTCTCCATCCGTAATGCTTTTGAATACTGCATCTAATCATGCTCCAAAGCTTCGTAATATTCTCTAGGCAGCAGTGAACAGAGCCCTATGTATTTGGAGTAAAAATTAGAATATCAGAGGGAAATGCACGATTTGCAATTTTCTTAAATTATGAAAAGCCACAACTTCAAACACCTCTGCAAGTGTCAGCACATCAGATAGTGGATGATACCCAGTAATATCCTTGCAGATACTGCTAGCTCTTCACTTCAGTATCAGTTCTGTCTACTTCGTAAAAGTACAGTATACTTCTGTATACTCTGTATACAGAAGTACAAGCAATAATTTATCCTTCAGACAACAGAATGGTGAGTGGCACGGAGGAAGAAACATGAGCCACACGTAAGGCCTTGTGAGAGGAAGGAGGGAAAAGGGGAATAAATGACACAGGGCATCGTATTCTGGGAAAACACAGAGAGGATGTGAAAGGGATTCCCAAGTTACATGAGAAGTCCAGTCACATAATTGTAACCGCTGGAAATAAATGCTCCTTCAAAAACACTAGCTCATACACAAGAGTTGTAGAATTGCTCATTGAGAAGCAGAGGCTGTGTTTCCATGTTTCATCCTACATAAGGCAGCATGGGTAATAACATACTGTCACAGTTAGACAGGGGGATTAATGAGGAGAAAGCATCATTTAGCCTTGAGAAGACTGAGGGGAAACCTTATTGCTCTCTACAACTACCTGAAAGGAGGTTGTGGAGAGGAGGGAGCTCAGAAATTTCCACATGTACAACATTCACATTAGAAGGGCATACTAATCTGATCTAGAAGAAACAGAGAGATTCAGGCCCCTAAATTTTCTGTCCCAAAGTCACTTTGCAATAAAAATACATAACTTTCATGAATTTTCACAAAATTACCCAGGAAGCTGGTGGAACAGACCCTGGAACAATATTCAGCCATTGCTAACAAAAACTTTCTAACACACTGCAAACACACAGGAAAAAAACAGAGGCTGTACATTATAGCACAGCACATCAGCAGGGATTCTGCAGATTGCAAGGCTGAGGGTGGAGACAGTTGTCTTCATGCAGGCCGACTGAGAGTAAGCAAGAACAATTCCAATTACAACTTAACATCCAAATAAGCATGTATCTCACAAGATTTGTTTAGATACTCCTCACACAAGGAACTTGCTTTGCTTTTTAGCTGTTAGCAAGATTATACATTCTTCCCAGGAAAACAATATGTTGAAATCAAAGTTAGCCAAGTGCAGGAAGAAAACTTTTCTCTTTCACTTGTTTTCAAAAAATGCTATAGTGAATGGAGCCTGTACGTGTAAATTGAAAGTTAGACTACAAAGCTATTACTCACAGGAGTGATGAATTTTTTTCAAGCAATTCTCATTAATTTCACAGAGACAATTCATAAGTCGATTCAGCAGAATGTGACACCTATGTACGATTTTGTAACTTAAGAAGTTGATTTTACTATTAAAAGCATCAATTTTTTACAAAGACTAGGCAAGTCAGTCTCAGACTCCTCTTTAACTGACCAAGGGGATTGAGCAAGGACATGTCAGTCTAACAGAGAATTCTTTCAGGATTTATATTTTTTTACCTGTTTCTATCCTCGATCTCCATTGTCTCTTTTTCTTTGATATCTTCCCAATAGGAACATGAAGCAGATCTTGGATTTAGAAACTAGAAAATAATTTTGCACTCTTCTTTGCTTGGTGGCTTATCATGCCTTCAGTGGACAGGAGAGAACCCAAGCATGTGAAACTCCACTCAGTGTTCACTCCAACCCTGAACTCCCAAAGATGTCTGTGTGCATCTGTTACTTCTCCAGCTTTCTTTTAAAGCCACTAGCTTAATGGTTCACAGAAGTTCCCTCGCTTATTATCAGGAACACACTTAATAGGACAGGTCTCAAGAAAGCCAGAGGGTCTTGCTTCGTTTCTTAAATTGAATTCAGGATGTGTGCTTGTGCAATGGCTTTACACTAATCTTCAGGAGAAGGAGAGAATTCTGGAAGCTTTTTCTGCTTGGTCTTCCTTTTTTTCTGGAAGCAGGCACAGTTGGAACAGTATTTGTGAGGGCCAGTCTGGCTTGTCTTTTCCTTCACAGCCGCTAGAAGCCACTTCTCAACATCAGTTCAGAAGTTCTGGAAGAAAAGACACAAGAGAAAATTAATACAAACCAGAATTGAACTGAAGGATATGGAGAAGTCATTTCCTCTGAGGGCATAGTTGCAGTTACTAGTTGTGAGTCATGATACTAATTATAAACTGCCTTGTGCATTACAGTACTTGCAGGCATATAGAGAACTGAAAAAGAGCAGTGAGGTTTCCTGCTTCTCCTCTGGTATGGTATCATACAATCAGTACAATAACTGACACATGTAGCTGTAAGTATGCTGAATAAGTGGGCTTGTTTTCAATTTCTTCCTTTGCATCAGTGTCTGCATTAAAAAAAAAAAAAAAGACTCTAGGAGCTTTTTAACAGCCTTAACATAAAATTGTACCATCAAATAAAATAACTAGCTGAATAGAACATTTATGGAGAAGGATTTTGCCCTTCTATTTAAATGACTTGCAGCTAGGGGAAGAGATTGACTAGCTTGAACTAGGGAGGATTCAAAGTCTTCCCAATTAATCCCCACTCCGAGCTATACAGGTCAACATCTACCCTGTGCTGCACATACCCTTGGGAACTACTTCCTTCAAGCTGACACACAAAATATTTGTGTGTATTCACACAATCCTTCTCTGAGCCTCTGACAGTGTTGGCAAGTCTTTTCATAATGTGTAGTTGTGTATGTCCCTCTTCAACAGCAATGCAGAGACATTCTTTTCTAGCTCAGAAAGGGAAACGACTATGGCTAAATTGCAAAAGGTGAATTAGCTTACTATGTAAGTATGATATTGAAATACAAATAGTATGAAAGAAAAGAGTGTGGAATTTCTGGCTTGAATATGTTTTTTAATACTTAGGAATTTGTGTACTTAGTTAGTAAATGAAATATCTAAGTATAAAGCCTAAGGATGAATTCTGAATGCATGTACACCATGAAAAGCAACACAGAGAATTTAACTTGGCATAATGTTATTAAGTGGCTTCGGTATCAATTTTTCTTTCTACAGATGCTGAGATGTATACCTAGCATGATATAGAGAAAATTATACCTAGCAAGATATCAAAGAAAAGTTTCACAGTGAAGTCATACTTAAGTAATACAGACTTAAGCGAACAGCCATGTGAATCCAGTCTCATTAGCCCAGATATGGATGATTCCCTAGAGAGTAAAAACAGTGCAGCCTTCCTGCTTAATGAGTTGCAGATGGGAGGGGAGCACCAAGGAAAAGCATTTTGCCTGCAGTGGAAAGCCAGGCTCAAGGGGGTCCTGCCACTCCGTGGTGCAGCCACACTTGGAAGACCAGGCCAGCTTATACCGCTTACCCTAAAACACTATTAGTAAAGTTAGATCTGAAAAATGTTTAAAGTTATTTGAGCAGCTTCAGTTGTCTTGGGGAAGGAAAAATTGGTTCATAATATTTAGCTAATTATGACTTTAAGATACAGCCTTTATATAATTGGTGAATGACACACTTTCTGACACTGCATTCTATTTCTAGGCTCGACCTTTCAAATATTGCCCTTTATTATGTTGTTGTGGGGAAGCTTTTTAACTCACCACAATTTTATGCATGATTTCGCACATAGGACTGTACACGACTTGCATGCTGATAAGACTCTAGTTAAATCCATTACCTTAGCAAGTCAGCAATTACTATATTTCTCCCAAGACACTGAAAAGCCCCTTGTTTCAATACAATAAAAAATAATATGTTACTTGCTCTTGGTACTGATACACTCTAGGGAAATAGAACTATCTTCTAGTATTTTTGACAATGACACATTGTTGAGAAAATGGATAGGTTCAAAGTACTTACAAGCAGTGTAAAAGATGTTAATTAGTAAACAGTTTGCTTAGCAGAAGAGTATGTTATCTCACAGCATGAACTGACAACTCTACACTAGCAAATCACGGTGATACTCCTTGAAGGATCTTGGTCTTGCCAGTATGGATGCAACCAAATGGTGCTGTCAGTTTGCCACCAGATCACATTACAATCCTAGAAAGATTTTGACACGATTATCTCTATGTTGTCGCCCGTGGCAAGAAGGGGAGCCAACCTGGCTGTCAAATGCCAGATACAGACTGCCCTGGCACACTAACCTCCTGACCTTACATTTCTTCAGTGCTTGATGTGGTCATACAGGTTACCTTATAGCTTTATATGACATTGAGCAGCAGTGTCTCAGAACATTCTGTCATTGAATTCATTAGTATAGACATAACCATAAATCTCTCTTGGGCAAAAAACAGTTAAAATCATTGCCCATGTCAGTTTTCTACTGTGGGATTCATTAGTTTTTAAAAGGCAACGATCTTTTGTTGAAGGATTCTATGTCTGTCTCTAATTAAATTTTGGTGGAGGAGGTTTAGTAGTCAATCTGTAAAAACAATCTTCAGGTTTGTGGGTATCTGTGATTAGTTGTAGGTATGAAGCCACAGGCATGCATCCTACTGCATAGCTATGCTAATACCTAATTTTGCCTGCAAATCAGGTAGATACCTGTATATCAATACTGTTCCAGAACCCCTTAGAGGTTATCTGTCTATTTGCTCCTTATCCATCCTTTTAATATTGATATCAGTTTAAACGATACATACTACACAAGTTTATTTCCTCAAGAATATCAACTAAATCAAAACTGTTAATACTCCATTCAGCAGTATGGGAAGCATGTGAAAACCATCAGAATTATTGAACACATTCCAAAGTTTAGAGGAGAAAATTTGTGAGCAAAACACAACAGTAGCAAATCCTCAATTTATGTTTCATATAGTTTAAAAGCAAAATTTGATCACAGAACCATTACTCTTTATGCTGACTTCTTTTGGTATTAACAAGGCTACAACAATAGCAGGTATATATGTGCTCAGGCAGCAGAGCTATACTGAGCAGCATAGCACAAGAGCAAGCTGACCAGACCAGAGCTGCAGCGTGGCTGGGGTCACCAGTGGGATGTGCACAGCTAAAAGTACCCCGTCTGTCTGCTGCATTCATGAGTAACTTTGGCTGTACCCAGCATTTGTTTTCAAGAATACACTGTGGCACAATCACCTCATGCTAAGCACAGCTCCTTGCGGTATCACAGATTCAATCAATCCATGCATAAAGGGATGGGGAGAAAGCACTTTTTTTGGTTCAGGACATTTAACTCTCCTCAAAATGCTTCCTTAGTAAAGTATAAATGGAATGAAAAATTTATAACTCATCTCATTAATATGACATCGGTTTGGTTTTACCAAGAATGGTTTTACAAGCAAATACAGGGAGATGTGCTTTGTGACATATACTACAAATTTACATTCTTCTATATTAAATCCATAAGCATAAGAAAATCATCCCTTTAAAAAGAAAAAGTAAGGACACTGAGCAAAACTGAAGGCTGAAAAATGAGTCCCAGCAGAAGCAGAACAAACTGGAAACCAAGTGTGCCTGACGTCTGATCTCACATAGTAGATGGTCACCTCAGGGCTAATTTGTAATCTCCTGTATAAATTTATATAGAGAGAATGGCTCCACTGTTTCACTAAATTCTGACTTCTCCTGGATTTATGAGGCAGGAAGGCATGACAAGTTTCATTCTCACAATCAAAATCCTGCTCCATGCAATAGCAACTGCAGGTATGGATGAGCCTAAATCACAGTCACCACAAATACAACAAGGACTGGTAAACATAACGGACTGGTGATTCTTTGTGTCAAATTTTAACACAATATTAATGTGAATTCTCGCTATTGTACACGATGGACACAGTGCTGTATGTGTATATGTGTTGCAGGATACAGAAACTTGTACAGAAATGAACCTGTATATAACTGTTCAGCCAATTTTTAATCCAGTGTTTCAGTCACGCAAGGTTAAAAACAGCATTAAATAAATCTGTCTGTATACAACTTGCATTCCAGAGAAAGCAGATATACCTTGATAAGACCATCCAGGTATCAAATTAGAGAACACGGACACCTTTTCAATCCAAATCCTTCCTGTCAATGCACAAGTATACTATCTGGGTTCAAATCGCATTTCTATCAGAGGTTAAATGAAATTCAAGGCTATCGCACGACTGCAGGTACCACCAAATGTACAGCCACTCCTCAGAGATAGCCATGCTGCAGAAATTTGAGATGGACTTGTAATATAATAATGTGCCAGCAAGCTAGAAATGTTGGAAGTAAAGCAGATACATCCTTAAAATATTTATTCTCTAGATAGTTTTGATGCAGCAAATTCAACTGAATTGAGTAGTTCAGGCCATCAGCAGATATAAATCAGTCCCATCATCGAAGTGTATGTAGTGCACTGTTATGCTGTGCACTACATCAGCTTTCATGCTCTATCAGATGCAATTTTAAAATTAAAAATAAACCCAAAGCTTTCAAAAATGCCCAGACTTCAATATTGATAGTATTAATACCATATTATTAATCCTATTATTATTGCCATAGATAAAAATGCTGTGCTTTTTTGATTTTATGTGGAGGACAGATTGATAGCAAGTGTACTAAAGTGAAAAAAATATTTAACAGGTTAAAAACGGGGCAAGTTTTGTAATCATCACTTTTTATGGACCAAATATCGTTGTTTGTGCCTACCCCTTCCAAGGCCACACCAGCAATAGGAAGAGCAGCGATTATCCCTCTTAGATCCCATAGAGCAGTACTGTCACTGACTATCACAGCAGCTCCATAAACTCCATAGATTCCTTTAGAGCACAGAGCAGCAGAAAGTTTGAGAAACAAAGAAAACTCCTAGCTAAACTGGAATTAATCGCCACAGAAGACCCTGCTAAAGCTAATCACAAATCTGGGAATCTATAGCAAGCCAGTCTGATTATGGCACTTAAAGTTCTGTATCCGTGTCTGCCTAAGTCCAGAGCATGCCCAGATCGGTCCGCAGAATGAGGAAGAGCTCCCCAAGATAAAAAGCTCCAGCAAAGGTTTAAGTGATGGGGAGTTTTACATAGAACAAAACCAGAACAATTTTGGTCAGCTCTCCCATTTCTGAAGAAGCATAGAAATGTCTGTTTTATGAAGGTGTTATAGGAATTAATTGCAATTGGTTTGCATTTAGGCAATCTTAACACCTATGCAAACCACAAGACTTAGAAGAGAAAAAAGCTGCACCGGCAAGAATGTGGGTGAGAGCACAGACACACTGCTCAGAACAGACACCAGAGTCCAGAGCAAGTTCAAAGCAACCTTAAGCATGTTACCAGCAGCACGGTTACTCAGTTCTCTCACAGCTGAGGAAGCCCCTTCTCCTGTTCTTTGCCTCACAGTGGAGTGGTCATCTGATAGTCGCTGCAATTTATTAATTGATACAACTTCAGTATTACTGAAAGACAGATGATGATATCCAATAGCAGAAAGTGAGGCGAGTCCATAACAACAATAATAGTAAAATCAGTGACACACACTGGAAAACAGGTCAGAGTTACCTGAGCAAATGGAGAAGCTCTTAGCTCCAAAACCAGAAGCTGTGGATCAGTAATGATCCACTGTCAGCAAAGCTGAGAGCCCTATGATTCTCAAGATGGAGCCAGCACCTCCTCACAGTTCAACACTGCGTGATTGCATCAACTAAGATCACCACTGCCCCAAGCCATGGAGTAGAAGAAACTTTTCTCAAGGGCAAAAAAAAAGTACGTTACTTATTCTCAAGAATAAGAACTAAGTTAACTGAAACAAAAAAATAGGTCTTGCGCGAACTTCATCTGTTTCTTTCTCAAAGGAAAGAGGAAATGCAATTCTCAACAAGTAAAGGTGCTTAACACAAGATTAGCAATACTTCAGAAAAAGGTGACTCAGTATGACTACATGCAACAATATAAAAGCTCTACAAATTATTTGTAAAAATATGACTAATTTACAGTCTGATTCTGTGGTTTCCAATGATCTTACAGTAACCATCTGGGACTGTACAGTTGAATTATGCATAAAGGATCCTTTCACCAGAATTTGATGAAGTTAGATAGCTGATGAAAAAGGCTCAAAGTTATTTCTTAACAATACAGAGCAGCTGGATGTGAGAAACACTCATTCACTGGTAAAATATTAAAACAGACAGTCTTCAAAGCAAAGGCAAAAATATTTTTATTTTACAATTCAGCGCTGAATTGGATGCCCTTCTAAAAAAGACACGCCATCTTACAAAAGCAGTGGGTATATATACTAGTTTTAGACAAAGAACCATATAAATCTCCAGAGAATGCTCATTATTTTTTGGAGTATTCGACCATGTCCAGAGACAACATTCAGGTTATCTCTTGACCTAAGACAACTGCATCTTATAAGACAACTAAGCATATCAACATATTCTTGCAGCCCGAAGACAGGTTATCTCGTGACCTAAACCAGGTACATCTTGCTAGACAACTAAGCATCATGTCTGGAGATTGTCTCGTACCAACAGATAATACGCAGACAAATTTATATGACAAGATAATTAAACATACAACCCAGCTGCAGCAAAACTTATCAATTAATTCTCACATGGAGAAAAAGGCTTTAAAAAAAAAAAAAAACAAAACCGAGGGAAAGAGCTAGATGGTTAAAACCTCAACTGAATTGCTGTTCTCCAGAAACCTGGAGATTTTCAGACCTCTCCTCTGAAACTGAAAGCAAAGGGTGCCATACAAAGGACAAGCAGCAGGAGAACTTTTGTGCTTAGAGTTTGTTAAGAGCTATTTGATGGGTTTTCCAATGAAACAGGAAAGCAAGGTGGACTATGAGCCATAATATATAAACCTAAAGAGCTCTACAGTCACAAACATATGAACAATGGGGCTATAAAGCAATGAAAAAATAGCAGGGATATGAGTTAAGGCTTGACTGTGCAATATGATGCCATTTAGAGATACTCAGCTTAATTGATAAGCCCTGCTTACTCTAAAGTGGAATACATTCATATCAGCCTGGCCATTGGGCTAAATGCAGCTGCATCATTCCTACCATATGAACTAGCCTGGACTGCCTACCATGGCAACAAATCGTTGTGTGCTAATACAAGTGCTTACAAATTTTCTCACAGTGGGATGTCATTCTTATGAGTCCTTGATAAGAAACCAGTTTAAGTTCAGGATAAGAACTGAGCCCTTGCACATAAAATACTAAAATTTCAGAATAATTACAGCAGTAGCAGCAGTTTTTGTTAAAGTCATTCTCTGTAAGTGATATAAGGTTGGAAGGAAATGTACTTGGTTAAGTGTTCTGAAAATACAGTTCCCCATGGGGGAGTGAGTACTTTTACAGATTTCCTTCTCTTTGCTTTTGTTTTGATTAAATTTTGTTTGGATTGCTAAAATTATTCATTACCTACAAAAATACCTCCCTGCAGCACTTTTCTTCAAGAGCAACCTGGAAAACTCACAACTTGATTGTTGTTTTGCAGTGTCACTAGTAGATGAAATACAAAGAAAACCAAGTAGCATTAATGATTACATAAAGGCACTTTAAAGTGCTGTGCATAGAAGACCATTTTAACAGATGCATTAAGTCTAAGAGTGCACCTGATGTGCTCTTTGCAGAAAAGTACTTAGGATGAAATGGGAAATGAACTTATTTTAGAGATGAACTTACAAAGAATTTTTATTTACCATAAAGTCAGTTATGCCCTAAATTCTGAATGCCTTATCTTGGTATATGAATTCTTTTCTCTGTTTTGCCTTCTACCTTGCAAATTCCTAACAAGACAGTTCAGGCCTAGGTACAACGAATCAGAATACCATTCGTGTTGCTATTTGTTTTAGATGATCACAAATAATTAAGTCTTTGACTATGTTGAAATGGCTAAGGCACAAAAAAAAAAAAAACCCTTAAGAAAATTTCTTATCTATTAAGTAAATCAAACTCCAAATTATTATCTGTCCTGATTTGGGCTGGGATAGGATTAATTTTCTTCCTAGTAGCTAGTATAGTGCTATGTTTTGGATGTAGTATAAGAATAATGTTGATAACACACTGATGTTTTAGCTCTTGCTGAGCAGTGCTTACACTAAGTCAAGGACTTTTTAGCTTCTCACACTGCCCTGCCAGCAAGGAGGCTGCAGATGCACTATAAGCTGGGAGAGGACACAGCCAGGACAACTGGCCAGAGAGATATTACATACTATGTGTCATCATACTGAACAACAACTGGGGGGAACGTGGCTGCAGGGCAGTGGCCACTGCTCAGGGATGGGCTGAGCATCTGTTAGCACGTAGTGAGCAATTGCATTGTGCATCACTTGTTTTGTATATTCTATTATTATTGTTGTTATTATTATTTTCCCTTCCTTTTCTGTCCTATTAAACTGTCTTTATCTCAACATACAAGTTTTACTTTTTTCCATCTCTCTCCCCTCTCCCCCTGCAGGAGGGGGAGAGAGTGAACAGCTCTGTGGTGTTTAGCTGCCTACAGGTTAAACCACATTATCATAATGAATACATACATATGAGAAGCCATACTTTCCGAAAACATTTTTTAAAATAATTTTTATTTCATCTTTAACTGAAGGATTTAGCTGTGTTCAGATCATCTATTTCAACATTTAACTTAAAAGCAGATGGGTTCAAGCCTTTAAAAAAAAATTGTCTTCAATCAGTAAAATGGATTGATATTTCTTTAGGCATTACCATTCCCTAAATACTGTGTAAACATCCCCTATCAAAACAATAGCTGGTCCCACTACCTTCTCTGGCCTTGCATCTTCCTCTTTCATCACCTTGCAGCATAAATGTCCAGGAAGGAAGAAAGCAAGGAAGGAAGGAAGGAAGGATGTTAGCCTACTGTTAGGCTCATTTGTGGTCTGAGTTGGACTTTCTGTCTTCTAAAGACAGTTCAGCATCTTTTTCATTAGTATCAGAATTGTAATGAAGATTGGAAAGAATTGCTTAACACAGTAATTTGAAAGTCTTGAGAAGCAAAGTAGTTTCAAGTGCTGAATTATTTTTTTTCCTCTTATTAAATTAGTATTTATTATCATGTGGACATTCCCACTTTTGTATGCCGATATTTGTATTTAGGCAAGACTGATGGCCACAAAACACTAACCAGTATCAGATATACATAAATGTTATTTATTCATTTTTGTGTGAATGTGTTTTGCAGTATCTCCTACTTTATGGTTTGAGATAGGTTGAAATTCTCAGACATACAATTCAGAAACCTGAATTTGACTGACAAAGACCTATGAGGAAAGGAGGTATCACTTTGCTCCACAGCCGTGCAAAAGTGTATACTAACTCCAGCGATACTCAGTGGCACTTTGTGAAAACAGAAGAAGTCCTCTAATTTCAGCTCCCCTCTTTGAAGAGCTCTTAAGTCTGTCTGCCTCTACCGCAGAGACTAAGTCATCAAAGATTGTGGCCATCAGGGCCAACCAGGCAGCATCGGATTCACAGTATCTTCACAGGGCTTGACTGGCATGTATGATTAATACTTAGTATTTAGTTGTTCAAGCAAGCCCTTTTTCTCTCCTATGTTGTAAGTGTGGAGACTTTTTCTGGTGTTTCAGAAAACTCCTTGCACAGAAGTTCCCATTCCTGTAATAATCATAGTCATAACAGTCCAATACTAAGCCCAGAAACACAGTCCTAGAAACAGAGCTTGGAGTACCTGTTTGCAGGACATACTGTTGCCATAGCACTGAAGTAGCTGAAAGACTGTCCATTTTAAATACTTCTTTACCAGAGCTCTCCAAGATATTTTTTAAGAGGGTAATAAGGAAAGGCAGGGAGGAGATAAAGGCAACTACAATTTCCTTCCACCCTTTAGTACCAGCCGGGAGGATCATCTGGCCACGTTATGCAATGTGGTTTCACACACAAGCTGCACAGTGCCTCATCATCATCCTCACTTGATTCAGATCAGCATGTAGCAACCTCCAAACATACTGAGAGGTTCAAGTGAAAAAAACACATGGGAAAATTAGAACGTTATTACCAAACCAAAAAGGGAGGCCATCTTCATAGTGTGGAAGAAGAGCATGTATGACAGTTGCAAAGGCTTTTGAAGTAAGGACAGGCAGCTCATGTTGATGCTTAGGAAAGAGGAAAGGAATCAAGAAAAGCACAGAGCAAGGCAGCCTAGCTCTAGTGGCCTGTCAGAAAAAAATCATTTGCACTGCACCATCTGGGTCAGTATCACCATGACAAGACTAACTACAAAAGCACAGAAGAGGGAGCTGTAAATTTAAGATTCAAGACAGAGAAAATCCACTTTCTGCAACAAGATAAAGTCAGAGGCAGCCATACAGCAATGCAGAAGGGTTAAGAAAAGTTCCCATCCTGCCCATAAAAGACCAGTACCCTTTACATTTACAGAAATGTATATAGCCTTTAGACCAGCTGGACACTGCCTCTCTTTCCATCTTGGACACACAGACAGTGCTTATAGTGTGTACTACTCTACCCCAAAAGTAGGGCTTGGTCTCCAGTCTAAATGGTGCATGCTGACTCACATATGGTCAAGGTCAGAAGCAGACTAGATCTGGACCATACATCAAATGAGTATCCTTGCATGCTCCCAGCTCTCCTCTGTGCCCCATGTGACATCCTTGTGGCCTTGGTAGATTTGCAGGAGATTTGAGGGGACAGTAGGGCTCTTTTTAGGTCAGAAGGCCTGAAATAATAATGGTTAAGTTGTATAAAAATGGAACTTCCACAGCATAGAGTCACTATCGCAGACTTAATTTTGTGTGCCGCCATAATTCATGTCAAGGAGAAAGGTAGGTCCCTAAGCAAGGAGTCAGGAATGTCTTGCAGGCCATTTTCTATTTCCAGAACAACTCCACATAGCAACTAGACAAATTCTCCTGCAAAGTATATGAAGCTGTTTCAGAAAGAGACACAAGAAGTAGGACAAGCTCTGATGACTGCTCTTCATCTACCAGGGAAAGGGTGTTGTTCAGACAAAGAGATAAACAGTTCTGAAGTGTTAGGTGTTAAGGTCAAATTTTATTTTCAGTTACTGAAATTAGTAAAACGTAAATGCATTTTCTTTCTTCTCTTCTGTTCCTCCAAGCCTAGTTTTTTAATAAAAGCAGCAGAAAGAAGCTCTTCAGATCACTGCATACTTAGACAGGCATGGATAGAGTTTGACAGACATGACGAGAAGTATCTTTGTCTCTATACCATTTGTCAGCCAAAATTGATGACAAATGTTATACTATTTTTGGTCTACGACTAGTACGCTGTTTAGCAGGGAATTTATCTATATTAATTTCTCCTTCATAAGTAGGAGGACTTGCCTCTAAATTGAGAGTCACTATGCCAAAAATTTTCATCTAGGAAAGCCAAATGTTGCAGTAGCAAGGAGGTTAACACAAAGATTTGGCTTGATATGGTGTGCCAAAACAGTGGGAAGAAACTTTTAAAAGCTGAGAATACTCAACTCTGCTGCTGCTGTAAACCAGTGTGAAAGCACTGAGTGTAGCCAGTTTAGCAGGTGTCGTTCACAACAGCAACTGCTGAAAAGTATTTTAGAAGAGCTCTGCCAAGATTTGGGTTGCCCATGATTTGACATATCTTCCTTTTCTTCTCTTGCTTCATAACATACTTGATCCTAGACATTGCTTTCTAAACAAGTGTTTCAATGCTCTTTTTTTCCCTAATTAAAAAGGCTAAAAAGATGGCCTAACTCTGAAAGGAGTGAATATGGGCATTTCAGCATATGAAACAGGAATCACATTCACAAACAGCTATATTAAGCACCAGGAGTATTGTAAAGCAACAATCATGAGTGCTTGCAGAGTGTTTTGAACTACTTGATTAAACAGTGTCTTATTAGTGAAAATTACAGTTAATGAGAAGCTTATAACAACAAAGATATCTCTGCAAGCACTGCAATAGAAAGAAAGAAATGAAAAGCACATTTCAGATTGGAGTTGCTAAATTAATATTTATTAAACATAAAACTTCACTGAAAGAGTATTTCTACAATTTTTATATTCTAGAGTTTAGGTTGACCAGAAAAAGAACACGAAATTTGTTCTATTGTTTCTAGGGTTTTTATAAAGCTTTCAGAGCTTCCTCATAATCACAGTAATATTTCACAACATGTTGGAAGAGATGTCTGAGATCAAGATGAAGGGGCAAGCAGGAGCCCCTGGGATCAATACACTCATCTGAGCCTGAGCAATTTCATTACTCCATTATGTTCTATAAAGCAAGCTGGTGCTTTTTCCATCCAGCTGTAATACTAATCCATTAGAGAAAGTGGAGACCTGATCCTTCCCTTTATTATTTATAAAACAGGGCATGGACAACTTGTCTGACATAATCCTTCTCATGGCTAATGTGAAACTGAAATAAATCAGGATTTGTGACATCACAGAAGAGATGAAAAGGTCTTTCAGGTCTAATGATCCATTCTTCTGGAGTAAGGAAATGCTCTCTAACATATGTAAGCAAATGCTTTATTGTATGTAATTACTTATGTCCCAAAGTGATGAGCTTTCCACACCACTACTGCCATTTGGGGGAAGTTCCCATGCACATATACATACATTGTATAAACATCAACCAACAAATAATATTTAAAGACACATGTTTAGCACTGACAGAAGCAACCAAAGCACACTAGAGAGGACTTCAAGTTCTTTAATCTAATTCACTGTGGTGCAAGACTGTTAGGCTGAGATACTGTGGCACAGGACTGCTGGCGGAACATGACTCCATCCTACAAGCTAGGGAAGTGTTTTCAATGTCAGTCCAATATAAAACATGAAGGTACTTAGGTGAAAATTATTTGTTAGTGCCTGGAAAAGGAATCCATGTCACTCTACAGTGCAAAAATCACCCTCCAGTGCACAGGCTGCTCCGTCTCTCATCCGTGGACTACATTAGGTAGAGAGCATGGCTCAGCACGTACTTGTCCTGGTCCCATGACACATACGCTTGGCTGCACCTCTGAGCAGAAAGCTAAGGACCCAAATTTAATTTTCTTTCCCAGCTCTCTTACTTAGGAGCACAGATACGACCAAGGCCTCCAAATTCACATTTGGGGAGTAGAAGTAGTATGAGATGTTCCTGGAGGGCTGGGTCAGGCTAGGGACACTGCAGTTAAAACAATCTTATAAGAGTTGATCAGAAGTGGTAATTCACAAAGGAATTTGTCTGGGACAGAGAAAAAAAAAACAACATGGAATGAGAAGTATGAGAAGGAGGGTGAAAGTTTACAGGGAGCAGTTCATGGAGAAAGCACAACGTGGCATAAGCAAGGATCAAGAGCAGAGTGCTGCAATTCCCCTTCTCTCCCAATGGGCTTCTAGACATCTCCTGACATTAGCAATACCTTTCATAGTGTGAATGATTTTATGGATCAGGACACAGTGACAGCTGGTGCTGGCTTGTGAAGCACATCAGACCGCTCTTAAGCTACTATCATTTCTCCACTAGCTCAACTTGCGTTAGTTAAAACTTGACAGTAATTTCGTTGTTAATGCCGCAAAGCTCCATCATGGATACCTAACAAAGAGACAGGTAAATTTGCCTGTCCTAAAACAACGTACAAGCTGCTCCTTTTGTTTCACTGGAGCTTTAACTAAAACTGGTAATTTAAATACTAACATTATTGTTTCCTTCTTCATGGGAAACCAGACTGTTAAAACTTTGACCTTCTCTATTTTGCAGCAGCTGTCTTGTCTCAAATAGGTGGTGACTGGGATTTGCAACCAGCTATATCATTCTCCTCTGAGAAAAAAGAAGCCAAACCTTCTCACGAAAAGGAGCCTGGGGCAAATCCTGAGAGGTTACCAGGGACCAGAACACCTGCCCCATCATGTTGTGAGTGTAATTGTCACCTACCAGAAATAGTGCCTTATTTTGGTTTCACCTGGGTGGAGACAGGTGGTAATTTTAAGAGAGACAACTTATTTCTAACCTGACTTTTATGGTGGTAGATTTCTTTGTGCATAAACACATCTAGGTCTTCACAGGCAGTGTGAAACCTTCCTTCCTCACACAGCTCTGGTGTACCTCCATCACAACCAACAACATACTTGCTGAAAATTCCAAACAATAACTGTCTTCTATTGATCTGCTCAAAAAGATGATGAAAAATGCTAATAAAGTAGACGACCCCATTTAAAGATTTAATTCAAGACTGCTGAAATGCAAATACATCCATTTAATACACACATATAAGAAAAATCTGAGTGTGATCTACAGAGAAAACCTGCTGCACTGAATTGATGTGTGACTTGTTATATTTCTTAGCTGATGCAGAAACAATTGCTGAATAACCATGTGTATAACAACAAATACTGCTGAACTAATTAGCACTTACTTCTAAAAAGATTAAATCTTCCAAAAGATCAAATACTTCTCTGACATGCATTTTTTCAATTCCACGTGTTACTTCAAGGGTTCATACAAACTGAGCAGCTACACATCATTTAAACTCTTCAAGAAAATGCTCTTTTAGAATAAAAAACCTTGCACTTTTGTTAGTTTAAAATAAAAACTCATCCTGTGTTTTAGAAACTGCTTTTGAAAGCAGAGTCCAAACAGCTCCCAGTCATTGTGAAGCACAATGACCACTGGCTAATTTTAAGTACGTAGTACATCGGTTTTCCTGGAAGCGTCCCAGTGTTTCCACTGACTTTACATGGGGCCTTAGGCAAGCATAGTCCTATCCTTAGGCATCTTAGGTCCTCCATACTATCTTTTTACGAATCTGGGCACGTTGCCCTGGAGGCCATAAAAAATCATGTCTGAGAAACAGGAAAACAATCAGGAAAGAGGGACAGAGAAAGAAAAGGTTTTCCAGTTGGCTCCAAAAATGCCAAATTCACCCTAGTGCAATTCTGATGTAAACAATGGAAATACATAGGAGCTGAACTTTTCCCACTGTATTCACACAACACTAAACAGCTTAGAAAAAAAAATTATCTAAATTATGTCATGGTCCTGTATATTTTCAGCATGGAAACAGAAATTGTCTCCTTGGGATTAGGTTTTTGTTTTCTTTCTGTATTCTTACAAGCCTTACACGACAATGCAAATTATTACTGTCTTAATCTTTGGAAAACCTGTTTCCAACCAGTGATGCTGCTTGGTATTGGGAGGGTGACAATCATGACATTGGGAGAGGAAGGGACAAGAATGAAGACTGATAATACCACAGCCTCAGTACTCACACTCGCTGCTAGAACAGTACCTGGGTATTTTGTTATAGACTCATTAAGGGCTAAATCTGGCCTCTTATAATTCAGTTTCTGGTAGCAAGCGACAAGAAGCTGTTTTGCAAATAAACAACTGACAGACTTGTAATACCTCTAAATATACAAAGTGAGGGCAGCTCCAAAAGAACTAATGGGAAAATTCCCGTGAATTCCTCAGCAATAGGGAGGCTTTCACTAACGTCTCCACTGAAGTGAACAGCATGATGGGGTCACAAGTGGGTAGTTACTTGCAGGCATCAACACAAGGAGCCGCAGTTCTGCTAGGCCCTAAAAGAGATGCACAAAAGACGACTCCTCCCTTCATCATCTACTCATCCTCTTCAACACAGCATCACAACTACCCTGCTCTTACCTCCCCTGCTTCTGAAGTGAGATCTCCCAGCAGTTTCTGCAGCAGCTGGGTAAATATCAAGGTGCAGCCGCAGAGGCCATCAAATTAGTGATATTCGCTGGTTTACAGCAAATTATCATGGTCCAATGTCATACTTGTATGGATGAAAGCAAAATTAAAATTCTTATAAAATAACAAGAAAATACTCATTACTTCATTTTTCACTCTGCTGACGTGCCTAGTTTTAGCTACAATATTTTGCCTGAATATAAAAAAAAATGCTGAAAAACATAGTGCAGTAAACTTCTTCTAGCTCTACTTTTTGACTGTTTTAAAGCTCTACTAGACCATTAGAAAACATGCAGAATAAAATGCATCAAATCATTTGCCAAAGAACAAGACACTGGATTTCTGCAAGTACAATTGTTCACATTTAAAAACACATACATCTGCTTCACCCAGAAACAGACCGAGATAGGAAAATGTTCATTCCTTTAGTAATAAATCACCCTTGGCCCTCTCTTTGGGAGGGCTGTGTTAAGAACCAGTCTCCCAATGGTAACACGCAAAGCTACTGGAATGTCATAAGCTCTCTACAACTGTATACATAAGGCAAAAAAAAAAAAAAAAAAAAAAAAAAAAAGAATAGAGCATTTGGCATGAAATAAGATTTTGTAACAAATAATTCTAGGATGTTTTAAAACTTAGTCAGCCATTGTAGTGTGAACAAATGTATTGTGCATCGCAGTGCTTGAAGGCAGCAATGAAATTCCAAACGAGGCCTTTGCACAGGGAGGGTGGTACTGCAGCAATCAGCTAGTACATCTTTAGAGCAGAGCCCATACAAGCCACCAGGAAAGGAGAACAGGCTCGTGTGGCGAGTCCTGTGCTTCACTCACCCTGCCAGCGCACTGCAGCTCATGAGTCACCCAAAAACCCTGTAGAGACACAGACAACACGGTTATTTGCCTAAATACACTGTTAAACGTGTCACGGTCAATGCCTTCTCCACTTGTGAGTGCTAGGAGCCTCGGGATATGCATAAAACATCTCCCAAAATCCTCGGGAAACGCCTAAAACATCTCCCCCCCGACAACTGCAGCGGCCGCGGGATCGGCTATTGAGCTCGTACTTACAGCATCGGCCAGGACACGGCTCGGGGGTTAACTATTTCTTCATGAACTGCTTCCACATGCTTGTCTGCTCATTGTGCCATTTCTTCCATTGGTTGCTTGTGTTCGACAGCATCTGGACCGCAAAACAATCCCTTCCCAGCTCTTGCACGTTCAGCAGGCGGCGGGGGGATGCGTGACCCCTGCTGCAGCCCCAGAGCCTCCACAGCCCAATGCAGCAGCAGCTTTAGCTCCCCCTTCCCAGCCTGGGTTTGTCTTTCTTTGTGTGTGTGGCTTTTTTTTTTTTTTTAAAGAGATACGGTCCTGACTAACCTCGGGTTTCAAAAGCACAACACGAGCTGCGGGCACAGGGTGGTGGTCGAACAGAGAAGCAAACTGAGACAGAAGGCCAGACGTTTCATCAGGAGAGGAATTTCCAGTTATAATGTAGTTGAAGTACATATCTCCTGTAATAGATCTAATTTTATGCTTTGTTCTGTTTCATTCAAATTTAACATCCTGGCATTATGCTCCATTATTTCTTCACTTTTTGCATTTCCTTCAGCTTATACAATAGAAGTAACATATTTTCTATTTATTTATTTCAAGCTTGAACTATCCAGCTGTCTCAAAGGATGTTTACATTTAAAATGTTTACCATTTGAAGAAATCCTCTCTGAAAATTTGTCTGTATAGCAGCTTCAGTAAATGCCCTTAGTGTTCTGCTTCTTGCTCTCTCCTTTACCAACAACGTGCAATGCTCACACTCTTTCAGATCGCCTTAAATTAATTTTGTTGATGCTGTTTACATCAAGACTCATGTGCTACCAGTAGAGAGTTTGGTTTCTCTTTTCCAAGCTGAAACAGGCAGCAGTTAGCACTTAGCTCCTTATGGACTTCACATTCGTACTCCACTCTGGGTGATCACCTCCACACAAAGCAGACCTCAGAAGAATGAGGGGTCTCAGATACAACCTTGAACAGAAACAAAGATCAGACTGAACTGTTTAAGGCATTACTAAGTTTTTTAGATCTTTGATCTCTGACCTTATTCATCCATATTAACCTGTCAGGTTGTCTCACAGGGAAAACAAAGAAACTTTTCCTTTGAGAGCTCTTCTAACCTTGCTGGTCCTCCTGCTTGAATTCCATGTGTCAGTGCAGAGTGCCGTCCCTCTCCGTGGTCCAGCAATCCACTGCCACAAATGCACCTTTCCAACCTCTGTCAGTCATTTAAAATGCCACAATAACATAGCACTTAACAAGAGCTACCAGGCTGGCCAAATGTATGAGATTAGGGATTTCTAGGGAATCTGGATCTCTCTTTTGCCTCTGCAGGGCTTGGGTGCAGAGAAGATGCACTATAATTAGCTTGTCTACAGAGTAATGCCTGCAGAGACAGAAAAAGCAAATACTAACAGGAAGAAAACACAGTGCTGTTGCAGCTCCATGCAGACAGAGGACATTTCCTTAGAGAACTCCTGGACTTTACTATGACTTTGCTACTTTTGGTTCAGAAAACCTGTTTTCCTGCCAAGGAGCTAAGGCCCATTTTTCTCACACTGAAAATTAATGTGACACTGTAAACACTGAGAGGCATCTGCAGCATTGTATAAAATGATAAATTAACATTCCAAGGAAAAGAAGCCTGTTTCAGTACATCTGATCATAAGTGAAATCATTTGTTACCACAAGGGATTTACCAGAGGAGGATGACATCCTTATATGTCCTGATCGTGAAAGGTCAAGAGGTAAGTAAGCAACAAAAATGGCCCTATAATATTGCATTTGTAGCACTGAGATCAGGGAAGACACATTTTTCTGATCATCATATCTCAGCTTTACAAAGTTCACTATGGTCACAGTAAGAAATCCTCTCTGAGTTCAAGTAAACAAAAGGGCATTGTAACCAGGCGTAGCAGACTGTTTAGCCGGGAAAACATGCAGTGCCAGTCCCCAAAACATTGCCCCGCTAGATAAGCTCCTGCAGCACAATGATCTCACACAGCTGTCATGTTGCTCCTAAGTTTAGCTGCTGAAAGCATGGGCTCCAGTGCAGCGGCACACAGAGAACAACGCCCCAATGCCTCCCTTTGTGATCTGGGCACACATGTTGGCTGCAACTGCCTGGGGCCATTCTGGCTACATGGGTCAGTAGGGTGGCATCAGCCCCATTTATCATTGTCAGACCCTGAAAGCATTAAAAAATCATGCGGGGGGGTGGGACTGAAGCCATGGATGACACAGGAAGCACCGCAAGGAGAGGAGGCAATGGGGGGATGAAATAGGGTGCTTTAAAACTACTGTCTCACAAAGTGCTCAAAACCTTTTTAAGCAGCAGGCATGAAGAGTCCTCCTTTGAAATTCTCTTCCTGGTATGAAAAATAGATTGGGAACTTCTAGCATTATTAGCAATCTCTTTATGGAAGAACATTTGCAGAGGGTAGCCCTGTGTCTGGAAACTGAGCCTGAAAGAGCAGCTGGGCTTCCCAAAGGAAGCAGGTGAAGGGCATATTTCCCCTCAAGGAACATTTTAAAACAAAGGCAGAAATGAGCATTTGATTGATTAATTCACCATCCCAGCTGTGAAAATCAAGCAAAATTAGAATACTCATTGCTGCTGCTGAGTTTGGTATGACTTTTATTGGCATGGATGAAGTGCAGGCAGCTACTCAAATAGGTCGCCCACAAGGCTGATGCCTCATAAAGTTCACCCGCCTCCTCCCTCAGCCAAGACCATTCTTCTTATTTCTCTGTCTTTTTTTATTTCACCTTCCTCCTTCCCAAACAGGACACTCCTCCTCACACAAGTCTGCTGCTGTCAGCAGCCTCTGTTGTGCCAGCAGAGAGAGGCACAAAACCTCATCCCCTGCCACCCCTCAGGCACTCACCACAGTGCTGAACAGTGGCTGTAGCAGAGCAGGGAGAGATGGGCAGCCACAACCATGTGCCGTCACTCACCCCGGCAACACATCATGCCACTGCAATGCTGAACAAATGTTTTCATCATCCACATGCAGCCCAAAGTCATTACCATAATGAGAGGAGTTGACTTCTGCCTCAAATGGCAGTGATGTGTTACATATACAGAATGGACCCAGTTCAGAAGATATAAAGGAGTTTGATCTGCTTTTAACTTTGTAGAAAATCTCAGTAAAGGTAACCTAGCCACTACAAGAAATATGAAACCAATTTCAAAATCTTAACCACAGTTCATTTTCATAAAGAGAGCTCTAATTCCTCAACAATCTGATTAGATTTCTCCAGGCATTGCAAGACCACACTTCTCAGCTGTTGGAGGAAAACTGGCAATTAATCTGCATGTTTAATCTGTCTCCTCAGCCCCTGGCATTCCATACCCCAAATTAAAGGGGATAAAAATTAAGCCGAGCCATAAAACCTTCCTGTAAAGTCTATCTGGTAGTGATGGACACTGTGTACCAACAAAGATTAAGTGGCCTTTAAAGAAAAGCCAAATTGTGGACAATCCGAATTAATTCCTTAACATACCAACAGTAGCGAGAGGGTTTTTATTTTGAGGTTAAATATCTGGGACTGCATTAGCTGGATGTTGTAGTAAGAACATCGTGATACTCGGAACAGCAAATACTTGAGCACAGCCAACCCTAGCTGTCCCAAGTGATTCACATGTGGCTTAAAAGGGCAGCAGAGAAAAGAATTTTAAAGAAAAAGAAGAAAAATGCAAAAGAGGTGATATAACTGAAAGTGCAGTGCTGTAAGTGCCAAAACTCCCAAGTCTGATTCTTGTTCAAGTTAAAATAGTGATTTCCACATTTTGTAATTTATCATATCTGCAGTAGACCTCTTGTTAAACTGATAAAGCGACAGAAATGTTAAAAATTAACATTTCCAGGCTGTGATCCAGGATGATTAAAATACCATTTTGCCTAGGCTATTAGTGCCATAACAATTATAATGCCAGCAAGGCCAGGCTATTAGTGTTTGGGTGATTAAAATGCCAGTCTGGTCTTTTAGACTCCAAGTGATTAGCATGTGGCCAGCCCGGGCTATTAGTGTTAGTACCACCAATGATGTAGAATTGTATAGTCCTTTCAGAATTTAATTTAGGCCAGATTAGTTTGATGTGCCAAATTTTTATCAATTATACTTTTCATTATTGAAATATTTAAATGCATACTTCAAATATTTGCGGAATAGTAAGAGAAACATAGAATCATAGAATCATAGAATAACCAGGTTAGAAGAGACCCACTGGATCATCGAGTCCAATCATTCCTATCAAACACTAAACCATGCCCCTTAGCACCTCGTCCACCCGTGCCTTAAACATCTCCAGGGAAGGTGAAACAACCACCTCCCTGGGCAGCCTGTTCCAGTGCCCAATGACCCTTTCTGTGAAAAATTTTTTCCTAATGTCCAGCCTAAATCTCCCCTGGTGGAGCTTGAGGCCATTCCCTCTCATCCTGTCTCTTGTCACCTGGGAGAAGAGGCCAGCACCCTCCTCTCCACAACCTCCTTTCAGGTAGTTGTAGAGAGTAATAAGGTCTCCCCTCAGCCTTCTCTTCTCCAGGCTGAACAACCCCAGCTCTCTCAGCCGCTCCTCATAAGATTTGTTCTCCAGCCCCTTCACCAGCTTTGTTGCTCTTCTCTGGACTCGCTCCAGAGCCTCAACATCCTTCTTGTGGTGAGGGGCCCAGAACTGAACACAGGATTCAAGGAGCAGTCTCACCAGTGCTGAGTACAGAGGGAGAAGAACCTCCCTGGACCTGCTGGTCATGCTGTTTCTGTTCCATGCCAAGATGCCATTGGCTTTCTTGGCCACTTGGGCACACTGCAGGCTCATATTCAGTCGGCTGTCAACCAACACCCCCAGGTCCTTCTCCTCCTGGGAGCTTTATAGACAGACTTCTCCTACTCTGTAGCACTGCACAGGGTTGTTGTGCCCCAAGTGCAGGACCCGGCATTTGGCCTTGTTAAACCTCATGCCATTGGACTCTGCCCAGCTGTCCAGCCTGTTCAGATCCCTTTGCAGAGCCTCCCGACCCTCCAGCAGATCCACACTTCCACCCATATTAGTGTCGTCTGCAAACTTGCTAAGGGAGCACTCGATGCTTTCATCCAGGTCATTGATAAAGACATTGAACAGGGCTGGACCCAGCACTGAGCCCTGGGGAACCCCACTTGTCACTGGCCTCCAGCTGGATTTAACTCCATTTCCCACCACTCTCTGGGCCCGGCCATCCAGCCAGTTTTCCACCAAGGAGAGTGTGCGCCTGTCCAGGCCAGAGGCCGACAGTTTCCGTAGCAGAATGCTGTGAGAAACTGTGTCAAAAGGTTTACTGAAGTCCAGGAAGATACATCCACAGCCTTTCCCTCATCCAGCAGCCGAGTCACTTGGTCATAGAAGGCGATCAGGTTAGTTTGGCCAGACCTGCCTTTTGTGAACCTGTGTTGACTGGGCCTGATCACCCGGTTCTCTTGCATGTGCTTCATGATAGCACTCAGGATCACCTGTTCCATGACTTTCCCTGGCACTGAGGTCAGACTGACAGGCCTGCAGAGGTCAGACTGACAGGCCTGTAGTTCCCTGGATCCTCCCTGCGACCCTTCTTGTAGATGGGCACAACATCAGCCAGCCTCCAGTCCAGTGGAACTTTCCCAGTCTTCCAGGACTGTTGGAAGATGATGGAAAAGGGTTTGGCCATAACGTCCGCCAGCTCCTTCAATACCCTTGGGTGGATCCTATCCGGCCCCATAGACTTGTGGGTGTCTAGTCGGGCTAGCAAGGCTCTGACCACCTCCTCTTGGACCATGGGAAACTCATTTTGCTCCTCCAGCTGCTGGGTTTGTACACAGAGGGAACAACTTTCTTTACAATTAAAGACTGCGGCAAAGAAGGCATTAAGTACCTCAGCCTTTTCCTTGTCCCCTGTCACTGTTGTTCCTTCTGCATCCAACAGGGACTGTATGGTCTCCCTAGTCCTCTTTTTATTATTTATATATTTACAGAAAGATTTTTTGTTATCTTTCACCGACTTTGCCAATCTGATTTCTAGTTGAGCCTTAGCCCTTCTAATTTTTTCTCTACACAATCTCACTTCCCTCCTGTAATCCATCCAAGAGGCCTGTCCCCTCTTCCAGAGCCCATAAACATTCCCTCTCTTCTTGATATCACTCAAGATCACACTGTCCAACCAAGCTGTTTTTTACCCCTGCCAGCTTTTTTTTCCAGAACATGGGGATGGCTTTCTCATGAGCCGCTAGAATCTCCTTTTTGAAGAGCTCCCAGCCCCCATGGTCTCCCTTGCCCTTAAGCACTGTCTCCCATGAGACTTTGCCAACCAGCCTTCTGAAGAGTTCAAAGTCTGCCCTCCAGAAATTTAATGCTACTGTCCTGCTAACCACCCTCTTCACTTTGCCTAGAACAGAAAACCCTATCATCTCATGATCGCTTAGTCCTAGGCGTCCTCCTACTGCCACATCCCCCACAAGGCCTTCTCTGTTCACAAACAGCTGGTCCAGGAGGGCACCTTCCCTTGTTGGTTCATTCTCCGGCTGTGCAAGGAAATTGTTTTCCATGCACTCCAGGAACCTCCTAGACTGCTTCCTTTCTGCTCTATTGTACTTCCAGCAGATATCAGGAAGATTGAAGTCTCCCACAAGAACGAGAGGCACTGATCTAGAGATTAACCCCAGCTGTTTATAGAAGAGCTTGTCAGCTGCTTCTCCTTGGCTGGGTGGCCTGTAACAGACTCCCATCATAAAATCAACCTTCTTATGGGCTCCTCTGATTTTAACCCACAGGCACTCAATCTCCTCATCGCCACAATCCATTTCAACAGTGTCCAAGTCCCTTACAAAGAGGGCTACCCCGCCTCCTCTCCTTCCCTTCCTATCCCTCCTGAAGAGTTTGTCCCCCACCATATCTGTACTCCGGTTGTATGAGTCATCCCACCACATTTCCATGTTGGCAACGTCATCATAGGTGTCCAGGTAAAACATCTGACCCTGGTAATTTGTTATTCTTCTACTTTTCTACCCATACACCAAGGCAGCTACTCCACATGGTTTCTGTCTGGAAGGATGCTATCATGGAGATTTTCCTCCACTCTGTTATGATGAACATAGGTGCAAATAACTGATACAGCTTTTTCAAAGGTGGAATAAAAATACGATATGTCATCAGCAATACCCATGGGTAGCCAGGAAGCAAGAGGTATTTTCAAGCTACTGTACAGCATTTATTTTTCATTCAGAAGTGCTCTACTCATGTGCGTTTCTTCCTTTTTTTCTGTGAATAGTCTGCATTTTTTTAGCAGAATTGATCCTTATGTGTAAAGTTAGGAAGTATTTCCTTCTCAAACAACCTTCCTAAATCAATTTTCACAACCTCTTGAAAACTAGTTTTGCCTTTTGCCTCTCATTTCATCCCTGTCATGCATCAGTGTTTTGATCTTGCTATCAGACAACCTAACTGAGGGGAAAATCTTGTTCATCTTTTCTCTTCTTTTTGTCCAGGTCAAGAGCTACCCCCTGGCATTTTTCAGTTTTGCTCATGTTTTATTGTTTTTAGGCTCTGCCTACAAGTCAGTGGCCTTTTAGATCTGACATCTAGTGTTTCATGCTAGTTAAATATAAATGTAGCTCTTCTCCCACCTTTCCTCTGCCATCTCCTCTTCCCTTGAAATCAGTTAGTGGTCCAAGCAATCATTTCAGGAGGTCTTTCCCGAAGGGTCTAAGACTAGATTTCTCCATGAGCTTCAGAAATATGTTAGCCCTAAGCAGGATTTCTCTTAGGACTTTGCTGCTAACTGGCTTTGCTTTTGTTCTTCTTCTACCTGTCATCTGGCTATACAAACATGTAGAACACCAGCCAGAAAGGAACAGTGAATGGCCACAGAGCCATGGGCCACAGAAAGCCCTGAAGTTATCCTGACCTCTGCCAGGACAGAGCCTGGCACAGCCTGGTCACAGTATTGCTGCTCCCAAAATGAAGCTGCCCCAAGTGCCTCTGCTCCTGTACCATGTTTGTTCTGCTGCCTAGGCACACATCCACAAACAGGCAGGGACTGGCTGCAAAACATGTCAAAACATGCACGGATGTAATGAGAGGACTCTGATTAGTGAACAATTTTCCATGATAATCTCATAGTGATGTTATCTGCCTCCTTTCCATTGTCAAGGAATATTTTTATTCACCAGGAAGTGTAGAGTCTCTTAAGAGATTAGATCTTAGATGGAAATAACATCTCAAATAAAATAATTAAATAATAAGATAATAAAGAAAATAATAAATGAAACCGTAAATAAAATAGTGACCATAGCAACATCCATACATCTGATGCTGTCACAGCTCTCAGGCTCAATGGCAGCACTACACTCATGTGCACTCTACAACTTCTTCATGATCTTTCCTAGTAGCCTGTGATTTGATCCAAAGTGAGCCTAGCAGAATCATCCCATCACAAAAGTTTTCTTTCAGTTGGTTACCTAGATCAGTTGTACAAGAAAAACTGATTACATGGGGCACCATCTCTAAAGGTACTTTGATATTTTCTTTTCTTCAAAAGTACTTCTCATTCTGTCTGAAATTTTAAGACTGGCATTTGCTTTATTTGTTTAGATTTTTGACTGTTTACAGTAATGGCTACTCACTTTTTGATAATGCCCACTGTTTATTATAAGTTGCTGTGGTTGCAAGATGAGGGCGAGTAGAAGTTATACCATTAACCTGGTCATCCTTATAAATATGCAGATTACCTTCATGTCTGTGCATTTTGTTAGCCACTTTACTTTTCTGGGTCTAACTGGAGTCCTCTGGAAGCCAACAGGAAACTCTTCATGGAATATCAATTCATGTAAGCCTCAGCTTCTCTCCACACTGAATGAATTTTGACTCCCAACAGTCAGGGCAATTCCCAATACAGGCTGAGACATGAAATGATTGAGTCTTGGTCTTGTTGAAGATGTCCATATTCACTGCAAGGCAGTCAGACTAGATGAACTTTAGGGGCCCTTTCCAACCCAAATTATTCTATGATTCTATGCCAGAAATCACACTGGAAAAAAAAGCAGTGATGCTGTTTCTTGAGACAACTAGGATAACATCCTCAGTTTTGGTGATAGATAATGATTTCTTTTTGGTGTGACTTCAAGTTAATTAACACTCTCACTTTCAATTTTCTCACCATCACTGGGTTCAGGTCTATTTTATCATGACACCGTGTCTTTCAGGCTTGCCAGTTCCTTATTCAGGAGGTCCACCAGAGCTAATAGAATATGCATTTTGGTGGACTTATATTACACTCACAAAGGATGTTGAAGCAGTCACAGCTCAGTTTTTCTGTGTTCTGAACCAAAAGCTATTTAGCTGTGATTAGCACAATCCTGATCCCAAGCTATTCAGCTCCACTGAGAGGCAAAGTGTATTAGCTTAAGCTGGATACCATATAAACACTTGAAGCAGAGAAAGAGTGAGCTCACATGTAGCCATATTGGTTGCCTAAATACATGGATATCTTTCTAATTAACCTATGCAGATGACACCAATTTAGAGGGATTAGTGAGTGCACTTGAAATCAGGCCAGTCAGAGCGACTTAGGCAAGCTGGAGGAATGGCCAAACTTTATGACATGCAAGGACAAATGCAAAATTCTGCTCTTGGAGAGGATCCAGGACAGGATGATTCTGCCTGGCTAGGGGTAGCTTTATGGAGAAGGCCCTGGGGGTTGGTGAGCAGCAAGCAGAGCATGAGCCAGCAGTGACCCTGGCAGCAATGAAGGCCAACAGCATTCTGGGTTGTGTGAACAGGGGCAGAGCCAGAGACCAAGGGAAGTGATTATCTCCTTCTGCTCAGCGTTCATTAGACCAAATCTAGACTGCAAATCTGGGGCTCCAAATACAGAAGAAACATTTACTAACTAGATTGAGTTCAGCAGAGGCCACCAAAGTGGTGAGGGCTGGAGTACTGGCCCTATGAGGAACGGCTGAAGGAGTGGGCTTGTTCAGCCTGGGCAGAGGTAGCTTCAAGCAACTGACCAGCGGCTCCCAATGCCAACAAAGAGGTCTTTGAGAGGAGGAGCCAAGCTCTTCAAAGCACTGTGGGACACGAACATGAGAAACAGCAGGTGTATGTTGAAAGAAGAGCAGTCAAAACTGCTTTTGGCTGGGATACAGTTATATTTCTTCATAGTAGCTGGTATGGGGCTATGTTTTGCATTTGTGCTGAAAATAGGGTTGATAACACACGGATATTCTAGCTACTACTGAGCAGTGCTTAGACAAAGTCAAGGCCTTTTCTGCTTCTCACACCACCACATCAGCAAGTGGGCTGCTGTTGTTCAAGAAGCTGGGAGAGAACACAGGTAGGAAAGTTGACCCCAACTGACCAAAGGGATATTGCAGACCATATGGCATTGTGATCAGCTATAAAACTGAGGATCAGGCTTGGCAGAGAGGCTGGTGCTTGGGAACTGGCTGGGCATGAGTTGATTAGTTGGTGTTGAGCAATTGTTTTCATTTGCACCATCTGCTTTTTTCTTACGTTTATTTTCTTCTCTCTTTTTTGTTTTGTTGGGGATTTTCCTTACAGGTTGTTTGGTTTGTTTTTTTTTTTTAAAAATAATTTTAATGTTTAAACTGTTTTTATCAGCCCACAAGTTTCTTTCTCACTTTTACCCTTCAGATTCTTCCCCTAACCCATGGGGAGGGAGTGACCAAGTGACGGTGTGGTGCTTAGTTGCTAGCCAGGGTTAAACTATGAAAACTGGCTGTAAGTTTTTTCCTCATGAGGAGTTCCAAGCAGAGGCACAGCTTGCTCAGCGGGGTGATGCACTTTCCATCTTTGGAGGTTTTCATGACCTGACTTGATGAAGCCCTGATGAGCTTTGTCTGAGCTCAGAGCTGACCCTGCTGTGAAAGAGGGTTGGACCAGAGCACTCCTGTGGTCCCCCTTGCTTAAATTATCCTCCAGTCCTATTATCCCATGATCCTCCATGTCCACCCTCTCGAAAATACGTCCCTCTGGCCCTTTACAATTCTAGGCAGACTTCACAAGAATGGCTCCACTTCCCTCCTGCCATGCATGCAGAGCCACATCTTGCTGTACCTCATACCTCTAACCTCAGCACTGCAGCTACACATCGGCAAGATAATTGAAACAGCTTTCTTTGGAAGCTGAGTAGAAGAAAATTTTTCATCCCTCCTTATAAATAGTTCTTGATTAAAAAGAAAAAAAACAAAAACAAGGCAAACAACAACAAATGAAACAAACCATTGCACCTTTATCTCACTTTCACATAAACAAACAGATCATAAAAAAAATATGGCCACCCCTCTATCTCTCCATTAGGAAGCTTAAATGGGTATCTGGACTATCTGCCTTGAAGATCTACATATATATGCTTTTCCATAAGATATCCTAGGAGATAATAAGTATTATGAGTAGTATGTGAGTGCACATTTGTATGTGATGTTGTTCTTAGATTGCCTCAGATAGTTCTGGTCATGGCTAAAGAGTTTTATTCCCAGACCAAACGCATTGTTCATAATTTTAAAGAACTAGAATCAAGTAGCTGGCAGTTGGACTAAATGATCATTGTAGGGCCCTTCCAACTGAACTATTCTAAATGCTTCAAATGTTCTTCTTCAAACTCATAGGCTAGGTATTTTTGAGGGAAAAATAATCCAGAATGCAGTGAAGAAAACAAGAAACATTTAATTATGTAAAGATAAAACCACATTTTGTTTTCTTTATAACTCCACAAATCTAGTATTACAGGAGTAGTCATTATGTCACCTGATGAAGGGTGAAAGAACAGGTCATAGAATCAGAATCATAGAATGATTTGAGTTGGAAGGGACCTTAAAGATCATCCGGTTCCAACCCCCCTGCCATGGGCAGGGACACTTTCCATTAGATCAGGTTGCTCATAGTGTCATCCAACATGACCTTGAACAGTTCGAGGGATGAGGCTTCCACAACTTCTCTGAGTAACCTGTTACCATGCCTCATGACCCTCACCGTAAAAAAAATTCTTCCTAATATCTAATCTAAATATCCCCTCTTTCAGCTTAAAAATGTTACTCCTCATTCTTTCACTGCACTCTCTAATAGAGAGTCCCTCCCCAGCTTTTCTGTAGTCACCCTTTAAGTACTGGAAGGCTGCTATAACGCCTCCTCAAGCCTTCTCTTCTCTAGACTAAACAACTCCAACTCTCTTAACTTGTCCTGGTATGGGAGATGCTCCAGCCCTCTGATCATCTTCGTGACCCTCCTCCGGACTCACTGTGATAGATCCATATCCTTCCTGTGCGGAGGACTCCAGAACTGAACACAGCACTCCAGGTGAAGTCTCATGAGAGCCCAGTAGAGGGGCAGAATCACTGTCCTCCACCTGCTGGTCCCTCAAAGCAGGATGGAAAATCTCTTCTGTTGGGACTTTGTGTCCCAAAAGGCCTGAAAATCACAGAATCACAGAATCGCCAGGTTGGAAAAGACCCACAGGATCATCGAGTCCAACCATTCCTATCAAACACTAATCCATGCCCCTCAGCACCTCATCCATCCGTCTTTTAAACACCTCCAGGGATGGTGACTCAACCACCTCCCTGGGCAGCCTGTTCCAGTGCCCAATGACCCTTTCCATGAAAATTTTTTTTCTAATGTCCAGCCTTAGTCTCCCCTGGCAAAGCTTGAGGCCATTCCCTCTCGTCCTGTCTCCTGCCACCTGGGAGAAGAGGCCAGCTCCCTCTTCTCTGCAACCTATCTATAAAATGTTATATATACAACAAATATTGGCACAAATTACTCCAAAAGGTATGAATTTTCAGGCAATATGCTTTTATAATACCGCCTGGTACCTAAATTTGAGTCAGCAACGACATCATGTAATAGTCACAGCTTTGTTTAATTTCTTCTTGTTGACTCACGCTTCCATTCTCTTCCATTTCCACTCGGCTTCCCCAGCGGGCAGGGGAAAGGGGACCGAGGGTTGCTCCCTGGGTTTCCACCACGAGAGGTCCCCCCAGCCTCGCAGGCTGGAGCCGCCTCAGCTCACAGCAGGGCAGGGCAGCATCTTCGGCCTGGCAGGGTACAAGTCACAGCAGCCTGTGACATCTTGAGAAAGCCGCTTAGGCAAACGGGGGTGTCTAAAATTAAGCACCTAGCTATGAGGCTTGATTCTCCCCACGCAATACAGCATCCAGCAGAGAGCAGAATCTGCTTGCAGCTTGTCCAAAACAGCATGCAATTCATTGTGCTTGAAGTTCCTTTACATAGGAAGATGTTTTAAATTATGTGGTTTGCAGATTCCTGCCTCATAGTATCATGTTTGCCATTACATGTTTCAAAGACTGGCATTATATACGGACTTTTAGAATCATCATAGGATCACAGAATCGTACAATAGTTAGGGTTGGAAGGGATCTTAAAGATCATCTTGTTCCAACCCCCCTGACACAGGCAGGGACATCCCACTAGGTCAGGTTATCCAAGGCTCCATCCAACCTGGCCTTAAAAACCTCCAGGGATGGGGCAGCCACAACCTCCCTTGGTAACCTGTTCCAGTGTCTCCCTACTCTCATGGTGAAGATATTCTTCCTAATGTCTAATCTAAATCTGCCCCTCTCCAGTTTATACCCATTCCCCCTTGTCCTATCATCACAAGCCCTTATGAATAGTTCCTCTCAAGCTTTCTTGTAGGCTCCTTTCAGGTGCTGGAAGGTTGCTAATTTTAATAGATAGTAAGTTAAAAAATACTAACAAAACCAGATCTAGAAAAAAAATGCATTAACCAAATATTCAGAATAATTCAGAAAAACATTCTGTGTCTGATGAGACTTCAAATAAACCAACTACTGTCAGTTCTCTCCAAAGTTGCTTTTAAAATTCTAATGGAAGTGCAAATTTCTGGATGCCAGTGGGGGCCCGAGCAAATGGGCATACATTATATTTTCTTTTCAGGGAGCTTTCCATACACTTTCACTGAAGCATAATCTGAGCCGCCTTTTGGTAGGCATCCATGTGACTTCAGGCATGGGTGTGCTCCAGCCAAATTGTTAGTATGAATAATTATTTGCGGTAGTGAAAGCAAAATATACCTGTGCTATATTCATCAACATGAAAGGACAATGCAGGTGGCAGCTTTGGTCAATACTGCATCTCAAGTGGTTGTCACACATCTTTTTAAAAAAAAAAAAATAAAAGTCCTGTGGGAGACCAACTTGTTGCACATTAATCACCATTGCAGAAGGGAATGGCGAGGAACAGGTCGGCCTGGTTGTACAGTTAGAAAGAACCAGAGGCTAAATTTGGCAAGACTGTGCCCTAGCCTTAATCCAACAAAGCATGTGTTTAATTTTAAGTTCATAAGCGATTCATTGACATCAGTATGGTTATTCTCATGTTTGAAATTAAGCACCTGTAAAAAAGCCATACAGCATTGGACCTCTCCCTTCAGTAGCCTTGGAGTGTTCACATAATAGTGCCCTTTGTAGTGTCTGAAAATCTGGTTCCTCAGCTTCCTTTGCCTGTAGTGATACTGCATAGTATGAGAAGCAGGTCGTTTGGGGCCCAGTTCTGCGGTGAGCTCCACTTAGGCAGAATCAAAGCCATAGAGAGTCGTTGTAGCCCAAGATTCTTAAAGCCCATTTTCACAACTGCAGTGATGAATCCAAGCTCCCATTGCATTCTTCCCCTCATAGTCTCGAACTATGGCAAAACTACTTCAGCCCAGTAATTCAAGATCATTGCTGCAACAGGGGAACAGCTTTAACTTGCTTAAAACTTACATAGTACCTGGTTGTGACGAAGTACCCTGTTTACTTACAGCCTCCAAAATTCTCTAAGTGACTTCTGATTAGGATACTGTGACAAATATAGTCAGTAGACTTAAATGCTTGTTTTTTCTAAGGCTTCCTAAAAATCTTGCTTAATTCCCAGATAGAAAATGTTTTGTAAGTATATAGTGTTGTTACCAAGTGAAACTGCTGAATTAGCCTGAATAGGAATATATGATGCCTCAGAAACATACCTCAGTGATGTGCTACAATACACAAAGCAGAGTGCATGTATTTGCATGCAGCTAGTCATAAATGCTTATGCTTTAGCATTGGATGACCTAGAGGGGAAATGACGTAACCTTGTAAGTGGCTGATCAAAAGGGAAAATTGTTATCCTGTCATTAAAGAGTGACTGAAGAGGGGAATAAATTTCCTGACCAAAGATATGAACTAAAAGAATTTGGATTACTTTCTGATGCTAAATATATCAGGCACTTGGATCATGTCCATTACTGCAAAACTACCGTGTGGTAAACCAGGAGTCATGTTCATCATGTAACTGTCACCACAGAGGAGTGCCCTTCCCAGAGGGCGATAGCACGTCTGTTGCATGGACTTGTGTCAGGGCCCAGTCACGCAGTAAGTTATAACTTGTATGAAGTGCCAGTTTGATGCCTTACAGCAGTGCCTTTAACCACGGCATCAGCTTTTTGCTTTAATATGAAAGAGACAGAAAAAATATTTTTGTGCATGTGCATTTGTACATGTATTAAATTCCACTTACAGAAAATAGAAACTGTCCCTTAAAAAGGGCCGTTGCAGAAATTAGAGCAAAAAAAATCAGAAGTACATGCCTTGAGTCTGGCTGCTTTGTACGTAAATACTTAAAATTCTGAAAATTGTTAGTGTCTTGTGGGTCTCTCTAATGGGAATGGGAAGTAAAACAGAAGGGTTACGTGCAATCCCAAACTGGGGTTTTGAAGCCTAGCCTTTTCTTAAAATCTTAGCAATTGTCCCAAAAGAACTTAAACAAACTCATGTGTTTACAACAGTTTCAAAAAAATGAAATTATGAGAAAACTTTCTTCACAGGGCACACATTCCTACTCATAATTGAACTATTTATGATCACACATATTTGTATAGAGGGGCTTTTCCATATTTTTTTTTTATTTCAATGTCTTACCTCATGATGGTTGGTACTAGAATTGCTATAGAAATGGGGAAACTACATTGTTTAAGGTCTATATATCAGCACAAATTCATACATGGAAACACATAAAATTATGTAAATAGATACAATGGGTATGGCTGAAGTCTTGGAAGCAGGATGCATGTAGTACACAAACATCGTTACTACTGTTGCATTTGGATATCAATGTGTTTTTCACCCACCACTTTATTTGCTTTTTTTTTTCTTCCATAGCACATAGACAGTGGTTCCAACATTGAGTAGAGAAGGTGCCTTCTGTCCTCCCTCTTCAACCTGCATATCTCTGAATTTATATTTGGAGCAACTCTTGTGCTGCCTGATCACCTAAAGTGCAGAACTTCCTTGTCCAGAAGTGTCTCATTATCTGCAAGAAGTAACAAGTCTCTGATTTTGGTCTTTCATTTCAATGACATGAATCCAAATCTGATCACTAAAGTACAAATTACAGAAGAAATTGTCCCTAGCTAGCTTTGAAGCTATAAAGGAAAACATGTGCATAATCATTAACATCTGTGAATTTTACACATTTTGAGGCGTGTTTTCAAAGGAAAGTAATGTGCTCTCTGAAGATTAGATTAGTTGAATAGGCATAAATCCTATAGTTATATTGAAGTCTGAAGTGCAAGTAACAGCACAGCCTTGGCTTCAAATGCTCACAAGATTGTTCATAAAATACATCGGGCAGTCGATTTATCATAAAAACTTTTAGGAAAAGCTACAGACCAGTATGCTAAAAGCAATATAGATCAGAAATAAACACATAAAGACAGTATTTGTAGGAAGAGGTAATAAAGACATAATTCATAATAATTAATAATTCTATTCATAAACATAACTTGTCCTTAAACGGTCACTGCTACTGTAGTATTATAGAAAGTGAGCGCTCGGGTGGGATTCTCAGTTTGAAGTGTCCCTTCATTTTTTTCTTTACACTCAAGAAGTTTTAAAACATCCAGCAGTTCATCACTAACCTACCCATGATGTAGTAGACATTTTTTCACATAAACTTAGCATGTTCCAAAATGTCCAGAGAATCTCCTGTGTGTCTTTGCATACTGAAAAGAGGAGCTGCATACAGTGCTGTTCCCAGGATTCAGCAAATGGCTTTGGGCAGTCATGGAAGTATTCCAACCATTTCCCCATCACTGTATTTAAAAACTGTTCCTGGACACTGAGAACCTTCTAACATTTTAATCCTGTTACATGTATGGGCCCATAGAAGACAGATTTGCACCTATGCATTGGAGTTAGTGTTGTAAAAGCTGGAGGGTTTTATTTTTATATTTGTGGCTAAGGCACTCCCTCACCTGCATCCAGCTCCCTGACCAGCCAGGCTGGGCATCTCTTGGGATTCACTGTAGCTCCAGACTGGCTGACATCTCCAGGTGTCTTTCCTGTGAAAATCAGGGATCTGGGGAGGGATGGCTGGCGTGCATATGGGTTTCACCCCAAAATGTGATCCAGACATGGTGTTCGTGCTCAGAAACTCAGATGTTTTCCAGGTTATAGTGTCTAGACATAGGCTTAATTTTGGGACAATAATTTACGTCTTCCTGCACATAGGTTTCTCATCTGCATCGTGAAGGTATTAATGCTACCATTGTACTGTCCATGTTTCTTGCTATCCTGACTTCCTTGTTGAGAGTCCTGATTTCTACTTAGATCTCTAGCCATTATTATTATAATTAATTTACACACAATAATTTGTTGCAAAGTGTTAGGGCACCTATACAGAGAATATCATACTATCAGAAATCAAAAGAGCAGATAAAATAGAAGTTTAATCTCTCAAGGATAAGTAACACATGCTTCTTTGCTGTATACCTGACTGTGGTGATGGCTACAATGCCATAAACCACATAAATCCAGAATGCTTATAATAAACCGTACGTTACACCACCTGTTCTCATCCAGTGTTCTTTCTTTTTTGAACTAAAGTAACTGCAAGTGAAACATAGACTTTCGAGCCAAAGAAACCCTTCAGCCAGCATACAGTTTCAAAAGGTTCATATTAAAATTGTATGAAGTCCAACAGGAATATCTTTAAGAATTCAAAAGCATAAAAACTGGCAGTTTCAAATTCCATACTGGAAGACAAGCTATTTTTAGAGACAAATGAGAATTTCTGCTTCAGTTCAAACCTGTTCTATTTCTGGAGCTCCAGCCAGCTGCTTTCCCAATAAAAATAAATAATAATAATAACTACAACATGTGAACACTGGCCTTCTCACGAGGGCTTGCAACTTTAAAAAAAACATTGCTAACAGTCATTTTCTGCTGCTGCAGCAATTGCATCCACAGCCACACTCATTTTAAGTGATGGTGAGTTATACTTTGGCAGCAAATTGTGATTTACAAATTCTTTTAGGTAAGTAAATGCAATGCAAGTTATAAGAAAAAAAAGAATGTGCATCTAGACACCTGTTTTTCATTTATAATGTTGGATTAAGTTAATCTCATCCTGAATCAGGAAAAGAATCATCTGAGTACATCTATAAGAAGCTGAATAAATGATAACTTATGCAAGAATGAATTCCCTTTCAACTAGGGGAAAATGGATCATTCATAATTAAATTATTGATTAACTTGGCCTGCCACCCACTCCATAATGTGAAATTATGTTTATTCATTTAGACACTACCACATCTCAGCACACAGGAACCCTGACTGTTTGAAGTGGTGATTGTAGTCTCTCAGTTAATATGTGACTATGGCTTTAAATGCTCAGTACTTACTGGGCCAGAAAGAAAAATGGTGATTTTAATACTGTGAACAGGAGGATGGACTATGTGGCCATCTAAAGTATTATATAAAGTCTTTTCTGCCCTCCAATTTTTTTTACTTGGTAGCATACACTCACTATGTGCACATGTACATACACAAAGGCACATGACAATTTTTTGTCATTCACTATAAGAATAACCGATAGTTATTTCCTTCAGCTAACATACATCTACGTTATTCTGATATCCCTAACTTATGGCTCATAAATGTGCCTTCAAGCAGTAAGCCTGGCAAAAATAAGTAAATAAAATTATAATTAAAATGCTCACGATATTGATATAATTTTGCCCAAAAGTACAATAAATCACAACCTTAAAACAACAGTGGAGGAGTAGAATATCCTTATTGCTACATCACATTTTTTCAACACAAGGTTACAATTTTCAAGTAAAAAATCATTGTCATACATTCTGACATAATTGTCTACAAAAATAAAAATTCAAATAATAACTAAGGCAAACCCATCTTTATACAATTAAATATGTATTTGTTGTGCAGAACATATTAATTCTGTTCATGCACAATAACATTTTCACATAAACCAAAAGGAACAGAAAACCAAATCATAAATACAAAACATTTTGTACTAATAATTTTCCTCTGTTTCACTGTGTTTGCAATTATACTGATCCTTTCTTTCCTTACTAGTTTCTGCACTGTTGAATGCCAGGACAGCCACACATTTTCATTATAGAAATCTGCACCATTAAACAAGAGGAATATAATAGTTAATCAAATACTACACAAATAGAAACACTTGTATCATGGCCTTAAGGGCATTGACTGATTTTAGATCAAAGGTTTATCTTGCACATCATAATATATAGTGTAAAATTTGAATATAAATAGTGAGAGAGAGAATTAGGTAAATAATACCGAAGCAACTTCAGTAGTGTCTCAAGTGTCATATTTTTGCAAATTAGCTGCATATAGGGGCACTATTTTTTTTATTATGTATACACTCTGATCTTACCTAGATGTCTTACTGACTTACCCAGTTCTTGGTGCTTGTTCGAATTCCTTTTTTGGGAATATATCAAAGTGAGGAGCCAATTACAACTTCTGACAAGAATAACTCACCAAAACTGTTTTCAGAGACCCTTAGATGGGTTCATTGTTTCATCCAAAGCAAAAATTGCAGCTGCTAGCAGCTGACTGAAGACCTTCCAAATTTTTCCTTTTTGTTGTGGATCTTCAGGTATCGGGGGTTTTTGTAGATATCTGCTGAACATGTCTTGACAGCTACTTGATCTCATATTATCTGATAGGAAAATGTAGAATAATTTACTGTTATTAATAATAAACTCACTTAAGTGATACTTTGAAAACACAAAGTGTACTCATATGAAATGAGCAACAGATGAGTATGCCTGAACAAGTTTACCGTTTAATACTGGGAGCTTCACAAAGAGAACAGTATGAGCTCTTCTTATGCCCCAAATCAGAGAATATAAGCAAGACAAGAAACCAGGCAACTGCTGTGGGAAAGAAGAGTGGAGATTAAAAATACTGGGATAAGGGCTGCTATAGCAAACCAATTTTAAGAACAGTTATAAAAGAAAAAACAAAGTTTACTGTTTCATTTGTACTTTTTTGCAGTTTTGCCTTCATTCCCAGGATAAACTCTATTCCTTATGACTTCACTCTTTGATTATGGGGCAGGAACAATAAAATGTTGCTGGGCTTTGCACCACACGTAGTGCTCAGCCACAGGCACCTCTCTTCTGAGCTCTCTCACATGTTGCACGTGACCTGGCTGCTCAGGGCTCTTTTTGCATCTCAGCACTGCGATTCCCAGCACCCACAGGGCTGGGGTATCCTCTAAGATCACACTGGTCTAGGAATAGAGATATAATGACATAAAGAATTAAAAAACTTTTTTCTTTTAAGGAGCCATGAAGAAGTTAAAAGGAAGCGGAGTCCACAGCTCTTCCTATAGCTGGGCACGTCTGTGTATCGTGGTACCAACAGCTGCACATCTGCCAGACCCATTGCCCAAGCTTGGCAAGCCATGAAGTAAGATTAACTGAGCCCTGAGTTTAAGTTAATAAGTTTTGCTGCGAAGCAATGTTGAGAAGCTCATACTACACAAGTATGTTTGTATGGTTGTTAGTCCTGAGCCAGCCCCTGTCTAGCAAGTTTAGAGGTGCAAGTGTCCATGCTTATCCATTTAAACACAGCATAAAGGTCTGTATTTTTCCATTCTCCATATTTATGTAGATACATTCCTCCTCAGTCTGTCAGAACTATTTTTCCAATTAATTTAACATAGCTAGCTCCAAGATAAAGCCGTAGCCTTTTACTTTTCCATTAAAACAAATTCTGCCATGATGAATATGGATATAAACCTGCAAACCATTATTTCTTTCTCTAGTCTTTATGGATGAAATTCAGTTCTGGCACAGATGGCTGTACTAGATGAAAAGATTGCAGGAAGAGAGGCTGCAGGATCTTGTGTTCAGAACAGCTCACAGACACAGTAGAAAGGTCTCAGCTCCACTGCTGAGCTCACTGCACAGTGCTACAGCCTCACACAGTGACCTTTGGGATGCATGTTGCTGAAAAGCCAGGGCTTCCCACACCTGTGCTGCTTGCCTGGCAGACTGGAGCATTAGACATAAAGGTCTAAGTCTGCAAATGCTAAACCACAGACTACTCTCCACTAAAAAAAATCCATGCTGTAACTCTAGCATTGCTGCAGGAATATTAGTGATCTATGTGCTTCTGAGCACATTTTTCCTTGGATATCAGTAAAACCGTTCACAGGAGTGGAAGATTGCAAGACAAAAAAAACCCCCAAACTGTTATTAGGGGCTTTATGATATAATATTTAATTCTTTTCATGGATTAAACTGACTAAATGAAAGTAAAAAGGGTGTTTGCTGTAACACTTCTTCAGCCATGAGGCTCTTGCAATTCAGCACTAAGGAGGTTTATCAAATCCATTAATACACTACAATACTGGGTCTCAAGCTAAGACTGATGGAGTGAAATAACTTGTGATTGTGGAGCACATTTCCAAATGAAGCCATAAGTGCCTAATTCACAGAATCACACAGGAATAACCAGGCTGGAAAAGACCCACCAGATCATCAAGTCCAACCATCCCTATCAAACACTAATTCTTTACCTTAAGATTACATCTAAACATTTTTTACAGATCTCTGATCCTTTGAACTTTAAAACTTTACAATACTGTAAATTATTTTAATCTTTTCTAAGCACTTATCTGGTATATGAAATTAGATACTGTATACTGTGATTCAGCCCTCAGGCTTTAAAAATTGTAAATGTAGTTCCTTTGAAATATAAAATATAAAATCAAATACGATATCTCTAATGTCAGTATTAGGCTTCTTAGTGTATGGTTTTATTACTATGTTGAATATACAGGTCCTACCCTTTAGGTAAAAGGAGCCCACCATCATAAGAAGAATATTTGTCCAACATAACACAAAGTAATATTAATAATTGACTCAACAAAAAAATCATGTTGGCAAGGACATTAACTCTGCTGTGCAGGACTGTTTACATAACACACTTCATTAGGATATTCAGGACTTCTGTCCTGACTATATCATTTTAATACCCACAAGCATTTAGGTGGTAGGGCACAAATCAGAATCCATAGCCTGAAATTAGATGACAATGTGTCCACACTAGCTGGTGGAGTATGAAGCATCTACAAATGGGATCTTTCTATGGCAGCTCACCAACTGCATCACCAAATACACGAACCAGCAGTAAATGTGGAGAGAAGGGCAGATTCTTTGTCTTCCCCGGGGGCCTGAGGGCACAGAACCTCATTGCCGGAGCTTCTTGCAGCCAGCTCTGGCTCAAACCCAGACAGCACAGGCCTGAATCTCTTCTTAATGTGCTGTCTCAAAACCACTGAAACTTAAAAAAAAATCCTCAAATGAAGATTTCTGCACAATAACAGTATTCCAGAGCATGCCTCCAAGAAGTACAAGAGTTTTTGAATTCCTGTTTTCTGCCTAATATTATTCAAGCACATCCCTTGCCCCATGGCAAAGCAGTTTTGGAGGAAAGCATGCACCTTTGCTGAAGAACATACTCAGATCTCCCACAAAGTAATGACGTTGGCAAAAAAAACCCATAGGTGATGATACACAGCTTTTGCAAAATAAAACTGTTATGTATTTATGTGGTTATGCTTTGTAAATGCTGCTATTATGTCCATTTCATACAGTTTTTTTCTCATGTAACAAAATTACTGATGTACTCCCCAGGAGGTGTGAAATCTGTCTTCCAAATCACTGCCAGTCCAAGGGTATTTGAAGATAGTTGTGTCACGGAAAAAGTCTCACCCAAGATGACACATCTGGCAAATGAAGTGTTCCCATGATCAGTACCAAAAATGTATATAGATGTCCTTTTAATTAAAAATAGTTGTTTGAATTTCCTGAGAGCAATGGATTAGATTATCCCATCTTTTGAGCAAAAGCATGAAAAGCTGGAATGGTCATACTGGCCTAGACTCATTGCTTTGCCTGTCATCAGTGAAGCAGAGCAGGAGAACTTGGGAAACTGGTTACAGGTCTTTGATTCTCTGGCTAAATTTAGCCTGCTCAGGGAGGCTTGGAGACTGGCTCACCCTTGCTGGAGAACAACCATCTCTTCTGAGATTTCTGCAGGGGCAGGACTAGCTCTGACAAGGCCATAAGTAGCGCGGCTGGAAAGCAAGAAGTTTAGCCCTTTCCTCAGTCTTTATTCAGTGGAAAGAATGTTAAAAAGCTTTCACCAAATACTGCTGCTCCACTCATCCAGAAACTGGGAAGGCAGGAAGGCAGTCGGAGCACTCAGGTGAATCCCTTCAGGGCTCACCTGGCCAGTGCTGGCACAAGTAGTTGTAATTTCTGTCTCATGGGTCAGCAGAGGTGAAGTGGGGAAAGGCTCTCTCTTCTGCTTTTTGAGCAGGAAAAAACATAATTCATAAACTGAATGTAATGCCTCCAAAAAGCTGGCTCAGATCTCATCAAGTGACTTCTGTGTTGCAGATTTAAAAACTGTGCCTTAAAATTATTGATCAATAATTGAAACAATGGATGCCTCATAAGAAGCAATGGGAGCCAAATCTAGAAAATATGCTGATGTATCTGTTTGTTTGTTTTTCTCCACATTTTTCTTTTTTTTCTATATTAGTCATTTTATGGTTGCACCACCAGGTGCCCATCAAGAGTAGAATGAAAGGATACAAAAATAAAGCTGTAATTTATGCATTTGAGAACTTAGGTACCACTCTAACGTGATAAGTTGTAGTTCTGACTGCAAAGCATCTTGACAGCTTTAGGACACAGAAAATAAACAGTACTAAGCACAAACACTACAAAAGTGTCTAATTTTAGCCCTTAGATTCTTATTTCACTCCTTGGAACTGGAACAGAAAATGCACCAAAAATTCCTGAGAGCTGAATTACATCTTGGACAAATGGCTATTTCTCTATGTTACATGACACTCTCTAACCTGTCATGTACTGCTATCACCCAAAACTATTTATAACTTGCTAACAAGGTGGTGACAGGGAGCTGAATATGTTCCCAGAATGGTAGTTACGTGTTTGAATAAAGATTAATATGTTGGTCATTTTAAGGACATATTAAATAGTGGGACAAAATAGCCTTCTTTGACATCTAGAAACAAGTGTATTTGTGAGAAGGTGATTCAAAATTAATGCAGAAATTATTTTAACTGAAATTAGGCTGACAATGGACAGCATCAAGAAAATAGCATAGAAATCTTTCTAATTTTACACCTATTTTTATTGTATTAGAGAGAATATTGTCAGACAAACTCAGTGAGAGCAAGAGAAAACTCAGGCCAGGGAAGAATAAACTACTGATCTTGACACAGATTTCTCCTTGGGAATACGCAATGCCTAATTTCTGAAGGGAAATCCAATCATAATTTTCTAAACCTCACAGATTTCTTTTTGCTGAAAGAGGGTCATTTGCAGAAGACTGTGGTACATAAAGCAATCAGTTTCACCTTTGCTTGACAAAGCCTGTTCTCCAGGCTTCACAGACTGTTTCCACATGATCTCCTCTTCCCTCATGATATACAGGAAGCTTTCTGCAGGGAGCAGAAGAAATCAGCTCTGGCCATAGGGACACCACCACTGAGGTGGCTTCTCTGTGCACCAGAGGGGTCCCACTTCTCGACCACAGTGGGACAAAGACTTGAAGTTTGGAATTTCCGTATCCTTTACAAATTTTGTGGTATATTTTTGTACATAACTTAATGTCATCTCCTCTTTGATCAAGCTCTCCTACTATTTCATCTTCCTTTTGGGAAACTGGTTCAAGTCATGCTAAGCAATGATCAGATTTATATAATGTTAGTGATGGAAGAAGGTAGATTTGGTATAGTTTAGTGAACTACTGCACATGCAAGTCTTGTCACCATGTATAAAACTTGGAACAAAAGGAAAGATGGAATTAATAAAGAATCTGTGAAGTGTAATGAGAAAAATATAAGGTGTAATGAAAAACTTAATGAAAGTTAAGTTCATCTCAGCAGCCCAGGAGATAGCAGGAGAAAATCATCCTCTTTAAGCACTTAGCAATGCATCTATAAAAGACTCAGTCCTGAAGTCCTGTGTTAGAAGAAACTTGGCATCTGCATCAACATTTGTAGAACCAGAGTTCACACTGAAATGAGATTTCCCTTTTTCAACTTTTCAGATTGTTTTTTTCCTTCAGCACTCCTTTACCCTGCACCCACCACCACACAGCTTCTTTTTTCCTTGTTTGTTGCCAGAATTCACACAAGGTCTTTAAGGATTTTTTTCTCATCTGATGAAAAACCATCAAACTGAGTGAGATGCAAATAAAAATGCCATCTGATTTCACATGTGTTAAAGTGCCTGACTTTTTGTGTTTATAATTTTAAATAATTACTTAATTTTAAAACCTCAGAATATGAAGTCTGTCTTCATGAAAACTACCACAAAGGATAAAGAAAAAAAGGTTTTTAAATGAACATTTATTACATTTTTTTTCTCTGACAAGTTTTTACACAAGCAGCTGCAATAATGAAATAGTTAATCAGCTGTATGATATGTAACCCTTTGGATGCCAACATTAATCTACATATTGAAAAGGAATCAGCGTTTTTTATGCACTTGCCCCACTTTCCTTCCAGGTTATGCTTTTAGAATAAGTACATTTTCCTCTCCTCAGCTGGCCACCAAGTGAATGCTCTGTGCTAATTTTCCATGTGTTTTGCAGCTAGTTATTCTTCTCTCCCTGAAGAAAACTGAGAGAAGTTATGACCACTTATTCATCGGCACTCCTGTGTGCCAATTATTGAGATATTACCTGCAGTCACAATTGGGCACTGCAAAAAAACCCAAGGTTTCATGGGTTGTTTCCACAACAGTTGCTGAAGTACAATCTTGAGATGATGAGTGTGTAAGTGTGTAAAATCAGGATGTACAATGGTCACATTCTGTACAGAGGGGACATAGGTGTAGAAAATGGTTATCAGCCACTTTTCAAATCCCTTTATCCCAGGCTTCTTGGTGGCCAAATTAACACTCAGTCTCACATGTGAGCAAGTCTGTCTCTATGGGGTTAGAGCAAAACCACAAGGACAGGTGCCACTCAGGCTGTCACCATGTGCTACCTGCTAACAAAGGCTGAACTAAAGACCGAAGGAATTAACTCTGATTTGGGCTTACATCACTTACACTCCCATATGATTTCTTAAGGAGAAAGAAACTACATGTGCTTTGAGGCACGGCGTAGCTGAGGCATGAAGAGGGAGGTGTGGAATCACAACCAGGCACAACCCTTCCTGGCTGCCACTGACACAGCTGCAGGAATCACAGACCACTCTCAGAGCTCGAGTCCCTGCTTCTGCATAAGTCTCATGGGCCAAAAAGCAAGCTACCCATCCCCAGTTTCTAGGCAAGCTGGTCATCTGTCCTGCAGAGCTGTAGGATGCTTTCCTTTGCAAAGCAGAAGCACTTTTGATCCAGAGCCAGGGTGAAAATACAACTTTGAAGAATTGCTAAGTGGTACTACATTTAAAGCTTGGTGCTTATGAGGCAGGCTAATCCCACCCCTCTGTGAGTGTCAAATATAGCCCAGGGTCCTAAGTAACTCTTGAACAGAACAGTGCAATTAACCCTCTTTATAGAAAGCTTGGTCCTTTGCCCTACTTTGAGGCATTGTTTTGGGATATTTTTGCAGTCTCTTTGGTTACAAACGCTTTAAAATCAGATTAGGCTGCTTATTGCATTGCTGTGCCAGCTCTGTAAATCCTTGTGAATGATAACTTTTACATTAATGGCAGTCACTGGGAATCAACCTGCCAAATTAGAATAAGGCCATTACAATTTACACCTAATAAATATACGTGTATAAAACAAAAATGTATTAAAATGCATTCCTAGGAAAATGCATTATTAAAAATAAAAGGATGGCATATACGATAACTCAAAGCTTGCCCAACCTTTATATACATCAGTGACCTGTGCTGAGCAAAAAACACTGCTGCACTAACATATCATTTAGTCCTCTATGTGTTTCAATACTAGCACAACTAAGTTTAATTTTATTCAGAGAGAGTCAGTGTGATTTGGGAGATTAATACACTGATACTTTTCTCCTTGGCATCTATCATAAATAATCTCTGACCATGCTATCTTTGTGTCTTGTGTGTACATTTATCCTCTTCCCTCCAGTCGTTCTTTATATGTAGGTCAAAAATTATGTCTTTTCAAGAAGATAAATGTTTGTATTGCTTTCCATTCTCATGCTGGTTTATTAATTATCGGTTCTTTTTACATCATTATTTGTTTGCTCTGCAAGATGGCCAGCAACCTGATCCCCAGCCACCTGTCCAGTCCCTGCTCCTTCTCTGATGGTACCTTTGTTTAAAATATTTCACGGTGTCTTATTTGTTTCTGATTATAGCTAATTCTTCTCATTCTACATAGACAAAATGGGTTTTGTTAGATTAATATTTAACCAGGCCAGAAACTACTGAGATCATCTAACCTAAATCCCTGAATAATAGCGGCCAAAGGACTGCCTTGAATTAACTCCCTTTTCAACTAGGGAGATTTCTAGAAACACATATGAGCTTGATTTAAATTATTCCAGTGATGGTAAATCTACCACAACCCATGATAAACTGTTCCAGAGTTTAATTAACAGCTCTATTAGAAATGTGTGCTTTGTAGTTTACATTTATCTGTTTCATCTTGCACCAACTGGATACTATTAAAGCCTGGTTTGTTTAAGAGTTCAAAAAGCCTTTTCATAGTGAATTTCTGGTTTTGATATAGGTACTTACATATTCACTGACTCTTTCACCCTGAGGCAAGTTTTCAGGGACTCTGGTTATTCCTAAAGCCCTTCACCTTCCTGACATACGGACACAAGACCCTGACATATTTTTTGTCTGATTTCCATGACCATCTGGAGCTACAGTTAAGATTTTAGTCTAATCTTTTAGTCTATATTCCCCTATTGATGCATCTAAAGATGAAAACTGAGCATCATATTAAGATGATTATCCTCTTGAAAACTTCCCTGACAGGGACTGAGACAGAGAGTCACAGATGACGACCGATGTCTTTTAGGACACCATTTATGAATTCAACTGCTATCACTAGAAAGATCATGCTATTATTACTAAGAGCAGATGGAGGTACTTTCAAGTGGTTAGACACATTCTTCCAAACACTTCTCGCAGCCTGGCTGGAGAGTTGAGGCCAGCCTCAGTCATTTACTCAGAAGCTGAGGGTCATTTTGAGGCTCTGGGGGCTTTTAGGTGGGTGCTCAGCAAGACCCTCAGGGTCCTGTGCTTTGTCAGGCATGCAGCAACCACCACTTTCCTCAGTCAAGCTGTACGACTTTTATAGGTGCCAGCATGTGCTGATAGCTTTGCACAGACTCTTGGTGGCCTGAGTTTATCGGTTCTTATGGATTTACCAGGACAGATCTTCAGAGCCTGCCAGCTGCTGACAGACTTGCATGCACTATTTCTTAGCATGCAATTTTTCTTTCTTCTGACTGCTGCTTTCAGGCCACTATTTCTCTATCCATACATGGGAAATCCACTGAGCCCATGTGCACAAACTCCCTCAGGAGAGGAGTTCATAGCATCCTGTTATGATGCTCAAGCATTCTCCAGAGTCTCATCTTTGCAGACCCCTCACAAGTAATTATGGCCTGAAAACTACTTTTGGACATTTAAATGCACCTAAACATTTCTTTATAGTAATTTTCCCAAATCATTCAGATTATCCTGCATTCACAACCTGCCCTTAGCATAATTTACCTGTTCCCCAAGCATCTCAATTTCAGAACAAAGTTTCTATAAAAGCTCTGAGAATCATTTTACATTATCTTTCACACAATCAGTCTTGATAATAAATATTCAAATACATCTAACAAGAGCATAGAAAAAATATACCATTATTTCAGTATTTAAAGATAACTTTTTATTTTAAATGTTTTGACGTCAAGTCAAAATCTTTTTTGAAAAAGATCAAGTGATTTTTTATATTTTTTTTATTCTATTAAAGGTGTTTCATCTTCTTTACCCTCATCTATGAAAATAATCATGGATGTATAAAATCACATTTTATCTACAACTCCTTGGAGCTTCTGAAAATTTTGATATTTGGAATATATCAAACCTATCTTTAAATAGTGCATCACAGCTTTTTGAACTGAAAAATATTACTTTTTCACAACACATACTATAGAAAAATTTAGATTATATTCTTTTCTATCTGTATATCAAAGCAATTCTAAATTTAGAAACAAGTCATAAATATCACCAGCAGTAATATGCTGCTACTACCATGAATTTTAAACACTTTAGACAAGAACAAGTTAAGATGAACTAACCACTTAGGTCCTGAAAGAAAGTTTACCGAAATCACCAGGAGGACTACCTCTGACTTCCATGGCTTCAAGTCAGTTCCTTAACACTAGGACTGGATTACTTCATTCATAGGCTTTGACGAATTTAAGAATGAGTGAACTGATTTGCTAACAAAATAATTCACTGTTGTAAAAACTAGCTGCTATGCCTGATAATCAAAAATTTACACATGGACCATACAGTATACAATTGCAGGAAACAAAAGGCAAAAAAAAAAGTGAAAATTCTAATTTTCAGCAGCAGGATTCCACAGTTCTGCACTATGACCTATGCTATTGAGGGTGTTGCAGGTATACAGCTCATTAGACTGGTTTAAACTCTCAGGACACATTAATTTCACCTAATCAAACCTACATGGGAGTTTGGTGCCTGCAGTGTCTACACTGGTCTTCCCTACACCCCACATGCAGGCAGTGCAGAAAGACTGATCACCCCACGTGCAGGTTGAGTCACCTCACCTGCCTTGGACATCTTGTTGAATTCAGAATGAAATCTTTCCTGAAATCCCTTATTCATCCCTTCAGCCCATTGAGAAAGCGTAAAGAACTATTTTAGCCTTCAAGTTTTGGATAGCTGAAGTAAGTTAAGATGGATCCTTCCAATGAGAGCTGATTACCCCAATGTCCGAAAGGAACTGTTTGAAGGCAAATAATTGGCACTAGGAGAGCCAATACCACTTCTTCTACCCATGTACAAGCTCATAGCCTTTGGGGAAAAACAAGCACTTTTTGAATACCCATATATTTTGAGTGAATTGTGTTTCAGCTTTCCACAAAAATGTTTTCATGACAGTGCTGGACACACTTGAGATCAATGTGTACTCAATATATAGAAGAAATAAAATATGCTAACAAATTCTACCACTGTTTTTTAAATATATTACTTTATTAAATACCCCAAGATAGCACAATGTAGTGAAATGCAGTAATTGAGGGAAGGATTATATTTTACTTACATACCTAAAAAAATCTATCACTTGAAGAGGGAAGGATTAACCTAGATGCAGTGTTACAAATCTTAAATCAAGCATGTTATAAAAATTAAGACTATTGGCTTTATAAAAATAAGCAAGTAGAGTGACCATGAGAGAGTTTATAAAAGAGAGCATAGTGTCAGAAAGAAGAGATGGATACTGTTCTTACAGAGTGCAGATTTCCCCATCCTACAGATCAGAATAAATTCTACTGGTAAATCACTGTTGCCTTCTTTAACACATTAAGCTTTTTTTTATAAGACAAAGAGAAATTATTAATATTTCTGGAGTCTATGCGATGCAATATAATATAAATTCAACAACCTGATTCACTCTGTGGAATTGACCAAAGTTTCCCCTCACACCCAACAGACCCTGTGTGAATATGTCGCTTTTATCAAGAGTTATTCACATGTGAATACCCTCACAATGCAAGGGTATAAGGTTCTCACACAGAGCTATAGGAGTTTGGGTTTCAACGTACATGTATTTTTAGTACATAAGGCCTCAAAAAGTGCCAGTCACAATAACTTTTTTTTTTTTTGGAGCCATCATGTGCTCTGAAGAAAGCTGGGTATAACTTTTTTTTTCCAGGAAGGACCCTTACATGAATGAAAATTACCAGAAGTCTACAACTCCGTGGAGCCTTAAAACTCAGGTTACTGTTTTATTATTAAGATGAAGTATACATTCAACAACGTTGCTTCTGTGTTATCTCACAGTGAACTATTTTTATTTCATCTTTCTGTCTACATCTCATTTTTACTGCACTGTGCACTCACCTGTTTAAACAAGCCTGGTACAGGGCAGATCCCATCTCTCAACATTATTCCTGGTTTCTCTGTGACCTGAGGAAGACAACTTTATTTCCATACAACCATACAAATAATACCACATATTTTCTCAAACATTAGGGCCAGAAACATTTTAAAAACTAGGACTAGGAACTTCTCTGGAAATTTACCGAATTATTCTGGAATAATTATTTCAATAAATTCCAGTAGCTTCACAAATTCAGACATACCCTCAGAATGGAGACAATTCTGCAGTAATGGGTGAATTCCACAACAAATACTTTCCATCAGTTACCACTTCAGCAAGGATATAGCAGTTCCTCTAGATCTACACATCTGGTCTTGGTTTTACTATCTGACAACAGATTTTGAATGGGTACTTTCTATATGAGGGGGTTTTGTCCTCCTTTGTTCTTCTTATGTTAATAATTCTGACCTATTCCTTTGTAAAACCATGTGAGAATTCTCACCTGAGAAGTTTCACCAATTCAAAGTATTCTTATCATAATTACTCTTGTGTTTAGCTGGGAAGGTCTATTTGCTGTTTGCTCCCGGTAAGAACAAATTGACTCTCATTGCAATTTTTATTTCAATGGAAATGTGTGTTCTTGTTCTATGATAATTATTTTACTTTTCAGCACTTCTATTACTTTGGAAATAGTTTAGCAGTCTTCAGTTAACCGGTGTGTCCCAGCCCCAGCTTGCTCACGTATAATAACATAAATTTCCACTTCCTTTCTTCATGTTTTTATTTTCAGCAGATTAATAATAAATTAAAAAAGACACAACTTTTTTCCTACTGAAATTGGTTTAAACATATAGAAACAGAACAATGTGACACATATGCAGCAAAATAAATGACAGCAATATTCGGCCATACGGTATTTTTGTCTGCAAGTGTGCATATATGTATGTGCATAGGTGTATTTGCCAGGTTATACACTGGCAATTTTGGCATTTTACCTAGCTGTAGTTTCAAGGAAGCTGCACAGGCATAGAATGTCTTAAGAATATTTTTCTTTGAACAGACTTGATATTTCAGCGAACCACCAGACCAAATGAAAATAATTTATACAAGGGATCACATAGAGCAGTGACACAAGTGAAATGCAGGGTTATTAAAACATGATCAAAAGGAAAAAGTGTCAGTAGAATATTTAAACAAGACACGATGGTGTAGATTTTTATTCCTTTATGTAAAAGTATTTTAAGGGCTTGCCATCAGGGTGACTATCCTCTTCCTGCAAGCATTTAAAACCTTCACAGGCTCAAAGGCCATATGACACATCCTACATACCCTGAGATATGCAGAGCAAGGGAAGCTCCAAGCACAGTTCAGTGGATGAAGGTGATAACAGCGTGACAGGAATTCATCTATACTGCCAAACTTTGGGGAAGCACAGAGCACAGCGGCTGGCGTTGCATCTTCTGCTGGTGTTGTCCTCCCCATTTCCAGCTTGTTCACCTCCTCCTGCAGCCAGACACCATATTATCCAATTGTCCCATGGAAGGACAGCACTGCTGACAGCCCTGCGCCGTAGCCTTGGCATGAGAACTACATCTGAACTGCTTGCACGTTGAAGCTCAAAGGCTACAAGCTTTCTCACCTCTGGCTACAAGATACAAGCAAGTGTTTAAGCAAATCTCATTTCAAAGGGCAGATGTCATTTTTGGTCTGATCCTTTTGGCTTTACTGCAGCTCTAGAGAGCTAAGTAACCATAAAGTACAAGCTGTAGAATGCAATTCATACATCTTACCCAGTTTTGCCACTTAAAGCAGTAAGATTAAAAAGCAATCTACCAAAAATAGTTCTTAATCACTACTCCTTGGTAGGGTCTGAAAGGGCAAGAGCAAAAAACCCACTATGAATATAAAACTAGCCAAGATATCATTAAATGAACATGATCTCCTGCAATGCTTCAAGTATTGGAACACCTCAATGCCTTCAGGGAACTCCTCATATGTGGCCCTCATCACTCTGCACCCAAGGCGCTTGCTGTCTTCTGCAGAGAAGAGACATTTGAGGGCACCTCTGTCACTAACCCCTGTCACAGGCACTCCCAGGAGAAAGTGTTGCATGTGGCAGAAGGCAGGCTTGACACAGCAAGAGTAAGGACAAAAGCATGCTGGGCTTCCTCCACAAGCCAAAAAACATACCCCAAAAAGATGTATTAGAGTTCCAGGTCATTTTCCTTTGCACAGAGCCTGGATGGCCTTCTGTCTCAGTGAATAGTGGAAAACCTGCACTGCAGAATGTGGTGTAAAATAAAGATAACCTGCCTTGCTTGCACATAACTTCCTTGGACCACGATAGCAGCACAGGCTGACAGCACAGTGTGCAGACCAGGCTAATTTGTACTGCTCCCTGCACCAGGCTGTATGTCCAGACTGTTGCTAGTATCTGACATAGCTGGCACATTTCTGTGCTTATTGCAGGGTCGACACTGTTGTATCTCAGAATAAACACAAACGGTAGCAACTGAAGTGATTCCCAATGAATCAGGGAGAACATGAAACATCTGCCCAGCTTGAGAGGGAGTCTCTAAGCTAACAGAAGCACAAACAAATTATTCACCTTAGCAGACTTTTAAAGGAGATTTTCACACACATTGCCTAACCAAGAATATCTCACTTAAGATTTACCGCAGGAAGGAAAAACCTAGGGCATTTTGGTAGCCCAGAAAAACCTGCTCAGAACTTCTGAGCTTAAGGCACCTGTGTGTGCATATAAAATATTCTTAAAAGGTAGGTGTATGCATGGAACAACTACATCAGATTACACATACTTCCACCTTCTATGATATTACATATGCATGCAAAAGAGGAAATAGAGAACCACAATTGTCTGCATCAAGATAGACACAAGTTGCAGGAAATTATTTTGGCATGAGACTTGGAATGATAAATTAAAATATAAAGATAAAACATGGAACCATGATACATCTTCAGCTTAGATAAGATTGCATAGTATAAGATCCTGTAGAATGCTGTATTTATGCCATGACAGATGGCTACAAATTCCTGCCAGACAGGTGAGAGCTAACAGACAGAAACACTTAGAGAACATAAATCACCCAAATCAGTTCTAATATTCACAAATTTTAACTGCTAAAAGCTCAAGTTACACTACAGGTGGGCAGAACATAATAGACTTTGAAATCAATCAGGAAGTATGAGACTTAAAATATGGGAACGGGTTTGATTGTTCATACTAATTTAAGAGCATTCTGATTTTACTCATGGTATCTTCTATCTTGCCCTTCAACTGAGAGGAGCATATACTTACTGGGAAACAAGTGAAAACGTGCTTTCAGTATACTGCACACACAATACTTTGAAGTTAAATTTACATTAGGAAATCTACAATTTAAAGCAGGTAGATAAAAATTTTATTTTTGGTAAAATGAGTACTTCTGTTTACTTTAGCCAGAATATGTAGCAACAAAAATTGGAAATTAAAAAATTCTCCACGTTTTCTACCTTTTGTAACTTAAATATTTTAAAATGTCTTAAGTCTTTAAATTTAAAGCACTTGCAATTTTTTTTGTGTATTCTATTTTCCAACATCTGTGTTACTTGTTCAGTGTTAACATATTGTCACCTGAGTAATAAACATAAGCACCTTCATTTGTTTTCAGCCTGTGTCCCTCACTGGTTCTCATTAATAAGGGAAGCACTTAATCCATGTACGAATTTCTTCTTTTATTACATAGGGGATGATAAATAGAAAAATTGAACTGTGGGATCAAAATGAAGTGAGAATTTAGAACATACCATTATGTTTTGTTTGAGCAAGTGCATTTTTACAAAAGAAGCCCCCAGACATAATCCCTGTATTTAATGAAAATATCTAGAGAGACTGCATTAGACAGAACTCACTGTTTTATCTATGAACTATAAAACTATTAGGATGTCAAGTGGCTTTCAGGAATTGTGAGGATTTGTACTTGCTGTGGACTTTTCTGCTGTGAGCTGTTACAGGATTTCGGGTCGTTAGGCATTTGAACAGTCTGCCCAGGGAGGTGGTTGACTCGCCTTCCCTGGAGATGTTTAAGGTGAGGGTGGATGAGGTACTTAGGGGCATGATTTAGAGACTGGTGGGAATGGTTGGACTCGATGATCCGGTGGGTCTCTTCCAAACTGGTTATTCTATGATTCTATGATTCTATGTTTTCTTTTGAAGCATCTAACACTAGCTTATATCAAGCAGGAGGCAGTGGACTGTGCCATGTCAGTCGGACCTCAAACGTATCCGGGAATACAAAGACCAATTCAATGAGAAAAGAAGTGTCAGACTACTAAGAATTTGGGGTGAGGGGTTGTTTTTGTTATCACTTGTTTAGGCTCAGTAAACAGTTAGCAGTCAGAGAAATCAACTCTACAAGGAAAAACTTAGTTCTATCCCTGTGAGTAGAGCGGGAGAGTTAACAGTATAATTTGCTGGAGAAAGAAGTCCTCCGGCAAATCAAACAAGCCCAGATCTGTCAGAACCTTTATTTATTTTTGCAAGTAGATGTAGTTTTCAAATATCAGAATCTTTTTATCTTTTTCCAAACAAAACGGATGGTAAGGCAACTTTAAGAACTAGTTTTTGAAATAAATTATCTTTTAGATGAATCATTATGTCTCTAGTTTCTATGCTATCTCAAAAAACAACAGTCATCATCATCCTTTGTTCTTTTTCTTCCTATTGTACTGAAAATTATTCCCAGATATCAAAAAAGGAGTACACTTCATCTTATTCTCAAATGACAATATTTATATATTGATGTACCTACTAGCTGGTTTTAATGGTTCCCCACTGTTTTCAGGTAAAGATCTGAATGTTTATTGATACAAAAAAATAGGCAAGGTCTCCATTCCCTGGCATTCAAGCAATGGAAGGTATATTTGCAAATACTGCACCAGTTAGCCTTTAGCCCAAAAGCTTTTTTGCCACATTTTGTCTGCAGCATTGTACCACAGTGTTCTTTATTCTGTTCTGTCCTTCTGCTAATTGTTTAGCATTGCTTTACTCTTTCCTTTTGGGAGTTTCTTTTTTCATTTTTCACTGAGAGGGTGGTCAGTCCCTGGAAGAAGTTCCCCAGGGAAGCAGTCATGACATCAAGCCTGTCAGAGTTCAAGGAGTGTCTGGACAATGCTCTTAGACATATGGTTTAGTTGTAATAAGTCCTGCAAGAAGCAGGGAGTTAGACTTGATGATCTTTATGGGTCCTTTCCAATTTGAGATATTTTATGATCCTGTGATTCTATGGTACCTGTCATCAAAACACATACTCCCAGTGTTCTTCGTACAGAGGAAAGTCTGTAAGATGCCTCCTATTCTTTCAGATAGCTAACCCAAACAGGTTTATTTTTCTTTTATGCTTATCTTAAAGGAAGGATCTCATCACAATAGGGGCTGAGAGATCAGAGAAGTTGCTGTGTCTCACCTAAGCTGTGGTAGCTGCTCGTGTCTGTCATTAATATGAACTTCAACAAAAGAGCATTATGTAAGTCAAAGTATGTCATAATGCTATAATCTAGGAGCATGCACAGTGAAAATTATTCTGTTTCACCTAGTAATGTAATATGTTGAAATATCCAAGCTGCTGGCTTCACATAGGCTTAACCCATTACAGTTACGGTAGCTGTTCTTGTTAAATAAAACTGCAGCAAGTTGACACATTAAATGTGATTAACAGTTACAAAGGGATTTATAATTCCTTGGAGGACACACCATATGCATTAAATACAAATACTGTCACTTTACACAGAAGACCTCATGGCAATTAAAGCTGGTCCTACTTTAGGCAAGGCACGAAGAGGAAATGGGTCTCTGAAACACCTGCAGTAGTCTCCACCCTGTTGGTGGAAATGGTTCGGCTGCAAATATGCAGAAAGCCTTTGTGGGCTGCCCCCTCTAATTTTCTCAGGGCATTTCTGTCCATTACAGCAATTCATTGAGATACGTGTAAGGTTCTTAAGCAATTCATTGAGATACGTGTAAGGTTCTTAGTAGCTGTCAGAAAGAGAAAAGGTGGGTCTGTGCTCAAGTCTACTGCCTGATAACATTGAATAATAGCATTGTCTGAGGACAACACAGACATTAAAAAGTGTTTTCATGGCTATGCTATACACAGAATGAAAACCATTTACTTCCTCCCTTTTTACAACATAAATTCACTATTTTTTGCAGTGTTAGGAACACTTCCACTACAACAAGGTGCAATTACAGCCTACATAAGAAGAGCCTGGATAGCTTTAATTTCTCCAGTTTGGGGAATAACATCAGTAAAACTGTGGCAGCACTGACTTCAGCAAAATCTAGAAAACCAAGTACTCGCATATCTTCACGTAGCCTGGTATAAAACCAGTGCTGCTGAAGACTCACTGATACAGCTGCCTGAGCTTGCTGTTAGCTAGATCTAAGTTATCTCAGCATGCCCACACATATTGCAGTCACAACTCACAGTGGCAACAAACACAAAACCTGACCTCTTATATTATTAAAGATCCTTTTATTGTGTGAAGGGAATTTCGATGGGCTGTTAAGACTTATGGCACGGTTTTCCTGTGCTGAGGATGGCAGAGCTATGGCATAGCCTCACAGGAATCTCCGAAAGCATTTTTAGTTGATTCTCATGGAATAAACCTACATCAAAGGAGAGGATCTGACCTTTTCTGATAAGGTGTTATTTGAGTTCTTTGCCCTCTCCAGCTTCTCTAGACTCAGCATGCAATTGTACTTTTCGTGTTCTTTGTATTCAGGGAACATAAAGAATGTAGGTAATTATGACTAAAGGCCTGACTTTTGCTATCTGAAAACATTCACAAAGGACTAGCCACATCTCCATCATAAATGTTTAAAAGCAAGGCAGAGAATATTACAAATATGAGTTTAAATGTGATCTCAGCTCTAAACTTTATTGTCTTCTAAAATAACTGATCTCTGTAGATTCCCTGGATCTAGAACTGCTACCATATTTCTGTGTTTGGAATACATAATAAATTTACTAGGGGTTTATTATCTTCATTCTCCATTCCAGGAGAGGGGAGGGGAAAAAAAGAAACTTCTGCTACTACCCTCCTTTCTATAGTTCCCTGGTCATGGAATATTTAAACTTCTTCCCACAAGGTATCAAAGAACGTTATCATTATCTTTAATTACAAACTAACATGATGTATTTATATAATTAAAGGGAAGTAAATAACATTTAGAATTTAATTCTGAGCTTCTGTGGAAGGCAATGGTTAAGTTAAATCACTTATTGGGAGCACGAAATATTGTACACAGAAGATGAAGATGAAATAGACGTAACAACAGGTAACTGTGAATCATATCCATAATACCTTGTCTTTCAAAATAAGTATCTACATCATTTCAGCAAGTAGAGAGAGAGCCTAGTTGTAAAGAGCAGTTGGTGTAATCATACCATGCTATAAAAGGACAGCTTTGAATAGAACCATATTTCTTGTGAAATAGGGATGAAAATTGCTGTTTGCAGGTCCTTAATTAAAAGGCAGCTATCAAAGCCTTTTAAACTAGAGAGATTATTATGTTAACTTACTAATTTTAAGCTTATACTCTTCTTCTTCTCTACTGTCTTATTCCAGAACACATTTCTATTTTCAAAGCATGTATGCTGAGAAAAAGGCCGTCAAATGATTGAATATCAAAGTAGCAAGACATGTACAGTGCCAATGTGATTTTCAAAGAATTAAAGACTCAATATATAGTACAATTATTTATACTGATTCAGTCTGATCCAAAGTGGTGCAACTTGCTGCTCTGTATGTGTATGGCAGAAAGAACCAACCATCACATAATATGTCGGATATCACCTTTTTACAGGATGAAAGGCAGCATCTGCTCCTTGACTCAGTGAGAATCACTGTCCCATCAGACAGCCCAAATCAAAGACAGCCAGTGCTCACCGACCCAGCAACTCAGGGGCAACACCAGCACAGCTGGGCAGGACTTCAGGGTGCCTGCACATGTTGTGGCTTGGGGTGCAGACCTTCCTGCTGAGCACAACAGGCAGGCGAGCCGTTCCCCAGCAAAGGAGTCAGCACCCCCACAAAAACTTGGTGTGGTCTTGGCCAGGCAAGAGTGAGCTTTGACTGGGGCTGAACTAGCGGGGATGAAGGACTAGCAGATGTACATAGCTAAACTACGTGGCATGTTAGTACAGCCTAGAATTGCTGAAAATTAGATCACTTTTATATTGTTGCCTAAAAGAGAAGCTTTTTCCATAGTGTGAAAAAGTTGCAGTAAATCACAGTACCAATGGCATACGCTGTTGTTTACACCACTAGGGATCCTGGGGGGATTCTTAAAACACCAGAATCTTTCATTTTGTGTTGCAAAGGGTAGGGTCTAATAAAGATCTTATTATTTGTAATTCTTTCAATAACTGCAATACTGTGCAAGCACTGTGTGACACTTTTCAAACCTGCTCTGCTGCAAATCCTGCCTGAAAATGTAGCACTGGCCTGTAAACCTCTGCATTTTCTTAATTGCCACAGTATATCCCTTAACTGCAGGTTATCGTAGTCTTCATGCACATTTCAACAGGTGTTCATTTGTGTTAACCTGCCATCCTGCCCACTGACTTGTGTACTAGAGGTCTTTTCCAGTGATTTAACATCTTCACTGGCATTTGCTCTCAAAATAATATGAGGGCTATTATCAGGAAAAGATAACTTTCATGAAACTAAACTCTCTATGTAACATTTTTTGGCCTGTGTCTACACATTCCCATCAACATATAGAGTCTAGGAAATAAGAATGCATTTGGGATCATATAAACCCACTTCAGATTACTATTACTACAGATACCTCCATCCCATCTCCCTCTCTATTTCTCCACTGAAAGCAGCTTCTATTCCTCCAGGTAGTAGTAGTGTCCTGAGGGTTTCACAAGCCACAGCTGTTGCCAGGTACTATCATGAACCCACTCATGGTTAAAGCTCTTTCCTGACAGCATGAGCAGAATAAACAGTACTGGACACATCACCATTCAGATGGGCTTACAGAACAAAATCTTTTTGTTTTCAGCCAGTCAAAATTCTAACACCATCAAGCAACTAGTTTTTGAGTAATTAGATATTCTGCCAGGTACAGCATACAGCTTTGTAAAGCAGAGCACTAGAAAACAGGTTGGGCTCTCTGAATTAACAATGAACACTTGTCCTTCACATTCATCTGGACGTAGTAAGATCCCAACTTGTCCCCCAGATTATATGAGTCTCAGAAATACCCAATATCCTGTCATTGCACCCCTACCAGTGTTCGTTCATCCTTTTCTGCAGCTGATTAAAAGAAAGGCTATTCATTCTTTTTGAGTTATTTATATATATTTACCAAGTAGAACTAGGAAGGGAAACAAAGAGCACATATGTGTTATTGATTGTTCCAGCTGTTCCCTTGTGCCAGTCCGGTGCTTGTTATTCAGCAGTGCTCACAAAGGTTGGATAAATCACTGGAATAATTGCCTTGCAAGTACCCTGTAATGCAGATTCTCCTTCTCCAACTAGAATATCTTCAGGTAGTGCTTGACAACCCAGTTCTGCATGACAGAACTGACAGCCACCTGCATGCAGTCTGACAACTCAGTATTAGCAAACCTACTTCCGATTACTGTTTAGCAGGGGAGATTACATAGCTATTAAAAACAGCACCTGCTGTCAATATAAAGACAAGTTCATACACAATCTGCATGTTCTCCCATTAATCACTCACTGCATCCTTCAAAGGAGAAGCCAAAGCTCTCACCATCATTTCTGGGCCTTTTGGCTTCAGCTGAATGAGGCGCTGCCAGAAAGTGCTGCTCTTCAGCACTGGCCATAACTCAGGTCACAAAGTAAAGACTGGGCATAGCCTTACGTGTTTTATTTAACTTATGATGGTGGCATGTTACACTTCCCAGCATGTGAAAGGGAAGGTCATACAGGTTCTACCATAAGTGTCTGTGAATAAATTTCAATAGTGGCACAAATTTGTTTGGCATTTCGGACCAAAAGATACAGCTGTAGTAAGTCTAGTGCCTAACTGGAGCTACAGAAGTCAGCATAGCTGCAGTTTACCAGAACAAGAGTACAGTGTAGCTGTGCAGAGCAGGTACTTATAGATGGTTTGATTGATTTAGTTTTCCTTATCTGAACAAACACTATATTGGGGACAGACATGATGAAATAACAGGCTTTCTTCACTTTGAGTAAATAAATATGGCAAAGACCGGTGAGAAACAAAAGCCAACCATTCTCAGAGATCTCTTCATGCACATTTTTCCTGTAGTAGTGATGAGTGATAAGGTTTGAATCTTTCAGTGATAATGGTACCAAATAAGACCATGAAGTCATAAGTGTGTTAGTCTTACTAAATCTTTTGCACAAATTGTCAGTGTCATTCCAGAGCAGTCACTTCAATCTCATGGAAGAACTAGGATCTCTTCTTCAGAATAACTTCTGACAGGCAGGCTGGTTCTCAGAGCATTGAGATCTCCCCTGTAGTGTGGTGGCTGCGAAGTGTTACACTGTCATTGCAGTGGCACCTAAATTTTTTGAAAACACTTGCTACTGAACTACTACAAAGATCTCCGTATATAACCCATCATTACCCTATAGATCCATTCCCATTCCACATCCTCTTGTAGACTGCATCTCCGCACAGTTCCTGCTCACAAAATCTCCAGCTCCCACATAGCTGATTTTCCTTTTTGCAGCAGTCTTTCAGGCTGCTGTCTTTGACCTACTGGCACTTCCCACACAGGAGTTTGATTCCTCTGAATCCGATCCCTTTGATACCTCCATTTTTTCACACCCACCTACAAGATCTGACACAGAAAATCCCAAAACTAAACCTATAGCTCAGGAACCACATGTAGGAGGGGGAGACATGAAGATGTTGTTATAGAACATGTTCTAACTTGTCACAGTGAGACAAGGCTAAACTCGATTGCTTCACTCAGTACAAGCGATCGTATGTTCAAATACAGACATTTTCTTATCCTTGGTCAGAAAATGTCAGTGTGCAAGAACGAACAGCAAGATAGCATCAAGTTTCTTGTGAAACTGAAGTAATCTACAAATACAAACTTTTCAGTTATTGACCGAGGCTTCCGGTGAAGAGAACCCGAAGATCAAATCAAAGCTCAAAGGAACCCATTTTTATCAGTTGAAGATGTGAAAGCAACAACAACAGAGATCCTTGACAGTCTTTCAGAAAACAATCTGCAGAATTGCTTTGAACATTGAGAGTGTTATGTGCAGCTGTGGTCAACTCAGAATGGAACTATTTTGAAGGTGAATGTAGTTCATTTTCTTAATTTGTTAAATAAAAAGAGTTACAGGCACATTCTTGTTTTCTTGTGTCAGACCTCATATGTCTGTTGCTTCCAGATTACTTTCTCTCAGATAAATGCTGCTGCACAAACATGGTATTGGGCTGGAGTCCAACTGGGCACAAGGCTTAGTCCAGGCATTTGCTGTGATCTTGTGGATCACACCAGGGATCCAATACCTCACAGATCACAGAGCCCTTCAATTGGTAGTTATTAATACTAAGTGGCAAATGAGACAGTGGTTTCATAACAGTATTTTCTAGAGTACAAAACCAAAGATTACTGAAAATTTAAAATCAAATACTGTTAATTCCCTGTTTATTTAATTACAAGAACTTATGGGCATCAAATGCAAAAAGTCACCAGGTCCAGAAGAAACAATAGTAAGGATTGCATTGTACAGCATGTTAACTTGCAGAACTGTATAGACATTATGATCTTTCTAGTAATTCCACCTATTCTATAAGGTTCAGTTCATTCCTTGATGAAAGTTTGTGTTTAACACCAAAGTACACACAATAAGTCAGAAGCTGGAATATATCATATGAATAATGAAGCCACATTTCTATAGCTCAACATTTAGAGACAAAGTAAGTACATCACAGAAAATAAATCAAGAAATAAACCACTTTGTCACACACAGTCAGTCATGTTCCATAGAATAAGCAGGCTTCTAAGAAGTCATTTTTCTGTGGAATTTCAGTAAGGAATTAATGTGCATTAGGCGATAGTCACCAATCTTGATTATGATTTTTTTTGTTATCTTTTGTAAGATAAACTGCTGTCACTGCATATTAAAGAAATCTGTTATACCCTCATGACCCTTGCAAACCAAATCTTAAAGCTGTCCTCTTATCACTTACATTATTACTTTGAAGATATTATTAGAAACCATGATTGCTTTTCCTGAGTCATCTTCACTTAGTCTTTATAGCCTCTTGGGTTTCGGTTGTTTTAAAGTATTTTTTTATAGTTCTTTGTTTTTTCGAAAAGTATAAACAGTTTTAAAGTGAGGCAAAGCACAACAATGTATCTAGGGAAAATTTATGACAGCTTTACAAATCATGAACCAGGGAATGTGTGTCAAACTAGATACAGAACTCCAGACTAAAACCAGATGAATGTCAGAAGAAGAACATCTGCTTTAAAAAAGCTGGCAGTAAGTATCGTTTGAGCCTGATCCTTTTTACAACTTATACTTTTTTGTTTATCTTTTTCCATATTCTTTGGCATTTTTATGGCTGTGGCTAGTACGGAAGTTTTCTTACATACAGTAGGATGCAGCTGCTGTCACATCATATAGGGAAAGTATAGTTTATCATTTATAACCAGGAAAAAAAAGCTAAAAAGAAAATAATCAAAGCTGTCAACTCTTTCAAAGTAGAATATGTGAAAAAAATGATGTATTAGAACTGGGGCTGCAGACAGTTGCTTAGGGATTAGATCTAGATACTATTTCTTCTGTGATATTGATTCAGTTCAGATGTCTTCTTAATGACAGCACTATTTAACAAAGCTACCTATTTAAGAGTGGTGAATATCTATACATTGTCATGTCTTTAATTTCTTCAAATAACCCTACTTTTCTCTAGGAGGTGAAACTCATCCAAAAATTATACTAATGCTGCTCTACAAGTCAGTTACTATATCATCGTCTGAGGAGAGACTCTTTATGCCTGAATCTCCAAAAATAACATGTGGGCTAGGCTCCAGTTCAGAAATATGCATATACTTAAGTCCTATTGACTGCCTCCTGCTTAAAGATACAGACATACAAGTGCTTTGCTGTAGGGATGGAATTAAAAAAACCTCAACTCTCTACTCCTTTTGCACACTTCAAGATGTTTATCAGCTATTCAGTGACTAAGTTCAGGCTCTTAGGATCTTAACTGCAGAGGGAATAATACCCGCAGTTTGCTATCTTTCCATAAAGAACTGAAAGTGCTCAGCACAGAAACTTGGATTTGTGTTTGCATCGTGTGTACTTTGGTGTACAGGATTTGATAGAAGCACTCTGAGATTTACTAGTGATCTGGCAGATGCCAAAGCAATGGCAAATCAGGGAAAGTAGAATTAGCATGTCCGTACCAATATGACTCACAGGAAACTACAAGTATTAGCTGACTACTACTGACTACAAGTTGGCTACTGTATTTCTACAGGTTTATGCCTTAAGTGAATAGGCTATTGAAACAAAACCCTGGCATAAAAAAACATTTTAGAAATCATTTTAAATTTCAGTGAAAAAAAAAAGTAAGTAAACTTGTTCTTTGTTCTTGATTATATGTGGGGAAAAATCAGTTGGGAAAGAGGGCCAATTCTGTGTATGACTGACAGCAGAAATGGAAGAGGAAGGGAGAAGTGTTCTAAGACCTATGAGATAGATTGACTGTGTTTTATTTAAATGGGGAGTCTTCTGAACTACAAAGTTAAAATAAAGAGCAAAAATGAGCAAACGTTTGAAGACAGAAGTGTGGTCATGTGATTGCAATCTCTCTGTGGTCAGATGTAAGTATTTATAAACACCATTTTGTCTAAAATGAGAACACTCTTTTCAGTTGAAACTAACTTCATGATCTTTTAGAAATTGTTTTACTGGAGTTGCCTTAAGGGAATACTTCTAAACATGTGTTTTGATAATAAGTAGGCAGGTGGCCAGCTATGATCTCTACTCCTGATCAGTTAATTGTACGTATCAGATTTGTTTCTCCATTCCCTTTCTTTCTACTTAGCCACTTTTCTTTGCCTCTTCCATAGAACAGTTAGATCTGGGGGGTGGGTGGGGGGAGGTACACTGAGTTTTTTGCAATATCTAGCAAAACATGGCATAACTTGGTCAAGACCTTAGCATGCTTTAAGGGTTGGATAATAAAGTGTGCTGAAGAGCAGGGCATGCTACTATGTACACAGATTTTTTTAAAAGTAGGCTAAAAATATAGTGCTTCAAAAACATCTGTTAGCTTCTGAAATGCAAATCACAAAATCACAGGTCTATCAAATCTCCTGCTCAAGCTACATGAACAATATTGCTGAGCAAGCTCCAATAGCCTTGGGGGAAGTCAGTTCATTGACAAAACTCCACCAGCACCTCTGGAAAGAATGCTAAATTATTAAAGTCTGCACGCTGGTGCAGAGTTCACCCACCCTAATAGGCAGAAAATCACAGTGGATCATTTCACTATAAGTGAAAAACTCTACATAGAAGAGGGAAGAAACTTTATGTTTTCATTTAATGAAACAATAAGGAACAATTATGAAGACATAATTTTTATGCTGTTGATTCACTTTTCAGATTTGTGTGAGGACAGCTAAGGGCTGTGAAACTTCAGTGCATAGTAATGTGAGATGCACACTATTGCCTTAGGGAGGCTTATTATATTCATTATTCTTCAAGAATACTTTAAATACAGAAACTTTTGAAGTTTCAGAACAAAACTATTTTGGTTTGGAATTCATACAGAATTATTTTGCATTATCTCAAGTACAGTATTAGAAATAATTACCTTAATGTTACTTTTAAAGACACAGGAAAACATACTGGGAGTGACTGGATGGCCATATGGCATAAAATGCTATCGCTCCTTTAATTTAATTTTAGCTATAATTTACACAACTGAGGATCAAACCCAGTGAGAAAAAGTAACTTGCCGCCAGTCATACCCATGTGATAGAACCAGGAATTAAACCACAACTTCTGACTCCCAGTCACAGGTGAATTAACTAATACTTCCTACAAGGTGCATCTACATTATCCTCGAGGACAACCTCAATGCCAAATTCCCAGACTTCCAGATTATCTAGATGAGGGATTGCCCTTGAGGTTTCCCTTAAGAGTGAGTCACCTGGTAAGCCAAGAACCAAAAATCTCCATTTTGCTTAGATTTTAGGGTACTTATAAGGGAACCAGTCAAAGCTGTGTCCTATGAACAGTCACAGGGAAAAAAAATAACATAAGCAAACAGCAACAAAAATTCAAGACTAAAGACAGTCAAACCAAAGCTATTGTCTCCTCCTAAGTCATGAGGACAAAGACCTCGCCATTGCAGCACATATAAATGGCAGACAGGGCTTTTCCCCTGAAACTCAAAAAATCTCTCTGGGTCTACATTCATATCTAGTGTTAACTAGAACAAGTGTTCTGCAATGACTGTACGGAGTGTTAAAGATTATGGTAAGTCTGATTATATAGTCTGTGAGAAAAGTGATCCAGTCTTTCAGGAAAGGCCAAAGGGTCTTGAATTTTCTGCCTAAAGGTGCTGTAGTGAAGTACTTATGAACCTTATGACTATCAAGGAGATTGTAAGCACTGTAGCAGAGAGTGGGAGTAGGTATCAGCAATACCTTGACTAACAACACTCATACGATCAAGCAGAAATAGTGTGTTGGCTTTTATCAGGATGCCAATGCAGATAATGCATTAGATGGATTTGGGTATTCTACAGCATCAGTCCTGACCACAGGACTGACTAGTTTCATTAAAAATATCCTCCTAATACTTTAGGAGCATAATGATTAGCACTTACAACTACAACTGGGGCCCAGATTGACAACCTCTGCTTCAGAGCTGATGCTGACCTGCCACAAAAGGCTCCAAAAATGGTCTTCCACCTCTATAAACCAGCAGCCCGTCGCTGATCATCAGGGAACAGCTGCTCCCATAGATCTGCATGTTGAAAGCTTGCAGCTGCACCGTGCTTCTGGTGTGACATCTGTAATAGGACATCCAGTATGTATGCCAGATATAGAAAGGCAGCGGTTAGCACAAACAATAGTTGTGTCAACAAGTAAGTGAGCTATAATGATGGCACAGCATTTCCTCTGATGATTTCTGATTTAGGAAAAAGTTCTTCACGGAGAGGGTGGTTAGGCATTGGAACGGTCTGCCAAGGGAGGTGTTTAAGGTTAGGATGGATGAGGTGCTTAGGAGCATGATTTAGGGACTGGTGGGAATGGTTGGACTCGACGATCCAGTGGGTCTCTTCCAACCTGGTTATTCTGTGATTCTGTGATCTCTTCCCCGAACCTCTATTGAAGGTCCTGTAGATTGATGTAGAGGAAAGGTGACAGAAGAGGTACAGTGAAGTGGTGCAGATAGTTGTATATATGAAGCAACATGGCAAATTTTTTGACGTGTATGATACAAGTATGTGAGGCACAGCATGAGTACTAGAAGATCTTTGTTAAGCATAGGGCAGGGGTTCATGTAACCACCATCAATTGCTTGATAGCTTTGATAATTTCTTCCCTGAATAATTCTTCTTAAGATTTATTTATGTTGAGGAAACATCTCAAGAAAGTTCTGATTTCTATCAGCTAACCGTCTTTTATGGCTTTGACCCAATGAAGCACTTTGGGCATGAATAGCACCCCTGAGCTTTCTTCCGTTTCCCAAAAAAAAATCCTAAAATGGGATCTAACCTGACTAACTTAAGAGCCTTTTCTAATTCTTGTCTAACTTTTAGGAGAAAAATTAAGCATCCTCCTTAAGAGCTTGAGGTCCTCACATAGTATAAAGACAATGGTAAAACCCACCAAATCTTTCTCAAGGAAGATTCTTCCTAAGTTCAGACAAGTTTAAGCCATAAATTAGGAAGATAGCATCTCCCTCTGCCGCACTTCAGAGATACTTCTCTCCCTGGTTTCACACAGGAAACACAAGTACATCTAGAAAAGCTTTTAGGTAGCCAAACAGCGAATATGAGCTAGATAGCCAATTCCAGTAATTTCAGGCCAGACCCTATTCCAGTAATTTCAGTGATTAGAATCAAACAACTACGAGTGAGTAGTCTCACCGATTTTAATCAGACAAGTAATGCTTGCATGTTTTGCTGCATTAGTAACTACAAGAGGAAGCATGACCTGGTTAGAAGGTATAAGTCAAGTGTTATGTTGCATAGGTTCTATATCTGGCTGTGGTACTAGTCTGTTCTGTGCCTTATACAAACCACAATATATATATTTTATCCTCATTTTAGGTAAGGACAAAAGACTATTGTCAACTTCTGGAAAAATATTGAATTATTTAGATAATTGTTGTTATTATTACACACTTGTGACCAAATTTTGAGGAGGCTGTACAGTAGAAAATAGCAGATTTCTCAGGCTTCCAGGCTCCACAGTGAAAAAATAGTGTCATAAATGCAATGCTTAAGCCTTAGAACATTAAATTGGTAATAATTAACTTTATTTCTATTTTTCATATGTACAAAAGAAAGATCAAAGACCTCTAATACACCTTCAAGTCTTGGTTTTGCTTAAAACCCAGAGAACTAAAAGGTACTTTCTGTGAACAATGTTGTTCTCAAAGAAAAGCACCTTTGAAGCGAACAGAAAAAGGTTGTTTCAGTTCTGTACACCTCACCCATAAATTTTATTTCAACATAAGCATTTCCAGTTTTACTATGAAAGCAATAACTGGACTGTTATCAAAAAAACCTTCCAATGAGTAGGGGAAAGTCAGAAGAGTGAAAATTAATGTTAAAATAGAAATAAGCAGCCTGGATAATTTTCTTTTACTTATAATAGGTGGAAGTGGGAATTGGAGAAAGAGAGAAATTTATGGTTTGTTTACACATTTTTCCAGCAGTGTATTCTTGAAAGTCGAACTCCTTATCTGCGTGAGACTGTTTTGAACGCTTCTCCACCTCAGTTACCAGCACATTCCCCAAATGCCTATCCAGGCGGATGATCCCAAACAATGTGTAACCTATGTCCAATAACCAACAAATTACATTATACAGCACCCCTAATAAGGGTCTCAAAGCTTTCTGGTGGTGTCAATCCCGATAGCCACGAAGCTCAGTGCTGGCACAGTTCTCCATCTGACCGGCAGAAGGCTCCCAAGCCCTTGAACCAGCCTCGCCAGGAGGAATCTCAACAAGACAGTCCCTTTATCCCATTATCTGCCGGTTGTTTGCTTTTGGTTTTAATACTAGACTCATAGAATAGTTTGGGGTGGAAGGGACCTTAAAGATCAGCAGCAGCCTTCCTCTGGACCCGGTCCATGAGGTCCATATCCTTTATATCCTTCTTATGTTAATGCTCAAGGCAAACATGACTGGCATATTTCCTCTTTTTTACTTTTGCCTTTTAAATGAATTCTCAGTTACTTAGTGTGCAAATATTTGCAGGAGTCTACCAGTAGCCACCAGCTGACGTGTCTGTATCGCTTTCATCTGCACATGTGGGATACCCAAATTATGGGATATGGGTTTATGAGAACTTCAGTGATCCCTTGAATACGGCAGATATCCTAAAAGCAATCCTGCTTGTTATTTGCATGTGTTACTAACAGCTGAAGTACAGGGGGCTGAATTAATCTCTGGTCCAAAAACTAACCTTGCCTCACATCAGAGAATATGAAATTCAGTTGTACATTTTTTCTGTATTTCCTCCATACCAAAACAGTGTGAGTCACATCAGCCTTGAGAATTCCCCTGCTTTCCAGGGCTGCACAAGACCCTCCAACAATTCTTGGGTCTATGAACTGCAGCAGAGGATGTCTGTTTAAATATATTTTTACTCCTCCAAAGCCTCCCTCTACTAACAGCACCAATGGCAACCACTTTGAATCTAACCCAGCTAAAAAAAATGCCTTTACACTCCAAAGCTTCTGAGAGTTACTTATGGCAGCTTTACAGCTCATTTACGTAAAGGAATCATGAGCCACAGATGAATCAGGCTCAAATAAAATGATTTGCAAAAGGCCACACAGTAAGCAGCAGGACTAAGTGCATGCTCTACTGTGCTTGTTTTGCCAGTGCAAAAAAACAATTCCAGTGCACAAAATAAACCATTTCCTCCTCTCTAAATCTCCATGAAGAGACAAACAAAAGTGATTTTCTGTCATGTATTACAGCTGCCTAGCAGACTGACCTGCATGTCTGACTTCTAGAACTTCATGGAAAATTGTAACTTCCTGTTGCAGACAAAACTATAAAGCATCTTTTTTAATAAAATGTTATAGTTACCCTATTCTCCCTACTCAGGAGAAAACTAACGTAGCAAAAACTCTGCAGTGAGCCTTGGGTTGGTTACAATGGACTAACCTGATTAGAAATCATGCAAACTCTTGTTCTCTTTAGCTGTATTCCCCCACAGGCTGTATTATAGCTCTCTAACCAGTCCCACAGCATTGAATGATGTCATGGGATCTGCAGCTCAGCGAGATGAAAGGGATAAAGCGGAACCCGCTGGCACTGGGGAAAGCTTCCAACACACAATCCACAACACAGCTTGGGAACTCAAAAGCTACAGATCCAGCCACTCAACTCCAAGCATTTCAGAATCGTGTGCACTCTCCCAGCACAAGAAAGGAAAGGGGGAAAAAGTTAGTGACCGTTTTTCAACAAAAGAACTAGAGTACTGAAAGGCAGATTATAACAGTGCAACTACCTGCTGGAAAAGGAGCTTTTTTTCCTCTCCAGAGCGCTGCCTTTGATGTGTGGCAACTGATCACTGATCAGATTACAGGCATTTGGTCTCAGTGCTCGTCTGCCTTTGATCTGCATGGTTAATTTTATTTTCCCGGATTTGGAGTTTCGTCTGGGCTTGTGCTGACATACTTTTTTTTTCTTTTTTTTTTTTAAAGGAGGTAAAAGGATTTAATACAGCAGCACTGGCAGTGTGAAATTAAGCTGCAGAAAGCCTGGGCACTGGAAAACTTCATCAGACAACAGGTACTGGATTTTTTTTTTTTTTTTGCTGTTTAGTATTGCAAGATTTTAAGAAATTATACATACACAGTAATACTACACATCATTGTGTGTACAAAGGTCAAATGATTTGAATGATTGTATATTATTTATGCAATATTTTATTGGCAGCTCTTATGCAGAAGTATATTAAGAACAGACTATCTAGAATATATAGGTGATTGTAAACTGAAGTAATTTTTTTTTCTGATATTTAGGGGTATATAGGATTTTTGTGTGCACTGCTTATTCCTATTGTCTATAGCTTAGTAGAGTCATACTTGAATGCAAATATTGCATGACTTACGGGAGTATTTGTTTTCTAAGAAAGTCCAACCATATTTCCTGCACATTGTGCATACTTTCTTTTTGCTCTTGGTGTTTATTAAACTGTGACGTTGTCAAACAACACTAATATTTTCACCTTTGAGATGAAAAAAGGCTCCTTGCACAAGTTATAAGAACAAAATTTATAAACATTAAATCGTTATAGACAAAAGGAAAATGGTTTTATTTCAAGGCTGAAGAGATGATAGTTCAACTATGCCATATGAAAATAAATATTGATAATAAAAGTAATGTTTTAATCTGATGATATGTTTCCTTTAAGGCATTTTAATAAAGATATTAAAGAAATCTTAAGCTTCTGTAGACCAAACACCTGGTTTTGCTGAACTTCATGGAAGTTTTGTTCCTATTTCAGTGAAGCCATTTCCATTCATAGTATTTTGTATTCTGTTGCTCAAATTCATCATTTATGAACATGTACTGTGCTTAAGAAAATTTAAGACATCTACTCCAGAAATTTATTATAAAAGAACAATCATTACAAGATTTAGGATTACCCACTATAGATCTGCCCCTTTTAAAGGGCCAGATTTTTGGGTGAGTTTGGGCCAAACCCATGAGTTTTCTGTGCCTGCAGCTGGAGCTAGTCTGTTAAATTAAGAGTTAAGCTTCCGTGGGTATTTAAATATAATTTAGATTTTCATAAGAACTTGGAACCCATACTCGGGGCCAGACTTGCAAAGAAGTTCAACATTCCAGACACTGAGCTCTTTGAAAATCTAGTCTTAATGGTGGATAGTGAACTCTTGTGTAATGCTGACTTTAGATGTCTGTTCTTAAATCTAAATTTAAGCGTATCTAATCTTAAGTAATTCTGTTTACTAACAAATTGCAACTAAAATTCAATATAACTGATGGCTGTTAAGCATTGTTTTAAAACTATGAGGTTTATCAGTCCATAGGACCCTCAAGAATTTCATATTTCAGTATGCTCCATAGTAACATGCAAACCTGAATAAGATTAAGTTATCAACACTTCCAGACAAATGCAGTCAGCCTGTGTTATTCAGTCTGCAAACTTTGTTTCTTCTAATTAAAAGTATGTTTGTATATATAAATTTTAAATTTACTGCATATCAAGAGATAATATGCCAGACAGAGATTAACTCAGCCTGACTTGGTATCATTTATTTTTCTATACCACCAATTAATTCATATTCTGACTTAGCAAGTCAATTATATTATAAGGAAAGTAATTAGCACTGCATGAATAAAGCGCACATAGCTGTCAAGGAAGAATATTATTTAAGGCATAGCCAAAGCAAAAATCTATTATTTTCCCTAAAATGACAACAACGTGCTAAAACATGTTTCTGTAATTCTGAAAAATGGTTTTATTTATTAATTCTGTTCTTCAGTGATGAACCCCTCTACCATTCCAGTCTTCTCTTGATTGTTGCTGGCTTTCCAACATGCACATTTATTTTCTGAGGAAATTTTTTCTAAACCGTACCTCTGCTGCAAAGTAGAAAGAGAAGCACGTTAAAAAAAAATAATGTATGGATTCTTTTTCCTCAGAAGTCAAAACAGCTCTGTGAGTCTAATACAATTAAACTACCCCTGCAAGGATCTGACCCATCACAGAAATGGGTAAAGCTGTACACAGAAGCAACACTAGTTAATCAATCAGATACATTACACTGATGAGTAGAACTTACATATACAAATATTTGCAATGTTTAGGCACTAGAAATGCTCTTCAGAAACAAATATCTTTTTCATTGTAAAATATCCCTAGGATTTTAGGTAATCTGCCTACTTATTTAAACACAAATGGGCATTAACCCATTTAAACTGAAAAAGATCTTTGCCTGTCTGCATGTAAGTGAGACTGAAATGAAAGCACACTTGGCCTCATTTAAGTATAGGAGGAAGAGGATTTTCAGCATTTTTTTTTTTGTTTTAAATAGCAGTTCTCTGACAGTTTAGTCTTTCATTGATCTGACTTTCAAAGATTAAATAATAATAATTCTTGGCACTTGTGACTTTGCTTCTACAAAGTGCTGCATAAACACTAATTAATCCTCAGGCTTAAGTCTTCACAAGGAAAAAGCTCACAATGCTTTTTCAAGCAAATGTGACTAGGAAACTCACAAGTATATAATTTATTTATTAAAATAGCTTGAGCAATTTCTGATTATAAATACAGCCATTTCCACACAGTGTGTCCAAGATAATATCATGAACATATTTTAAGGTTTGTAATAGTTAAGACTATCAAAAGACATTGCACAGTTATACTGACATCAGTTTCCAACAGCTGTCATAACAAGAGTAGATCTATCTCACAGCTGACTGGGGGGACTGTGTTAGCATTTGAGATACGGAGATAACAACTTCCTATTGCTGTACAATTTCTGCTTCCACATCAGATATGTCACACAACATAGTCTTATCAAAGGAGTCAGCTGAAACTACTTTCCAAATATCTTTTCTGCTTTCTGTACTGTGGTGCAAATCTGTATACTTGCATCCATAGTTGTTGCTCTAACAGTTCATTTCTTCCATTACTTTAGAAGCATCTTGATTTAAAACAAAAGAAATCCTGCAATTTTCAACAGATTTCTTTGATGAAGGGAATTAAGTCAACCACTTTACATACAGAGGAAATATTTTACATGCTACAACAAGGAATTAAACACTTAAGTTTCAGCGTTGCAGACTACATATTGCTTTTAATTCATTAGCATAGTAACCTCCTGTCTGATAGGAGTCTTGTTGTTTCTTTATATGGTAATCCTCAGTGTTTGGTCAACATTTTAAGAACTCTGGGATGTTTTAATACACTTCCCTAACTATACTCCTTTAAAATGAGTATCTGAAACACACATGACAACTCCACTGAGAAAAACTCCTGCAGTACATTTTATTGGTGTCTAAAGAAAACAAATAACATACAAACCAGTTGTCTGTAAATAGCGAGAGGATGTAGCATGCTCCATGCTGTGCAGCAGCTGCCATCAACAACAGATGCACCGCTGTAGCATGCCATTCCTCACTGAAATTCCAGCGTTTTACAGAGCTTCTACTGGCAAGGGTCCTAAAGCAAAACTTGTCTTTGAAGATCCTTTATAAGATAATTACGTTAAAACCCCTGTAGATGCTGAATTAGTTAATTTTTTAAAAATTGAAAGCACCTCATTTTACAGCAACCATTTACCTCTTTGCAAACATCTTGCTGTAATTCAATAAGCACTACTTGTTTTTACAGAAGTCCCATAGCTGGTGAACTCTGGAATTTTATCTCCGTTAGAAGCTTCCAAAAATTCTGTTTATCTGAAAACATTTGACTGCCAAGCATAGCCCATGGTTCATTCCCTTCAGAAACTAGCTCAGTTCCTAGCATCTCCATACAATTGTCTACACTGCATTATCATCGTTAACCTTTTCATTAGAAGTAAAACTAATGACCTCCCCGCAATAACAGTCCTTTCACCAAGGTCTCCAAGATTAGTTTCACCAATGTTGGAGCATCACCAGCTTAAGGAAAGCTCCTAATTTACGTTACAGTAAACACCAGTGAAGTACACCCTTTCTCCTGACTGTGACCAATATATTCTCTGTGAAGGGCTGGGTATGGAGCTTTGGAACAGGTCCAGAGGAGGCTACAAGGGCTGGAGCACCTTCCATGTGAGGATGGGCTGAGAGCTGGGCTTGTTCGAGCCTGGAGAAGGCTCTGAGGAGATCTTACAGGGACTGTCCAGTACCTGAAGGGGCTACAAGAAAGCTGGGGAGAGGCTGTTCATAAAGGCTTGTGGTGATATGACAAGCAACAACGGGTATAAACTGGAGAGGGGCAGACTTAGACTAGACACAAGGAGGGATTTCTTCACGATATGAGGGTGTTGAGACACTGGCACAGGTTGCCCAGGGAAGCTGTGGCTGCCCCATCCCTGGAGGTGTTCAAGGCCAGGTTGGATGGGCCTTCGGCAGCCTGGTCTAGTGGGATGTGTCCCTGCCTGTGGTAGGGGGGTTGGAACTGGATGATCTTTGGGGTCCCTTCCAACCCGAACTACCGGCGGCTCAGCCCCCCGGCCCCCCTTGCCCCGCCCTCCCGCCGCCACCGCCACCGCCGGGCCGCGGGGCACGTGGGCCGCGGCGCCGCTGGTTGGCTGCCGTCGGTCACGTGAGCCTCCGGCGCGGGAGGGCGGGGAGCGGCGCGGCGTTGCCGGGGCGACGAGGCGAGGCGGGGCGCGGGAAGGTGAAGTGGGGCGAACGCTCCTCGGTGGTGGCGGGTGCTCCGGCACAGCGCCCGGCAGGTGGGTGCGAGGGCGATCGTGCCTCCCCTTCTCTCAGTGGGGCAGCTCCCAGGGCTGAGGGGGAAGGTGTGGGGGACAGCTCCGAGGGCTGAGGGGGAAGGGGGGGCGGCAGCTCCGAGGGCTGAAGGGGAAGGGGGGGCGGCAGCTCCGAGGGTTGAGGGGGAAGCGGGAGGGACAGCTCCGAGGGCTGAGGGAGAAGGGGAGGGGGGCAGCTCCGAGGGCTGAGGGGAAGTGGGGGGAGCAGCTCCAAGGGCGGAGTTGGGGGAGCTCCGAGGCCCCCCTGCCCCGCCTGCTCCGCCTTCCCGATGGGAAGGACCCTCGGCGGGAAGCGCCGGCTGCGGCGCGGGGTGGGGGGAATGCGGAGGGCGCCCCGCCGTGAAGGGTTTTGCAGCTCTCGAGAGCCCTGGGGCAGCTCCTCTACCAGCAAAAAGCCCCTGACAGCTGGGCTTTCTGTCCGCTAGCTCTTCTCGTGTCTACTGCACGAATAAGTTGCTATTCGCTTTAAACTGCTTTGGAGCAGGAGTTGAAGGAACAGGAGCTGGTAACTTTTCTTGGCTGGTAAGAGATTGAAAGCTGCAAACGTGGTTCTGTTGGAAAGCCTTTGATTGTTTTACTTCCTTTCCTGATGTCCATTCATCTGACCTTGGACTGAAAGCTGTACCTGATACTCGTGGAAAATCTTGATACTTAATACCTTACCACCTTTATACTTGCAGCTGCTTTAAATGAGTGCATTTATCAAATTAATAAAGGGATCTGGTAGCACTTAATATAAACAAAAGTGACAGATCGTTTCTATCTGTTGATAGGTTTGTTAACTCTGCATAATCTCTTTCAAGCACACCTTCACCATCGCATGTAAAAAGTTAGTTCTATGAACTGGAAGCTTCTTGCCATATGAGTGAAGGAGTTTTCTTTAGAAACAGAAGTAGTCTTCTTTATCAGTTCATCAATTAGATGTTTAAATTGTCAGTTAAGCAGGCAATAAATTACTTTTTCCTGAGATTCCACAATGTGCAAGTTAAAATCCTAATAAAAGAGAACACTGAGAATGGAAGTAACTCATGTCTGTGCTTTTTAAGACACTGCACACTGTCCAAAGCCACAAAAGGTTGGCTGGCTGGATGTAGTGCATTAGGAGTGCACTACTGCAATAGTTACTGTGTTAACCAGTCCAATGCTTTACAGTTTGTGATTCTTAAAATTTGTAATGCTTTGAAAAAGAACTATTAGCATACTTTAGTATAAAATAAATATGAATGCATTACTTGTGTTGTCATTTTAATGTATTACTTATTCACATATCTGAGTATAAATGTTTACAAATACAGCTCTGTGCTGAGCTTCCATCTGGCAAACTAGTTTCTTCTAGAAGCTGAGATAAGGGAGATGTATTAAAGAGAAAGAGCAACTTTTTTTAACCACAGTTTTCATGTCAAAGCACAGAATTATTCATTATTTGTATTAATAATCCTGTCAAGTTCAGTGGGATTAGGAGTTCTTGAGTGAATCACACCTTCCTATCCTCTAAAAAGCTTTAACTGTAGCAAAAATGTCACCACATTACACCTTTGTTACAGGATTTCACTCTGATTTCTAATTACTGGCAGTCTGGATACACCGAAGAACACAGATGACATACTATTTTATGTATTTTTTTCTAGCATGGATTTAGAGCATCATTTGTAAGGAGCAAAACCAGGGATGGATTGCACAGTTCAGTCTCAAGTTTTGCTGATTACACACTTTCGAGACACTAGCATATAATTAATTCTGTAGATGCTGTATGTGATGGTGAAGACACTGTAGAGATGCTTCTTTGAGGTGTTAAATTATTATCACCATTATTCCTGCAAAGTCAAGTACTTTGGCTGACGTAACTTAAAGCATATGGTACTCGGAACGAGTAGAATATTTCCTGGCCATGTGTAAATCTTTCTCTCCTCCCTCAGCACCTAAAATAGATATGAATGTTTTCTAATACAATATTCCAACTTCAGTCTGCTTTCTAGTTCTGTATCTTTACAGAACTAGAAATAAATTCATAGTTGTCTAATTTTGTACAATTTCGCGTGTGGCAGCTTCTAAAAATGCGTATTAATAAATACACAGTATTTCATGTGATGAATGCTACCTAGCTGACAGTATTTTGTTTTTCCCCTCAGAGTAGTTGGAGCAAATTTGGTTGGGCGACCTCATTTGCTTTACGAGTGGAAGGCTACAATGGTTGTGGGCAAGGTTTAAAGGGAAGGTGTTTTAGAAGTGTAAGACAGAATAACAGTGTGTAGTTGTGTAGTGGAAGTTCTTGTCCCTAACTTGTTCCCTTTGTCTTTATCATTGCAGCAGCATAAGTATTTTCTCTTCTCTTGTTTCTTGCCCATGGGGCAGTGACTCTGCTAAAGCCACCTGCTACTCCCTGTCATATTATTGCATGCAGTTGACAGCTGCAGGTGGGAAACAGGGTGGTTAGAAGGGAGCTGAGATCCCACTCATTGGATGCCAGAGACCTGTTGGCAAGATAAGATCATATTTTCATTCCTCTTTCTTAACCAGAACTTCTCGGAGTACTTTTTGCCAGCATTCTAGAGAGAATGAAAAGTCATCACTAAGTATGAATGTCAAATTAACTATGAGGAATTTATGGAATTTGCTTAATTTTCCCAGATTTAGAGTTGGGACCCTTCACCTCTTATAATGTTTTCCTTACGAGATGAATGGTATTGACCTCAAAGTTTCAATGCTTATATGTATGAGAAACCTACAAGTAGGCCATAATTTAGTACTGCTGCCTCAATTCTTGAGGTGATGTCTCTCTCATGGTAAAACTTTTATTTTCTTTGGAGGGAAGGAAGAAGTGTTCTTCTGACAGATTGATTCTGAAATAGAATGATGGCTACTGCTCAGGCAAGCAAGTAGACAGATGAGTGAATTTTGGCAAACAGTGGATTCTAGGGCTCTGGAAGGTTGGAAGTTCTGACTTACATGATACGTTTGTTATGTTCCTAATTTATTGTTTGATATCACCTTCTTTATACATATACATAATAGGCCACTCACAACCTTAAAACTATGCAACCACATTCCTTAACAGAGGTTCTGTATCTTGAGTTCAGCACGTTAACCAGTGGTACTGCTTTTTCCTGAGTATTTTGGGCAAGTGTATTGCTCTTAACCTAAAATGCAATGATTTACTGACCCCAAATATGTCTGCTGTTTTCTTTCAGTAAAGAGGATAACTGAACTCAGCATTGTAAATATCAATATCTAAACCAGGAACAAATAATCTTTAAATCTGTTTAGCTTCTATTTGCTTGTTTGTATTTTACAGCCAAAAAATTCTTCTAGTTACCTCTTACTTGAATGCATATGAGGTAGGTGGCTTGTGTCCAACAGACTTCAGTGTACACCACTTGATATCAAGACAGAACAAATTTGCCCGATGGCAACATACTATTAAGTGCTGCAGTGTCTGCTTTTTAAGCAGGGATTTTAACCAAGACAGAAATGGGAGACAAGCAGCTGGCACAGTTATGTCTCCTCTGGGACTTGGTCTCAATACAATGAGTTGTCCCTTAACCATTTACATTATTTTTATCAAACTGTTATGAAAAGAAACCTTTTATTTTATTTTGTACTCTGAACCAAGGATACCAGTTAATTTCTTTCTTGTATGTTATATTCAGGATATAGTCTTTGGAGGGTTTTTTTTTGTAGGAACTAGAACAATAAGCACAGTGATTGCATGATAAAATACCACAGGCATTCATGCATGTCTGCGGAAATGTTTTGAACGTGTTTTGTTGCTACTAAATGTACTGAAGTTCAAGGCCCTCAAACCTGGTAGCTTCTTTTGGAAGATCTGATGATTATAAAAGACAAATTATTTAGAAGATATCTTGTTTTACATCATGGACCTAAAGCTATGAGATTACATCATGCACTCAATGATCAGTCAACAAATTTGACGCCTAGTAAAATGTGTAAATGAGTTGGGAAAGTCCGTAATAGATTTTTGCCAGTTCTAAAATACTTGATTTTGGAAATTTATTCTGGGTTTTGGAATTCATGATGTTTGAAAGTGTTGGATTTGGCAAGATTGTTTTAAAGGCAGTAGATTTTCTTTTAAGTAGAAAACATTTCATTGGTGCAATAAAATTTCCACACCTAAGCCAACAAAATGTGGTTTAGTACAGCGAACTTCTCCATGTGCTTTCTGTGCTCTAAAACTCTTTGAGGTACATGCAATAAGATGATCATCGTCTGTCAAACAGGATGACTCCAAAACCTGAGATAACTACTGTCAGCATGACCAGCAACATTTTTAGTACTGCATGTTATACTGTAATACTTTCTGTAAAAAAGTGGCATTTGTTCTTAATCCAGACTATTACAAACATAAAAATATATCATTAACTTTGTTTCAAAATTGGTTGTAATAAATTGATTATATGCTAGCTTTCTTGTAGTATTAAGTCTTCAGGTTATTGCATGTTGGAAAAAGGTATAGGATGTATGTGGCTTCATTACATAAAGCTGCTATAGTGTTAGTGCAACAATATGGCAAGTACTGAATCTCCTGGCCAGTTAGTGAGGTTGTTCTGATTTTTCTTGAATTTTCTGTACTTCAGGTGACCTGCTCACAGCTCCATATTTTGGATCATTAGGCTTACTGCATTACACCAAGATTGTACTGATAATTCTATATGAAGCTTTAATGTCATCTTAATTGTGTGGTTTTATGTCAGTTTCATTTTTGATATGCCAGACATCTATTTTCACAAGTAAAATTAAATCTTAAAATAAAATAAAAAATATTTTTAATCTGATAAAGAATCTTATTTTTAAAATGTTATTGGTATTATATAGATGGTCATAATTACATTAGGACTATGTGATGTTCTATTTCTTTAACAATAATTTTATTAAGGAATATAGTGATTATAAATTGATGACTTGGAATAATGACTTGACTTTCAGTTCCAAGCAACTCAGTTATGTTTATGGCTTCATTACAAATGCACACTTATTTAAAATTTTGCCTCCTGTAACAATTAGGAAAGCAAATAAAGTGTTTGACTTTTTCCACTGAATGCCAGTATATGAAATCAAGAAGTCCATGGGGTTTTTCTCCCGAATCCCTTTCCTTTCAGCATGAGTCTTTGAATTAATATTTATTCATTTTGTGTCATTTTAGCTTTCAGACTTTTAGCTTTATTGTCATGTCTTCTCTGAATCAAATGAAGTCAAGTTTGTTTTGCAGTGCTGCTTTTCTGTGATATTACTGAGAGATGTTTGTTGTATTACTCTTCCCTGTTCTTTTTCAGTCTTTTCATAACTTTATTGCTCTTGAATTTCTGTAGCATTCCAAAATGTATAAAAGCTGAACAGCAGCAAGCTTAAGTCTTTCCTGGTACTATTTTTTCAAGGCTACTGAGATGCACTCTTAACAGTTTGTCTTCTGTTTGCTTTGCTTTTACTTAACAGATCTTCAGTTACTAGTCAGCCGGAATATATATTTATTATTATTTGTGGTTTTTATTCACATTATTTCTTTCCAGACATAGATAAGAAACATTTCTTGAAACTTCTCTTTAATAGTATTTTTACTGTCTCTGTCCTTTTTTTGTGTGTTTACTATTACTAGAAATTGTTTTGTTCCTATATACTAATGCTAGTATATAGGAACAAATGCACTTAATTTTCTTTGCAGCATTAGCACTGTAAGTTTCTCCTGGCATCTTTATGCGCTTAATACTTTTTCAAGTTTGTTGACTCTCCTTTTCCATTTTTCCATTTTTTTGGTAGTACTTTTTACATCAAACTGTTGTATTTTAGTCATCCAGAATTCTTTGAGACTTCCTGTTTCATGTTTCTCAGCTTATTTTTTTTTCTTCAGAATGAAAAAAGCAAGCTGTGTCAGGTATATCTGTATTTGTGAATGTTGTTGTTTTTCGGCATGTTGACATGTGTATAATCTGATAATTGTCATTGGCCTGTAGACCGTTACCATCACTAAGTAAGAAATAACCATAACAATGTAATCTTGGCTTTCCTGTAGAGTGCTACCTGACACACCTCTTCGTGTGTTCTGTTCTTCCTGGCAAACTTTAGCTGTTTTTACACTTCATAATACAACTTACCTTAAAATATATGAATCGTGCCACTGAAGTATACTTTCTTCTTATTGATTAGAATTTTTTAATTGAGGTGTTCATGCAGTAAAATGTGAAAATGTGCGTTAATTGCATTTTATGCTCATTCTGGTTGTATGTTTTCTGAATTGTATTATGCTTGTTATAGTTCCATATCATAAAGCATTTTGCAATTGTTCTTTTTTTTTTCTATACTGCTTTCCTTATGTTTTGGGTTCCATCCTTCCATTTGTCAGTGTCTTCTGGTCTTAACTGATAAAATTACTTAATCTTGTCTTTTAAAACATCGTAATTAAACATCAGTCCTCAAGTAGGCCAAAAATGTTTCAAACATTGTTTTTCACATCTTGCTGAAAGCAGTGACATTATAGTGTTGTCATGCAAGTTAGGATCAAATTAATATAGCAGGATATGTAGGCTGGTTTTATTTATTTAGATTTCTGAACTAGAAGTTACATTTGCATAGGGGGTATTTGACAAAACCAAAAAGTAAGAAACTGGAAATTAACATGGACTCAAACTAAAGGAAAGTTAGCAGAGAAAAAATGTTCTGTTGGCCAGGCACAATATTCTTAATGATTGTGGGTGTGCAGTTTATTGATTTAATGATAAAAATACTTAACTGCAAATTAGACCTTTCTTTTCCACAGCTGTTTCAAATAATTGTTCTTTTTTATCATTTATTTGTTACTGCTTCTTAAAAAAAATTGCTTTATCTTTTAAAAAACATACTTTCTTAAGCATATGTTTGTTGTTTAGCTTCCAGGATCTGTCTGAAACATTTTAGTGCCATTAACAGAGAAATACTTTGTCATGCTGAATGACATGAAGTAGTATGGACATATGACTCTTGCAATTTAAACAGCAATGTCAAATATAATGATTTTTTCCTTTTTTTTTTTCTAGGGAGAAAGGTTTAATAGTAAGAAATGGATGCTAAGGGATTACAAGGAGAAGATAAACTGAAGATGCTCATAATTTTACTGGCATATTTGGTAAGTTAAGTATTCATACTTTTTCCCAGGATGAATGTTGAAAAAAAATTATATTGGACACAGGAATGATGTAATTTGTTCTACACATTACTGCTAACACTAAAAGTTTTAAACACATAGATGCATAGAATTGGATACACACTTTATTAGATTAAAAGTGAGTTTGGTTAAGTGATTTGTAATTTCTTTCCACTCCTCACATGCAATTAAAAAAATTTACCTTGTGAGCATCTTCATGGAAGAAGAACTGGACTGTGACAGGAAATACAGGTGAATATAGTGCTGTGGAGGTGATACTGCTTCACTTCAGAGAGATGGCAGGAATTGTAGGCAATTTGCAGCAGTCATGCTTTAGTATGGCATCTGAATATATGCATTTAAGGAGTTCAGAGGATTCAGTTTATCACCAGAACATGGCGTAGTACACGATTATGTTGCATACTAAGTGTACTGAAGATCTGCCTTGCAGAGACAAGCTCTAGAACCACGGGTAAGTAACGTTTCACTGCTATCAGAAAGGCTTTGGTCTTTCTGCAAAGACTGATACAGAAAGAAAGAATATAGTAGCAGTTGTAGACAAGAATTTCTTTGATGGGAGCCTTTATGTAGGCATATAATTTAAAATTGTATTAAGGGAGTTCACAAGACTTGCTGATATTCTGGGGTAGTATTTCAGTGATTATACTGAGACTTTTCATGGCTGATTTCACTGCTTGTGGTATTTCTCATAACCTTAGTTTCTGGTTTGGTTAGATGATGTACTTAAATGCCTTTGAAGGCAGAAATTGGATTCTCTCTCCTTGGCCCCACTAAGTATAAACTGATAGTGAAATTTAGAATAAGTATTAGTCATACAGATTTGGGAGGGTTTTTTTTTTTAAGTTTCCTAAAGGTTTGTGTGACCTTTCTAAATCTCTAAATGCTTATGTTTAAAGGAATAGATTTTACTTTATTCAATTGTAATAGCTCATTAAAGAAATAAAATATCAGAAATAAATGAAATGTGCTAATATAATGTAGTGTGACGGCTTCCTCTCATGAAAATTGTAGGTTTGGTAAATGGTCACATGCATTTTTCGTAATATTGAGTAAGGTGAGGAACTTAAACTAATGCTCAGGTAATTGGGTGTTGTTGACATTACACAAGTGCCAAATATCAAGCAGGTCTTCTAAAAGCTGTAAAATTATTACAAGTCCCCGAGTACTGAGAACCCTAAAAATTCAGGCCGTTTATCCATATTTGGAGTAAGATGATTAATTTTCATTGCCATATTTGAAGTTTTTGATAATGCAGGAAGTTATTTTTAAGATATAAACATTATTTTTCAGATCTAGATTTTCTAGTTATATGTTAATCACAGATTAATTATGTTTTAGTCAGTTTACTTTTTGTTTTTTGAAGCTAAACAGGGTAATTTGTGAGACTGGAGATTGCAGAGAGCAAGAATTTAGGGACCACAATGGAAACTGCATCCTCTGCAAACAATGTGGACCTGGAATGGAACTCTCAAAGGTAAGCAAATCATGCTTTCTTGAATTTACTGTGTTTCCAATAAGTGCTTTTTTGCATGTGGTTAAAACAACAGGTATCCATGTTTATGTGGAAATACTTTTTTATGGTTTTGGCTTTAGAATCTTTTTCAGTTTTTCAAGTACGATATCGCCAGTTCTCTTTATGCTCAGTTCAGAAAACGAGATGCCATTAATTAAGTAGGCAGTGCTATTAGATGGTTTGGATATGGGCTTTCAAAATTGTTTTTTAAAAGGTGAGCTAGTGCTGCAAAGAGGCAGGGGGAACACTTCCAAGGAGTTAAGACTGACAGTATATTGTAGAGGAGTATGGAAATAATTAATTTCAAACTAGTGATTGGTACAGACCAAATAATGGGTAGGGCTTGATTTTTATAATGCAGACTTTCAGATTCATTTCTGGATTTTAGTTGAAATTGCCAATGTAGACAGTATTTAAGTATTTTCTATACAACAACTTGTCCTAACAGAATGGCTTATAATAAAAATGAGGGCATAAGCACGTAAATACAGAATCGGATTCAAATGAGAACTGAAATATTTCTTTAGAACAAGTAAGAGATAGGTGATTGTTCCAATTTTACCACCTCAGTGGTGCAGTACTTTGGGAAGCCAGATTCAAGTTGATTTCTTTGTTTTGCAGCTTATTAAAAACGCTATAAACCTGATCTAGATCTTTACACAGTGTTAAGTAACAGAGGAGGTTAAGGCCAGAAAAATAGATGGTAATGTGTAGAAAGCACATAAGAAGTCCTTGTTAATATCGTAGAGAATGAAAGATCATTATCTTGGGTCTTATGTAAATGTCTTTCCATTTAGAATAATTGCATTTCTTCCAGAAGAAAATCTCCATAAAAGTTCTGGAATTAGCAGCTTTTTCAGGAGTGCAGAAGTGAATCAAAGGCGATGAATGGTGACTAAGGTTACGGATTTGGGTTCAGTGCAACTAGAAAGTTAACTTGGCAAAATTTACAGTAATTTATGAAGTCTGAACGCAAGTCTTGAGAGGGATCTTAGTTGCTTTGAGCACAGAGGAAAGTAGGTACTGTGTATGAGCAAAGTTAGAGAACAATAAAGGAAGGTATAGCTGAAATGAGAGGGAGAGAGGGTTATGGTGGGATCATTAACTCTGTCACCAGAGGTAATAGAGAACAGAACGAGCATGAGTGATGGGGAGGCTGGATGTTTTGGGGGAGCAGGTATATCGTGCTGGAGGAGTGAAGAAGGTCTTCCTGGACCTCAGTAAAGTCTTTGACACAGTTTCTCACAGCATTCTGCTTCAGAAACTGTCAGCCTCTGGCCTGGACAGGCACACACTCTCCTGGGTGGAAAACTGGTTGCTTGGCTGGGCCCAGAGAGAGGTGCTTAATGGTGTTAAATCCAGCTGGAGGCTAGTTACAAGTGGAGATCCCCAGGGCTCAGTCCTGGGTCCAGTCCTGTTCAATGTCTTTATCAGTGATCTGGATGAAGGCATTGAGTGCACCCTTAGCAAGTTTGCAGATGACACCAAGCTGGGTGGAAGTGTGGATCTGCTGGTGGGTCGGGAGGCTCTGCAAAGGGACCTGAACAGGCTGGACCGCTGGGCAGAGTCCAGTGGTATGCTGGGTCCTGCACTTGGGGCGCAACAATCCTGTGCAGTGTTACAGAGTAGGAGAAGTCTGTCTAGAAAGCTGCCTGGAGGAGAAGGACCTGGGGGTGTTGGTTGACAGCGACTGAACATGAGCCAGCAGTGTGCCCAGGTGGCCAAAAAGGCCAATGGCATCTTGGCTTGGAACAGAAACAGTGTGACCAGCAGTTCCAGGGAGGTTATTCTCCCTCTGTACTCTGCACTGGTGAGACTTCAAATACTGTGTTCAGTTCTGGGCCCCTCACCTCAAGATGGATGTTGAGGCTCTGGAGCAAGTCCAGAGAAGAGCAACAAAGCTGGTGAAGGGGCTGGAGAACAGGCCTTATGAGGAACAGCTGAGAGAGCTGGGGTTGTTTAGCCTGGAGAAGAGGAGGCTGAGGGGAGACCTCATTGCTCTCTATAACTACCTGAAAGGAGGTTGTGGAGAGGAGGGTGCTGGCCCCTTCTCCCAAGTGACAGGGGGCAGGATGAGAGGGAATGGCCATAAGCTCCGCCAGGGGAGATTTAGGCTGGACATTAGGAAAAAAAATTTCACAGAAAGGGTCATTGGGCACTGGAACAGTCTGCCCAGGGAGGTGGTTGTTTCACCTTCCCTGGAGGTGTTTAAGGCACGGGTGGACGAGGTGCTAAGGGGCATGGTTTAGTGTTTGATAGGAATGGTTGGACTCGATGATCCGGTGGGTCTCTTCTAACCTGGTTATTCTATGATTCTATGATTGACTTATTTATATTATGTGAGGATTTCATAATACCTTTCTAAGTTAGGGAAGTCTTGTTACTTTTTCTTCATTTATACATGAGACACTGGCATAGAAATCAATCTGCCCCTTGTAATGCAGGAAGTGTTAGGTGAAACAGAGAAGATAGAGGCCACAGAGAGAAACAAGAGGCTGGAAGCACTCTGTTCAACAGATGCCACGTGGACAGGACAAGAGGCAATGGAGACAAGTTGTACCAGGAGAAAAGTTTTTATCTCTATAAGAATGAAATTTTCTACAGAGAGAACCGCCTCCCCAGGAATGTGGTAGAGTTTGCATCACTGGTGGGTTTTAGGACATAACTGGACAGGTTGCTAGATCATCTCATATCAGCTCCATGTCCTGTGAAAGTCTGAACTAGATGTTCTTTCAGGGTTCATTCCTCCTTGCCCTTTACTGCAATTCTATGATGAGTGATTTTTGGTAGCAAATCAGTGCTCAGTCTGCTTTATTGGCCTTCCTGTTTGCATAGATAAACAACTTCAGACAGCCTTTATTGCATAAAACAGAACAAAAAAAGATGAAAACTCATGGCCTTATTTCATGTAACTATTTCCAAATCTAGACTATTCTTCTTAGCTTCTGCTGTTGCAGTTCAGTGGGGCACTCCTTTTCAAGAATGTTTTTACAGTAATTCTTTACTTCTTAAAAATAAGAATAAATAGTACACTCTCAACTTTTCCTTTCTGATTCCCTATCAAGTGTTCTAACAGCAGTGCTGCAGATGTTGCCTTAACTAGAACTAAAATCCATTGATCGTTTAAGTTTATATTATTTTTTAATAAAGTACTCCTAATATTGCCATCATAAGAAGGCCAGCATTGTTATTGTATCAATAACAATCCATGAATGGAGTTAAATCCAGCTGGTGGCCAGTCACCAGCAGTGACTGTGCTGGGACTCAATGCTGGAGCCAGTTCTGTTTAATGTTTATCTGTGATCTGGATGAGGAGATCAAGTGCACCCTCAATAAGTTTGCAGATGACACCATGTTGGGCGGGTGTGTTGATCTGCTAAAAATATATGCTATTCGGCAAGGCCATATACTCAAAGGTATTACTGAAACTTCATTTCCCATAACCAGTGCCACAGCCTGTTGTATGACCTCACATCAATTAAAAGTGTCTTAATAGCTGGAGGACTTTCTTGAGGATACCCAAATATTCTTGTAATCATCATGGCCTGAGTGGAAAATCTCTCTGCTGTACCATTTAGGGATTTACATAGGTTGTGGATAATCAGTGGAACTGGAAACAAATTCTAAAATGTACTTGCAGATTGAAATCTTAATAATGCCTGAAAGCATTTTTTAAATGAAATTTGAGGTTATTTTAATTGAAAGAATGTTTAAAATCTAATTTACTGTTCATTTACTTTCTGCGTTGTATTCAGCTTTAAGGGAAAAACCGTACCACTTAACTCCCTTTACAGTCTGCTCTACTTTGGGTGGTTCTGTCTGAATTAGCATTTGGGTAGTGTATGCTGAAAGAAACTGTTAACCTTGCTGAGGTACTACTTTAAGAGGTGTCTGTGTTATTGTACACTTTTAGTATTTTTAACTTGAAACAAAGTTATGAGTTTAGTTGACTAGTTTGCTGCAGATTCCTAGGTGGCCTTGACCAGTCATCTTACTTGATACCCTAGTGAAACCCACTTCTGAACAAAGTTGTTCTGGGGAATACATATTCTAAAGGTAATGAGATGTCACAATACTGTGATAGTGAAAGCTGTATAAACATCAAGAAAATAAAAATGCATTTGAATTTTGAGGATTTCTTAAAAATTAATGTGGTTTTCTGAATTAGCGTTTGGGTTTTCATGGTTGTTACTGCATACCATTTGAGAAAGAAATTTTTCATTAAGGTTACTTGGTATCCTCGATGGTAGCACTGAGAAGGGGGAATGGAAAGGGGAGAGTGGGCTAAGTGTTCTTTATGGTGCACTTCACAATAGGAGAAGTAAATATAGCGTATATTTATCCGTTCTTCTTTTCTGGCACAAAAAAAATATTTATATATATTTTTTTTTTTTTAAGTCTGCCTAACCGAGGTTAGAACTCTCTCTTTTCTGTGGTCCTTATGTGAACTGCCATGGGAGATGAGCCCTATTTTAAAAATATGAGTGGGTGGATAGAAGGGATGAGGGGAGCTGGGAACTACTTAGATCTTATGAGCCATATAACTTGACAGCTTCATAAATAGACCACTAAGAAAACTGGTGCACATCGGGTTTGCACATGTACTGATAAAAGACGTACAGTCGATTGTTTGTATCTTTGCTGGACTGCTAAATTATAAAGTTCAGGATTTCAAAGGGTTTGAATCCATTGTCTAAAGCATGTCCTTCAGTTTTGGGACTGTGGTTAATTATGAGTACAGATCTGTTTGAAGTTCTGCCTGGTTTACAAGCTTAAATATTTATTTGCACCTGCCAGGCAGTTACCTACCTCAAATATTATGTGAACATAAAAAGCATATGCATAAAGTTATTGTTGTTATGGATTATATCTGCAGAATTCCTGGCAAGGACTTGGAAGCCATGTTTGAAAAGACATAGGAATGTAAATACTTCGGGCAGAAGGTTTCTTTATATTATATCCACCATTTTTGTAGCTTTAAAGTAAACCATTTTATGTTACCACCGAGATGTGTCCATAACATCCAGCTATAGCAAAGCATATCTGATAGAGCTACAGTTTACTCAAGCTTTGGTAGTTTGGGCCAGTGAGTTGAAGACATTTAAATCTAATTTTATTTCCTGGTATTTGCTTGTTTTTGATCAGAAACTTCAAAGTTAGTCTGGAAAGGAAAACTTATAATTAAGTTAATTTAAACCTTATATTTGAAAGTTTGCTAGGACTTGGGAGGAACTGATTCTGTGTGATTTATTGAGATCTGAATATACATGATTTGTCGGAGCTATATAATATATCCTATAATACTACTATTTGGATGATCTAAGAAGAAAGAGTAAAGAGTAGGTATTTAGAAAGAATGTATTAAGGAATGATGAGCTTAAATGAAAAAGTTTATTTAGACTTAGGAAAAACAAAATTACCTAACATAAGCTAGTCTAGTTACAGTTCCTGGTGATAATTTTTGTATACAACCTTAAAATTGCATAAACTAAATTGTGTGTAAAACTAAGCACAGTGAGGTAATTTTAGGTGATGTAAATTAGAACTACCAGAGCCTCTGCTGTTTTGACATTGATTCCTAGCTGAAACTGGTAGGTTTGAAACAAAATGTATGCGATGTTCTATATCTAGAGTGAATTTTTTAAAAAGAAATATTTTTATCTCCTTTGGCTTACAAGTTTTACTGGAGTCAGTATCTCACAGGGGGAGCTTCCTGTACGGTGTGTGGAACTATAGTATGGGTTTTGTTGTTGCTACTGCCTGCAATGATATGTTCCTTAATCTGAATAATCGTCAGTAGTGAGAAATGACACTTAAGCTAAAAACACAAAACAAAATTAAAACTTATTTTTTAATTCCTGGCTCTAAAGATCAAGGAAGGAAGCTACATATAGTGTCTGTTTGTAGTTACTTTCTTAAAATTGTTCATTTTCTCTGTGCCTGAGTGCTTGCTCTTCTTCAGAAGGGAAATGGAAAATTCTTAGAATGTTCAGTAAAAGGCATAGAATCATAGAATAACCAGGTTGGAAGAGACTCACCGGATCATCGAGTCCAGCCATTCCTATCAAACACTAAACCATCTGAAGTTGTTTATTGTTGCTCTGTCATTGCAAACTAAAGAGACTATAAAGTATGTATTGTTCAATTCCATCACAGAGCTTGTTCTGTGGATGCTTTCAGTGCAAAACCTTGGAGAATCCCAAGGGCATTTCAAAGCTTTTTTTACTGCAGCAGATTTGCTTAGGTGGGTGAACTTGGAAAAAGTTGTTTATATGCAGTAAACATGCTTGCATTATGGAGGAAACTGGTGGAAACCTCTCAAGTTGACCTATTTGAGGATTTCCTGCGGTTTTCCTACTGGGAAGGTGCCCTGTTCTTCCACTGAGACCACATACAGGAGGAGATCACTGCATTATTTGTTGTATTGCTCTTGCTGTTTTGCAGTGTTACTAATGCATCAAAGCTAGCTCCTAGATACTGGAGAAATTTAATAGGATATTCAGATGAGAAGAGAACAACAACTCTTAGTAACTTAATAACTCTAAGAAATAATGATATAAAAATAAAACAGATTGGTAGTTCTTAATAGAATTCACTCCCTGAGGTATTACACATTGTTGATGTGTTTCTTTTTACAGCCTATCAGTTTTATTAGATGTCCTTTTGCAAATGAATGGAAATTATTTCTTTAAAAGCTAAATTTGGGATAAATAACCAGCCATAATGATATAGTAAAGTATGCCTCCTTGTGATCCACACAACTATTAAGCTTTCCCAGCTATTTATAAACTGTTAGAACTGGAGCAGATAGTTTCTGAAGTTGTTAGTGGCCAAGCAACATTTCATGCCTAGCTGATGGTCATTAAACAACTCTCGTGTATTTGGTAACAGACATTCTAAACCTTTGAAGATCTGTGCACTCTCCTTGGCAATTAACTTTATTCACCTTAACTATGAACCTTAATATCAAAGTGCTTCTTTGCTGTTTTTGTAACTGAGTAAGTGCCTTTATACTTCCCTTGTCTTGCTTTCAAATGACAGACCTAATTAAAAAACAGACAGCTCAATAATTCTGCCATAAGCTAGTAATAATGAAACTGTGGGAGTCCTTGAAGCCCTTTATCATTCAAATACACAGTGGTTTCATGAATAAAGTGGATGACTAAGTATTACTTATAGAAGTAAGGGAGATTATTAGCAGTGGAAGACACATTTGAACTTGCTGAAAGGATAGCTTTTGTCTCTAGAAAGACCTATTCTCTGTAATAATTACACTAGATCTTCATTTTTATCCCAGCATTCTGTTCTTGTTCACAAATTCAGTAACTGAATAGCTTGCTATTGCTTGTTAATCCCTACAGGAATGCGGCTTTGGGTATGGGGAGGATGCACAGTGCATGACATGCAGGCCAAACAGATTCAAGGAAGACTGGGGCTTTCAGAAGTGCAAACCTTGTCTGGATTGTGCGTTAGTGAACCGGTTTCAGAAGGCGAACTGTTCTGCCACCAGCAATGCTCTATGTGGAGACTGTTTACCAGGGTAAGTCCGTTTCTGGAGATGAGACTTGAACAAATTCGAAACTAATTTGCATTAACATTTGCTTGTTCATGTTTTTCAGGTAAATGTATTCTTTATGTATGTATGAAGTTCCTTGGTTCTAATCATGGCCTTGCCAATATTTTTATTTATGACCTGAGCACATAATTTCAGAATTGCTATCTTATTATCAAACTGTTTTTTATAGATGAGATAATTTACTTACTTGATCTATGAGAGTGTTGTTTATACAGTGCCTGAGCAAAATACTTAAAAATACTAAGTGTTACTGGTGAGTTACTTTGTTGTTCTAAAGAACTAACATTTGGAAACAGACAGTTACCTTCTTGAAGACAGATCACGTTATTTGCTTCCTTCCCCTCCTTAGGTTTGTGCCTAATAAGTCTCGTGCACATATATTTTTAAGTCAGAAGTGGCTGTTGTTTATGGTCCTAAATTTCCTTCCCCATATTGGTAAAGTCATAGAGCATGAACTTATCTGAGAGTCATAGTGGATCTGAAGGAATTGTTGTGAAACAAATTAACAGTGTGGAGACTCCCTGAAAGACCTGTGCTTAGTTTGTTGTCCAGTCACCCCAGAAGTCTGTTGTTAATCCTCTCTGTTTTTTAGTATTAAGTGCTAAGGTCTATAAAAGGCTGCTTTTCACATTGTGGCTAAGTTTCATTATTATAAATACCCACCAAAGCCATTTCTGATACTTTTTTGAATTATGGATTGGTAGTTTGATAGAAGTAGATTATGAGAACTGATTTGCAATTGTAATTGTATTTTTTACAATAGCCTTTGTATTTTCAGGGTATATATTTTAGAGATGCTTGAATGTTCATACCTTTGTTTCCTATGTATCTCAGCCATTTTGTTTTATTTATTTTACTTTTTTTGAACGCCAGCTGTCAAAGACTTGAACTTGTTGAAGATAATACAGTTAATTACTCTCCAGGCAGAAGTGATGTCTTTTAATTTAAAAACACTTAATAAAGCTTTAGTAACTAATGTTAGTTTAAATCACAGTATAAGAAACTGCAGCCTGATATGTTAGATGTTACTCACAACCACTTTTGATACTACCTGCAGCCACGTGGTGGATGGATTTATGCTCTTATTGCATATTAATATATATGTGTTGTAGAGCGTATTTCACTGTCAGCAGATTTTCTTCTCATTGTGTAAACAAAATCAGCTACATTTTGGAAGACAAGAACAAAAATTGAAGCTAGAATGAAATACGAATTAAGGGTAAATTTAAACTGGGGGACCTGGGAATGCTTCTCAGCTCTCATTTTACTACATAACACAAATAAACATCTAGAATACTACTTCCACAACCTGCTTTTACTGGCAGCAAAGTTGGAAACATGAGGAGGGAGGGAGTCATGGCTAGGGGAGTTGCAGGTCATCTGGTCTGGTTGTTTGGGGGAACAGAACAGTAGAACACACCACTCCTCATACTTGTTCATCAGTTTAGATGCTGCATAAGTGAATGGAGGATGTAGCTAGCAAACCCAAATGATTTAGCTAATGTTTTACCTCTCGGCAATATTATTTCTGTTTTGTAGGAGTTTCCAAAATACCATTCCCTATTGTTCAGCTTCAAAACATTACAGTAGGCATGTCAGCTAAAACCAAATATTAACACATTTCATTTGGTGTGTATGATCACAGTGGCCCCTTCAGTCTTACAGACTGTTTCTGTTCACATTGTTAAAGTATGGGTTTCCTGAGCAGTTGGAAAGCTGTTTACTTTAGCTGATACAGTCTTCGTACTTTAATGGCATTCATAATGTAACATCAGCAGAGTTCAGTGCCTTTTATGTAATGTGCCAATGCCTCTACAGTTAACACTTAATTCACATACTCGTCCTGAACAGACTGCGGCTGTTGGTTCTAACTTAGTACTAATGACTGGCTGAAAGACAGGCCTACTTTATTAGGGAGCTGTTGTAGTTAAGTTCTTAAGAGGAAGTCATACTCTTGTAGAGATTTGAAATGTAACATTCAAGTTCTGGTTTTTCATTTGGTGCTACTCTTATTCTTTGATTTAGGAATGTGGGCTTCTATCTGTCACTGACTTCTCAAACATAAACTCAGTATTAAAGTTCTTGAAGAGCCTTTAAAATAAAATGTCTCCCTGGGTATGACAACCTTTTTTCTTTTTAATTTTTTTTTTGCGTTGAGTTCTTGAGGAACGAGTAGGTGGCTAGTTAGTTTGCTCCAGAGGTTTACATTATTGTTCACCTGTTTTCTGCTTGACTTATACTTCTGTTTGCAATATCCAGTTTTTCATACCTTGAAATGCTTGATATCTAGAATGTCTGAAGCATTAATTTAAGTGATAATATGGAAACAAAATGGAGAAATGTGATCACTTTGTTCATGGTCCTTGCACATTATGATTTTCCTTGGTAGTGAAGGCCTTCCTGTATAGAGTAGGCAGAGTCAGAGAAGGATTTTTGGTCTGTTAGAATACAATTCTGAGTGATGTCCTTCTGTACAAGTACATAAATTAATCAATTCATGAGTAATTTTTACTTCCCTGAGCTAGAGGACGTCTGGGATTTTTAACTAAAAAGCACTGACATCTGGTCCATTATGTACTGTTAGTGGTGCTATTTGCTTTGTAATGTTGTGTTTCTTTTAGAGTTATACAGATTAATCAGTTCATTTTTTTAAATGTATAAAAAAACTTGCATATTGCAAGTTCATGATGCTTGCCTTGTATATTGTGATCTATGTGGAAAAAAGGATATTAGTTTCTGTCTGAAGTCTCCAGAATTGTTTATTTCTTATGTGAGTATTAAGATTATACTGAATATGCATTTGGTTTAACAAATTTCGAATTTTTCCTCAATTTACTTTATTCTGCTGCTGTGCTATTAAATAAAATCTACTGTACTTTTGTTTACTTTTATTTTGTTCTGTTTCCTAATCGTTTGCACTGGGACACAAATTGACAGAGGTTTGCAGTTATAGAGAATTTTATGGAAGCACTTGGTTGATCTGTGAGGAAAAAGTACTCATTTTGATTAAATGTTTTCTTTCCTTTGTCATCTAGGTTTTATAGAAAGACTAAGCTTGGCGGCTTTCAAGACATGGAGTGTGTTCCTTGTGGTGATCCTCCTCCTCCCTATGAGCCTCACTGTAAGTGCAAAGTTCCTCCTGTTGGAGTGGGATTAACTTTTGCTTTAGAATGTTTTCTGTTTTAATTTGTAAAACTGACAAAAAAATGACAGTCACAGTTGTGAATAATTCTTTTAAAGGCCCATTTTCTTGTTAGTAAATTGTTTTGTTAACACATTTCAGCAGGCTTAGATCTGTTATTGCAAAATTCCCTCATATGACCAGTCACCTCAGGATAAACATTCCTATCACACCACAGGTTTAGGAAGCCATTTTAATTTCTGTTTTGTATAAATGCCAAAAGAAAGGTAACCTCTGCCTACTATCTGGTAGGCCTCAGTGAGTATTAATTCCTTCCTGATGCCTGAAAGGGTTAATTTGTTGATACCTTTAAAAATAACTTTTGTACTAATGTTACAGCAAGGGAGAACAATATAAATAAATATCTTTTATAGCACTATATATACCACTACTCTGATCTCATGATACCCCACCTGGAGTATTGTCTAGTTCAGGAATCCCCAACATAAGAAGGATATGGAACTGTTGGAATGGGTCCAGAGGGCTGGAGCACCTCCAATATGAGGGCAGGCTGAGAGAGTTGGGGTTGTTCAAGTTGGGGTTGTTGTCTAAGGAGACCTTATAGCAACCTTCCAGTACCTGAAGGGGGCTGAAAGAAAGCTGGGGAGGGACTGTTTGCATGGGCATGTAGTGATAGGACTAGGGGGAATTGCTATAAAATGGAGGAGGAAGATTTAGACTAGACATTATGAAGAAATTTTTAACGATGAGGGTGGTGAAACACTAGCAGAGGTTGCCCAGGGAAGTTGTGGCTGCCCCATCCTTGGAAGTTCTCAGGGCCAGGTTAGATGGGGCCTTGAGCAGTCTCATCTAGTGGGAGGTGTCTGCATTGGAACTTGATGATGTTTAAGGTCCCTCCCAACCTAAACCATTCTATGAAAATAAATTCAAATATTTTCAAGTAGTTTAGACAACATTATATCTTAAAAGTGTTGATAGAAAGCATGTTCTTTGTAGCAAACGCTATGGGGTTTGATGCCAGAATGAAATGCTGATCTTGAGCTACTGGAGCAAATAACTTCAAATACAATGAATTACAGAAGATACCTGCTCTCCTCAACCAGACAGCAAAGCCCCAGATACCCCTGGTGAACGAGTACCATGTGCTGCAGGTGGAACCCAATCCTGAGGATGAGGATGATGGCTCCCACAGCCTAGAATCTTTCCCTAGGCCACACCATCCTCAAAAAAGATAAAAACATCCTCCATTAAGAAGGTGATTGTTGTAGGGGACTCCCTACTAAAAGGAATGGAGGGACCCATTTGCAGACCAGACCCGCTCCACAGAGAGGTCTGCTGCCTACCAGGGGCATCAGTGAAGGAGGTAGCTAGAAAACTTCCTTCCCTGGTCCACGAGACAGACTACTATCCTCTGACAGTAGTCCAAACTAAACTGGTAATGATGATTTAGTAAACAAAAGGACTAAAGCCATCAAGAAAGACTTCAGGGCCATTGGGAAAATGATGGAGGGCTCTGGGGCACAAATAGTATTCTGCTCCATCCCAAGGCTAAATAGAGGGGAGCTGGAAGTCAGGAAGAAGAATTCACTTAATGCCTGGCTCCGAGCCTCGTGTGAGGAGAGGGGCTTTGGCTTCTTTGATCATGGGGTGGCTCACGCACCCCATTGGCCTTGTTACTAAGGATGGGACACGTGTGTCTCCTAGGGAGGCTAAAGCCCTTGCTAAAAACCTAGCTAGGCTCATAAACCGAGCTTTAACTAGATGTGAAGGGGGAGGGGGTTGAGACCAAGCTAGACAGGAGCGAGCCTGGACGTGGGGCACTGGTGATTCAGAGTGAGTGTGCTGCTTAGGACCACCAGTACATCACTGCACAGAAAGTGGGGGTGAACACATCTGGGGGTGGTAAGGGAGATACAGGCACTCTGGCACTAGCTACTCCAGTTACCAGGCAAATGGGAACAAACTCTGTTCCCTCTAAGAGGGCTGAAGGATCAGCAGCTCAGCTGAAGTGCATTTACACCAATGCACACAGCATGGGTAATAAGAAGGAAGAGCTAGAAGCTGTCGTAGGGCAAGGAGCCTACGATGTGGTTGACATCACAGAAATGTGGTGGGATGACTCATATTACTGGAGTGCAGCTATGGTGGGGTACAAACTCTTCAGGCGGAACAGGAAAGGAAGGAGAGGAGGTGGGGTAGCCCTCTTTGTAAGAGAGGACTTGGACACTGTTGAGATGGATTGTGGCGATGAGGAGATTGAGTGCCTGTGGGTTAAAATCAGAGGAGCCCATAAGAAGGTAGATTTTGTGATGGGAGTCTGTTACAGGCCACCCAGCCAAGGAGAAGCAGCTGATGAGCTCTTCTATAAACAGCTGGGGTTAATCTTCTAGATCAGTCCCTCTCGTTCTTGTGGGAGACTTCAGTCTTCCCGATATCTGCTGGAAGTACAACAGAGCAGAAAGGAAGCAGTCTAGGAGGTTCCTGGAGTGCATGCAAGATAAATTCCTTGCACAGCTGGTGAATGAACCAACAAGGGAAGGTGCCCTCCTGGACCTGCTGTTTGTGAACAGAGAAGGCCTTGTGGGGGATGTGGCAGTAGGAGGACACCTAGGATAAAGCAATCATGAGATGATAGGGTTTTCTGTTCTAGGCAAAGTGAAGAGGGTGGTTAGCAGGACAGTAACAATTTCTGGAGGGCAGACTTTGAACTCTTCAGAAGGCTGGTTAGCAAAGTCTTATGGGGGACAGTGCTTAAGGGCAAGGGAGCCCATGAGGGCTGGGAGCTCTTCAAAAAGGAAATCCTAACAGCTCATGAGAAAGCCATCCCCATGTTCCGGAAAAAAAGCCGGCAGGGGAAAAAAACAGCTTGGTTGGACAGTGTGATCTTGAGTGATATCAAGAAGAGGAGGAATGTTTATGGGCTCTGGAAGAGGGGACAGGCCTCTTGGGTGGTTTACAGGAGGGAAGTGGGATTAGGTAGAGAAAAAATCAGAAGGGTTAAGGCTCAACTAGAAATCTTTCTATAAATATATAAATAATAAAAAGAAGACTAGGGAGACCATACAGTCTTGGATGCAGAAGGAACAACAGTGACAGGGGACAAGGAAAAGGCTGAGGTACTTAATGCCTTCTTTGCTGCAGTCTTTAATTGTAAAGAAAGTTGTTCCCTCTGTGTACAAACCCAGGAGCTAGAGGAGCAAAATGAGGTTCCCACGGTCCAAGAGGAGGTGGTTAGAGCCCTGCTAGCCCGACTAGACACCCACAAGTCTATGAGGCCGGATAGGATCCACCCAAGGGTATTGAAGGAGCTAGCGGATGTTATGGCCAAACCCTTTTCCATCGTCTTCCAACAGTCCTGGAAGGCTGGGAAAGTTCCACTGGACTGGAGGCTGGCTGATGTTGTGCCCATCTACAAGAAGGGTTGCAGGGAGGATCCAGGGAACTACAGGCCTGTCAGTCTGACCTCAGTTCCAGGGAAAGTCATGGAACAGGTGATCCTGAGTGCTATCATAAAGCACATGCAAGAGAACCAGGTGATCAGGCCCAGTCAACACGGGTTCACAAAAGGCAGGTCTGGCCAAACTAACCTGATCGCCTTCTGTGATAAAGTGACTCGGCTACTGGACGAGGGAAAGGCTGTGGATGTATCTTCCTGGACTTCAGTAAAGCTTTTTACACAGTTTCTCATAGCATTCTGCTACGGGAACTGTCAGCCTCTGGCCTGGACAGGCGCACACTCTCCTTGGTGGAAAACTGGCTGGAAGGCCGGGCCCAGAGAGTGGTGGGAAATGGTGTTAAATCCAGCAGGAGGCCAGTTACAAGTTGGATTCCCTAGGGCTCAGTGCTGGGTCCAGCCCTGTTCAATGTCTTATCAATAACCTGGATGAAGGCATCGAGCACACCCTTAGCAAGTTTGCAGACGACACTAATGTGGGTGGAAGTGTGGATCTCATGGAGGGTCGGGAGGTTCTGCAAAGGGATCTGAACAGGCTGGACAGCTGGGCAGAGTCCAAACCAAATGCCAGGTCCTGCACTTGGGGCACAACAACCCTGTGCAGTGCTACAGACTAGGAAAAGTCTGCCTAGAAAGCTGCCAGGAGGAGAAGGACCTGGGGATGTTGGTTGACAGCGACTGAACATGAGCCAGCAGTGTGCCCAGGTGGCCAAGAAGGCCAGTGGCATCTTGACTTGGATCAGAAACAGCGTGACTAGCAGTTCCTGGGAGGTTATTCTCCCTCTGTACTCTGCACTGGTGAGACTTCAAATACTGTGTTCAGTTCTGGGCCCCTCACCTCAAGATGGATGTTGAGGCTCTGGAGCGAGTCCAGAGAAGAGCAACAAAGCTGGTGAAGGGGCTGGAGAACAGGCCTTATGAGGAACAGCTGAGAGAGCTGGGGTTGTTTAGCCTGGAGAAGAGGAGGCTGAGGGGAGACCTCATTGCTCTCTATAACTACCTGAAAGGAGGTTGTGGAGAGGAGGGTGCTGGCCCCTTCTCCCAAGTGACAGGGGGCAGGATGAGAGGGAATGGCCATAAGCTCCGCCAGGGGAGATTTAGGCTGGACATTAGGAAAAAAAATTTCACAGAAAGGGTCATTGGGCACTGGAACAGGCTGCCCAGGGAGGTGGTTGTTTCACCTTCCCTGGAGGTGTTTAAGGCACGGGTGGACGAGGTGCTAAGGGGCATGGTTTAGTGTTTGATAGGAATGGTTGGACTCGATGATCCGGTGGGTCTCTTCCAATCTGGTTATTCTATGATTCCATGATTCTAGACAGTCTGTACCCAAACAGGTCATTTCATATGTACATTTGTTTTTAATCCTCCCAGTTGATCAAACAAAGTATTATCCCCTTCATTTGTTTTTACTCGTTTTATTAATCTATTAAAAAAGTTAGTGAAATCTGAAATGCAACAGTATTATTCTGATGTAGGATCTCTAACTTGTAAATTCATTTAATGCATTTTTTTTCCTGTTCTTTGTTCCCTTCTTCTAAGAAAACACACTGTTCAAACATAAATTCTGTCCTCTTACTCAATGGAAGATGGAGAAGAATAAATTACCTCCTTTATGTTTCTGCTTTTGCTGTACTTAGTGACTTATATCTCTATTTTCATCTTTTCCAAAATCTGAATTTTAGAAGGTGGTGAATGAACAATTACCAAGTCTTCTAAATTAAGTCAGAATTGTTTAGTGATTTGGATTTCGTGACTGAACCAATGCTTGGGTCCTAATTTGATCATTAGGAAGATGCTACTAATTTTAAGTGAGCAACAGGCAATCCTGTGGAGAAGAGTGTTTTCTCATGCACAAGAGCACTGCAAGCTGCAGTGGTAAATCTAGAGTAGAGACAGTTTTGTTGTCTGATCTCATGGCTATGACAAAGCTTTTGACTAAATAGCAGAAATATTAACAGTTGCTTGTTTTGCATATTTCTGGTAGGAAGTTGTGAGAATTGAGAATTATTTCCAGCTTTTACAGAAGCAATAATAAAAGGTTTAAAATGTTATTTATTTACATACTTATCAACTATTAAAATCTTTAAATAATGTAAATCCAACCGCGCAGTATGATTACTGAATGTCACTGTGGTTTTCAGAAGGCTTTTGTACAGAATTTGTATTATATACTTCAGGTTTCTAACATAAGCTATCTCAGTTTAGGAGAGCGTACATGCCTTCTTCAGAGCAGCCTAGGTAATTGTTCTTATAATATTAAGTAAATATAATGAAATCTGACTGCATTTTGCCTAACATCAAATAGATGGGAATATTTCAGTTTTAAGACTAAAAAGAAACCATGATTCTGTGAGGAAGTGTAATAAACAGCATGTGAATGCAAGCTTTTTCCACCAAATGTGGAAAGTGTTTGCTGTTTATTTCAATAATTAATATATTTTGGTAGTTAGTGTGTTTAAGACTGCATTACTTGAATTTAAATGGAGACAGACCATTAGGTGTATGGGGCAAGTTTTCAGTGATCAGAGGACTAAGTTTGAATTATCTGCCTTTTTTATCCCTTCTTTCCACTGAAACAGAAAGTCAAATATTAGTGCAACTAACTCTTAAAAGAAAAGTTTAAATGTCCTGTTTCAATGAATTAATTGTCCTGTGAAGTGTGTGGTAATCTTTTGTTTGCTTAAGAATATAACCATAAAGGCACAGAGACCCACAGCCCCCTACTTAGACTAAAGGCTCATGTTAAAGCTGAGAAATGGATTCAATTTTTTTTTCAGCCCTAGTAGCAGTTGGTTATTACCTGGTTAGCTATAAATCCAAATACTTGCTTTTATCTTCTTTCTTTCTGTAGACATTTTAAAACAGATCTGGTTTAAATATTTACTCGTGGAAAAAAATGAGTTTGTGAAGTGCTAGAGGCAAAGTTGAAAGGATTCTTTAATGAACAAGTAAAGAGAGTATTGGAGGCCAGGAGAATTGCCATCACCTTTGTGTAAACTTTAGAGGGAACACAATGACTTAAGTATGTTTTTAGAATGTCAGAAAATTAAACACACAATGATATAGTTATAGTTTAATTTGCTTAGTATGGGTAAACAAACTGTAAATACCAATCCGATATATAGGGTTGGCATCTAAACATTAGGTTAGAAATGAAAGCATGCTTTTACAATTACTATTTACATTCACTTTCTAAACTGAAGACATCAGTTTTTCTCAACTGAATGACACAAAAGGAGTCCTTTGAACTGGGAACTATAGTGAAATCAAAGATGTAATTTCTGAAATAGATAAGCATACACTGTCCCAAACTAGTTTCTGTTCTGCAGAGAAACAGTGACATAGATACTGTTCAATGATTTTTTTTTTTCCCTCCACCACTCTAAGCTCACTCAGGACAGTGTTGTGCTGCCCCAGTGGTTACACTTAAACTGTTAATAAAACTATTCATTAAACAAGATTGTGAATGATATAAAAATAATTAAAATATCTCCCTTCTTTGGGTTATTTTTAAAATCTAATAAGATTTTTAACCCCAAAACACTTGTGGTGGCATAACGAAAGAAACATGTAAATGCTGGGATAAGGAGCAGAAGATATTAGAAAGACATTGCTTTCTTTGAGCTAGCATTATATTTTCAGGTAGTCTGTCTTAGCAAATAAACAAATCTCATCAGAAGCATAGAATTGTTTTGGTTGGAAAAGGCCTTCAAGATCATCAAGTCCAACCCTTAACCTAACACTGCCAAGTTCACCACTAAACCATGTGCCTAAGCAATTAGAAACTGTAGTCCTTATCTTCTTGTGGTCATAAGAAGTTGGCAGGTTAAAATTAAAGCAATAGTATTATTTTACCAACTTGGCTATGTCAGATATCCCTATAAGTGATTTCTGTTGCATTTTTCAATTCAAAATGCAGAACAGCGTCAGATTTACTAGAGTCCTTTAGCCTCTGGATGGACTTGCTACTAAGCAAAAAACACCTGAGAGTGTGAACTTTTTTCAGCTGTACTAGAAAAAAGTTCCTAGTGCTTCCACATTACTGTTTCTCGCTGCACCAGTCTGCAGTCAATGGTGTTCCCCCGTTACGTGAATTGTAGAATATTTTAGAATATTTTAGAATATTTCAGGATATTTTAGAGTTTGGCTGTATCGGTTAAATTGGAATAAGTTCTAGGGGTCAAGGAAGAGAGGAAATGAACACCCCAGTACCAAGAACATCTTGCAGCCAAACCACCACCAAAAGAACATCTTTGTCCGTCTTTTTTGTAATTATCTGCACAATTACATTAAAAAAAAAAAAAAAAAAAAGCACAGTATGTCCAGCCAAACTAATTTTTCTGTCTCCAGGACTACTTTTGCTTGTCTTCATGACATGGTGTGAGGAGCATGGGAAGCTTGGAGGGCGTCACAGGATGGGGGTGCGATACCATTCCACGTGAAGCTTGGGAAACTAACCTCTCTACGTGTTCCAGGAAATAAATGCATTCTTTGCTTCAATGAAGCAGAAATGTTTTGTTGAATAAGTCACAGCAGTGGAAATACCTACGGTGGCTATAACATCATGCGCATCTGAAATAAACATGCACTCAGGTCTAAAAATGCTACTTTTTTGCCATGTGCTGAGATACTGATTTTAGTGATAGTGGTTTCAAATATAACTAGAAAATAAACAGGTTTTACTGAGATGAGGAAAAAAAGTAAGGAATATAGCTTGTTGAGGCAAAATGCATGTAGGAGATCATAGTGAGAACATTGTATTTTCATGTAAGGCGTTCGTAACTTATCCACTTTAAATTTTGTTTCTTTAAGGAATTTCTACAATGCTTTGCCTTCACTAAGATAGGTTGCAAAGCTACCTTTACAGTTTTCTTCTGCAGATTTTTTTTGTTTGCTTCTGTATGTTTACAGAATTATTTTTCTGAGAATTCAGTGTAAGTGTCCTAAACTGCAGCTGAGTCTCACTCTTTAAATCTGCAAGTTATGTCATTTCACTAATGAAAGGTCTGTTTAAGGAATAAAATCTGGTGGTATTTCTTTCTTCCTTGTATTGAAAGTAGCTAGTATAGGAAAAGTAAGATTGGCATAAATTCGCTTATTTACCTTTACAAGCTTTGCAGTTTTGTGGACTTCTGTATGAATGGGATGGGTGTTTGGGGTATGCAAGTATAGTGATTCAGAACAAAGAAGGGAGAATGCTAGAAATAAGTCTGCAGGGGAACATTGAAGAGTGACGAAATATATGATTAAAAGTAAGGGCCAAGATGGGGGGTCTGGAAGCCTGCTGGCTACGTGTGTATCCTATAAAATGCTTTCACTAGTGGTGACAGACAACTCCCCATTGTCTCAGCCTTTGTGGAGTTTTTTTTTACATTATTTCATTAAACATAAATACAGCGTTTTAACTTCAGGGTAATCTTTGGATTACATTCTATTCCATATTAGTTTCTCTGTTTACATAGTGGAATTTTAATTGTATCACTTTCTTCTTTCTGTTTACAAATTTTGTGATTTGAAAGCTTTCAGAATCCATATGTTTTTGCAGCTGTTAAGTTTTTCTGTAATTTTTATTTAGTTGCTTTGTACAGTAAACTTTTATGTATTAACTAATACAAAATGACCTTCAAAGGTAGGCTGCTTGTCTGTATAGGAGGCAACTCTTGGCTGAAAGTATATAGCAAGTGAAACCATTCTTAATTATTTGGTTTTATTTGAACATATATATCCATCTTATTTCAGTATGTTTTCTGTCTTGGGGTTACGTCACAGCATCTGTCATAATCCTCTTTGCCATACTGGATGTTGTGATAGAAAGCAGATGGGATATCACATAAAACTTTCACAAAAGTCTTAAGAAGCGACAGCTAATTTAAATACAGCTAATAGCATTACTAGCCTATAAATATCCATACTATTTTATTACAGAGACATTAGCTTTCCTTTATCTCGTAACTGAAATGTATACTTCTGTAAAAATGTAGTACGTCAGACTGATATTTTCCATCTGTGACCTGATGGTAGAGTAAATTATCTACAGGAAGTCTGGAACAATTTTGGTCAGGTGTTTCAGAGACATGAGAATTGCTATTCATGTCTTATAAAATTTTATTACAATTTTATTCCTTTCACTCATCATAGATCAAAGAGTTAACCTAGGAAGCCTCAATGTTTTCACTTCTTTGTCCTTGATAATTGTGGTGATTCTGACCCATTGGGGAAAGAGTCATGTATGACATAGAGTTAAACAGCTTCTCTTCTTCCTTTTCTTTATGTTGGACTGCCCTTCTCAAACAACGTTGCAAACGTAGAGGGGCAGATGTTACCACTAAAAGTAGATATAATAGATCTGAAATGTTACTTAACGGAGAAGAAATTTATATTCATTGACTAGTTTAATCATGTTTCAAAACTCTGTCCTTGCCTAGGTCAGAGAATAGCCTTTGTTATATATGAATTCCCCTAATATTTTCACTAACTCTTGTTGTCTCTACCTCTCATTTTGGTTTCTGTATCTATAGAAGTGCTTCATTATGTAGTTTATTATCATTAAATATGTATTACAGTTAGTAGACAGAACTGGTCAGAAGTGTTTCCCTCATTTCTATCCACCATCCTCCCTACTCCTCCACAAAAGAAAAAAAAAAGCGCAGACTGGACCAAAACAAAGAAAAAAATTCCATAGAAGAAAATTTCGCCTAAAAATATTGAAATAACATTGCAAGGAGGTGCTACTCCCTAACCCAACAGAATTTCTCTGTGGCTGGCCAGGCACTTTACCAAGGAATCAAAATTTGGAAGCCAAAGCCCTTAGGTCTTTGCATCAGTCTTAACAGCTAGGCTTTTGCCCACTTTCTTGCACTATCCTTACACATTTTGTTCCATGAAGGTTTGTTTTATTTTAACAGAGGAAAATTTGGTTTATCAGAAAGATTTCCAATTGTGTGTCATATAGCTTAGAGCTGCAAAATTGTAGGAGTGTTCTATTGAGTTGATTCATTTACCGGTATCCTCTGTAGAACAGAGGTACTCAGTAGAATGTCTGCTCTATTAAATAAGATTTAGCATTTGACTCTGTACTAAAAGGATAATTACTTGAACAACTTCAGCAGTTCTAATGAGTGCTTGAAACTTTCTGATCTTAAAGTGACAATAAACAGGATCGCTTATTTTGTGCCTGCTGCCTCAAATCTAACTTAGATTTCTTTGCAGTGAAATTTTATTTCATGAAGTGAGTTTCAAGTAGCTCCATTCAAACTAGAAAATAAAAGAACTAGGCTTGTAGTGCATATTTTAGAAGTATGCTTAGTATAGGTAGCATTATCCTTGTCAAGTATTTAGAATTACTTAGGCTTAAATAACCAAATAGGCCAAGGATCCTGACTCCAAAATTGCATCATCAGCTGTCCTGCTTGACAGCTACCTATCTGTGCGAATGCTTAAAACCTTGAGAAACCTACAGTCATTCAGAGGCTACAGTCTCCAGGAATATTCCACTGATTCTGGGTCCAGTGGCTTGAACATAATTCAGCCTTAGATTAGGCCAAAAGTATTGTGGTTCATCTGCTTTCCCCTGATCGCTATGGAAGGAAATACAAATGCATGGACTAAGCAGTATCCAAGAGGTAATGAAGCTGGAATTCAAGGAGGCACCTAGGAAGTTCTCTTTACTCTTCAGTGGTCATCCCAAAGTATTTGCAACATTGAGCAGCTGTGTGCCCAGCTAGTACCAAGAAACCATCAGGATCTAAAAACTAATTAGTCTGACTTATCTCTGGACTATCTATTCCATGGTATCTTCTGATGCCATACTTGGCAGAGCGAGTTGGGATATTGGCTGAGTCCTTTTCTTGATAATTTCAGAGTCCAGAATTCTTCCTTACGTTGATTAACTGTGTGTTAGCTTCTTGTTCATACTGGTTGATTCTTACATCACACGTAGGTTCCCAGGATTGTATATTCAGCTTAAACAGCGCAGACCTTAGCACTGCAGGGCCTCTGCCTCTTGTGATCCTGATTTCATGCCTTACCAAATTACTAAGTCTGAATACAGCTTAATTATTTTAAGTTTTCTTACGACAATGATGTGTTCATAATTCCACCATTCTGACTACAACCCCAAGTGATGCTTAAATAATTAATTTCAATTTATTACTCATAGCTTTTGAAAAAGAGGGGAGAAGCGTATCTGTCATCTTTGCTGTTTGGATATGCTCATGAAAGCCTATATTGAACAGGAATTTGTTCAAATAGTTAAGAATTTAAGTTGTATTTTTGAAGTAAAGCTTAAGTTGTTAAGTTAGTGAATTTCAATTTAAATGATTATCTGACTAATAACTAAACTTTCCTCCCTACTTCCTGCTTTGTGTTTGTGTGAAGTACAGGTGACTAGGTCAGACTTTCTATTTCAATTATTCTGCTCTTTAATCTCAAATAATGGGCAGTCCTCTGAGAGTTTTCCTTCTCACTGCCTTTATATTACTAGATGTGTTAAGAATGACTAGTGAGTCCTTCCAGAAGGTCTGCTGATAACCTCAAATGGGAACTTAAAAAGTTCAATATGGCTCTGTAAAGTTTAGCAAAAGTCAATGCATTTAAAAAAAGAAGAAAGAAAAACACAAGCGGACAAAGGGTATGCCTTTGATATTTTCTTTTTCTCCCACCCCAAGAACCCTAAGAAGGAAGAAAAACATAAACAGATAAAAAGTTTCTTCCCCCACCTCCCTTTCCCAAGAAAAAATACAAAAAAAATATGATCACAGGAAGGAAAGTATGCCATACTCTTCCACAATTTGTTTTACAAGTAATGGACTAAAACTTAGGAATTCTAAATTCAAGTGTAACATCAGGAATGCATTCTAAAATATGACTTACTGAGCCAAAAAAGTTTAACACGGTTTCATGCACTATAATGAGTAATCTTGTACATCAAGGAATGAGTCTGTGTAAAAGAATCATTAAAAGAAATTTCTGCTGTATTAACTGGTGTGGGTTTTGTACCTTTTCATTCAGAAAAGTGTTGTCTTTTTTCCTTAATTATTTTATCTGTACTTCTATAATGAAAATATTTTTGAGCAGCTTAAAATACACAGTGTTCTTGAGATACCAATAAGTATATCTGTGGTATATGCAAGATCAGCGTACAGTTCACTAACACAGACTTTGCAGTAGCAGCGTAAAGCCAAACAAAACTGGGATGTAATGCATACTACTTGGTCGTATTCCTTCCTAGAGGCTCTACAGAAGGGTGTACATTGACTTTTCAAGGAAACTGTAAAACCTTTCCTTTTATTGCACATGGTAATTATAGTGTGTGATTTTTCTTTTGGCAAAATGTGGTTTGTTAGATTGATTTCACACATGTCATAACTAAGGCCATGTGAGGTGGATTGTGAAACTTTCTTCCGGATCAAAGTGTAGATAGGAAGTTCCACAGTGAGGAGTGTTTTTGAAGTAAAACCTGTCTGAGGTGGTACTTAATGGAAGAAGGAAGCTCAAACTGATACACAGACAGCAAAACCTACTTGTCTTTCAATAAATAACAATATTGTAACCTCATATCCTGGCTAGTTTCTTTATGTGGGTCTGAAAATAATACTCTTTGCTTTGGTTCAAGGGCAGTCATGTATATATACGTTTTATGCAAAATGCTATTGATGCTAGTATGTGATAAATAAGGAGGTAGAATACTCATTTCATTTCAACATGGCAGTTAAGGCTTTTTTACTTCTGAAAAGTTCACAGTTTACTGTCACTCTGCTAACAGACTCATGACTATCACTACTTCTGTTGCTAGCTGGTGAATGAAGGAAAGCAGCAGCTCTTCCAACAGCAAAAATACCAAACCAAATCAACTCTTACTAGTTCTGTTATGCTTTTAATTTGTGCAAGCTTGTGATGGTAATGCCAGTGGGATGCTGCTATGAGTTTTCCTCTTCCAGAATTGGTGGGCTTGTGTCCCACCCTTGTGCTGATTGACCCTCACAGATGTGCCTGGGTCTATAAGAGACTATCAAGTGGAAGTGGTTTTTTTCTCATAGTCAGATGTTTCCTGTCATTCTGTAGCCCTGTTGTTTAAGTTCTGAATTTATCTGGATTGAACTGATTTGGTTTTGTTGACTGAACAACTGTCAGAATGCTTGGTAGTTATCGGTGAGTGTGTGGATCATTTCTTTAGTGCCTGCATCATATTAGTCTCTGTATCTGTGAAAGAATTTTCCTACCTGGCACTTCAGCATTCTCTGGGGGGAAAGCCCTATTCCTTCCTGACCACTGAAGGCCAAGTTTCTGAGAACAGGTTATTTGTCTTTAGTTATTTTTATTATATATTTGAAAAGTACTGAGTGTTACCCATAGGTGTAATAGTTGTCGTTTCTGGCTGCTAAAAATAATTTCAGATTATAAATTCGTGTTATTGCAGACATCAGTGTTTTAAAGATCCAGCTATGTGATAAGATTAGAATGGTGTTTTCTTCAATTTCATTTTCTAAGTAAATGCAATAATGTTGTCATATATTGTCACTTCTAAATCCTCTTGACCTTGATCACCAATTCCTGCCCATGCTGACAGAGTAACAGTGACCTCAGATAAGGAATTTTCTGATATTACCAAAAAAAAAGTGATCTAGTAGTGAACAGGGAGCTACATTAGCATGCTTACAGAGAAGGTGGTAGCATAAGCTCCTACTCTATTCTTCAACAAAAGAAAATGTAGAGAAAGGGGAAATAATGGGTTTATGTATAATGACTGGAGGGAGATAGGAAAATTTGAATACTTGAGAAGATGATATCTTTTCCAGTTCAAAATTTCTAATACAAAATCCAGAAGATTACTGGTAGCAGTCCCTATAGTGCTGTTAGCACTATAAATCGTAAATGATGGGTCAGTGCTGGGGCCGCTTTGATAGGAATGGTTGGACTCGATGATCCGGTGGGTCTCTTCCAACCTGGTTATTCTGTGAGCCTGTGATTTTCAGAGTGAGTGAACAGATGTACTGTAAATTACTTCCATCATACAAATGAAAGTCATGGAATGAATTGGAAATGGAAATGTTTTTCAACGCTATTTGCTTATAATCTCTGAAAAAAATTGTATATAAAATATGTATGGTCATTATCCAGCAAAGTTTTAAGTAGGTGGTATGCGGTTGAGATGATATTTGACCAAACAGAACTACACTGGCATTTTAGTTTCAGCATGAGAACTGCACTAATTGTGTAATCCAGTTTTATCTACTAAAGCATATACTAATGTGTTTCAGAGACAACACAATATTCCAGTGGAAATCTCTTTGAAAATACAGTCCTCATTTTTTACTACAGTATAATGAAAAATGTATAGCTTGAAAGGAAAATGGAAATGTCAGCTTGTGATTTTAAAATAAATTGAATCAAATTTCATGTGTTTCATGAATTCACATCACAAGGTCATGCAGCTGTTATTTAGAGAGGACTTAAATGGTGCCATCTGGCCTTCTGAAAGTTGTATCAAATTAGTGCACAGTAACATATAGGGCAGATTTTGTATCTTTGTTCCAGCTAACAGCTGGCAACCTTATCTGCTCATCCCAGTATAATCTTCAGTTTGAATAGAAAACTACTTTTGAACTTGTACATCCTTCCCCACAGATGTCTGGAGCCTTGGTGATATGTTTCCTTTATGATTCCTTCTTAAATTAGGGAATTAATTGTTGCATTAAGAGTGAAGTTAAGGATTCATTGCCCGACAATGCAATTAATCCTTAAATAGCCATTTTAAGAATATGTTTTATATTAAAAAAATAGCTGAGAATGACCAAAATACTTGGTTTTGCATGTTTATTGTGTAGCAAAAATTCACTGTAGACCTCACTTCTTTAAGTAAAAAAATTCCTTAGTTTATAGCATGATGAAGTTTGCAATTGCAATTTTCACTTCTAGTTTGTTCATCTAAAATAGGAACAAGCCATTTGCTAGCATTTTTAGTTTTGTTTCTTGACACTGTTAGAGTTAGAAAGTGAAATTCTCATCTTAACTGCAGAGTATGAGAATTTCAATATGTTTTTGAAGCCAGTTTACCATACTTTTGTTTCTAGTAGTAACTTGTGCAACCTTTCATCTATGAGTCAATCCTGTAATTAGTATCCTTCTTTGCCAGAGGCATACTGCGTGTTTGTTTTAGGTACAGAATGTCTGCAAGAAATTTAACTTAATCATTGCTTTTTAATGTAAGAGTTGGTTAGCTCAATTACACTAGATTAAAGTGAACTTGAAATTCCTGAGTTACAAAGAGGGAGCTAATCGTTGACCTGTACTGAATAAGCGCTATTTCCTATGGGTTTTTTTTTATGTGTACTTACTAATGTGGTTAGCCCACTCTTGCAGTGGCTATAAGTAATTATCCGTTCGTTGTATGGAGTGGGTTTGTAAGGTTCTTATTTAACTTGGCCATTGGGTTGATCAAAGTTATTCTAGTATTGCATACATTGCAGTAAAGCTGCAAAACGTTTTTTTTTTCAGTTAACTTTTACTTTATTGTGTTTGGGGGTAATCTGGAAAAAAAATAGAGTACTAGTTACAGCTTTGCAATAATGCTTTTTGTTTGATGGTTTTTTTAGACATATTCTAATTACAGAAGCATGTGACTTTTTAAGTATAAGAATTTATTAACATGCTTTTTACTCTATTTTCAAACTGAAAATATTAGTTCAAAATTATCTGGGTTGCTGCATGAGATAATTTAAAGTGGTGCTAACAGAGCCATTCCAAACAGAACTGAGTTTTGGTGCCTGCAATATAAGAACATGCTGACTGCTATGGCTTTTGGGTGCAGAGAGTCCAAATTATGACTGACATGTGAGTATAAAGTACTGCTAAACAAATGCACAATAGTGTGCTGGGCTCTTTAGTCTGCTTTGTACTGGCAATGTTACTTGGCTACAAAAAACTTGAGCTGTGTTTATCTTAAATTTCTTGCTTAAATAAAAGTACAGTAGGAAACAGGGAATCTATTTATGCAGGTGAAACTTTCTGTATTGCCAACTCTTTGTTAAGAAAATCATGGTCAAACAAAAGAAGACTGAAGTTTCACTCAGGAAAACTGGAATTCCCTGGAGGACTGAAATGTATTGGAAATAGGATAAGATTCAATAGCCTTACAACAGGATTGTGCACTAAGGGCACTGGCAGTAATGATTCATTATAAACTAACACCTCATGAGCTGGAAACAACCTAATAGAAGAAAGAGCAAATGTTCCTACTGATCGCTTCTTCTGGTTGTTGTCCTCTACTCTGGTTGCCTTTAATTTTTTCAGTGATAGGCCTCACACATTCTTACTCTTGCTGGTTCATTTGTGCTAAATCAGTGTACTGCCAGCCTCCTCTTATACAGAGATCATAAAGTGATCTCGTCCTATGTTAAGCGGTGACGTGTGCCTTTGAGATACAGCCTCTAGCTATTGCTTAAAAGGGTTAGCTCTTTGTACAGCTTTCTTAATAAAGGGAAGTATCCATCAGTTTTAATAAAGTTGCATCTAAGGCCAGTGGTATAACTGTATATGCATAGTCCTGAATTTAATTTATAGTTACCCGATCTGCATGTAGAATGCACCCTAATTTAGACATATAAAAGTTAATGCTTAATACAGAAGTTGTCAGCCCAATCTCCCGTTGATAATCAATGGAGAGAATTAGGCACCTTAGAAGTTCAGGCAAGCCAGATAAGGTAAGCTTCAATGACTAAACTAAGGCAGTTCAGATCAGTTCTCTGGAGATCTCTGTTTCTGGCTTTGTTTCAGAAAGAGAGCCTAAGGTGAGTATCTCCAACTTTGTCTTTAGACCTTCAAACTTCTGAAATGAAAGTTTTATCTAGATGTCAGTATCAGGTTAGATGAAAACTGTAAATTCAAAGTTGAGTAATTGTCTTACTAAAACCTCATCTTCCTCTTACCTTTGTTTTAATTTAATTTTAAGGAGGAAATTGTGTATTTAGAGTACAGATGCCTTCTACTTCTGCTAAATAAATAAAAATATGAATTTTAAAAGTTAGTAAAAATACTTTTTATATTCTTTGATGAAATGCTTCTTACAAACTGAAGACTCCATTCTAAGAAAACTTGCCGAAGTTAGAATGTGCTAGAATTGAGGCTTAAAACCATGATTAGATTCCTTTGTATAGTCACTCTGATACAGGTTTTATTTATGTTGGTGCACTGGGCCTTTGTTCACTTGAAGCATAGGATAGGCAAAACCTGTAATTCTATGACTTTTACCTATTTGCTACACACTATTTTATATTCCATGCAGAATGCGAGGTACTAATTACCACTGGGCTTTTCTGTGATTCTGCCACTCTAAAGAAGTTGTAACAAATTTTAGTTATTATTGACTTCTATCTTTACAACAGAAGTGTTGTAAAATGTACAGTGTCTGTTATACAGTTAATGAATTGAAACAGAGATATTAAAGTCAAAATATCAAAATTGTCCAAAACCTACGTCCTAACTGGACAAACCCAGAGCACGTTGCCTCCTTCTTCGCTGTGGGTATCAATAGTGGCTGCATCTATAAGCTGGTAACCTTAGGCTCACTCTGTATTCAGTGGAGAGAAATGATCAAGGGAGGCATTTTAAACAAATCAGATGAATTAAACCCTAAAAGATCTTTCTCCCTCTCCCATCCCTGTTCTATGGCCCCATTAAAGTTCACGGGACCCCCTCAGAAGGAGTTTGCTTTGCTTAGGTGAAAATCACTAATAGAGCTTAACTTTTGAAAGACAGCATTTCCAAGTGTCTTCTCTGTTGTATGACTAATTGCTATTGACCTCTGTTGAAAAGTAGAGATTTTATGTTTCAGCCTTTTGTTCTGTATGATTTGACTTTATCCCCAAAGCTTTGAGGGGTGAATCAAAACCTGCTTTTTATAAGCTATTATTTCTGACTTCAAAGCTACTGCGTTTTCATCTGTACTATCATTTTCTTGTGCATGCTTACCATTGCACAGTAAGTAACTTTCTTTGCAGTAAATCGTGACATTGACTTTGATATCTGCAATATTACAGTAAAGTGGTGATGAACGTCCAGCTTCTGAAGGTCTTAAGCCTCTGTGTTGTACAATTTTGAATGTTTGTATTTAATCTCATATATTTCAGGTTACTTACCCCCAAAAAGTGGATTTAAAAGATGCTGAGGTTGCGAAGTTGAACATTATAAAGTTAGAAAATACTAGTAGAGCTGGTTATGCCACACTTTAACTTCCACCCTAATGCAGAACCATAATTCAGCCCAGTTGTGTACAAGTATTATGAAGCAGTCTTAATTACATAAACACACTTTGCATTTTCCACAGTACAGATATATCTACCCCCACTCCCCAGTAGGTGGAAATGGCTAACAGTTATGTTTTAAAAACAAACAAACAAACAAAACCCCCACCACCCCCCACCCAAAAAAACCAAAAACCAACCACCCCACATTCAGAAGTAGTTGCCTTACCTGGAGAAATCAACCTAAATTTGTGATATTTTAATATAAACACGAAAAAAGCAAGTGGTGGGCAAGTCTGAGTATGATCTATTTAGTTTTGTTGCGTTCTACATTTCATGTGACTGGCTAAGCAAAGAGTAGTTCTTGCTACTTTTGATGAAGCTTTACAACTGGGCAAATTCAACTGAAAAGATGAAATAAGCTGTTACTAGTCTCAGCTTATAGCCTAGCGTCTAAAACAACTTCCATGGAAATGGCAGAGGAGGCAATTCAACATTTGTCTTGTGCTTCTTGCCAAAAGGCTCTTAAGCTTTGACAGAAGGCAGAAACCTTCTTTACCTCCTTTTTCAAGGGTTGCATCTGAAAGGCATTAAGCGATGCTTGTGACATATTCCCCCTCAATTTAATTTTAAAATAATGGCATAGATTTTAGTTCTTGGGAGTGTTTTAAGAGAAGATGAAAGCTACTTTCTGCCACTCTGAGTAATTTATGGGAAGGGCAAAATTTCTGCTGGTTTCTACATACATAGGCTAAGCATGGTGACCTTAGGCACAGTGTTACTTATTGTGACAATATATTTCAGATTCTGTTCTATATTTAACTTGTATTTCCTATATAGTGTGAAGAAAGTGATTGATACAGGTCTCTAGTTTCACAGCTATAGAAAGCTTGGATTTAAAAATTACAGATTTCAGAGCTTAACTCTTAACATACTTAAGACCTGTGTGAAAAGGTCAAGTCCTTTATCACTCTTCAAAATGGATATTAAAACATACTGGCATCAGTTTTTTATGTGGATTGATTTTTAGATTATTTGAACTTGTGTGACTCTTAATGTTGGTTTAGTTCAGCAATGACCTTTTTAAACTTTAATGTAGTAAATTATTCTGGTGTCAAATGCACATATATATATTTACAGATATCTTTCAGTATTGATTTTTTATTAGTCGCATTTTAGAAATAGGCTCTTTCTGCATGGAATTTCTAATAGCTGGAAGAACTTCCCTAGCAGTTATGCTTTTTCACATTCAGTAACAAAAAACATTAGTACGTAAGAGATTTTGAAGAATGGAGATGTTTCTAGCTGCCAGGATTTCCTTATGTAGTTAATTGCAGGCCAGAAAGCAAAAAGGGAAGGGTACTGAAATTCTTTTGAACTAGAACATTTAGGTCTCTGAATTAAATACATTATTTGAACAATTCGGTAACTTCTTTTTTAAGCAAAATAAGCAAATGATCCTGCAAATAATTTGATATTCAAATATAATAGGTCTTTTAATGTGTCACTCATTTTTTTTTTTATTTGAACATACAAACCCTGTTGTGTAAAGCTATCAAAACTTTGTGACTTTAAATTATCACAATATATCCTATGACTCTCATGATGAAACAGATGGGTATCCAGTCTGCAGTAAGAAGTGAGGTAACTAAGTACTGTTGTTATCTTTACAAAACATTTTAAAGCAAGGACAAAACATAGCTCTTGAAAATGTGCTACATAGACTATTAATGATATTTATCAAAGTTTATGCTATCAGATTTAGGACACAAACTGGCAGGCATCATGCAAGCTTTTACTCCCTGGGTTTTGCAACAGCTCTGAACCACAACAAAAAGGGGAAATAATTGGGGTAGGAAGTGCAGTGTTAGAAGTTATTGTTCATTGAATCAGAGAGAGACAAGAAATTTTATGACTGACTTACAGTTCACTTCTTGCTTTACTGAGATTCATACAAATATATATAGGACTGTATTAATTTCAGTGATTGTGGGTGTTTGTGGCAATTACACTAGAGTTATATACGGTGTGCCAGCTGGAAGATCATGTATGTTCCCTGCCCAGGTGAGGGCATAAAGTGTCTTAGGTACCTGACTAATCCTCAGTCCTGCCTTATCTGGTCATAGTTACAGGATGGGGCTTTCCTCAGTGTTGCGTTTTAGTCTGTACTGAAAATGAATCCATGCACCAATCTACAAGCTCATCACAGAGCAACTCTAAGATCTTGTTTGAACCTTTCAGAGCAGATTTGTAACTGGTATGCATGGGATTCATAGTGTTCAGTTACAATTTTGATGAATGAAAGTGGGTTGCTTGCTATTGGCTAAGGAAACAACCTTCAGACATGCTTAATCTTATATTCGCCTGCATGCCATTGTCATTTAACTAGTGAATGTGCCATTAGATTCTAAAGGATATATGGTCTCTCTCTGCTCTTAGGAAACAGGTAACAGCAATAGTTACCAACTTGAAAATGGTATGCACCCTTCTGTTTATGTGGGTGAACATTTTGGCAATGGGTGTGATGGTATGTCTGTCTGTACAAGCAATAACTGTCATGAATAGGCTTTATTGACTCAAATGTCTTTGTTTTGTAACTGAGTAGCCCTAAAGATGAAATGGGACTGTACATGCAGAATATAAAACATACACTTTCTGCTTTCAAATTCTGTTGAAATGACAAAGCAACTTTCATTGCCTGGGTTAGCTGGATGCATTCTGTAGTTGGATTTGAACAGAGAATATCCTAAAATACTGTGCTTTTTTTTTTTTCCTCACAAAACAAGTCTGGAAAAGAATTTTATTCAAAATACAAGTTAGTGAAGTAGGGAAACAGTTGTTCTGCTGTCTCATCTGCTCTGACACAAACTTTGTATTAACTGATTTGACACATGAAATTCCTGAGAAAGAACTTGCATTTTTCTGCCAAAACAGTTATCAGACACCTTTGACTGTCAGAGGTACTAAGTGAGCTGTTAGAAGTCAGAAAGGTAATTGCTGACAACAACAGAGTCATAATGATATTTATATATGCTTTGTGCTACCAGATCATGCTAAGTATTTCCAGTTTATGGAGGAGAGACATGCTTTCTGCTCACACTGATAACCAGCTAGGTTACTTTTGAGGGACTGGGAGAACATGTAATTCAGCAGAAGCATAGATTTTATCCCACTTCCTCTGATTTTCTTGCTTACTTTCAGGGTATTTGAGGGTACCAGTGATCTGAGACTTTACTAGGTAGTAGTATTTTTAAATGATTATATACAGTTCTCAAAGGTGACAGTTTTGTGTATGAAACTGTTATTTTTGTGACCATGTATCAATCCAATTCAGATGACTGTGGTAGTACCAAGAATTAACATATCTTAATTACTCAAAAAAAAAAAAAACCAAAACGAAAAACCCATGCTGCTAAAGTTTACTCTGCCTTACAGACATAGTGGTGCATTTCCAATGCTGTGGAGTTCATATATATTTTAAATTCACATGCACACTGTAATTGTTCTACCATTTTAAACATAAAAGGCTGTCAGCATTTGGAGTTTGTGAAAATATGCACTGCAAGAGAAATGGTCTTGGAAACAAATAAACCAAATTCCAAAGATTTTAATTTATAAGCACAGTTCTCAGGATTTCCAAACAATGGATAAGTACTTGAATAGTCATTTTCTTCCCTAGGGCTTTTTGGTGCATTTATTAAGAAAATAACAAAACCGGCAACATAAAACAAAAAAAAATGTAGGGCACTAACTTGGAAAGTAAAGGCTTTAAAGTCAGCACTTGGAGTACATTTGACAAATGTGGTTTGACTTGATGAACTTCTGGGTCTAGGCCATACACGCAAATGGCTATCCTTTTACAGATCTTGGGAGACTCTCTTTCTTTCCAGTGTTTACCACAGTCTCCAACAGTAATGTTTAATAAAGTTTCTTGCCTCCTTCCTAAAAGATCAGGAGAAGGGAGGCAATCTGCCACTTTATAAAGACTCAGAAATATACTGAGGACAACTTATTTTTCACTGGTGTTAATACTCAGTGTTCTATAATTAACATGTATTTTATAGACATATCTAATAGAAGTAGTGTCTGAGTCATATATAGATGCATCATGTTTATACTTAATACGTTCTTTTGCTTGTTGGGGACTAGGTAGAGATATTGCCTTTCCACTTTTAAGTGAGCATAACACAGTTTAATTTTTTTTTTTTTAAATTAAGGAGTTTCAAGTCATTGGCTTGCATTTTCCATAGATTGAGAGCACACAGATAGCCACTATAGTTCAGCTGACAGGCAGTAACTTGTTAAATTATTGTAACTTGAGGGTATGTCTGAGCTCTTAATTCTTGTCAAATTAAGGATGATACCACTAACTTGGACCAATCATCATAAAGGTTGTGGGCAAACACTTTTTTAAATAGGCAACTGCTCCATTCCTCTTTATTGACCAGAAACACCCATCCAGGAATTAACAACATTTTAATTTACTGTTGTGTTTTATTTTTCAATCCTGATTGTAAAAATGTTACTATGTTATTGCTATCTAAGTGGAGTTCTGATTAGCTTTGTTTTATTGAGTACACCCTGTTTGGGTTAGTATTGTCTCAAGGTGGTAGAAAGAAAACTCAAACATAATACTCCACATTTTATCCTCCTCCAGTTTGGTAATTCCTGCCTTATTATTATTCTATTATGATATTAATGGAAGAAACATGAAATGTTGCATTTTCTGTTTTCATGCGGTTAATCTACCACAGAAAGCTTTATTTTAGGCATTCTGATTCCAGTGGTGGCTGTAACTAATCGTGGTCCTGAAAAAAAAATCTGAGAAAATAAACATGAACTAAGTGATAAAAGGGGTCTTTTTATATTTGGTCATGTCTCAGGTTGTTCAGTATAATAGACTGAAAATTCAACTGTTCTGTTCACTGGCAGAATTTGTAGTGATACAGCTGGAATTCATACGTTCCGTATTAGCTGAGTAACTGTTATTTAACCATCTTGGATTAACAGGAACCCCACTTGCTTTTCTTAACCACACCTTTAAATATACTGACATTCAACTGTGCTATTGGTTATTTAAGGAAAGATTGTATATTTAGCTTTACTGCTCAAAGTTATGCAGGAAAGAGCTTGGTATTTGGGGTAATTCTGCTTTAGCATCAGCAGACTTCCAGAATATGTTGGAACTAAGGAAGGGAAATCTACTTCTTGAATAAAAGGCTTTTTTTTGTTTTATTTTTGTGATGTGCACATGCTTTCTGGCATCATAAAACAGTTTGCAGTTCCTCCTTCCATTCTTAATATATCATGTCTAGTTCACAAAGGGTTTAATTACATATTTAAATTTAATCATGTCATAGATGAAAGTACAAGTTTAGAGCTTAAAATGCACCTCCTTGCTTTACCATTAAGCCTGGAAAGAAAGAGAGAGTTTATGAAAATGCTTACATCTCTGAGTAACACTGCAAGCAGAGTTCAGCAATGCCCAACGGGCCACTTCTACAATAGCAGCGCACTTCTGAAATGTTGGTCTCTGCAGGGAAGATCACTATCATTATAATTAGAGTTACACTACAATGGAGTGCTCACAGTAGGTATTCCAAGAAGTTCTTTGAAGGTGAAGAAGAGTGGTAAGGATTCTCAGGAATAGAAAATTGTTTTCTCAAGTAAAAAAAAAAATCAACTAAATAAAAAAACTCTTAAATAACTAGTAGGCTAAAATAAATTTTACTTTTTGCTGCCCCAATTTAAATAAAATCACTGCATTACCAGTTTGGATGTTGCTGATGGGCACTAAAGAAGTACATTTCACTTAAAATTTTCAAGAATATGTAATTATACCTGCAAATAAATACATTTTCTGAGCAAATGAAAAGAGACAAAAGTACAGCATCTCCACTTCCTGTGCTTATTGTTTTATTTTTGCTTTCAAAATTAATAATTTTTTTTTCTGCTAATTATGAAGGCCTAATTTCTAAGGACTTTTTAATACTTTTAGGTAGGTATATTGATACAGGTGTTGATATGTGTATTGATATCAAAAATATTTAAAGATACTCGATCAGTTTTATTGTCTTGTTTTTAAATACTTGTACAGGCTGTATTTAACCTTCTGTACACTAGATCAGGCAGTTGACTAAAACTGAAAACCTGATATCAAAACACAGTCTTTGGTTATCACACCAAAGCCAGCACACATTATTGTAGATAGGGTTTTTTTACATAATTTTACTGCTTCTCACAGAATTATATCCTGGAACTTTACCTACCATGCAGAAACTTCTGCAGTCTGCTAAAACTGTAGAGTTAGAACTGCAGCTGCAAGAATCCTAGAAACGGAGTGGAAAGTTTACTGTGTGGAAGACTGCAGTGCTGCTGCCAAGAGCATTGAAGTTGTGACAAAAGGATTACAACAATGCTTGCTTTTTCTTTTAAATAACAAAGAACAACAGGAAATGATGTCATAGAACTTAGTTCTATGAACAATAGGAATTATAGAAGAACACAAAGAGAAGGGCAGGTAATAATTATTTAAGAGGAAAGGTACCATAGACCCTGGATTGGAATTTTATTCTGCTACCTGGAATGCAAATAATAGATAGACCATCTGCTGTAATAATGAAAATGTACATTTCAGTACAAGGACAGAGTTTCAAAATGTATTTCTAGTTCATGTTGGAAATTTCAACTTCAGACATTTATTGACTTGAGTTTTGAGATTTGCTGTATTTTAATAACTCGATCACAGAGTGGTTGTGGTAGGAAGAGACCTATGGAGATCATCTGGTGCATCCCTCCTGCTCAAGCAGGGTCATCTAATGCTGGTTGCTGAGGAACACATCCAGAAAGCTTTCAAGCATCCCCAAGGAGGGAGACTCCACAAGCACTCTGGTCAGTCTGTGCCTGTGCTCAGTCACCTTCATACTTAAAGTATTTTCCTGATGTTCAGAGGGAACCTCCTGTGTTTCAGTTTGTGCTCGTTGCGTCTTCTCCACTGAAAAGAGCCTGGCTCTGTCTTCTTTGCACCCTTATACACATTAATAAGATATCCCCTTGAACCTTCTCTTCTCCAGGCTGAGCAGTTGTAGCTTGCTTAGACTTTCATTGCAGGAGAAAAGCTTTTCAGTTTCTCTTTATTTTTTGTAGCCCTTTGCTGGACTCACTCCAGTAGCTCCACTCTGTCAGATTTGGCAAGTTAAAAGGGTATAAAAGAGATATGTCATAAATTTGCTCTTCACACTTTTGATGCAACACTGGAATGTAATAGTACAAATCAAAGGTGAATAGAAGTATTCAAGCAGACATAAATGCAGTAACACTTGTTTTTCTTCATCGTGAATCAGGAAATCAACAACTAAACGTTCTTTCTTCCACATAATAGCCCTGATCTGGCCTCTCCACTTTTTTCTATTCCTCCACTTACGAGCAATTACATGATGCTATAATCCACAGAAAATGGTTTTATTTCATAAGTTGTGTCTCTTTTTTAATTTTGGATTCTTTATTTCCTAGAAGTTGACGTTTTCTCTTGTGCAGGTGGTCTGAAGACTTAGAATTAGATGCAGTACAGTTGTTTTTCAAAATACCTAGCTTTTTGGCAATCTGCCCATTATAACAAAGCATAATGGTATTGTAGATGCTTTAGTGCCCATATTAGGTGCGTGCGGAGGAAAATACCGTAATTATTTGTGAAAAGTGTAGTTCCTGAGTAGTACCATTCCATTAATTGCTCTAAGCTAGCAAGTTAGTTCTCTCCTGCTATTGTCATATTGCAGTCATGATATCAAACAATGGTATGTATGTACAATTTGATTAGTGATTTTAGTATATTCTTGCAGACATTTATTTCCCACTTAAACTTATGACTGTATGGACTATTCTTTAGGAAATTATAGTCTTTAGGCTTTAACTGAAGATTTTCAGGAATAAATAGGCACGTTTTACTTATTTTTGTAACTTAATAAAATATGATTTATGTTTTTTAAAAGATTTTCTGTTGGGGAGATGGAGTTCTGTTTCTTTTCTCATAAAATGTTGTTGGATTGATGTGGATTTCAAAGTAGATTGAAACGGATGAGCTATCAGAATTAATAAGTTGTTAAAAAAGAATTTTTTATCAATAAAAGAAAGACATGTAAAGAAGAGGAACAAAGCTGGTGAAGAGTCTGGCAAACAAGTCTTATGAGGAGCAGCTGAGAGAACTGCGGTTGTTTAGTCTGGAGGAAAGGAGGCTGAGCAGAGACCTTGTTGTTCTCTTACAGTCACCTGAAAGGAGTTTTTAGTGAGGTGGGTGTTGAACTCTTCTCCCAAGTGATAAGTGATGAGAGGAAATAGCTTCATTTTGTGTCAGGGGAGTTTTAGATTGGATATTTGGAAAAAGTTCTTCAACAAAAGAGTAAAGCACTGGAACAGGTGGCCCAGAGATGTGACTGAGTCACCATCCCTGAAGGTATTTAAGAGCTGGGTAGGTATGGCACTTAGGGACATGTTTAATGGTGGACTTGGTATGAATTTAATTTTAAAAGACCATTTGTAATTTAAGGTAGACTCCTAGAATCATAGAATTGTTTAGGTTGGAAAAGACCTTTAAGGTCATAAGTCCAACCATTAACCTAACATTGCCAAGTCCAGCCTCTCTTCCAAGCCTGTTGCACTGCATGGGGTTGTGACCCAGGTGCAGGACCCAGCACTTAGGCCTGTTGTACCTTGTACGGTAGGCCTTGGCCCATCAGTCCAGCCTGTCCAAATCCCTCTGCAGAGCCTTCCTGCCCTCAAGCGGATCAACAGTCCTGCACAACTTGCTGCTGTCTACAGACTTGAGAGTGCATCTGATCCCCTCATCCAGATCATTGGTAAAGATACTAAACAAAACTTGACCCAATACTGAGCCCTGGGCAACACTGCTTGTGACTGGCCACTAACTGGATTGAACTCCAGTCACCACAACTCTTTGGGCCTGGCCATCCAGCCAGCTTTTTACGCAGCAAAGAGTATGCCCTCCCAAACCATGAGCAGCCAGTTTCTCCAGGAGTATGCTGTGAGAAGCAATGTCAAAGGCTTTACTAAAGTCTAGGTAGACCATATCCACAGCCTTTCGCTTGTTCGTTGAGCAAGTCACCGTGTCATGGAAGGAGATCAGGTTAGTCAGGCCGGGCCTGGTCACCTGCTTGTCCTATAAGTGCCATGTGATAGCACTCAAGATGATCTGCTCCATAACCTTCCCTGGCACCAAGTTCAGGCTGACAGGCCTGTAGTTCCCTGGATCCTCCTCAAGCCTTCTTGTAGATGGGTGTCACATTTGCTAATCTCCAGTTGGGTAGGACCTCGCCAGTTAATCAGAACTGCTGATAAATAATGGAAAGTGGCTTGGTGAACGTTTCTGCTAGCTCCCTCAGTAGCACTCTTGGGTGGATCCCACCCAGCACCATAGACTCGTGTGTGTCTAAGTAGGCTAGCAGGTTGCTAACTATTTTCCCTTGGATTACAGGCTCTTCATTCTTTTCCCTGTCGCCGTCTTCCATCTTTAGGGGCTGGGTACGCTGAGAACAACTGATCTCTTTATTACAAACTGAGGCAAAGAAGGCATTAAGTACCTCAGCCTTTTCCTCATCCTTTGTCACTGTTTCCCCCAGCATCAACAAAAGGCTGGAGATTCTTCTTATCCTTCCTTTTGTTGCTAATATATTTATAGAAAGTTTTTTTATTGTCTTTTACAGCAGTAGTCAGATTAAGTTTTAGCTGGGCTTTTGGTCCTTCTAATTTTCTCCCTGTATAACCTTACAATATCTTTGTAATTCTCCTGAGTTGCCAGTTGCCTGCTCCTTCTTCCACAGGTCATACACTTTTCTTTTTTTTTTTCTTCCTGAGTTCCAGCCAAAGCCCTCTCTCTGTTCAGCCAGGCTGGTCTTCATCTGTGCCAGCTTATCTTTCAGCATATGGGGATGGCTTGCTTATGTGTCTTTAAGACTTCCTCCTTAAAGAATGTCCACCTTTCCTGGATTCTCTTGTCCTTCAGGACTGCCTCCCAGGGGACTGCGTCAACCAGGCACTTAAAGAGGACAAAATCAGCCCTCTAGAAGTCCAAGGTAGCAGTTCTGCCAACATGTATTCTCATTTCTCCAAGAATCAAAAACTCATATGATTTGTGATCGCTATACCGAAGACAACCTTCAACCACTACATTGCCTACAAATCATTCTCTATTCACAAACAAGAGATCCAGCAGGGCACCCTCTATAGGTGGCTTACTTACCAGCCCTGTCAGGAAGTTATCTTACACACACTGCAGAAACCTCCTAGACTGTTTGATCTGTGATGCATTTCCAGCAGACATCTGGTAGGTTGAAGTCCCCCACAATAACAAGAGCTAGTGATTGTGAGACTTCTCCCAGCTGTTTATAGAATGTTTCTTCTGCTTCTTCATCCTTGTTGGGTGCTCTGTAACAGACTCCCTCCATATCTGCCTCGTTGGCCTTCCCTCCAGTTCATACCCATAAACACTTGACCTTGTTACCATCCATTGCAGCACTCCAGTTGTTCAAGTCATCCCACCGTGTTGCTGCGATAGCAACTATGTCATAGTTTTTCTACTGCACAATGACCTTCCACCTCCTCTTTGGTGCCACATTGTGTGCATGGGTGTAGGTGAATTTCAGTTGGGCTGTTGATCCTGCCACCTTTGGAGGAGGAGAAGTCCAAATTCCTACATGACCGTTCTCAGGTGCTCCTGTGGTTTCTAACACATCAGTCACCCTTGTGTCTTGGCTGCTGCACAGATTTCCATCCCCTACCTCCACTGAGGTGTTAGACCAAAGGACCTAGCTAGTACATCATCTCCCTTGAACACTGGCGTGCCACCCCTAGGCTTCTCTCTAGTTCATGTATTTGTGACTCCCTCTAGTGGATAGCTCTCTCAACTATACACAAGGAAGTGTTCTCCATATTAAAATCATCTGACATCATTAAAATTGAGAGGTCTTCCTTTTCACGGTGAAGTTCTGATTCCATTCCATGGACAGTCAGAATGCGTCTACTTCCCAGACTTTCATTTACATATCTGTTTATTCCCAAAAGATTTACCTTAATTATTATTTAATTGTATTTCAGGTACCACTAAAGTAAATCTTGTGAAGATCCCTTCAACTGCTTCCAGTCCTCGAGACACTGCTCTGGCAGCTGTTATATGCAGTGCACTTGCAACAGTGCTCTTGGCTCTTCTTATTCTTTGTGTTATTTATTGCAAGAGGCAGTTTATGGAGAAGAAACCAAGCTGTAAGTTTCCAGTTCTTAATATTTCTTTGTAATATTCACGTAGTAGTATTAGTTTGGCAAATCTCTCTGTAGGTAAATAAATGAAATCTCTACAGCATTCAAGGAAGTTTAGCATTGAGATGAACAAGCTAGCAGAAGTGTAAAACTATACGTCCATATATATGTTTGCCAGCTCAGTGTGGATGTTCCATTTTCTACGGAGAAAATGTGCAGATGTCCAGAAATACTACATTTGCATTAATTTTGTGCTGTACTCTGTTAGATGCTGCACACATGTATGTGGACCATTTGGGATCCAAGTTGGAATGTCATTATAGCCTTGCAGTACTAATGTGGAAGTACTAGCCTGGGGAATGTGTGCATCACATGCATTGTGAAACAGATTAGCCCACCTAGATGACAAATGTGGCCAGTTTAGATAGCAGATTTGACATTATCAGTTTGGGTTTCGTGAGCATATTCCAGATTGGTTAAATGCTTAAGCCAGTTAGATTTGTAACTTTTTTTTTAAAAATCCATACCAGCTCATCGATGTAATTCACAGATTGTTTATAATAAATATTTTTCTATTCCTTAATTTAAATTAAGAATGAGAAAGCATAAAAACACTCTATTACCCAATTATAATGCAGAAAACTTTTATTAAAATATGTTTATAGCATCTAATGAACCCTGGATGTCAAACAGAAATAATAACTAGGAAAAATTGATTTTATCAAAAGCAGGGTAGCAAAAGCGAAAATAAAAAGATTCAGAGAGGCATCATAAGAATTATTCCTAGCCTAGAAGATGTTTTACAATGTAAATTTGAAGAAATTCAGGCACTGAATTCAAACTTCGGTTAGTAAAATTTATTAACTCATTTGCCTTGGCCTACAATCATACACATTAAAAGAAATATGCTGGTAATATAAAGTGCTTTAAGATAATGTAAACAAAACCCTGGTGGCTGAAAGCTGGATGTAGTAGATTTCAAATGGAAATCATTGAGAATCATTAAACACTGAGAAAATGTAACAGTGAATAAGACATACTCTCAAATCATCAAAACAAGAGGAGATGCTCTCCTTGTAGAGACTGTAGTTGAACCTGTTGAACAGCTGTTCTAGGGTTTGTTGCAAAATCTGTGGTTTGCGTTATATGAAACCACATTATCATTGTGGATCTTTCAGCTGGAAAACATATGGAAATACTGTATAATATAATACTTAAGCACTCTGTGAAGACAGGAGATTCTGGAAAGCAAAAAGGGTATCCTTTGCTAATATATTTTATTCATTTTGTCCAAAGGGTCTCTGAGATCACAAGACATTCACTACAATGGCTCTGAATTGTCATGTTTTGATAGACCACGGCTAAGTGAATATGACCACAGAACATGTTGCCAGTGCCAGAGAAGCACATCACAGACCTGTGGTATGTTAGATCTACTAAAAGGTGACTTTACGGCATGATGAACGTTTATCTAACATTTGAGTTGTGACATGACTAACTACAGAGCTAACATTGTCAAACGACCCTTTGGTCCTAGGTTCATTTCTCTATAGGCACATAGAATTTCTAAGTAGGTGTTTGATTATGATGTTTTTCCTGTTTTCATTGCAATGACCCTTCACTTAAAAAAAAAAAAAGCTTTAGATGTCTGTCTCATTTCTTTCTGATAAAAGTGGCACTGCATCTTTGAGACTTAAATTGGTGTGAAGAATTTATCAGACAGTATCTAATTACATGGTATGAACTCTAAAGGACATTAAAAATCTGAACGGTTCTAATCACTGAGATTTTATGAAGTCATATCGAAACACATGCATTTATGATGTTAACAAATATGTAATTTAATACAAGACCACAGGCTTAAATATCATAATGTGTTAGCTCAGAATGTGGTACTTCCTCTCACACCTATCTAATCAAAAAGTAGATTGAGTTTAAAAGTAGGTAACTCACGACTGGCATTTGTATTACTCCTGGAGGAAGGGCTTGGCTTTTATAAGTAACTCGATTTTTAAACTCGATTTTAATAAAATAAAATACCCATTTTTGCCACAGAAATCTTTTTCCTCAATTCATATATTTTAATGTAACTGGCAAACTATACTCAAGTTTGAAAGAGTACAGAGACTTACATTTATACAGAGCTTTGAAACTTTTACCATGATTAAATTAATTTCTGTTCCTTAGGACCAGTTCACTTGATTCCATCACTGTGCTGTGATGAAACTTGTAGCATGGAGCATAGCAGTCACAGTTGTGCTTTCCAGTCACAGACTACGCTTAATGAAAGGTAACTTAGTTTTATGAATGTCTATTAAACATTTACTATTTCTTATGCAGACAAATTAATATTTATACAGATACAATAGCTGTTTGGAATGGAATGGGGGATTTTGATGAACTGTAGCTGCATCCTCCCATTTTTTGCAAAAACAGGTTAATGGTAAAAATTTATTTTAAATATTATTTAATAAATGCCGACACGATATATCAGTTTCTCTGAAGAAAAGTTGAATTATTATCCTCACAAGCACATAGTCTTCCTCTTACTCTGTGATAACTTAGAGGCTTTGGTGATGCCCTTTTCAGCTATGGGTTAGCAAGATGCTGCATAAACCTGTGAATTTGGGAGTGTTGAGGTACAGTTTAAAAGCATCTTGAAGATTTTCTTTTTTCTTAGAAACCCTTAATGACTGTGAGATTTGTAATATCTAGTATTTCTGAATTTCTACCAGATTGTAACCATTATTTTGTCCTGATTGGCTGGATATAAATACAGTAGTACAATATTTATTTCTACAGCAGTGCCATGAGCTAAATTTGTAACATTTATGGTGTCATTCAGAGTTTCCTGGTTACAGATTTTAAAACAGGATGTTTTTATTTCTTTTAGCTAGAATAATTTTCCATATAAGGTTTAAACTGCTCTCCAGCTGTTGTGTTCTTATGGCCAAATATAACTAAAAACGTGGAGGCAGCTTCTTCATACACATTGTTTATGCAAGGTGACATAGTGACCTAAGTACAAGATAGAAAATACTTAAGTTTTCTATAACAACTTGTTTAAATACCAGCAAGCTTGAGTCATCCTTTTATACCACTAGGGCTGACAAATTGAGAGTTGTGTACTTTGTGAGAGATCTTTTGGTTAAGGCTTTAAAAACAGATGTTATATCCATGCTATGTGGACATCAAAGATCCTGTGGTTCCTTCCAGCAGTAATGGAGTTTGCTCCAATTTTCTTTGCCAAAATAATGTATTTCCTTCAATTGTGGCGCAATGTCCTGACTTTTGGCCTCATGTATAAAAGTGCTTTGTGTGTGTATCAAAGCTATTAAATCATCATGTTTTGGAAATTAGTAAGGCTACTTAAAATCCGTTATAGGCAATGTTAATGTGGGATGAGTTTTGTAACAGAAATTATTACTATATATCAGACTTAATATAGCACTTACAGTTTTGTAAATCTATTTTTTTAAAATAAAAGATATTAGTATGTCTTTTGGGGTTTGTTAGTACTTATTTTTGCTTTACTGTAGTTAAAAACAATACTGGGCTTTCAACAGATAGGTGTGTATAGTGCCCTCAGGCATGTCAGTATCATCATGCACCTTGAATACATTTGAGATAGATAAATATTGAGTTTCTACTTCTGTTTTCTTCCATTTTCCATAGAACAAAAATAATCCTAGTGAGAACTGGAAATGACTACCCTTCATTAATATTCCATCCTTTCCACATGAAAGAGAACAGAAGAAATCTTTTTCACGTTTTGAAGGCTAGACAGAACAAACTGAAAAATCTAAAGTGAATGCGTATTCAATATGAAATCCCACAAATAGAAGGAGTTTCAAGCAGTCTTGTTGTCTATTCTCTTCTCCCAGTCTGAACCCACTTCTTTTACTTCCATTAGATATTTATCTAGCCTGACTTCTTGGAGAAAAAAAAATAGAGTTGGAGATTCCAGAGTCTTCCCAAACATCTTGCTGCAATTTAAGCTTGTTATATCTTGTCTTAACACACATACCCCTTTGTCCACTGAGAACAAATAAATTGCTTCCTTTCGGAAACAGTATATCTGAACAGTACTCCAATATTTTTTATCATATTCCAGTTTTTTAGACTATAAACAACCCCAACTGTAGTTCGTGTTTCCTAAAACCCTGAATTTACAGTGTGAAGAGCTCTAGGCATCCTCTTTACCTTTATTAGCGTTCCTCAGAGCTTTCATTTCCAGGTAAGGAACTAACTGTATTTCTTTTCAAAATAACTTGTTTGTACAGGATGCCTCTAGAGCATTAGCTTAATATAACCCTATTAAACCTTCTTGAAAGACCTATAATTATTAATGGCAATAATTACAATACAGATAATATTTTCTGCAATGCATTTGAAAACACGTCTCTTTTATCCTTTTGCAGGGCTGACTCTGTTGGAGAAATGATTCCTGCCTTCCTTGGTTCTCTTTCACATACTGCCTGTGGAGACATTTCAGATGCTTGGCCTCTTATGCAAAACTCAGCTTGCTGTGACAGCATTTCTTTCTGTGAATCGTATTCAGAACTGGCTGGAGGATCTGCAAAATCCTGTAGTCCTGAGACTGAAAAGACAGCCATTATTGAGTCAGATAACAACCAGGAACTAAGTGAAGTACTTATTTCAGCTAAGTCTCTCGATGGAAACATAGCAAAGTCGTTTGAAATCTCCAAACACAGAACATGCACAGAAGATTCATCACTTCAGAACTCAGTGGCTGCTGAAACCCAGCCAAAGACAAAGCGTAATGGAACAGCAAATGACTCTACAGACTGATAAAGAGGTAACAAACATAACTACAAAGGAGTGAGAATGAGTACTTAAGGCACGTAGAGCTAGATAAAAATTGAATTGTAAAAAGTTGAAGTCCAGAGGTTATACCTAGCCATTGCTGAAATAAATTAAAACCCTACAAGAGATCCAACAGTCTCACTTTTTTAAATCATTAACTGAATTTGAAAGGTGTAATTACTCACACTGTAGTGTTGAGATAATGTGAACTGGAACACAGGGATTAGTCTGTACGCCAGTCAGCTTTTATCGGTTTTGGGGTTTTTTTTTTTCATTAAGTTTTGGGGAAAAATCAGTTTGATAGCTCTATGACCAAACTACTGTGTGATATTAGTCCCTGTTTATGAGGGAAGAGCTGAGGATTTGTCTTTGCTTATGGTAAATAAGGCATAATAGACATGTAAGTGTTCATCCAAAAATGTTTGCAAAGTCTTCTCTGTGATTGAGAGCAGCCCTAATGTGATTGAGAGCGACCCTGCAGAGAAGGACTTAGGGTGCTGGTTGATGGGGTGTTCGACATGAGTTGGCAATGTGCGCTCGCAGCCCAGAAGGCCAAACTGTATCCTGGGCTGCATCAAAAGCAGCATGGCCAGCAGGCTGAGTGAGGGGATTCTGCCTCTCTATTCCTCTCCTGTGAGACCTCATCTGGGGTACTGTGTCCAGTTCTGGAATCCTCAGCATAATAAGGATGTGATACTGGTGGAATGGGTCCAGAGGAGGACTTTACAAGGATGATCAGAGGTCTGTAGCACCTCTGCTATGAAGTCAGGCTGAAGGAGTTGGTGTTGTTCAGCCTGGAGAAGAGAAGGCTCTGGGGGACCATATAGCGACCTTCCAGTACCTCAAAGGGTCTACAAGAAAACTGGGGAGGAACTTTTCACAAGGGCATGTAGTGATAGGGCGAGGGGGAATGGCTTTAAATTGGAAGAGGGAAGTGTTAGACTAGACATTGGGAAGAAATTCTTCATGATGTGGGTGGTGAGGCACTGGCACAGGTTGCCCAGGGAAGCTGTGGCTGCCCCATCCCTGGAGGTGTTCAAGGCCAGGTTGGATGGGGCCTTGGGCAGCCTGATCTAGTGGGAGGTGTCCCTGCCCATGGCAGCGGGGTTAGAACTGGATGATCTTTAAGGTCCCTTCCAACCCAAACCATTCTTTGATTCTAACTATTCACAGCAGTAGCAGAAGAGAGAATCTCAAATGCTTTTTAATGCCATTTGTATTCCTATGTCACCAGATAAAACATTCCATGAGTTCATCCCTAAAATGGAATCTAATCTGTAAAAGCCCAGTGTTCTACTTATCAGAGAAAATGCAGGTCTGAGGTCAATATTGAGAATAGATGATAAACAACCATCTCTACCACATCACAATGTAACCATCACAAAAAGTGACTCTGCTACTGCTTCATCATTATATGTTATTGAATATTTTCTGTGCTCTGTATTTTTAAAATGACATTTTATGCTATTGGAAGTAACTGGGAGCATTCTGCGAAAGGATCCCAAAGTATGGCATGTGTACTGTGTTGTTACTCAAGGGTTATGCATGCTGTGACTGGAAAGAGGCAGGAACAGAAGCAGTTGCCACTAATAATAATAATCCACCAAACTTAATTAAGAAAATTATGCTATCTGTAATTATGAAATTCTTGGATCACCTGCAGAAATAAAAGGTGCCTTCCCTTGATCTGTTTCCATTTGACATGTCACTTTCATATTCTTGTTAAATAAGAGGTAGAAAATAATTAATACTTAACAAAGAAAACCTGCATATTCTGAAAACATGTAAATGCAGTAGTTAATTCCTTGTAAATCAAGCTTTAATTTTTAGGTGATGATTTCAAGAAGAGGAAAGGGAGGTAAACAGACTGCTAAGTCAAAAAACTTTTTGCCATTGACTTCAATGGAACACACATAGATCACCCTGAAAATCTGCTGCTGTCACTGAAAATATCAGCTGTATCTAGGTCACATGTATTTGTCTTAATATATTATTTATAGTTTTGTCTGTAACAATGTCTGACACTTAAGTGTTGGTGTGTCAGATAGCAACTGTTGTTGTTTCATTTTGGTATATGCTAAATATCATTAGGTGATAATCATATTCTCTATGGATATGTAGAAATGGACAATGATGTTGGCTGTGACTGCAACTCTACATGCTGCTAGTTTCCAGCTTTCCAGTAGTTATCAAGGGAACTTGAATGCTGTCTTGATGTTTTAAGGGAGTATATTTCCATACTAAAAAGATCTAAAAAATCAGAAGTTTGTGGTTTTTTTCCACTGAACCACGTATCAGCTTCAGAGGGATCTGATTAATGTTATTTAGAATTTTTTCAAGATGAAAGAAACCACATAATTGCAACATATCATTATAAAAATTATCTTGCATTTCACCATACTTGTTATGATACAGAAATTATAAATTTTCTTGCTGATTTATATGTCTATGTAGACATCTTTTCAGACATTTCAAAATCCTGTATTCTTTGATGGTTTTGTACTATTATGTATAATTTTGAATAAGCAAGATGGTTTCAGAGGGTTAGATTTTTATTCAGTTTTTTTTCCTTTAACAGACTTCACTGATTAATTTTGTTTCTCCATACTTGAACTCTACACTGCATCATTATACATGCATCTTTGGTGGATAAATTTAAATATTATTTGAGGGACAGGACCTGAGATGTGTTTTCAGGCTGAACTCTGACCAACTGTACAACTCCCAAGAAAATTATTTCATCTCAGTCTGCCTCATTTTTTCTATTTGTTGTTCATCTTCCTTGTCTTTTGAAATATTTTGAGAGAACGATTTTCTTTTCAGTACCTGTGGGTGGATTACAGTCTTGCATAGGGCCACACTTCATTAATAACAATAATAAAATTAGAAGATAGCATATTTTTATATATGTACACATAAATACAAGTGGGTGTTTTAAAACAGTGTCAATCTAAAGATGTAGATGAGTTTTTACAGCAAGCAGTAAATGTAGCAGTACTTTTTTGGTGTTTAGTACAGTGAGGAAGTACATACATTTTTATAATGAGTTTTTGTAACCACTGTTCTAATATTTTCTTTTAGGAAACCAAGCTGTTTCTCTGAGCACTAAAGCCGAATGCTTCCCTAGTGCTTATCTGCTGATTCTCATCATACTTAGTCTGGTCTTCAGTGTTGCGTGGTTTCAAAATGAGCTGGAAGAAAATAGCATCTTTTCATACCTTCTGAGCAGTTGTATCTGAGTTGTAACAGCTGTGAAGTGAATCTTCAAGGAGCATCCTAAGGAGAGCCCTGAAAGTGGATATATGACCTCTTGCATCTCTCTTTAAAAAAAAAAAAAAACAAAACAAAAAAAAAACCAAAAAAAACCCCAGAATCACAGAATAACCAGGTTGGAAGAGACCCACTGGATCGTCGAGTCCAACCATTCCCACCAATCCCTAAATCATGCTCCTAAGCACCTCGTCAACCCTAACTTTAAACACCTCCAGAGACAGTGACTCAACCACCTCCTTTGGCAGACCATTCCAATGCCTAACCACCCTCTCCGTGAAGAACTTTTTCCTAATCTCAAGCCTAAATCTCCCCTGGCAGAGCTTGAGGCCATTCCCTCTCATCCTGTCCCCTGTCACTTGGGAGAAGAGGCCAGCTCCCTCCTCTCCACGACCTCCCTTCAGGTAGTTGTAGAGAGTAATAAGGTCTCCCCTCAGCCTCCTCTTTTCCAGGCTGAACAACCCCAGCTCTCTCAGCCGCTCCTCATAAGATTTGTTCTCCAACCCCTTCACCAGCTTTGTTGCCCTTCACTGGACTCACTCCAGAGCCTCAGCATCCTTCTTGTGGTGAGGGGCCCAGAACTGAACACAGTACTCGAGGTGCGGTCTCACCAGTGCCGAGTACAGGGGTAGAAGAACCTCCCTGGACCTGCTGGTCACGCCGTTTCTGTTCCAAGCCAAGATGCCATTGGCCTTTTTGGCCACCTGGGCACACTGCTGGCTCATGTTCAGTCGGTTGTCAACCAGCACCCCCAGGTCCTTCTCCTCCAGGCAGCTTTCCAGCCAGGCTTCTCCTCGTCTGTACCTCTGCTTAGGGTTGTTGTGCCCCAAGTGCAGGACCCGGCATTTGGCCTTGTTAAACCTCATGCTACTGGTATCAGCCCAGCGGTCCAGCCTGTTCAGGTCCCTTTGCAGAGCCTCCCTACCCTCCAGCAGATCCACACTTCCTCCCAGCTTGGTGTCATCTGCAAACTTGCTAAGGGAGGACTCAATGCCTTCATCCAGGTCGTTGATAAAGACATTAAACAGGACTGGACCCAGGACTGAGCCCTGGGGGAACCCCACTTGTAACTGGCCTCCAGCTGGATTTAACTCCATTTCCCACCACCCTCTGGGCCCGGTCATTCAACCAGTTTTTCACCCAGGAGAGTGTGCACCCGTCCAGGCCAGAGGCCGACAGTTTCCGAAGCAGAATGCTATGAGAAACTGTATCAAAGGCTTTACTGAAGTCCAGGAAGAGCACATCCACAGCCTTTCCCTTGTCCAAGAGTTTAGTCACTTGGTCATAGAAGGTGATCAGATTACTCTGGCAAGACCTGCCTTTCATGAACCCGTGTTGACTGGGCCTGATCACCCAGTTCTCTTGCAAGTGCTTCATGATCGCACTCAAGATCACCCGCTCCATGGCTTTCCCTGGTACCGAGGTCAGGCTGACAGGCCTGTAGTTCCCCGGATCCTCCCTGCGCCCCTTCTTATAAATGGGCACGACATCAGCCAGCCTCCAGTCCAGCGGAACCTCCCCAGTCATCCAGGACTGCTGGAAGATGATGGAAAGGGGTTTGGCCAGCACATCCGCCAGTTCCCTCAAAACTCTTGGGTGGACTCCATCCGGCCCCATAGACTTGTGGGCGTCTAGCCGGGCAAGCAAGTCTCTAACCACCTCCTCTTGGACCTTGGGAATCTCATGCTTCACTTCCAACCCCTGGGGTTGTGCACAGAGGGAACAATTTTCCTTACTGTTAAAGACTGAGGCAAAGTAGGCATTGAGCACTTCAGCCTTGTCTTCATCCCCTGTTACTGTTGTTCCCTCTGCATCTACTAGGGACTGGAGATTCTCCCTAGCCCTCCTTTTGCTGTTGATGTATTTGTAGAAAGACTTTTTGTTGTCTTTCACAGACTTGGCTAATCGCATTTCTAGTTGGGCCTTAGCCCTCCTGACTTTTTCCCTGCACATTCTCACCTCCTCCCTATAGTCCACCCAGGATGCCTGCCCCTTCCTCCAGAGGTCGTGGACCCTCCTCTTCCTATTGATGTCTCTTAGGACCTCCCTACTCAACCATGCTGGTTTCTTACCCCGCCGGCTACTTTTCCGGAACGTGGGGACGGCTTTCTCCTGAGCTGCTAGGAGTTCCTTCTTGAAGAGCGCCCAGCCCTCATGGACACCTTTGCCTTCAAGGAGCGCCTCCCACGGGACTTTTCCGACCAGCCTTCTGAACAGCCCAAAGTCTGCTCTCTGAAAGTTGAGGGCGACTGTTCTGCTAACCTTCTTCTTCATTTTACCCCGCAGTGTTGACCTTCTGTTCCCTCAGATTCTCGAAAAGTCTAATAGCGTGGGGACAACATGTTGCCAGTTATTCAGCTTGCAGATAAGTGCATGCATTAGAAAATTTTTTTTTGACTGGCTCTAATTTTGTATCAATCTCTTGCTGTTGAAGGACTTAAACAGTAAACATTTCTGTTTATGCAAGGATCATCTATTGATAAACTGAAGCTTTTATTATGTATTACATTATAGTAAATAAGCTAGTTTGGGGAGTAAAGAATCTGCATGCTAAAATATGTATAGTTAAGGCCCCTCCATCCAGTTATTACATTTGTGGGAGGGAGCATTGTTTTGTTAAACATAGATGGAAGTTAGCTTTAAATTAGGCTTAGTTTAATGAAAGTCAGCCATATAGATATGGATGTTGTGTTTAATTAGTAGTCTCAGTATTAGAATACAGGACTTGTTATAGCATGTAATTTTTTTATGTTGAAATAAAGTAATCAATTGTCACATCAAACTGTCAAACTACAGCTGGTGTGCCATGTAAGTATTCATACAATGAGACTAATAATAATATTTTTTAGTAATACATTGTTTTCAAGGGTCAAGCTTCATGGTGACCTAATAGGTTCATTTAGCTGGTTCTTTTCACTCATAGAATCACAGAATCACCAGGCTGGAAAAGACCTCTTGGATCAAGTCCAGCCATTCCTATCTGCCACTAAACCATGTCTCTGAGCACCTCGTCTACCCATCTTTTAAAAATACCTCCAGCGATGGTTACTCAACCACGTCCCCAGGCAGTCTGATCCAGTGCTCGATGACCCTTTCTGTGAAAAATTTCTTGACACCATTGCCCCTCGTCCTGTCCCCTGTCAATCAATCAACATCGGGTCCTGCACTTGGGGCACAACAACCCTGTGCAGAGCTACAGACTAGGAGAAGTCTGGCTGGAGAGCTGCCTGGAGGAGAAGGACCTGGGGTGTTGGTTGACAGCCGACTGAACATGAGCCAGCAGTGTGCCCAGGTGGCCAAAAAGGCCAATGGCATCTTGGCCTGTATCAGAAACGGCGTGACCAGCAGGTCCAGGGAAGTTATTCTCCCTCTGTACTCGGCACTGGTGAGACCGCACCTCGAGTACTGTGTTGAGTTCTGGGCCCCTCACCACAAGAAGGATGTTGTGGCTCTGGAGCGAGTCCAGAGAAGAGCAACAAAGCTGGTGAAGGGGCTGGAGAACAGGCCTTATGAGGAGTGGTTGAGAGAGCTGGGGTTGTTTAGCCTTGAGAAGAGGAGGCTGAGGGGAGACCTTATTGCTTTCTACAACTACCTGAAAGGAGGTTGTGGAGAGGAGGGTGCTGGCCTCTTCTTCCAAGTGACAAGGGACAGGGTGAGAGGGAATGGCCACAAGCTCCGCCAGGGCAGGTTTAGGCTGAACGTTAGGAAAAAAAAATTCACAGAAAGGGTCATTGGGCACTGGAACAGGCTTCCCAGGGAGGTGGTTGAGTCACCTTCCCTGCAGGTGTTTTAGGTGCTAAGGGGCATAGTTTAGTGTTTGATAGGAATGGTTAGACTTGATGATCCAGTGGTTCTCTTCCAACCTGGTGATTCTATGATTCAGATCCTTCTCCTCCGGGCAGGTTTCTAGCCACTCTTCTCCTGGTTTGTAGCACTGCCAATGAAGGACATGTCTCTGGCCTTCTCACTGTATATTGTGTAAATTCAATTTTTCCACACAAAATATAAAAATTATTTCATAATTTAAAAAAAAAAAAACCACCTCTGAGTTGAATCTTCAAAGTTGCCTGCATGCTCAGTATGTTACCAACTCTGCTGTCATTGCTGTTCTTTAAGTTCTTTTTAACTACGGTTTATTCATGCCATCCCATAATACCATTTGTTCTCCTGAAATAGTTTTCACTTCTGTGAGTAATCCCAGTAACCTCTACTGATTCATTATGTCCAACAGGCTCAAACCTGTTAGTAATGAACTCTAGCAATTATTCTTTAAAATACCCACTGTGCCTTGACAAAAGCAAAGCAATCAGCAAAACAAATGCAAATCTGCAATAAATATTGCTCATCTGTCCACACATGATTTATGTGGCAATGGAAATGTTGAGACAGTATTCATATTCCATAGTGGAAAAAGACTTCTGCTTTGAAGCATACAGTAGAAAGCTGAACAAGAACAGCAGAAGCCAATATAGGCAGCCAAGGCAGGAAGATGCTTCAGCTAAAACCTGTGAGATTATTCATGTGTGCAAAAATCTTGAATACAGCTATCAAATTCAAACCAAAATAAGGGAAGAAATTATATGAGTAATTCCTTTTTTTTTTTTAAGTAGTAAATACCACCATTTGGTCACTGAGAATAATATGGAGTTATACAGGGAGTACAGCTACTCAGCTACCTACTAAAGTATGTATTAAAATAAGAGTAGTTTTGATTGATTTCTTTGAATACTTTCATACGTTAAGAAGTGACAAAAGGCTATTTTTCACTACACTTGCATGAAGAGATGTGTGCTTCTTTGTATATACTTTGTAAATAGAAAAAAATCCAATGTGCATTTCAGTATACGGCAAGATATTTTTAGAATATATGGAGTTTTAACTTTTCACTGATGACAGTTCTGTAAAATGCTATATTAAAAAGTTTTGCCATTATCTGCCACACTAAGTATGTTTTCCCATTGGAATTTACTGTTCGTATAATTGTTTGTGTCTGGCAACTCTAGAGAAAAATACATATTTCTTTAAATGAGTGACAGACAGCTGGAGAACAAATTGGGAGGAAAAAATGAAGAGACTGCTGTTTAAATACGTGTACATTGTGTATATACTTTTTTCATTAATTTAACCAAATTGGTCTTTTTTATATTGCCTGTGGCAAGCAATGTTGTACATGCCAATAGAAAACATACACTACCACCGCATTTAGACTGTTCACATTATCGCATCAAGGGACTTACAGTGCTTTTTAAATACTCCTTTAAGGAATGTAAATGAAAACCTTGTATAAATCGTTTTGTTATACCTTTTTCTACTTGTGAATAAAATGTTATGTGAACCAGTCTTGGTTTGTTGATTTCAAATTAATAATAGCATTCTATTCAAAGTTAATGATTAATTCTTCTGTTGTTTTTAGCAGAAATCCTTAATAGTTTAATTGTATTAAAATTACAGTGTAATTTGGTAGACTTCATCTTGAGATGCACGCTGTCTAACAGTAAGTAGCATCATTCTTCAAGCTGACAGACCTTGAAGAAGCAGTAGGTTAATATCAATCCTTAAAATAAATCAGAGATTGCTGTCTATAGAATGTCTTTGAAGAGAAAACCAAGTACCCCACACGGTAGACTCTTTCAGACAAGATAGATATGATAGTGATGAGGGCAGCGCTATTGCTGAAACAGAAGAGGATGCCCTAATCATGACCTCTGATTAGCACCACCAGACCCTGCGGTTGTGTTGTGCTGCAGCAGCCAAGAGTGGTTTCAAAACTTGGCTGAAGAGAGAGTGAGAGAGAGAGAGAGAGAATACCAACAGAGAGGACTGATTGCCATGATTATTTAGGCTATTTTCAAACACTGTCCAGAAGATTTAGATGTTGAAAAGATTCAGGAAAATGGTACTCAAGTGGGCTTCTGTACAATTTTAGTAATTAAGGGTGGCACTGTTTGACTGACGAGTAGAGGACGGAGAAGAAAGAGTAATTTGATAATTTCATATAATTACATGACCTTTTTATGGTAAAGAATTAAGAAGCAGTGACTGGAAAGTGAATCCAGAATAAGGATGGTATTTATTGTTTTTTATGGGAAAGTGGGGGAATTTGGAGGCTGTTCTGTCCCTGCTGCTAGTTTATTCTAGCAGAACTTGCAGTAGCTCTTGTCTGTGTGTTGCTGTTATTTCTCTAATCGTTTGAGTACACAATTCGTAGCTCACCCGGGGAACACCTTCCCGGCATAGCCGGGTGTCATTATATGGCTGTGCCCATGTGCTACACTCCTGAGTACTCATCTTTTTATCTGCTGAGGATGTCAAAAATAGCAGCAGTTCACATCACCCCATTCTAGTTCACAAAAACACTTGCAAGTCTGCAAAGCAGCACGTGGCGTGTGTGCTCGTTCGCTTTGTGGCTCTTGGCACTGCTGGGACTGCAGTGGTGGGCTCCTGCCCAAAATAAAAATTCAAAAATCAAGAGAAAAACAGGAATAGAAAAACAAGTATTTGTTTTGCTTTGTCTGGAAACAAAATACTACTCAAAACACATTATGTATGTGATCGTAAAACTTGCATAAACCGTTGATCATATCCAATATTATATAGTTGTCATTAGCAAGGCTGCTATTTTCTAGCCAATTCTTGAAAAGAGTCTACGTGAAAAAAAAGAAACAACACATCAAAGTCTTTTCCCTGCTTGCAGTACTTCTCAGTACAATAGTGTTTCCTGCTTTTTCCATAAGGTAAACCAAACTCTTAAACCAAACTCAATCCAACGCTCGTCATCCTACGAGGAGCCTGAGCTCATATGGCTTTTCCCTTTGTTACTGGCTCTTTGAGACCCTTTGGTTTTCATTCCTGTGAAGTCCCTCCAAGCAACAACCTTCATACATTAAATTACTCCTCTTGCTGACGGACATTGAGATCGCTACCTGCAGCACATTCCAGTGAAGACACTGATGCTTTGTTTTGCCTTTTTGAAAAAAAAAAAGGACTATTGAAGGGACCGTATTGTGCTTATTGGGCACAGAGCAAGCTGAGGGTTGGGTACTGCAGAGCAAAGCCACACAATGCACACTTTGTGCTGGCAGGGTGCAAGTTAATCCGTATTTAGTTTTGGCGTAAGATTTGGTAAAACTCAAAACTCCTCAAATTACACTGAGCCATGTGATTATGTCCGATAAGGTACCGCTGTCAATAGGATAAAAATAATAGTGTGTGGATTTGCTTGTGAGCCTGCTGGTTTCCACAACCCATGGTGAATGATGGGATTAGTGGAAATATTAGTTCTACCAGCAAACTGAGAAGTGGCTGAGTGAGGGCACGTGAGGGCTTCAAGCAAGCACCACAACTTCGACAGCAAGGGCTGTTGAATAAGATGGAGATTTTTTTTTTCCCCATCATTTGATTTCCCATATCCTTCCTCACCACAGTTGGATTTAATTTTTACTTGTTAACCTCACAAAGGGAGATCTGGCTTGTTAGTTTACAAATGACATTATTCTAAAGCATTAGTGGAGAAGCACACAAAAAAAAGAGTGCGACTTTTGGAAAGGGCTTTTATCTGAAACTCAATCTTTGTGAAGTTTTCCATTTCTTCAGCCCAGGTCCCAGTCTCAGGTTGTGGGTGGACAATTCATGTGCTATGCAGCAGGCAAAATTCCTCTAAGTATAGAAGACAGCATAGCAAAATCTAGTCTGTAATCAACAGCTTGGGCAACAGCACTGATACAAATTAAACCACTGGAGTTCAAGATATCACCTCACTTCGCCTAAGCTCTATATCAGACAGTTTATTGGAAGATAATTATAAAAAGATACAAATGCAGAATTTACATGCTCGCATAAAGAAATATTCTACAGTAGAATAATGTAACAGCCAAACTGAAAAAAAACTATCATCTTGCACATGACCTGAGACAGGATTGTCCAGGCCAGTTACAGTAATTTTCATCCTAAATCCTTAAACATAAGGAAATTACAAGGGACCAGTACAGATGAGACCTTTATGCTACACAAACATTTATTCTGCACATGACTAAGGTTACAGAATGAATTGAGAAACTCTAAAAACATCCATCTCACTGTTGCCTTCCAGTCCAGAAGTCTAAATGCCTCAGGTGTTCCACGGGTCCCTATGGAAGCCTCAGGGAAAAAAAGAAAAACACTATCAATTTGTCGAAAATCATCATGCTTTTTATATTTTCATGGCATCACAGAATTGTTCAGGTCAGAAAAGACCTTTAAGATCACGGAGTCCAAGTATAAACTTAAGACTGCCAAGTCCACCACTAAATCGCATCCCTGTGTGTCACATCCACATATTTTATTACTCTGAATAGAAAATACTCCTTGTTTATGAAAAAAGCTTACATGATGACAAAATGCTGTGAAATGTCACAGAAGAGCATTTTCTGCAGGGTGGTTTGGGCAGTTACCTCAATGCTAAACCCTCAATAAATTGAAACCCTCAATATTAATTTAATATATCTTATTCATAAAATATTTTTAGATATATTTTAAACTTCGGAGGACTAGTTGTTTGCTCAAGGTCTAATGCATTTGTGCTGGCAAGAACTGTTTCAAAGTTATTTTCATAGACTGGATTTTAACTTGGAGGACAGATGAATTCAAGCAGAAGCTCTACATTATTTAGAGGATAAAATAACTGTCTTATTGATGGGTTAAAAGAAGCAAGCCATGTGGGTTCAGGCCTCTCATTAGTTCAAACAGGCTATGGGATCTGCAGGGAAGAGCTCAAGCATCCCATAAATTACATCTCCTGTGGCTTTCAGCAACAAATAGATTGCATTGGAGTTTACTCAAGGTGTTGGCAAGTGTTGTAATAGGGATTCCTGAAAATATCTGCCGACCAGATGATGTTTTCTAATACACAGAATGTCATTGAGGAGGTCCTGTTGCATGTACAGCCAGATGTTTTCTTTTCCTAGAGAACTCTTTTCACTGCTTTGCCGCAGTAGGTGGACTGGAGGTGCAGAGGGAACACCTGCAGAAGGCAGAGGAGAGCAGGGCACGGTGCTGGTATGTCCAGCACACGCTACAGGCTGCTACGGCCGATTTCCTCCACAAGTGCCTCAGCTGTGCAGAAATGAGCTGTAAATGTGCACGAAAGCCCAAATATTGTCAAAGACACAATATTGTACCTTCTGCCCCTGCATCAGTGTTGTAACTGCAGTAGATGAAAGCTGTAAGTAATAAGAAATTAATATATTCCGTTAAGTAAAGGGGAGGAACCAAAAATAGCTAAAGGTTTGGGGCTCAAGGCCTTCTTGAAACAGCTTGCTAATGTTTGCTTGCACACTTTGCATCTGTTTAAAGATCTACAGCTGCTGTTGCTCTGAGGATACTGTGGCAGTTCTCACCTGATCCTAGGGAGCAGAAGTTACCTTTCAATTTGAGCTTATTATACCTCATGCTGGAAGAGTTGGTGCTCTTTTCACAATTGTCTCACTTTTGATTAAAAAAACAAAACCAACAAAACAAACCCTGCTTAATGCTCACATTGCATTGAATCATAGAATCATAGAATCACCAGGTTGGAAAACACCCAGCGGATCATCAAGTCCAACCATTCCTATCAAACACTAAACCATGCCCCCAGCACCTCATCCACCCGTCCCTTAAACACCTCCAGGGAAGGTGACTCAACAAGCTGCCCCAAACAAGACTGATTTCATTTTCTCATAGAAAAGAGATACAGTTACCCTAATGCCACCCAGAAGACAGCCTGGGAATCAGGTGCTGATTGGTGCTTTTCCCCTTGTTTCTTTCTGCTTCTCTGTCCCCCAGCCCAGGGAGCAGGCCAGAAAAAAATCAAAACACCTATTGGACCAGAACAACCCCAATCCACACCAGCAACCTGTTCTTTAAAGAACTGTTATTGAATCATAGCTTATGGGTAGTTAAAATAGAAAAAAACATAAAAGAATGCAGAGGCAGAAGAAATACCTGTGTAAAGAATTATACTGGAGAGTCATACAGCAAAATTCCCATTTAGTGTTAAAAGCGGAGCTAAATAACCTTAGCTGCAGAGGAAGACAAGTAGGAAGGAAAACTCTTCTGATCTTTGCAATTGCCCTGCCCCTCAAGTATACCACGTATTTTATCTTCTTAATCATCATAAAAATTTGATTTTGTGAAATAGACATGAAGCACTCACCCCTCATTCTTGCTGCAGTAAGTTTTGCCCTCCCCCTGGTCAGAAAGAGCAACACGCTGGCACCGAAGGCTCTTTCCAGTCAGGAAAGGAACATCTTCTTCTCACCCACTCTCCTCCTGTTTTACTGCTCTTTCCTACCATTCTGCCTTATCTACCACTGCTGCAGTTTCTGGGTATTTCTCTCCCTGTTTTCCTCGAGGCTCATGTTCCCCATTCTCCTGCCTCCTCTATAGCTGGTCTGCTCCCCCATCATCAGGTGAAAACAGAACTGTAGATTTAATTTGATGAACCTGAAAGATGTAACACAACATACACAAGCATCTTTAAGGCTCTGCTCGATTCTTATATTAAAGCAAAGGAAACAAAAGGGAAGAAACAAACTGCAGATTGCAATTACTGGTCTGTGTGACCCTGGGTAAATCATAGAAGCATAAAATGATTTGAGTTGGAAGGGACCTTAAAGATCATCCAGTTCCAACCCCGCTGCCATGGGCAGGGGCACCTCCCACCAGATCAGGCTGCCCAAGGCCCCATCCAACCTGGCCTTGAACACCTCCAGGGATGGGGCAGCCACAGCTTCCCTGGGCAACCTGTGCCAGCGCCTCACCACCCATACCGTGAAGAATTTCTTCCTAATGTCTAAATCTTCCCTCTTCCAATTTAAAGCCATTTACCTTCATCCTGTCACTAGATGCCCTTTTCAACAGTCCCTCCCCAGCTTTCCTGTAGCCCCTTAGCTATAAGATCTCCCCAGAGCTTTCTCTCCTACAGGCTGAACAACCCCAACTCTCTCAACCTGTCCTCGTATGGGAGGTGCTCCAGCCCTCTGATCATCTTTGTAGCCTCCTCTGGACCCGTTCCAACAGCTCCATATCCTTCTAATGCTGAGGATTCCAGAACTGCTTGGTGCTTCACATCTGCACCCAGCCAAATGCAAAAGCAATTCCACAGCCATTGAACACAGCAGCTCCCTCAGGACCGCAGCTTGCAACAGAAGAAATATTGTATTATATTGATACCAGGAAAGTGATTCTGCCCCTGTACTCAGCACTGGTGAGGTTGCATCTCAAATACTGTGTTCAGTTTTGGAATCCTCACTACAAGAAAGACATTGAGATCCTGCAGCACGTCCACAGAAGAGCAACAAAGCTGGTGAAGGGGCTGGAGAACAACTTTTATGAGGAGCAGCTGAGAGAGCTGGGGTTGTTTAGCTTACAGAAGGCCTAGGGGAGACCTTATTGCTCTCTACAACCAGCTGAAAGGAGGTTATAGAGAGGTGGGTGTTGGTCTCTTCACCCAAGTGACAGGGGACAGGACAAGAGGGAACAGCCTTAAGCTGCGTCAAGGGAAGTTTAAATTGGACATTAGGAAAAACTTCTGCTACCAGCATTCTGCAAGGTCTTGCAACATCATTCTGGATGGGGACTCCTTTCTAACAGCTTTTTGTTGGGGTATCCCACCTGAGGACCCATCATCTATTGTAATATTGGTGAAGTGGGCACCAGTGCTGACCAAGACTTAGTTTTTATTTTCATCATCCTACTCCGATTTTGATTGGTAATAAATAAACTAATTTCCCCAAGTTGAGTCTGTTTTGCCCATGATGCTGATCACTCAGTGATCTCCCTGTCTTTAACCCATGAGCCTTTTGTTATATTCTCTCCCTTATCCAGCTGAGGAGGGGAGTGAGAGAGCAGCTAGCTGGGCAGTTGCTGTCTAGCCAGGGCCAACCCACTACATGAGTAATGAACGGGCAAAGCAAGTGTGGGTGAAAAAAATGGTGTAAACAGAATGATTTTAATTTTCAGGAGCCCCAAAGAGTATAAAAAAATTAATGAGCTCAGCCTCACCCCTGAATTCAGTCCAACAACCTGCTTGCTTTCAGCACAGCTACAGAACAAAAGGTTTTTCAAGACCTTAATGCAGCAAGAGGTCTATGCTGAACAGTCTGCCCGTCCCATGAAGGTCAGAGTGAGAGCAGGTCAGAACCAGTCCTGGCTTTTGCTAGAACCAGCCCTGGGAATTCACTAAGTATCTGTCATCTTCCTTTTCCTTTTTGATATTTGTGAGCACAGGGAGTGCTAATTAGCAGGATAGCGGACACTTCTCTAACCAAGGCATCATCAAAGGCTGAGGAAGAGCATGTTTGCCAATCAAAACATGCTGAACTCAGAAATGCTGCTCTGCTACCTGCTCTTTAACCTTCCTTACTGAAAAGGAATATACTACAGCCTCACTGAGTGCAGCACATCCTGGGTGTGAGCTGCAGATCCAGGCACCTTGGTCCTCTCTGCGGGCAGGTCTGAGTGCCAAACAGAGTCTTGCTTCCTACCCTCACAGGCACAGCACTACGCAGGCATCGCCGCACGTGAAACCCAAGGCTGAAGCTCCCCACATTTCTGGTTTGTGCTTCAGCAGCAAAACCAGTGCTCTGTGAGAAGCAACCTTCAGCACAGCATGCCTAGTTAGAAATCCCACTCCTCCACTCAGCGGTCACCCCTTGCCAGGAATGTCAGCACTGGTGAGCTTGCTGGTCACAGAGCAGAGCTCACGAGGTACCCAGCGTCTAAAGCTGGTACATCCACCAGTGGAGACACAAGATTATATTTTTGAATTTCATAGAATAATAGAATGGTTTGGATTGGAAGGGACCTTAAAGATAATCCAGTTCCACCCCTTGCCATGGGCAGGGGCACCTCCCACTGGATCAGGTTGCTCCAAGGCCCCATCCAACCTGGCCTTGAACACCTCCAGGGATGGGGCAGCCACAGCTTCCCTGGGCAACCTGTGCCAGCGCCTCACCACCTTCATCGCAAAAAATTTCTTCATAATATCTAATCTAATCTAAATCTCCCCTCTTTCAGGTTAAAACCGTTACCTCATATCTTATCACTATATTCCTTGATCAAGAGCCCCTTCCCAGCTTTCCTGTAGCCCCATCATCCTCTAGAGAAAAATGCAGCCCCTCGCTGCCTCACGCTGCAGTTGATGGGTTCTGCAGACAGATGTGGGCAGTGGAATGAGCAGAAGTTACCCACCACGTGTGCCACAGCCCTGCCGGTTGTGCAGCGCCAAGCAGCCAGTGGAGCTTTCTACTGTCACAGAGAAGAACCCCTTTTCCCTAGGCAGCTCTGTGGCTTTGCTTCACAGGCTGAATTAGCCCATTGAGCATCTAGCTGTGGCTCAGCCCGGCAGCAGGAGATGCTGCTCTGTGTTTGGAGGCTACTAGAATAACATCCCTTCCCCTCTATATCCCACCCCAAGCCCTGCTAGGGCTGCAGTGATGCAGGAAAGCAGATAGTGAGGAAGGGAAGGTGGCCCCTTGACACCAGCATGTCACACCAACTTTACTCTTCTGCTTTGATTAAGCAAAAGAGAACTGTCAGACAGACCTGAATGAGGGGTGGGAACTCCCAAGAGAGCAGGGAAAGCTTGAGGGGTGCAGCCTGGGAGCCAGCAGCCAGCTCGGGGCGGCACCAAGGGGTGGAAGCTGTGGGAAGGTGAAATAGATAAATCAGCAAGGCCAAAAAGAAAGGGAGGACAAGATATACAAAACTGCCCAAAGATTAGCTAAAAAGGTAAACAGATCCTAGAAAAGGGTAAAATGGGTATCATGCCAGCTAAGAATGTATGGGGTCAGTGACAGAGGGCTCTCTCTGTAAAAATACCTCCAAAATCAGTTTTTAAGTGTGGCTCAGGTATGCAGGTGATTTACTTCTTTCCAGTCAAAATGAAAGATCTCAGCATTTTCCTGGCTGGCCTCTGCAAGGTTTAATTCCCTCATTAGAGTTGAAGATGCTTTTCCTTTTTGAAAGAAGACAGCTCTGCTCTAGACATTTTAGTGCAAATGAACTCATAAGAACACACGCCACAACCCCTGAATTCAGAAAGGCAGCTGAGTGAGTGCACATCAATGTCTGCCTGCAGTGAGCATGTTCATCATGACCACTGTGTCTCCACCAGGACCAGTTTGCTGTAACGGACCTTTAATTACCTGCTCCTTTGCTGGTGGATCCCACTATACTGGTCTGCAGTGAGCAGTTCAGATCTGTAATTATAATTTAAATACTGTAAACTTCTAGCTGAGCAAGCCAACAATATTTATCATTTGGTATGTCCTGGTCACTGTGAAGAAGGATGCTCTCATCAGAATCTTACACCATTTTTACTATTTTTTTTTTTTTGCATTAACCAGATACATTTTTATTTGGCATCTTAATAAATCTATAAATTAATTTCATTTATTATCTCTCCTTCTAGGAACATTTGGATGCCTTCCCTACACCTCTAACCAGCTCAAGAGCACATCCAGAGACCAGGAAAGCACTCAAAGACGCACTGCTCTTAAGGAATTAACCCAGGTTTACAACAGCCAGATGTGGCCATATAAATTAAAGGTACATATGGACTTTGCACGGGACTTCACAGAAGCATTTTGCAGATTTAACTTGAAGATAATGAAGCTGTAATATGGCACATTCAAAGAAAAGGCTAGGATGGGGACTTCCCAGGTGGATCTTACCTGACCCTGGATAGTTATTCTTCAGCCCTTGAGACACCTAAATTGTACTTTATCCAAAAAAGAAGAAGGTAACTTTAAATGTACACAGAATCACAGAATCACTATGTTGTAAAAGACCTACTGGATCATTGAGTCCAACCATTCCTACACATTTTGTTGAACATTGTCCTGTCTATATTTCACATACAAGATTCAAATATGAAAAGACAGAGACCTGCCGACAACCAGGAGCAGTGGCACAAGAGGTACCTGGAGAAGCTCAAAAAGTGGGTCCATGTGAACTTCACGAGGTTCAACAAGGCCAAGCACAGCCCCTTAAGTATTGAAAGGCCACAGTAAGATCCCCCCGGACCCTTTTCTCCAGGCTAAACAACCCCAACTCTCTCACCTTCACATTACAGGAGAAGTATTCCAGTCCTTTGATCGTCTTTGTGTCCCTCCTCTGGATCTGCTCCTGCAGGTCCATGTCCTTCTTGTGCTGAGGGCTCCAGAGCTGGATGCAGGACTCCAGGTGGGGTCCCACCGGAGTGGAGTAGAGGGGCAGTCACACCCCTTGACCTGCTGGCCACGCTTCTTTCGGTGCAGCCCAGGATACAGTTGGCCCTCTGGGCTGTGAGTGCACATTGCCAGCTCACGTGCTGCTTTGCATCCACCAGTTCCCCCAGGTGCTTCTCAGCAGGGCTGCTTTCAATCTTTCCATTGCCCAGCCCGTATTAATACTGGGGATTGCTCTGACTTAATTGCACAACCTTGTGCTTGGCCTTGTAGAACCTCATGAAGTTCACATGGACCCACTTTTTGAGCTTCTCCAGGTCCCTCTGGATGGCATCCTGTCACCTGGACACGTCAACTGCACCACTCGGCTTGGTGTCATCTGCAGACTTGCTGAGGGTGCTCTCAGTCTCACTGCTTGTATCACTGATGAAGGTATCAAACAGAACATGCTGGCTGCAGTACACTTTTCTCCAGCTGAAAAACCTAGGTGAATAATGGAAAAGTCAGAGAAAATCTCAAGGGTCCAGTTTATTTAAACAAGTCCTGCACTTCTGAACAGGTTACACCAAAGCAATCTGTTACGTAGGGTGTGGTGACCAGGATTTGAAGTGTCTTCATTTGGCACAAAGGGTCTCAATTCATGGAGAATGTGATAAAAAAAGAGTTTAGCTTTCACTGATGATTTTAGTTTGTGAAATGCCTTTTCTGCTAAATGACACAGATAATGCTGGGGATGTGAGTTGGGATTACAAACAAATACAAAATAGAGAAGAAAAAAACCCAACTAAACCCAGCAAGGCACCAGCTCCAGACCAGCTAAACAGATACTTCTGACAGACCAAGGGAAAGGCATGGAAAATGGAATAGCTCACAAAGTTAAGAAACTGAATGTCAAATCAGCTGTTTCCTTGTACCCAGCCACCCTACTTCAGTTTTTCACACACATTTGAGACCATCAGAAACAAAACAGAGAAAAAATAAAAGCAGATTTTGTTGCAGAACAGAAATTACAACATGAACAAAGTACTAAAACCACCTTGTCTTGGGAATTCGGCTTAAACACCAGATTGAATCAAAGATAGCTAATTTGATTAAGTAGAACAAGTTCTCTAAATCCCTTTTTAGGGGAAACACTGCCAGAAAGTCAGCAGTGTTTTGCGAAAGGCCTTTGATGTTAAATAGTTTCAGTAAGAGCAATACCTACAAACACATGGCACTTCTCAATGCATGAAGGACATGTGTGTTAGGCAGGTGTCAGGGCAAGAAAACAAATTAAACTTACAGGAAAACAAGAAAAAGTTTGCCAGGATGGTGAGGAATCAGGTCTGATCAGAACCTACCTGGTCTCTGAGAGCTGACCTAGGTTACGGATCCTAGTAATATTGCTTTGGATGCTTTCTTGAAGCATGGAATTACATCTCCAGTTCTTAGGGAATTCCTTTTTCAACCCCAGGACAACAGCGCATGCTATTTGTGCAGATGTTAAAGAGACAGCAAACTCTTTTCAACTCTTTGTTTGCAATGAATAGGACTTACTATGGCTAGCATGAATCATTTTGATAACTCATATAATTAGTTTTATAGAAGTTTTATTATGTTATAAAAGTTGCTATATCACTTGTATTCCCCCAGGGCTATCTTATAAAATGATTTTCTTACAACCATGTTCCTTTTTGGAACTAAAGTGTAGACAACTGAGAACATCTGCAGTCAAGAAAAGCACCGTATGCCAAGACATTCGAGGCAACTTTGCTGCCTTTTTTGCGTCTAAAATCCATGTGAAGAAATTCAACTGCTTCTGGATTCCAGCATTATCAGCTGTTCAAAGCTGAGGATACTGATTTCATCCCACCTGTCAATACGCCGCCTCCATGCAGCTCATGGCTACAGGGAGCAGATGCTGCGGCTCAGCTACCCGGAGCTGGGATGCCTGTCAAATGACCCTGAGGAAAACACTCAACAGGTCTTTAATAACTTCATTTGAGCTATGGAGATTTATCCTGGGTGAGGATTTGGCTCCGTTCAGAGGGTTGCAAAGTGAGTTCACTGGATTCTACCTTCATGAAGAAAAAACATGGGCTTGGTAGGAGTGTACACTCACACTACTCAGCAACCTCTTCTGACTTTAGAAGCATCTTTTCTTTCTTATGTATTTTAAACACTGAAAGTAGACTATGACCTAGACCTTGTGCTCACTTCTGAGGGGTACCATTAGTAAATAGACTTTATTTTTAACAACTATCCTGCTGACCTGTTTTGAGTATTCTAAAGGAGCTCAATGAGCTTGCCCAACTCTTAGATGAAGGACTGCTGCAAGCTTCCACCGAACACCTTGTTCTGACTATGCGTAAGAGACAAGCCCCTATTCAAACACCTACATGATAAATTACTGCTATTCATGAGGTGCACCTGCCTGCAGTGTATCGGGAGCCTCCGTCCCACAGCGTGCAGCCTAAAGGGGCTTGGCCATCCTCTCAGCCTTGGCAACGCTTTGCCTTCTCAGCAGGTCATGTTCAGGGCATTTCCCCAAGGCCCAGTTCTCCCAACACTCCTCTCCCACAGCCCAGTAAAGGTGGGTGAGAAGGGCTGTTCGAGCATGAAATACGCTTCAGGCTGTATGGGCACGTGCCAGTAGCAGCTGTGGGCAGGGTGGGAAGAACTTACTGTGCTGCCACTTTGATTTTCCTCTAAGATGATCACAACCACTAGCTCACAGTCACAGTCCAAATTCACCCCTCGCCTCCTCCTACTGCCTTGGGTCATGCCCCACTGCAGCTATTGAGAGCAGAGGGTTCGGGCTGCTATTCAGAGGCATCTAAGGAGTAAAGCGAGGGGGCTGTTAACAGTCAACTGCCAAAAGCCACTTTCTAAAATCCACAATGTCCTGAAGACTAAAAGCATCTTCTGCAACTATATACTGTATTACACAACACTGTGTATGAACTCAGTCATATATGATGGGCAGTAAAAGCAATCGATGGTGGCATTTCATGATTGAAAAATCGTAATATCAAATTAAAGACCAAGTTTGGTGCTTTGAGGTGTTCTGAATTTAAACCAGGAATCCTGACATTTCTATTCCAGTCATGTGTACTCTCTCTATAGTTACTGGAGTAACAAAAAGACATGTGCAAGAGCTGGTTCATCCCATCCTAAGACAGGTAGGATGGCAAGGGGTTGGAATTAGTTGATCTTTAACATCCTTTCAAACAATTATATGATTCTATGTCCTATTTTGAAGGTGCCTGCTTCTCATCAAGCGCAAAGGCAACCCAAATGGCAAACTTTAGCCATCTACAAGTTGCCTTAGAGGTTACAGGCTCATAGGCAACTGCTTGGCCAGTGGCATCTCACCCTGATTCCTCTGTGTTTTTAAATGTACACACCAGCAGAGCACCCACCAGTTATCCTGTCCAATCTTTATCAGCATTTCACTTCTGGTTTAAGTACTTTGTCTCTAACAGGTATTTCGGATACTTCCTCCAAACAAGCCGTAACGATTTCCTACCACTGAGCAGCTCTGGCATGTCGTGGTGCTCCGCTTAAAGAGCTGCCTGTTGGAAGAGCAGCCACAGCGGACTTAAAAGGTAAACAAATCCCATCCCAGGGAAGATCAGAAGGGCCGACAAGCAGTCCTGCTGGTGCTGATTTATACTTCCTTATCTTTTATCTCCTTTCCTCTCCTCCCCCAGCATACTAGCTGTTCTCCCACGGTCCTTCTCCCAGGGAAATCCATGCGCTTGCTTTCTGCAATCGTGCATTTTCAATTCTCAAGTTCTTTAAGCCTTCTAATTTTAATGTAATAGTCCCCTTTTGATATACTGCAAATCTGCCAGGGTAAAGCACTCATTGAAATCATTCCCAACTCCACATAAATAAATCCCTGGCTCTGAGAACAGAAAATCTATAATATTGTGCCCAGAAGCAGTTTGAAATAGCAGACACAGTGCCTCCCACTTAACAGCAAGCAGAGGAAGCACTTGGCTGCTATCACCTTTCCAGTTCTCCACTCACAAATGCCTCTGTGAAACTGTGAGCAGGAGGGTCACTCAGTGAGCATGGACTTCCTACCCCAGCTGCAAAACCTCCTTCCAAAGATACTCTTTTCATTCATAGTTCATAAGACCAGAAAAAACGGCTGCTCCCTCGTGTAACTAAGGCACCTCTGAATTAATTTGAACTAGGGCATATTTTTGAGAAAATACTCCAGTTTTGATGAACACTTCTAGCACTTCTGATCAGTCAACCCCAGCATCACCCTTCATGTGTGTTCCAGTGCTCAGTTGTCCCTGCTGTCAAAAAATTAAACTAAAAATTAGGGACAAATTTGTCTAATTTCAAGCTTCAACTACTGACTCATCACATCAACCTTTCAAATTTCTGCTTCTGTATCATGATTAAGGTATTTTAAATGTCTGATAAACTAAAATGCACATTCTGAACTATCAATATTCCTCCATTACAATGATCTAGTCTCTTAATTTGTCTTATTATCATCTATGATATCAAGCTGCATTATTTTGATATACATATATTTTTAATTTTTGCAAGCTCATTTAAGTCTGACCCACTGCACAAGCTGCCATTTAACATCTTCAGAATTAGTATTTTATCAGCATATGATATGAATTCTTCCATGTGGCTTTCCACAGATGGCAAAGCAAAACTATTTTTGAACACCTCTGCCTTTTCAGTTACTGACAGTGCTGTAATTTCCATTTCAGACTTACTGCTTCGGAAGGAAAACCCTCCTTAAGCTTGTAACTCAAAGGTCACTTTACTTCTGGATCAGCCCTTTTTCATGCCTGGTTTCTAATCTATATTCAATTCTTTCTTGACCTATTTCTCTTCTCTTCCCTGTATTCTTCATTTAACTGCTGCCCTCTGCTCCTCTTACCTTTGTTGGTAAAGTGTTTAGAGAACTCCATGCAGCGCCAGCTGCGTTTATGTCACCAGAAATTAATTATGAAGAAATGTTTCAGTTTGCCTTAAGTGAATCAGAAAAACAATCACATCAAACAAGAAAAAAAAGCAGAGCTGACACCTCAGACTATCAAACATAATCCATGTGTGTTTTTCTGATACATCTTAATTATGTGTCATTATTTTAGGATTGCATAAGGGTACAATTTCTTCTGAAGATGTTCATGGCTTATTTTCTATAGCAGCTAAAATACAACACATAGTACAATTTCAGATTAAAAGCGTAACACTGAGTTACAGTATTGCAAGACTAAGTTTTGGATAGAAAGTTCAGCAGCCCCAGTGGGAAAACATGAAATGCTGGAAAAGGATTACAGTGGTTTTTACATTTAAGAAGAGCTACACTGCTGGTCACAAGAGAGGTCTCACATTACTGAAAGAACACATATTTGCTGGAAAATAGAAGTCTCTCAAAAAGAAGAAAAAAAGAAAGGAAAAAGCACCAGACATTTGAACAGCTGGAAGCATTTTTAAAGCTACCAAAAAAAGAGAGAAAAATAATTTAGAATAATATTTCCCTTTCTGTAGTAAGCACCGTAGTGGTGATATAATATGTTCTCAAGAGGCTCAATCACGTCTACTGTTCAATCCTTAAAGGTTATTTCACAAAACAAAAATTAATGGAGTCAACAGAGTTTCTTCACCAAAAAAATAATTGTTCTATTTATTTTTCTACCAGCTCCCTTCTTTTGCAAATGTCCCAAGAGCTATGAATCTGTGACAATAAGCAGAAGCTCACTGTACTCTGGCAAAAGAAAATATTTTCTTCCTTTCTTTGTCTATATCTGGTTTTTAGTATTAGGAAGATGTTGTTTAATGCAACACTGATAAAACCTGAAAAGATTGTAGTTTACAGAAGAATCAAATAAGGCAGTGAATTAAGAAAGTGGTAACAGCCATGGGCATAAACCAGTGACTATTACCTATTTTTTGATAAAGTACATTCTAGAACCAACAACACTTTAATTTCTTTAAAATTAAAATCAAGATGCAATCTCATCATTTTACATGCTTTGCTTATTCCGCCAATTATAATGCTTTTCTTTAACAAGGTGCTCCCAGGGCCATGTCAGCACTAGGATTTCCTCTTGCTAAGTTCTTTTTGTCACAATTAATCTTTCAACATGTGCCAACACCAGATAAACGCTATTGGCAGTTTACTCCAGTCCAAAACGCAGGCAACAAACAACACGACGCTTCCTTAGCAACAACCTTGATTTCCCTTCAAAAAATACTTCCATTGAATATTCTACAAGAGGTTATTACATTAATATTCATGACCTATTGTACCCTTTTCAGAAATTCCCATCTTTACAGTATGTTTTTACTCACACCTAAATTTAAATGTTTCACTTTTGTGGTTTTTTTTAAATCACTTAACTTACTGCAAAACACCCATCTAGTCTGTTAGGTGAATCCATTCATTCCTTCCTCATCAGGACCAACTGCAGATAGAGGTGCGGCTATTTAGATGTACAACATGAAGGCCCGGTTGTAGCACATGTGTGAAAACATGCCTCTTATTGTTTAATCAAAACATTTCATATCTAAAAATGTCTAAATTCAGTTCTAGTAGAATGACAGTACTATTCATACAAGAGAAATTCCCACCACATAACCCGGCAAAGTCAAAAAGTAGGGTAAAATATTGAATTGTACCCGACAGCACAAATTCTGCTAAAAAATGGGAGCAAATCATCCCATCAGCTCTTACTTATCCCTGCTTTTTTATCTTTATTCTTCACTTGCTTTGTCCCAGCTATAGGGTTGGAGCACTTCTGCTATGAGAACAGGCTAAGAGAGTCACAGTTGTTCAACTTGACGAAGAGAAAGCTCTGAGGAGAACTTATAGAAGCCTCCCAGTATCTGAAGGGGCTACAAGAAAGCTATGGAGGGACTTTTTACAAGGGCATGCAGTGATAGAACTAGGGGAATGGCTTTAAATTCGAAGGGGGAAGATTTAGACTAGACATAAGGAAGAAAGTCTTCACAGTGGATGCCCCGTCCCTGGAGGTGCTCAAGGCCAGCTTGGATGGGGCCTTGAGCCGCCTGGTCTGGTGGGAGGTGTCCCTGCCCATGGCGGGGGGTCCGAACTGGATGATCTGAAAGGAGGTTGTAGAGAGGAGGGTGCTGACCTCTCCTCCCAAGTGTCTGCGAAGAGGACGAGGAGGAATGGTCTCAAGCTATGCCAGGCGAGGTTCAGGCTGGATATCAGGAAAACATTTTTCACAGAAAGGGTCATCAGGCACTGGAACAGGCTGCCCAGGGAGATGGTTGAGTCATCATACCTGGAGGTATTTAAAAGACAGGTAGACGAGGTGCTCAGGGACATGGTTTACTGGCAGATAGGAATGGTTGGACTCGATGATCCAAGAGGTATTTTCCAACCTGGTGATTCTATGATCTTTAAGGTCCCTTCCAATCCAAACCTTTCTGTGATTCAATGATTTATTTGCTGAGCTCAGCCTTGGTTCTCTTCCTTCCCTGCTTCTTTCACTACATTTCTGCTGAGCTGGAAGGACACTTCAGATACCTTTTGTTAATAACCTACAGAGGACCTCTAAAAGACAAGGCCATTTCTAGGGAAAAAATCATTTTTTTGTTTTAAATAGGCATTCAAGTATCATTTCATAATTTATTGCAACAGAAAAAGAAAACCCCACTGATTATGTAATATGTCCTTTCTTCAACACCCACCATATCACTGCAAACCTTAAAAAGCTCTGGCCTGTCCTGGAAAGGAACTCCACAACCACCTTCCCCTCCTCCACCCTATCTTCCTACACTTCGAGCAGTTCCACTCATCACTCAAAGGAAACTCCATGTGGACAAATACGCAGGGACCAGATTCAGGCCATACCTGTGCAGCAACGTTGTCAACATATTTCCACAGTAATTGTTCTCTGCAATGGAATCATCAAAACGCCTGCAAACATGGTAAGACTTCATCCAGCAAAGCCCTTAAAGCAATGTGGGCAAAACTAAACCACCACTACACAATAAAACACACTCAAAGAAATGAATAAAAGGACATAGTTAATGGGAGGAAAACAACTGCTCCTCTCTGAACACTGAAGCTCAGTGGAAGATCTGCAAATGTAAGTCTAGGAACTAAAATTCTAACTCTGCTGGATATTTTTAAAACTACCAGTTCAATAGCAAGATGAGTTTTATGGCACCTCGTAAATTCCATTTCCTTCTCCCAAACATTTTATCAACATGTGAGAAAGATCCGTGCAAAGAGTTCTGTGTCAGGATACTCAACAGGTATGTCCTGACACTGAATCCAACATGCGTACCAAAAGACCATTCAAAACAACTCCACTCACCCTGAAGAGGAGCTGAGTTCCCATTTAATCATCTAGTCCAACTAGATTAAATTTTATAACACTACATGCTAGAGTATTTGTTCTCTCAAATTCCATGCTTAAACTCCTATGGAATGAAAAGCCATCATCTTCATAAATGAAACAAGGTGATCCAATGAAATTATTTATTATTGTTCCTCCAACAAGAACATTCAAGCTTTTACAAGTGTTCACCAAGAAGCAAAACCAATCACAACATTACTTTAGCCACAATTATAAAGACATATGCAATCCTCTTTAAAAGAACTCAATTCTGTTGAACATTTTTATGAGTCCATGATGTACGTTTCGAAGTCATGGTCTAAGTCTGAAACAAGGGCATCCACAAAATCTTCAACTGAAGGCGATTTCTGAAGCATACCTACAAAACCAAGACAACAGGTTCTCAGTGAGAATACTATGACCTTGAAAGCTTTGTCAATAATAATGCTTATTGCTAAATAACTTCTAATGTCACTATATGACAAAAATGGCTGTCATGTTTCTTTCTCAAGAAATTTATCACAGACTGACAGGTTTCAAGATTGTTAGCTTTTTTTTATCATTGCAATCTTGCTTAAGCAGGGAATTATATCCATTTTAAAGCAATGTAACCATAGACTCAGTCATTTCCAAGTGACTGGCATAAATCAACAATTGAGAGCACATCTAAATCCTTATTTGCCAAGTCTCAAGTCTAGAGACAGAAAGAACGTATTTTCTCAAAGTTTTACGCACCTTAAATGCATTTAATTTAGTATTTAAAATACAAGTATCTGAAATTTTTCAGAAGGCATGAAACATAACCAAGGAAAAGCATTTCCAGTGCACTGCAGTTTTAGTTTTGCTTTTTTACAGTACCAGGACTTACCTTTTATTAAGAATGTTAATTAACAGATGGGAAATTAGCATAAATTAGAATCATGCTCAAGCATTTGTCAGGTAATTCTATAAACAGAGCAGCTAAAAATCTCACACCTTCCCCCTCAGAATCTCAGTTTTTAAAAAACATGAGAATATATCCTGCAAATTATTTTCAGATATGTTTCTTTTTGCTTAACATTACATTAAAGTTGGTCTTTTCACTGGCATTAACAATTGCAAGATCATATATGGAAATTTACTGCACTTCTTGTACCAGAAAAAAAACTCCAAACAGTACAGCTGCCAAATAATGGAAAATTTAATCTCTGTACTTCTTTGAAGTGATCTGTTCTTTCTGACAGCTGCCAATGTAAATATAACCCTGTTCTACCCTTTCTGATCAGTGTGCCTACTGAACATAATTTTATACTCTTTCACATCCTCAACAATATTTGCTTTCAGTGGAAATTATAATTGCATGCTGCTAAAAGACCAGAATATTTTACACAATGATCCAAAACGCACCAGGAAACAGACCAGCTCAAGGTAATTTTTGTGTAAGCAACCAGAAAGAATTTTCTTGCTAAGACCTCACAGAATACCATTTCAAACGGATTTATACATATGATGCAAGCATCAACATAAACTGCCATGACCTAGTAGATTAATACTGAGCAGTAAGAGGAAGACAATCTCATACTATATATAGGTTGACCGAAATGCTGTTAAATGAAGTTTGCATCAGGCTATTTTCAAAATTAAAGAGAACAGAAATAATACTTCCAAATAATTGGTAAACTTGTTGTGTACTCTAACGTTAGCAAAATTGGCTGTAGAATTATTTCCAGTTCACAATGAAAATGGCTTACTGTATGCTGGGCCGAGGAACAGTTGTGTCCAGATACCAGTTACTAATTTAACCTCCCCAGAGAGCCGTGGCCTCTTGCAGACCCCCTCACTCAGGTTCCTGAGTGGGCTGGCTGGAGAACATGCATATTTGCTCCCTAACAGACTTGGAAAAAAACCCCTAGTTTAAACTCATATAATTTTCCTGCAGCATTCCCAGAAGTTGAGAGAATGCCTTAAGAAGGTGACATGGATGACAGCCCACTGGAACATGTACTGTCATGCATGACTACTGGAGCTTCGTCTTAAACTCAGTTGGAGCAGTCCAGTCCCAACAACACAATTCATTTTTCTCTTTTTTGAGGGCCACATTTTGCCTTACATATTTACATCTGAATTAACTGGCTCTATGTCTAGAGATTGAACAGTATAAAAACTGTCATGGATCCAACTCATCTGACCTTTTCCAGAGGTCTACTTCATAGCGAGATGAGTTGTGCCTACGAAGAAACTACTTTTCCCCATATCCCAGAAAAGAAACCTGGATGATTAGCACAGGTATAAAAATCTCATTAGTGGAATTATTCCTTCCTTCCAATTTTTAAGATGTGACTCTATAAAAAGCTGCATAGACTGTATATAAATATGGTCATAACAGACATAACCACCCCAAGCCCTAAAATATAATCCCCACCTCCCAATATTCACTTTATAAAAAGCGAACACCGCAGATGATGTTTAGCCAGTCCTTCTGACAGACTAAAATTTATTCTGCTGTGGACAACTTTTAAAATGATGATTATCAATATATTGCAAATGAAGCAAAGCTAACTATAATCATCAGGGGGAAGAATAGAGGCTGATGCTGGGATTACCTTCAAGTAGATTCTATTTCCCTCTTACATAAAGATGGCAAATTGTAACAAAAACATTCCAATGCTGGATATTACAAAATCAATAAAACAAACCAGTATGCTTGGATGTATTTTAGTGCAGCTGAATACAGTCTTACTAAATCCCAGTCAAAACTTGTTAGCAATTGCATTCATTTAGACTCCACATGGTTTGTTTTAAGTATGTAGGAGGAATTAAAATTGTTCTGGCAATAGTGCTGCCAAATAACCTCCTACCCAGTAGTTCCAACTTTTGATAATACAAACAAATTTCAGATTTCTTGCATTAGTGGTCTACTGCCTTGCTATTTTCCCATCACCAACATCAAAAGCAGACACTAGCAGAATTTGCTTTTGCAAGGGAAGGACAAAGAGTAAATGAGGTCATTGCTGAAGAACTCCTTCTGTACTAAAATGATCAAGCCCTTGTGAAATAAATAACTACAGATTTTAGAGCAGACAATGCCAAAAGAAACAGACACTGATGATATTTCTGAGTTTTAACCTCTTATTCTACACAGATGTGTTAATAACAGTCATGTCTCCCTTTAAAGTCCATTAAAATATATCAAAGCAAGATCGGCTTTGATATATCGTAAGTACTCAGCACTTCAGTCTAAATGATTTAGTAAGATGTCCAGAAGGTCTGATGGTTGCAGTTTTAAAACCTAGGAGTGTATTTCATACGTTCAGCCCAACTCCTATTTCAGCTCAGTCTCTCCCAAGCCTAAGGCAACTGCATAGCTTATCTTCTCTGCTTTGAAGTTTTCTTTCACATTACAGCACCGTGGTTAACCACACCCTTTTGAGAGATGGTTAGCTATAACCTACAATCACTGAAAATTGGGAGAAGAATAAAGCCTGTGGCAATATTTGGCCTCTGCTCCTTTGGAACACTAATTATTTTGGGTCCATGCAGTTTGAGTTAACATGTTGCCATTCATTTCACTTCTTAGGATTTTTCACTTCTTAGCATATTTTTTACACTTTCAAAGAGACATACAATTATCATCTGAAGATTTTTACGGCCTCTTCAAATCATAATTATTCCATGAAGTACAATTTGAGGCATGGAATAACAAATTTTCAGATTGCATTGGAGCAAATGCATGTTTATTTTGACTATCGGTTTGATTATCATGTATGCACACAGCTGAGTATGACTGTCTGCAATATAATTCAGGATTAATGAATCACAACTTCACGTGTATTTTGCATGAGGTCTTTTTCAGAGACCCAAAGAGCAACATGACTGCATCAAAACTGCAGAAGCAGAACACCCAAGGGTATGTTCCATGCTCTCAGTTCCCAGATCATACAACCCAGTACCTTTCACGCTGTAATTCACTTTCTGCCTATGCACCTGGTTTTCTTTCCAGTCAGGAAGTGCCAAGGGAGAGAGGGAGGGATGGCACACACCTGAATCTTGTTCAGACCTGCAATGAGCACACAACTGGACCTGGAAGGGACACCTGGGTTACACATCTTCAGAGGAATTTGGAAACCCTACTGCTATGTAGTCCTGGGAAACAGATGGCCTGCAAGAGCCATGCTGCCAACCCAAGTGACAGAGGAATCAGTTTCTTCCCAAACTCTATTTCCTCTCTAAGGAAAAGAAAAATAAAAAAGCAAGCCTGTTGGACAAAGCATTGTTCATTCCGTTTTTAATTGCCTGCTATCCATATCTGTGACTATTTTGTAGATTAACAAAGAGGTACAATAAAAGTGTCACTTCAGCAAATGTTAAAAGAGGTTTCATAAATCCTCTGTTGGTTTGTTGTTTTTTGTTTTTCTTTTTTTTTAAATGGAAACAAATGCCAGGAGAACCAAATCCAAACGACAAAATAAAGTATATTGTGTTTTCTAATTAAAAACTAGTCCAAACAAGAATCTTGCCAGTTAACTCCACCGGATGGCAGGTTGGATTCTTTATCTTCCCTTATCAGTACATCTATGGAATCATGTGGAAGAAAGATTAAAAGCTATGGTCATATCCAAACACAAAAGACAGACAAAAGATAGCTTCTGAGAGGAAAATGGTAACAAAGAAACTGTATAAATGAAATGTGCTTTGGAAGTTATCTATTATCAGTCAATCAATGAATATGGCTAACTTCACAATGAGATACGGAAGCACTTCAAGGGTGAGATTACATACATGCATCCAGAAGTCAGACCAGTACAAGTGCACTTCTTTACATTAAAAAAATGCCAGAAATAACAGCCTGTGCAACTTAAGGTTTTTGAAATATGGCACTAGTGAGCACAGAATCTGGACTATTCCCCTGAAAAACAGTAAAATAAACAAGATTTTAGGTTCAGGAGAATCTGTCTTTAATCAGGAGCCTGTTTGGTCATTTGTTATGGGAATGCACATTTACAAATGATGAAACCAATAAAGATGGAAAACGAGTATTCTGGAACATCCATAATGAGAAGGAGCCAACAGAACCTAAACAAATTAAAGAAAAAGTAACTGTTCCTATTTTTGCCCTTAAATTCTCTTTTTTTTTTTTTAATAAATACAGAGTAATTAAGTATAAACACATAATAAGCTTTTCCATCATGTGTGCTTTATGATTTAACCTCATATAATCCCAAATAAGCAATCAAATTATTAACTTGTCAAAAAAATTTCATTTTTCATGGGGTTAGTCAAGCATGCTTGTTTTAAGTTTTGCACTGTCTAAGAACGCACATCACAACAAGCACAGGCAAGGAATTTTTATGGTTATTTTTATGATCCAGAATACCTTTTAAAATTTCTGTTTAAAGAAATATTCAAGAAATAGAGAGTATAAAAGTAAAATTCAGGATACAAAAGTGGCCAGGGAGACAATATGAAGCAAGGAAGATGGAAGAGTATCAGATCAGGGAATATTTAAGCAAACTGAATATACATAAGCCCACAGGTCCTGATGGGGTGCACTCACAAGTGCTAACGGAGCAGGCAGATGGCCTTGCAAGGCAACTCTCAATAACCTTTGATCAACCACAGCCACTGGGAGAAGTGTCAAAAGACTGGAAAAAATGAAATATCATACCTATCTTTAAGAAAGGCATGGAGAATCCAGGGAAGCACAAACTGGCCAGTCTCACCTCAGTCCTTAGGTAGGTGGTGTAGTGGTTAATCCTGGAGCCATTTCCAGACTCATGAACACCAAAAAAGTCATCAGGATAGTCCACCGATTCACCAAAGGCAAATCATGCTTAACCAACTTGATGACATATGATGAAACAACTGGCCTGGTAGATGAGGGGAGAGCCATGAACATTGTCTACCTGGACTTTAGCAAGCTTTCTGACACTGTCTCCCATAAGACCCTCACAGAGAAGTTGTTGTGGTACAGGCAGGATGATCAGAGAGTGAAGTGGATTAAAAACTGGCTGAATGGCCAGGCCCAGAGGGAGGTGATCAGTGCTACAAAGCCTAGTTGGAGGGTAGTCCTGTTTAACATCTTCATTTAATCATCTGGATGATGGGGTAGAGTTCAGCAAAGTACAAAGTCCTGCACCTGCGGAGAAGCCCCAGGCAGCAGTATATACTGGGAGCCACAAAGCAAGAGAGCACTTTTGCAGAAAAGGGCTTTGTGATCCTGGTGGACACCAAGTTGAACATAAACCAGCAGTGAGCCCTTGCCACGATGAAGATGAATGGCATCCAAGGCTGCATTAGGCAAAGTATTGACAGCAAATTGAGGGAGGTGATCCTACCCCCCTCCTCAGATTTGGAGAGGATCCAACAAAGGACCACAAAGATGATGAAGGGACCAGAGCATCCCTCCTGTGATGAAAGACTGAGAGAGCCGGGACTGTTCAGCCTGGAGAAGAGAAGGCTCAGAGGGATCTTACTAATGAGTATAAATACATGATGGGAGGGTGCAAAGAGGACAAACCTAGGCTCTTGCTAGTTGTGTCCAGTGACAGGACCAAAGGCAATTGGCACAAAATGAATCACAAGAAGTTCCCTCTAAACATTAGGAAATGTTCCCTGTGAGAATGACCAAATACATGATGGGAGGGTGCAAAGAGGACAAACCTAGGCTCTTGCTAGTTGTGTCCAGTGACAGGACCAAAGGCAATGGGCACAAAATGAATCACAAGAAGTTCCCTCTGAACATTAGGAAATGTTCCCTGTGAGAATGACCAAGAACTGGTTTAGGTTGCCCAGAGAGGCTGTGGAGTTTCACTCCCCGGAGAAATTTAAAAGCTGCCTAGACATGGCCTTGGGCAGTCAGCTCTAGGTGGCTCTGCTTGAGCAGGGAGGTTGGACCAGATGACCTCTAGACGTCCCTTCCAACTTCAACTATTCTATTATTCTGTAATTCTGTGAAAATGTCTTTAAAACACCTACCTTTTTTGTAAATCAGTTTGTGCTTTTATCACCAGTATCTCTGACACAGGGTTCTCTACACATGAACATACACACCAGCAGGTGCATTACAGTTACTGACGGTCAGGTGACACAGAGTTCTCTTTAGTGGTTTATGGATTTACTGATTTAAAGAAAAAAAAACCCTAAAAATCAAACTGTGTATTTTTATACAGAGATGTTTTGGTCACATCATAAAAGTTCCTATTAATCTACCATTAATGTCAAGTTGACTGCCCTGCAGCACGCACAACTATTCCTTAAACATAGCTTGCTCTCTTCAAACCCCAGGCTGCACAGCTATTGCCTACACATCATTAAACATTGGTCCTGACAACTTGCTGATGAACTATCAGCACTAAATGAATCAAGAACTATAAGCACAAGGACTATGAATACTGAAATGCCTAGAACATCTTATTACTGCATTTCAAGAGTTAAACTTGTATGTGAGCTTTCACTTTACCCTGCCAGACTTCTTCATATTTGGACTTCTTTTAAACTTAAAATAAACTTGGAATTTCCTGGACTATGATGCCACTTTTCCAGATTAATTTCAATAGCAAGTTTTATCCAAAATACCTGATGCATACTCTCAACTCCACATCAATTGTACCATGGTCCACTGTGTTCTCATTTTATCCAAGTCCATTCACATATGAATTCTGTGAACTTCGTTTGAATAACATTTAATTCCAGGAAGCACACTGCCAGCAACTTCAACACAGCCTCTAGGACATTCTAGGAAGATTTTGTGCTTAGTAAAATGAAAAATACATCCCAGAAATAGAAAAGATGATAAGCATATCTCGTATTTAAACACATTCATTCTTTCTTTGTCTACCACATGACTTTCAACATAATAATAGGAATTGCTTGAAAAGACGTATGTTCCTGTCTTGCAACTACTTAATCCACAATTTTGGGTTATGGCTTTTTGAGGATACAAATACAAACTCTTCAAGAGCAGTAAAGAAAGGCAAATCCATGAAGTCATGCTGAATGAAAAGTAACCCTCGTAAATCTGAAATATAAGTAGACTAATCTAGAGAATATATACTTGTTTACTATATGACAAGTCTAATGAAAGCAGAGGTTATGGTCTCAAATATAAACAGATGGGTCAAAGAACTGAAACATTCTAGTAATGAAACTGTGCCAATCTCATGGTGAAATACAGACACATTACCACTGTTTTCCTTATCTGTAGGAAAAAAAAACATAATCCCCAGTCTACCAAAGTGGAGTGAACAAAGGTCAATAAATTAATATTCATCCTCAATATTATGAATTTGAGATTGAATCGAATATGTCCCATTAAGTGAAGTACTTATCAAGTGCTCATATTAGGATCAGTGACACTAATGCAAAAATGTTTGAATACTGCAAGATTACAGAGGGAAGTTTTTATACTGATCTCATTGATAGATTTGACATAAAGTAAGCAGTTTCTCAAACTGATTTCATTCTCCTGACCATTTTTTAATATATGAAGTATAGTATTTTTGCTATCGTATATGAAGTATAGTATATGAAGTATAGTATTTTTGCTATTGGTATTGAGGGGAATGATGTACGAAGCTTGTTTATTACATTCTCCATTCATGAGAACGTATCCTCAAAGTACTGATACAACCAAAGCTATTTTGATGATGCTAACATGACATAGCCAAAACAAGTTCAAGTCAATAACCAGATCTATTATAAATTCTGCGTACGTAGGAAGTACACATTTTTGTATCCAAAAATGGTGTCATCTGTCTTCTGTTAAGTGTGTTATACTCCGAATTCTTTAGACAGCCTTGTAATACATTCTCTTCCAACACTTCACCCCAACTATCTGTCTGCGTGTGTTTGTATTCTGCATATTACAAAGAGTTCTACTGACCATGATACTAAGCTGATGGCCAGTCCACTTTACTTAGTAAATGAACAAGTTTTCTTTATAAATCCAATGAAAATCATAATCAAATTAAAAAGAACAAATTGGGAAATGCAGTTATATTATTTCTTCCTTGACCAAGGGTATAAACCAGTCTTTTTCTACCTTCAACCATAAGTATGGGCTCTTTTCCACCGCCGTGTGCCAGCATCTCTCTACGATAACGCTCGCCCATTGCCCTGGGGAAACACATATATTAGAGCCACTTGCAAATACAACGTGTTCAGTTTTCAGTCAGATTTGCTTATAGGATCTCTACAAAACTCAGAGACAAAGATCAAATTAAATTTTCCATCCCTGACTCCATGTCCACTCCTCAAATTCAAATTACATTTAAAATTATACTACGAATAACTGAAATAGACAAATTTTATACATATTGTGTGTTGGTGTTCATAGAAGTTAATTACAAACAACATTTCAGCTTCCAATGCTCCAAGGGGAAAATTTGCTCTGTTACAATGCTCTGAACATTCACATAAGGTATAAGAACACCTACAATTTGTGAACTCAGAATTTACTTTTTAATTTCACAAAGCAAAATTGAGTAGGATAGCAATACTTAGCTTTGAAGTTGATGACATGAAGCTTGTTTAATACCTGCAGTTGCTTTGATTTCAATAGAAAATTACAAGTAATTAGGCATCTATGAAAATCAAGCTCTCTAATTACATCTAAATATGGATTTCAGTGCCTCCCGAACTGGCACACCTGTATTTTAAAACATCAACACAATTTTTTTTTGCACCAATGAACATGTCCCACGGTACACTTTATAACTGTGGTTATCTCCTGTTTCATAATCCGCTTAATATCACAAAAAAGGAGAGAGGGTAGATTAAAACCGGATATAAGGGAGAAACCCTTTACAACGAGGGTGGTGAAACACTGGAACGGGTTATCCAGGGAGGCAGTGGAGGCTCCATCCCTAGAAATATTCAAAGTCAAGTTGGATTGGTCTCTGAGAAGCCTGATCCAGTTAAAGATGTCCCTACTCCTGCAGTGGTGTTGGACTAGATGACTTGTAAAGGTCCCTTCCAATCCAAAGCATTCTATGCATCTATAATTTTATGAAGAAGGTTATTTTCTCTTAAAAAGCCCACTAATCTATGTAACTCCATTTGTTTTATGTTTTCTAGAAGCATGTAGCACTACACTTCATTCTACTTAACATTTTTTCTGGTTTTACCTATCAAATGGGTTCTGAGCAAAACACTGTTTCCACACCATGGAGGCAACAGCCCTGGACATAAGGTAAGAGTAATATTTGGCACCGTAGCCCACAAGATGACTGAATCGCAGCTGCCAGGCCTGTGAGGAGAAAAAAAAAAAAAGAACAGAAATCATATTTTACATCCTTTAAATTGTTCAGCATTTTCTGAAGTATAATAGAAGAAATCTGATGCTATCAATGATAAACTGTTAAGAAAAGAGTTAAAAAAAAACAACCAGAAATCCCAGAATGAACAAGCCTCAACCTAAATATTGTACATCCAATAAACTGATCATCACAACTGAAATTTGACATAAATGGGATCAGAAGGCTAGAAAACTAAGAAGTAAAAAAATATATTCATATCTGATAACAGCTATGTTGTTCTACTGGTCTTAAAAGAAAATCACAATTACCTTATTAAAAGTAACACCACATTTCATCATTTTCCATGTGGGTAAGTACAGCCTCACACTTGGAAAAGTTCGATGGATAAACTTTCGCCACAAACAAAATGATAACAGGGACTTGCATTTAATACTATAAAACATACAGCTTCCCAATGCCAAAACACTCAGAGGCAGACAAATTACATTCAAATGCAATGTCATTGTTCACAGATTTGTCTGCACATTTTTAAATGTATATATACAGCAGATTATCATCTGTAATTATATTGTCATTCATTTATGTATTGTTGCTTGGCTTCATGACTCATTCCAGTGAAGGCGGACTCCTTTTTTAATGCTCTTTGGTGTTGACTGTTTACTCAAGTTTTCTTAGCAGAGAAAATCAGAAGCATCAGCCTTATTTTCACAGAAAGAAAAATACTTTCATTTCCCTGACTGTAACAGAGTAATTTAAATTGTGAGAGACCTCCAAAGGTCATCTGGTCCAGCCCTTGCTCAAAGCAAAGCCAACTTTGATGAGCTTCCTCAGAGCTCTGTTTAAAGTCTCAGTATCTCCAAGGAGGAAGATTTCAACACCTCTCTGGTGCAATGTGGAGAGGCAAGCAGGTTCAAGCTGAAAAGACATTGTTTATCAGGAGATCTGGGCATATTTTTTGAACTGAAGATGGATTAATGTAGAGATAAAGGAGTGAGAAACTTACTCTGCCCTTTCGGCTCTCTGAGGACACCAGAGAGATGAGTCCAATATCTTATTTCTTCCCCTATTCAAAATTGAAGCTCTTAACATTCTTGTGATATGACTTGTCGAGATTTTTGTAGGTACTATAGAAAACAGAGTTTTAAAGAAGTAGGAGATAAGCAATAAAGTAGCGCAACCGAAGTTTTAAATACAAATCCTTGTTCTTATCCTAGAGTCAAAGGTTGAAATTCTGAGGTAGCCAAACAGAAAAGTGAAGGGGTATTAGCAATTTTCCAGAACTATTTATCTTTGATTATGATTCTCTACCACACTTTAAGTAACAATCTCCTGATTTTTGACAGCTGAAATAAACTACATTTCTGTATTACAGATAGTGCTAAAAATCACCTTATTCTTCACTAGGCAAGTCAAAGATGCATGTGTACCTCCAAAAGAAAAGAATCTGAGAGGGTGGAAAAAGAAGTATCTGGCTTTTAATCAGTCTTTTTACCTCAGAAAAGGTAGCAAACAGTGGCCTACAATCTATATCACCATGAAGAGCGTTGTTAACTCCCTTTTCTAAGCAACACCTACAAATAAAGTTCTAAAAATTAGCTGCCATTCAACCAATCAAAACCTACTTTTAGCAAGATTGTTATCTCCACCCTATGACAGGCTTCCAGGCCAGATGGAATTTGCCATGAGTGAGCAATCTAGCCTCTACTGGTAGCCTACACGACTGGTTTAAAGCAGGAGCAGCAAAGTTCAAGGAGATGAAAAAATGTCACCAGTCAGCAATTTTCCTGTGGGTCCTGATGCATGATGCAAATTCTTAGGACCAATTAACTTTTTTCTTCTTTCCTTTAAAGTAAACACCTACTGTACCATATCTCATTGTAGTACAAGTATGTGAAAACATACGGCTTGGATATAGATTCTCCATTTTGCTCTGAAAAGTATTGTGGTTGCTGTGTTTATTCACAGTTTTTCTAACTAGTCCCTTAATTATAGCCACAATCACTAAACTAAGAGCACATTTTGAAACAGATCAAAGACCCTATATTTTTAGAAGACTGAGCAGGAAAACACATCCATTTTTATTTTACTGTATAGTAAGTTTTCAAAGTTAGTGTTAAAAGTTTCAACTTAAAAATTAAACTCTCTCAGGAATGTGGAAAACTTTGCTGATGAATTGCTTTCATATAATCAGAAATTCAGATAACTTCCAGATATATAATTTCAGTGAAAAATTCAAATTGCTTTTTCTACTACAAACAAAAAAAATTCTATGAGTTTGACATAAGGATGAGTATTTCTACCTTATCCATCACAAAGGAATTAATTAAATGCATCAAATAAGCTGTAACTAGGGCAGTATGTCCTCCTCAACAGCTCGGACTACACTGTTCACATCAAATGCTCTTGCATTTAATAGTCTGCAACTAAAACAGCTCATCTGTGCTTCCAAGATGATCAAATACTCCATTCATCAAGTTTGTTGAAATTCTCTGGATCACAAGTAAGCAAGGAGAAAAGAAGATATCAGCAATCTGCCCCAGACCAAAAGATTGTTTCAGAGTCTGTACCTAAAATGGATCTCAGTGCCCTCTGTTCAAATAGAAGACATTCTTTATGATCTTACCTTTATTAATATAACTAAGTAAGAAACTCCTTTCATAAGGGAAAAGGAAAGGATATAGAATGACCAAGGAAAGCCACTGCTCATCTCTCTCTCTCTCTGCATCTGAGGCCCTTAAATATGTTGAAGCTGAGAATTCAGAAATTCATTTGCAACAGTACAGTATCCAAAAAAGCAAACAAAACCACAGGATTAGTCAATCCACCTTAAGATAGATGTCTAAGACAGATAAGCTATCGATGACTTTCTCTTCTTTTATTGGAACACATAACAAATATACATTTGGATAGCTTAAGTTACATGACTGCCACCTTCAAAAGCATACTGCAGCTGAGATTGTTTCCCTATTGCCAACAGCAGCCAAGGAAATCTGATTATGAACACTGCTATTTCCTAGTGAATTTTGAAGCCTATATTTGATTTTTTTTTAACCAGTACAGATTTTTGCCACTCTAGAAATTAATAACACCAGCATGTCATCATTTCCTGTCACTATTTTTTTCTTAGTCCTCACAGACATTTCTGATCAGGAACTCCTAGTATTCAGTATTTCACCATTATCCAGTACCTATTTCATTACTCAAGTGCATTTTCTGTTTCTATGCTGTTTTACCAATTAACTTTCCAAAACTGGACTTACCTACCTGTAAACAAGTATTTAAACATTAAGACACAGCCCCTATCCTAATTCCCAAGGAGCTACTTGCCTGCATTAAAAAACTCTTCCTACTTTATACAGATGAGATTACAATCCAGGCAATAAAACATTCAAAAAGCCCTAGAATATATAGGTTAATACTCCTTTAAAAAGTTCTATTATCAATAACAAATAAACACATAACTGAAAATGTATATAAATCTAAGTGGTTTCTCCTTTAGTATAACTCCATTTTAATAAAATTAGCTATAGATGCAAAATTACTTGATTTCTTGTGTTCTTCCCAATGCTAAATGATTTCTGTACATAAAAAAAAAGAAAGAAAGAACAATTTCCCTTTTGGAAAAGGTAAAGGCAAGACATGTATAATTAGGGCACCTCTCCTTTTTAAACATTTTATTTTTGGTAAGCAGCTAGAAAGTTAACAAAGACTCTGAGTAACCACTTACTCCAAAAAGTTCCATGATCCCATTCCAGGAGTTTATAAAACATTGCATTTTATAGCATAGCCCATGGGTTATCATAATATGCCATCCACAGGTCATGTTCATGCCTGTTTTTTATCTAGCACAACAGACTGAAAATAAAGCTGTGTGACTGATCCACTGCAGTTATTAAAGGGGCCCTCTTTTCACCAACATTATCAATCTTCTCTTATACTATGCCTGAAATATTTCCAAAATTCCATGTGCAATGGCTTTCCATCCCATTGTGTAACAAACAAAAATACTTCACTGATACTTTTGTATTCTTACACCTTATCAGGATTTTTTTTAAAGTCCTAGTAGGATACATTCTTAGGGTAAGATTCAGTTAATTTCACTTCAGCTACTAGAAATCAGGTGTCTTGCCTAAACTAGTCACATAGGCATCCTTTGTAGTCAGAGAACAGAAGTATTTATCCTGTTATCTTTGGAGAGGATAAGATTGCTGCTCTAGGTTAAATCTCAATAATTTACTACAACTTTTATCTTCTATTTAAAAGTTAATCCTCTTCATTCATTTTAACAATACAGCAGGATCAGTTAAGCTAAACTGTTTTGAAGACTACATAAACTAATTTAGGATTCAATTATTTAGTTTGAATTCTAAATTTAGAACTGTTAAGATTATCACAAAAAATAACCTGATATAAAAATATAGATGTAATTCTAAAATTACAAAACCAAAAGAAAAAAAAACTCTACAGGTAGCTTAATATATACTAAACTAGCACTTGTTTGTGGGTAATCATTGTTCCTTCGAGTTCCACTAATTACATGGAATCTGTGCTACAAAATCCTGCTACTGTGTTTGGAAAGGAAAAAAAAAAACCCTACAGAAATTCTTGACTAGTGCTTGGACTTCTCAAAATACTCTTCCAACAGTGTCTGCTGTGACTTCAGTTACTTCAAAGTATATTTAAGTTCATTTTGCTTTGCATCTTGAAACAAAAAAGCACAAATGAGAACCTGAAATGATCCAACACTAATAAGAAAAGTGTTTTCGTCATTTAAGTCTCCTAATTACAAAATGTGTGCTACAGTAAATACATAAATGAACAAGCTGCTGAACAGTTTCCACGAGAAACAGTATTTGATGGAGGTGATATCTGGTGCCCTCTCCCTTCTTAATTAAATTCTATTTCTGGCAGGAAATCCCATAGAGGAGCAGCCAACTTATGTCCTTCAGGGGCTACTGAGTGGAGAATGCCTGAATCTGGCACTAACTTGATATTATTGCTTATAACAAGCTCAAATTTAACTGTTAGCATGGGTGGAAGACTCCCGAGTGTCATGAAGAAGCTCTAGGCTCTGGTATCTTAGGAGCCAGATGAGAACAGTGATTAGCATGGAAACCACTACAGGCTATTGCCCTCTGGTGAAACCAAAGTTTATCAGAGGTAGTGCACCTCAAGGACAACACCGCCCTGGCACGCAAACAAGCACACAGAGTTAGCACAGATTATGTTTTCTTGGCACTGTGTCAGCCACTCATACAGTGGGAGCTGGAGATGGAAAGTAAAGAGCTGCAGGTTACAGGTCAAGAACTAATAAGCTACTTTTCAGCACAGAGAAATGGTTAACTTTCTGTGGGGTACAGATTAAAGGGATGCTCTACATTTAGCTTAGCAAGTTTTCCGTTCTGATGTACTAGCTGCACAGGCATAATTAAAAAAAAAAAATTTAAAAATCAGAAAAAAAGTGCTCTAGCAAAAGAAAAAGTTGTATTATCTGGTCTTATTTTTTTCCTTTGACTCCACTTTGCATTTTCATGCTCTTCACACCCTTACTCTGTCCCAAAAGGAAGTTCAAGATCACTTTTCTCTAAATTCAAGCAAGATACTCAAAGAACGTCTCAAAGAGATTTCACAGCATGGAACTACATCAACATCCACTCATCACATAGAGAAAATTTCAGTCTCATTCACTCATAACAGTGACACCCAGAATTAGTGTGCTCATCTACTTGAGTTAAATGCCCTTCTCTGAAAGTCTCCTATGCTCCCTTTCCCAAAATAAACGAGTCTGCAGTTAGACAAGCTGAGCAGCTTCCTGGTAAGGCTCCACTTTTTTTTCTGGCCAGCCCTCCAGTAATGGGAGTGAGCAGCGCAGCACTGCTAGCAGAAGCCTGGACTGTGGCTACCAGGCTCCGAAGCTCAAGCTCTGCCACTGGGTGCACTTATTCTGGGAAGGCCAAATTGTCATGTAACAGAATTTATTCTCCCACTTTTCATTTAGTTAATGAGTAGTTTAAAATGAAATGAGAAAAGGATTTTCACTATGCTTTGCAGCGCAAAAAATTACTCTTTTGTTCTGAAATAAATCATAGATTTTTTTTCTTTATTGCATTAATTTGTTATGTAAGTTTACAGTGCTTTGAAGATGTCCTCAATTCATTCTCACTTGAAAAAAAAGTTTAATGACTTTTGGAGTGAGGAGTTTGCAAACAGGGCCAGTAGCTCGTTATGGGAAAAAGCTGAGAACACTCACTGACTGGCAGAAACAACTCTCTCCATAGGTATGCAGCAGCTTGCTTGGTCAACTTATTATCTGGTTTTGGCCTCAGGACCTCTAAGTTTTATAGAATTACATCATCATCATTCTGGAGTTTCACCATAATAAAAAAAAAAAATCCAATAAACAGCTTTAAAGCCACTTCCTTTGCTGCAGTTTCTAATCTTGTTTAGAATAACAGAAAGTTAATTTCATGAAACCACATCTTGTGCTGTGCCCTTACCTAGCTTAATGTCAATACTCTTTAGTTTTTCAGTGTCTTGTATTTCTTGTTAGGAGTGGGAGAGTGCACAGTGTAAATCAACTCAGAGACACTACAGACATTTTAGGAAGAGAGTCAAGCAAGAGATTAACATTTCAATTTATAACACTTCTGTGTTTTTATTATAAAAGGATAAATAAATCTAGCAAGACAGGGAATGTAAATATTTTTGCAGTTATTTACAGTGGAGACAAGGAAAGGAATTTAACATGCAATTAACCACTTAGGTGATTCTGGATATGTACCATGTGGTATTTGAATTACTTAAATTAAATTAAAATATTTCATTTTTATGTATAAATTATTAATGCATTTGAGTTGCTTATTGCAAAATCATTTACAACTATTTATTCTTCACCCTCTTCTCTCCTCCCCATAAAGCATTTGGGGTAAGGAGGACACAGGAGATAATAAATAACATCAACAACAAAAAGCTGTGTGTATGATCTGCATTAATCTCCACAATTCTTAAAACTTGGATTAAAACACACAAGAGATATGAAAATTGATATTATATTCTGCCCTTTGACTGACCTTCTCTGGACAATTTGTGATCCAGCATTACTTGTAAACTTTGTAAGTAAAAATAAGATGCAGTCAAGAGAATCTCCAAACATGTCATTAATGTTGCAACATGTAACTTAACACACATATACATACATATGAAATACACACATAGACTTCTATTTTCAATCAATAACTTATTACTGTTGAATGTTTAAAGATCCAAGACAACTAGAATCAGATCACCAGTCTCCTTTGGGTACAGCCTCACACTGAAGCCCAAGGCTTTTTGTATGAATTAAACCAATTTTTAAGTATTGACCTATTACTTTAAAACAAACATCATGAACCCTCCTTGAGGTAAGCTCTTACAAAAAACATGAAATACTTTAAGCAATGTTGTAGCTGCAAAATATATTTGCCAGTACAACTTAATCAAGCAAATTACCTGGGCCTGGAAGATAAAATAGATACTATTTTCAATTTAGCATCTTTTGTCAGAGCCATTCCAGACATGGATTTAGGGGATCACATTTCTAATCCTGATTCTGCCACAAACTGCAATAGGAACTTGAAGAAACTACTTTATTCCCCAATCTCAGTCTGCTGCCTCATGTTAAGCAGGGGTCATAATACTTGCTCTCTCTTTCTTTGTTTGTTTTGACTGTCCAAGAAAGGACAATCTCTCACTACATTTAACAAACAGTTCACTTCAGGCTCTCTGGCCTGTACTTATGGCAACAACATATTCAGTTTTATCTATCACTATTAATTATAGCTCCAGTACTGCAATCCTGGAAAAAAAGTAAACATGATGTGTAAGAACAGAAATATGTAAAACTAAACAAAGCGATTTGCATGTGTGTGTATATATATCTTAGATACATCTAAAGCATATATAGCCATTTCAAAATACTACAGAGATGTATCTGACTACTTCCTGCGCTGTTCCGTAAAATGCTCTCCTACTTGGAAATGCTATCTCTAAAGTATGTTTGAGTTTCATAGGGCTAATACTCGCAAAAAGAATTTCCTTAAAATTGCTTTGTATCTCACGATATCTGTGAACACTCTGCTGCTTTAGAAAGTTGCCCAGTGAATAGTGTCATATTACTACTGGAAAACAAATCTCCAGAATATTTGCTGTCAGCATTTTCTTTTTATCATAAAATTAACTCAACTCCAGAAAGACAGAAACCTAAACAAACCTTGAAGTGTGACTTTAAGAGCTTTTGAAAGTCCAAGTGTCTACTTTAATACTAACCTCAGCAGGGCACCAATCTTTCTGAAATGGCTTTTAGCTATTAATTATTTATAGCACTATCACTTCGCCAGACTTCGCTGTGCACTCCTTTATTAATCTTTTCCATAGACCCAGACTCTTCAACTTGATTTTATAGTATACTTTTAAGAACACTCATATGAAAACTAATCCTGGGATTTGTACTTTGTGTAAACAACTTTGGTCTCCAACATGGTAAGGTAAAAAATTTACTTTGAAGGGGTTACACAAACTTCAAGAGGTTGAGTAATGACACATGACTTCACCTCTCTTCAAAACACGCCCAGAAGTGGAACATGAGCAACATCAGTGCCTCTTCAAGTAACTGAAGAGACAGAAGCGGAAAAGCAATCTTCTATCAAAGCTGTTTACTATGAAATTTATGTCTGTGATCTACAACAGTGTTTTCTTTAAAACTCCATATAAGGGAGAACATAGACATACAGGGTGTAAGCTTCCACCTTCAACAAACGAGGGAAAAGACTGATGAGAGTTCAAAAGATTAGGTACTAACCATAATCATATTTGCTGTAAATGAAACCATTTTTCCATCCTACTATCTGCTTACTTGTAAGAAACAAATTATCACAGTCTCAATTCCAAATATATTTTCTTTCTTAAAGGTTTTCAATAACAGAACACACATACTCATGTATGTCTGCATAGTTTTCTCTTTACTAACCAAATAAACTCCACTCCCTTGACTTTCCTGACAGGTCGTATTTCCAAACCTTATCTTTCCCAAAACACTTCTCTGTATTTCTTTCAGGTTTTCTGCATCTTTTCAATAGGTAGACACCTGCTGCAGGACACAACCCTACCCATTGCTAAGTCCTCAACTTCAAATACTAAAATACATATAAAAAAAATTATCAGATTTTATTGAACAGCATTCTATGAATAAAAACAGACTCCTCAGGCATTTATTGTTCTTTAAGTACTTGTGTATTTAATTGCTTTCCTAATGCAAACTACTTTGGATCCAAATTCTCTGGATCATTTAAAGCCTTGTTTTTCTTGATTTCTGCAATCTTTGCCAACTGAAGGATCTTCTATAAATATTATAAATATTCATCCAAATTATTAAAAAAACACAGAACCAAAGTAATTCCTAGGCAGATCTCTGGTGGCTTCCACTTAAAATGCCACAGCTTGAAACTATGCTTTCACCTGCTCTTTCAGCAAGCTTTCTAGATGTTGCCTCAGCTACATCTCAATCGTTTGCTTGCAGAATTGTGATTCGCAAGTGTCAGAAAGCTTGCCAAGTCTAGAGTTCTGCTATGAAAAACTTTCTTCCTATTTCCAAGGTCAATCAGTTTCTTAAAAGTGGATTTTTTCCATCTCAGATGTTTCTTTACAAAACCATGGTTATTTTGCTTACTTGATTGTTCTCAAGGTGAGAAAAAGCTGCTCAAAATTTCCACAATTATACTTTTGGCTCATTAGAGTCTTATGTTTTAACACTTATATCACTTCTATTTTTCTAATAACCTCCTTTTCTCAGATATTCAAATGCATAACCTTTGTGCCACTCAAATCTTTTCAACATCTATCAATAAGCACCATAAATTTTTTTCACTCATCTTCAACCCCATATCGGTTATTTAAAAGCTGTTTACTGACAGCACCAATTCTACCCTTTAATTGTTTTTTCTCATTTCCTTTAACATACCTTTCAATTTTGCATAGGTTCTAAGGTTACATTAGTTCAACTTAACAAATACAGGACAAATTTGGGAACATTTTAGGTTAAATAAATATGAAGTGATATCACAGATTAAAATTTAATAGTTACATAGCCACTACTTAGTCTTTCTCACCAATAATTTCAAGATTTATGTACACCACTTGAGTGAAGTTTTCAGAATTTAAAACCACCTTTACCTCCAGAGGTTAAGGGTTATCGCTTATTTATTTTAAGACAGCTGCCTTATCTCTTGCCCAGCCTGACTATTTATTCTTTTTATATGGTGTTCCTGATACTCACATGAAATGTTATACAGGACCAGAGTTATAACTACACATCAGCATTCACTTCAGAGACCTAACAGGAAATCCTAAGACAACAGATGCCACAATGACACAGGCAGTGAGTTCAGTAACAAGATACTTCCACTCAAAATGCCAGCCAGCCCTCAGTAGGCTGAGGAATAGGCCTGATAAAAACAATAACTCTCCACTGTGGCACCACTACTTTAAGCAATCTTGATCAGTACAAGACCAAGATACAGAACATCAGAAATCATTATCTCCTTTTTTGTTCCCTGGGTTATCTAACATAACTAAGGACAAGTTCAGGACACATCCAAACTCCTAGGAAAAGGCTCCTAAGAAGGAAAATGAGGCATACAGTTCTGCTGCTGTCACGTGTTCTTCCAACAAAATAAGAAGGTGGCTTGGGCGCACAGTGACAATGTTTGATGTAGAAACTATTTTCTTTTTGCAGACAAGCTAGTTCTCTCTGTCTAGTGACACCTCCTCTCCAGCGAGCCAACCTCCCAGTGGTCTTTATATGGACCCTCTTAATGAAATCCTTGTGTTTTCAGCATCCATGACAAACCATATCTTCCTGTAGTACCTGACAGCCTCCCTGAGCAAGCATTCCAGATGTTAGGTTGCATCTCATCCATTGATTTCCTTTGTCAGGAACATGACAAACAATCCCAACAAGTTCAGACAAGGATGTAGGTGGAGCCTTCCAAGGTCAGGATCACTGTCTGGGCAGAGTCCTGCCCAGCTGCAGGAAGAAGACAGACTAACAACCACATTGGTGATACACCATTTTTCATATGCTTCTTCCCTCTAGGGCAACTATAACAATAACTGCCTTGTTTTCGGTTGGCAGACTTGGCTGGCTAACAGATTTAGTCTCACAGGTGCTTTGGTCTCTGCAATCACTAGCAGCCATAGGCCATTAAGAAGTTCTCATACTGCAAAGGAAACCAGCACTCTGGACTCAAGTATATAAGCATAATTAAACCTGTAACCTGATGTAAATTTTAGGCCACCAGTAGAGGTGATCCTTTTGAGTTAACATGTACTTGACATGCTACATCTAAAAGGAACAGAGCACATTATTTTGTGTTCCAAAAAAATCAAAAGGCTCCCTACATACCGACATGTTTCCTCTTATCAAATATAATTTTAATGAAGTATGTTGGTTAAATTCCAACACTGCACTTTGTATTCAAGTACCACACAAGAAATTTGTCTGTTTCTGGAAGAAAAGGACATGTAATTTAAAAAAATTCAAAAGGAACTACTTGGCAGCAATCTAAAGAAGAACCTGATTCACTGTGCCTCACTCTTCAAAACCGTTTTTCCACACAGTCACAAGTCAAATCACCAAGTTTCCAGACTAGAATGAAGAAAGGTATTTATTGTAATACCACTTCATTACTGGGAGCTCTTTCCTGTAACGGCAGGAGGCTGCAGTTCCTGCTATCACTGCAAAGCCTTTTTACCCCATGTCTCATTTTCTGTTATGATATTGAACAAAAACCCAGAGCAGGAGATAGGAATTATTATGCTTGGCGCAGGACTAACAATAGCATATCATTAAGTTTTGATGACTGTCTCAAACAAAGGTAGTTTTCAAGCCTGAGCCTGGGGGACAGGCAGGAGACAGATCATGGGGAGAAACTCTGATCACATCTCAGGTTGATCAAAGGGTCACCTGATACTTTTAAAAAGCCACCCTGGGCATCCTGGAGACAAAGGTAGAAGAAACATGGGGAGATACTCTAAAAGCAGACAGTGTTATCAATTACAAGGCAGGCCACAGTACATGGAAACTCGCTTCACAAGAGACAAGAAATAAATTATGATTCAAAGACACACTGGAGCAAAAGCAGAGAACTGAATTCCCCACAGTGCACAGATTTTGACACCAAGTAATTCAGGAAGCAATGGCAGGAAAATGTGTGGTCACTATTGCTTGGTTTGCCTTGCTTGCTTAGAGAAGTCAAAAGGAAGACTGCTTCTTGGAGGCATCACAAGGACCCAAGAATCCAGCCTATGCAAAATTTCTATTCATTTTCCAAACTCAGTAACACATCTCTGGCAACAAAACCGCCAGACTCTACAAAAATAGGCAGATACATTTCCTTGCCCCCCATCTGTCAATTGTCAGCTTCCAGATTCAGTAACAGAGCAAAGAAATCCCAGTGGAATTTCATCCTCCAGGAGCCAGCAGCAAACCCTGTGTACTTTTGAACAGATAATCAATGGCCAGCCAGAAAATGAGATTTACATTCTTCAGGAAAATAAAGTCTCATGGAATGCTGTACCTCGTGGAGCTTTGTGCTTCTGTCTGTCTGCAGTTTGCTCCATTCTTTCTTTCTGCCTCGCATATTCACGGAGAGGGTGGTTAGGCATTGGAACAGTCTGCCAAGGGAGTTGATTGAGTCACCGTCCCTGGAGGTGTTTAAGGTTAGGGTAGACGAGGTGCTTAGGAGCATGATTTAGGGATTGGTGGGAATGGTTAGACTCAACGATCCAGTGGGTCTCTTCCAACCTGGTGATTCTGTGATTCTGTGATATGGCACTAGCTTCTGTAACTACCTGTGTCAACACAGCCAATGCTGCCTCATGCAGCGCCAGCTGCCCCAATGCCTGTAAATCTATTTGAATGGCAAATACAGACACCTGCAGGATATTTTTCCCCTACTATTCCTCCTACTGCTGGCACGTAAGACACACTATTTGCTGAAGATGATGTTTTGTTTTACCTTAAAATAGGTATCACCACAAAGGTACAGCAGCACTTAAACTACACCTAGTAAGTATGTGCCTTGTTTTTAAAGTATAACAAAAAGATGAATACAAATTGTCCTGTTATCTGAGCTCTTCTTCAGAAAGACAGAAATTCTTCTGCTGAAGATATCTGCTGTGACTTTAGTTCAGAAAAAGAATTTGCACATGAGATTGGAGACCATGTACATTCAGAGGGTATTTACTAAGCTTACTTGCCTGTCAAGATCAGTCAGAGGGAATTATGGTTTATCAGGAGCACAGCCCTGACAGACAACGCTACTATGGAAAATTAACATTAATACAGTCAAGATCTTCACTAAGGAAGAATCACCTTTACTGAACACCACTAACTTAAGATATACAAGCCTGACGTAGCAATTCATAATTGAATCTAAACCTACAGAGAGCAGATGAAATTCAAATAACCGAAATATTTTTTCTCTACCAGCCATCTGTGCACCTAGCCAAATGACAGATGAAAATACAAGCTGGTCTCTTATGATATTTCTATGTCTAGCTCTGAAATTAAATATAAGGTAGGAATATACTCTCTTTAAAAAATAAAATATATGAAAACCCTTTTACTTTCAAGACATCTATATTTTTAACTGGAATACAAATTAAACTGAAAACATCATCTTAAATTCAGAGGAAAGAGCAGTAAAGGACAACAAGCCAAATTACAACATTAATAACTTCACAGAGCACTAATGTTCTTCTACTGTAATTTTTCCCTACGTTTTACTGAAATTTAAATTGTATTACAGTTCTTGACTACACAGACTAATTCTACATTCAATAAATATAAAGAAGATAGACTTTCTGACAACTCAAAAGTTGACAGTACACTTTGCTGCGATAAAGTTCCAATCTAAATTTGCTGTAGTATGTTTCTACTCACTGTATTAGGTACATATGGCAATCCATAAACTCTCTCCTGTGTTTCCTTTAAAATTTCTGTGGTTGACTTTTTTAGAGGATGTTTCCCATGGTAGATTTGGTCCAAGGCAGCATAAAATACCTGAGGAGATAAAATACATGCTTGTGTTTAGCACATGGCACTGGCATTTGAAAACCAAACTGACAAACAGAAAAGAATGGGAGAGAGAGAACAGGGAGAGGGAAGAGTTTAAATATATATAGTTTTGTAAATCTTCTATTTTTAGTATAACATACAAGGAAAGAAACAAATTATTGAACTATACCAACCACCACCGTCATGACCTACCATAAATCTGTGTTTAGGTCACTGAGAACACTGTCAGTACTAAAGTCACCTGCATTTTTTAATAAAATTAAGACCTGCCCCTAAAGCCTTCCAGCAATTTCGTCTTTCAAAAGAACATTTTTAAACAGATTTAATAAAAACTATTAAAGGTATGTGAGTGGACACAGCAAAATAAGCTATTCCAAGACGTGTGCCAACAGCCACAAGAACACATCACACCCCCAGGGCCAAGTTACAGCCCAGGCAGTGAGCTTAAAAAGCTAGAGATAGAGCTGCTGATGTCCCCAAACTTCTGCTAGAGCATTCCAAGACTGTGGTACTAAGGCAGATGCTTCTTTCACTTTAGTAGTCACAATCAGAGCAATAAATTGGTGCACTGTAAGCTCAGTCTGTGACCACACTCAACCAGGAGGGTACTTTGCCAGACGTAAGAGCTGGTTCATAGCAATATTTGTACAGGAGCATGTGAGCTATGTCAGCACACAGGTGCATGACTAAACCACTGAGTTGTTTGGAGATCAGGAAAGCAGAACCAATAAAAAGACTTTTCAGGCAAAAACAACACAGCAGAATATCCGGTACTTTAACAGCAAACATGAAATAAGCAGAGACAGAAGACTGCGGCATGTCTCAGAGTGAGCCATCACTGAAAAAAAGCAGCATTTTTGTTTTTTTTTTAATATGAAGATTTCCTGTTCTGTGGAAATGAGGGAAAGAAGGAGACATATGTTGCTGTGCAACATGGGATATTTTTGAGAAGCTGGGTGGATCCAGACATTTCAGCCAAACAGGTCAGGCCAACCTGTGGCTGGCAAATTCCACAGAAAAACTAACAGTAGGGAGCCCGAAAAAACTTTTGTACAAGCGACAAAGCAATTGATTTGGCTAGAGATTCATGACCAATTACATTCCTACAGATATTGCAATACTATCCCCAATGTGATAAACACACTGTTTTAGGAATTACAACCATGAAATGAAGAAATTTTATGGAGAAAAGGCTGCTTGGAGGCATTCTCCATCCAAGGAGAATGGATGTTTTATGCGACCTGAAACACACAACCACCCCAGCCCACGAAAAGAGTCCTTATTATGAAATCTGGGTACAGAAATACCTTGAACTCTTTAATTATTATAATTCAACATTAGAGGAAAGCTTAATACAACACACACAGCAAAATGTGACTGTTTCTACAGAACCATACTCCTTCTGTTTGAATATGCTGTCTTCTAATACACAGAATCTTGATAAACACTTTGACGGCGTTTTCAGATGATCAATGTGACAGTTGATTTCTTTTTCAGGAAAAAATGAGGGTTAATGGAGAGCAGTGAAGAATCCATGATTTGCAGGAGGCAATCCTGAATTTCCTGCTTGCTTCCTACATGGCTAATAGGAAGAAAAGAGGAAAGCAATATCCGTACTCGCAGGATCAGTCATTAACTACTTGACAAGTTTTGTGTCCTAGATACCAACACTAAGCAAGAGATGGAAGCAGTTAAAATTGCCTTCTACAAACCTAGAGTAGGCAGTAAGTATCTGTTGACTGGATAACTCCATAAAGACTCCGCACCAAAGGGTAAACAATAATAACTACATTTTTTAAAAAGAACTAACTTTGAAGTGGTACTTAAAATTTTCCATCATTATATTGATAAAACAAAACCCCAAAAGATCTAAAATAACTCTAAACTAGGTTGGATAAACTACATCATATTTTACTCTTGTCTTAGAAGACAAAGAGGCTCAGTAGTACCTTTCCTTGTCCTTTTCATCCTCAGAGCTGGTCTCTAGAATCCTGGGTCATTGTTTTAACAGAGTTTACCAAAAGCTACAGCTGTTATAGTAGCAAGGATGACCGAGAATACGAGCAACTGCATGTACCATGAATAGGACTGAAAATTACTTAAGTCGTAGTCCTAGAAAGCTCTTTCTCTTGGCACCCTACATCTTCGTGACTCTGCAGAAGTCACTTCATGCCAACTTTCCTCTCCTTTTGAAAACCACAAACCAAACATTAGGAATTTCTGCACCTGATCACTGGTGTAGGCATCCTTCTTCAGCCCAGTCTTCATCCTCTTTTTACTATGTCCCAGTTTTAGTAGGGTCCACGCCACCTGGAGAGCACAACTAAAAAAATCTATCCCTCAAAATAACTTGAATGAATTTCATATCAATAAGCATTCCCATCTACAAAACACAGTTCTGTGTGTTTACACAGGCCTTTGAAATGGGAAAAGGAGACAAATCCCAGGACCATGGGATTTTAGGACATACTGCTGGAAAGCATGCTAACACTTAACATTAAGCAGTAGCTAGACGATGATTACTAATTTCAGTAAAACACATTTCCCAAAAGACCTAAAAATATAAAAAGGCCATCAAATAGTTATCTACCTTTATACCATCTATTTTGCACTGACTTTGGCACTTATTAGTTTCACTCAATTCTAGTTCTATCCACCTCCTTATTTGCTTAATGTTATTATCATAGATTCATAGAATAGTTTGGGTTGGAAGCTTATCTGGTCCAACACCCCTGCAATGAGCAGGGGTATCTTCAACCAGATCAGGTTGTTCAGAGCCACATCCAACCTAACCTGGAATGTTTTCCATGACTGAGGCATCCCCCACATCTCTGGACAACGTGTGCCAGTGTTCTACCAATTATTAATACATAAACTGTTAAGTGTTTTCCAATAAAGTTACCACTGACTGAATGACCCTGAGACTTAAATCTGCATGACAAAACCCTTATGAGACCATGCATGGATTCTCCTATCTTTCCTCTTGAGTAACTGGTTAAAAGAGCTGGAAGAAAATGCAGAGGCATTACAGTTAAGATGAAATATCAGCATAATTTCTTATTTTCACATGCCAATAAACTTATTTTCAGAACAGACCACAGAAGAACCTTTAGGTATTTTCCCCACTTCAGCGAAGTTTGTAAGCATTTTTCTTTCTTTCAAAGGTCAAACATGGCTTACATAACATCTAGTCACCAGTAAAGAACATACTCTTTGCAAAGTCTGAAGGAAAGGTACTAGGGTCATCATTCACAGTTTTTTCAAGTATATACGTAAGTAGTACATATATACTTTGGGATTTGCAGATTGAAATGTTATGATTTTCTTCAATGAATTACTGCACTTCAAAATTTGCATAAGTAATAATACACACTTCTACAAAGCAATTAGTGAACTCTGTATATTTGCCATGCAGTCAGCTTCTCTGGGACATATTTTTCTGAATTAATAAACAGAATGTCTCTGCCAGCCAGTCTCTTTGAAACGAGTGCATGCTTTTACGGGCATTATATTTGGATTCTCTATAAATGTGGTGCTGAAAGTAGGAAATGAATAACACTATTCAGTGTGGCATTGTGGTCGTTTGGCACAGGCTGAGACTGGTTCAACTTCAGTTACACAAGAGTAATTTGAGGACAAGCAGCCTGCTTAATCAAGCATCATTGCCAGCATCAGTCAATCACTGGGTGCCTGCAGGAATTTAAGCCCAGCAGGAGTGGGTGTTCTCTCCCCTGTTCTGAAGCTATGGGATCTGGAGTCACTCTGGGACAGACTCTACAGAGACCCCAGGAGCAGCTGAGGGCCAGCAGTGGCAACGGGGATTGCACAGCCCACCCCATGGGACCGATGCAATGATTGCTCCTTGACTTCTGGAACATGCCATCTCCCCCACCACAGGACAGGGAGGCCATGTCGCTTGCTAGCGTACCTGTGACTGAAAGTGTTTTTGATATCCAAGCCCATTTAGGCCTCACACTGTCAATTTGGTTTCAAACCTTGACAAAACTACAGCAAATACGTATCAAAAATTGAAAGGTAATGTTACATCTATACATAGCTGTGACAGACACACCAGAAAGGAATGGGTGCATATGAGAGCACTTGTTCATCACTCAATATTAATTCTGATAATTCAACTGTTTTCAAAAGCTGTAGTTTTCACAGTATTTTCCTACAGATTCAGACATTATGGTTTAAGCAGCCAGCACAGAATACATTCACAAAAACCAAATGTGAAAATTAATATTAAAATGACTTGATGTTCACCAATTTGCAACAATTAGATAATGTATCAAAAATTGGTAAAATTTAAAGAATTAAAATATGTTCCCCAAGGTCTGGGTAGAGAGTAGATACTAGAATGTAAAGAACACACCTGGAGTTGCATATCAGCTGCAGCACACACCTTTTTGGACTCACATAGTCTTGATACCATGTTTTTTGGTAGTGGCTTGAAAAAAAAAAGTTAAAACATATTTAGAAATGTAGTATATTTATAAATAGCACGCTTAATACTAGAAAAGGCTTCCTGTTGGTAATAAAAAGATAATTGAAGTGCTTTGCACTGAGGAAGGAAATCTCATGTACTAAACAAAACACTAAATAGGCAATTAAAGTATCAGCAGTAATTTACATAGCAATCAAGAGATAAAGAACAGATGGGGCAGCTGAAGTCCTATCGGGTCATTCTGACTAATCTTCAAAAGCAGACACTATAGTAGATTCTCCTGTTGGTCTTTGAGTATAGTTCACTTAGATTTACACAGAGGCGCACGTAACTTCCATTGATCTGGTGGGGTTTTCATAACTTCAGCTGGGACAGCATCAAACCTTCTACCCTAACCCACATTAAAATGTTTCATCATACTGAACAGTAAATATCTACCCTTTGAAATTTTGAACAAAGTTGAATTTATTCCACATCTATGGCAATAAAATTATCCGTGTCACCACAAGCTGAAAGCCAGAGACATTTTTCAAGTCATTAAGCAAATTCTTTTTGATTTCTACCCAGATATCTGAAAGCACATCCAAAGAAATTTTAGTGCCAAATTTTTAAGAACATCTGTATGCAAATGCTTGACCTTACACTTCTTCCGCTGCTTCGTGAAGCTTTTCAAGAGATGTTTTGCCTAAGTAAGTATGTTTCTTTCTTTTGCTGGCAGTTTTATTAACCAAAAATATAAAATATGGTTAAAATAACTGAGTTTTTGCTAAAATATTAAAAAAGCTACTACAAGTTGTACACTGCAATACAGATGTTTGGTATTACACTGAACTCTAAAAGCATATTTACACTTTTACAGTGCATTGAAGTGGATGAGAAATAATACATGAAAGTCTACAGATCCCAGTGGTAGAGCCGTATGTATGGATTCTGTGCAAACCATATGACTTCAAGACAAATGATGTTAACGTTCACAGAATAAAAATCCAACTCCAGAAAAGTTACGCATAGGTGAGGGAAATGTTATCAATTAGCTCTGTGGAATCTGGAAGTTACAACAGGTATGAAAAATTCTCAAGATGCACAGCTGTTTTACACAGTAGCTCGCCAAGGCTTGTAAACCTCTTGGCTAAGACAAACGTTAGCTGCATTAAGAATAGGATAGAACACCATCCAGTATTTTGCCTGTCATAAATGTGCACAGCTGTTAAATTTCAACACAAAAATGAACCAATGAACGTGATACCTACAGTATACCCTTGTTAGGCCACTATTTATCCTTACCAAACAAAAAAATTCTGTTTCAAATTATATGATGATTTTAGACTACTAGAGTAAGAATAAATGGCCAGTTACGCATAGTAAGTAGCTGACTAAATCCATACTGGGATTTAGTACTGCTCAAATTACAACTTAATTAGGTAGAAAAGTTAAGGGCAGAAGCAAAGTGGAAACAAAATTACAAATGGCAAAAAGTGATTTGGTTGGGCAATTCTCCTTGTTCTATGAACATCTCTTGCATAGGCACAGCGAGACATGCACTTCAATGACTTTTCATCCCGGTACTTAAAGCACATGTGAATTTGCAATGACACAATTTCAGTCGTCATGCGAGAAATGCACGACCTATAGAATTTTGAACAGATTTCACAGAGCTTTGACTAAAACTATTTTCATTGAATAACCATTCCATTTAAAAAATTTAAATACATGCTTTACTTCAGGCTTCAGGTTCCACCTTTCCATCCTTTTATATTAAGTAGCTTTAAGATCTTGGCATGAATTTTCAGTATGTTTGCCACGGTGGCTAAAAGAACAGAATTCCCTGTGTTTCGAAGCACACTTAATTCCTTACTGCTATGCAGTAACTGTGACACATTACGGCTGTTTACTATCTGTGGCCTATTCTTGTAATCATGCTAATACAATACAGCCTTTGTAATTTCATCTCTGAGAAAAATTAAGTCAGTTCAAATTTCAACAGCTAAACTACAGGCCTTTGTTTAATAGAGTCTTTAAAACCACACAACCTTAAAATTATTTAGCTCAACAGACCTACCAGGTACCTGTGCTCTCAAACAAAATTAAAACACAGTGACACAGAATGGTACACGTACATCAGGTTGTCTGCTTAAGCACTGTTGTGACTTCATTTTGATGCAGCTTGAATCCATGAGCTTAGCTGAGCAATCAGACTTGAGTAACTAAGTCCTCTCTAGTCCTTTTTATTTCCTCAAGTATTTTCTGCTCTGTGTTATCTTTAAGATGAAAGGAAAACTAGGCTTGCTACTTTCCTGGAACAAATATTTTGTGCTGGCCAGATTTTTTAACTAAATTAACAAGATGTTCTTCTGGCCAGAAGAGCTTGCAAGCTTTTTCACTCCTTGGTACTCAACAGCAGAACCATCCAAAATGCACAAAAAGCAGAGACAGGCTTTCTAATAACCTCAAGATATTTTGGACCAGCTTCATATGATCCACATCTACATGTACAATACATTTGCATCTCTGAAAGCCTGCTCACCAAACCTTTCTTTAACAGTTCATATGCTTTAATAATCAAAACAATACCTCTTTCCCCTCCTCTTCCCACAGGCGCAAGCCCTGTTCCTAAGCGAGGATCCTCAGGATCAGTCCTTCTACAACAGGCTTTTATGGCAAGGACAACCATAAGCTGATACTACATTACCAATCTTTCCTGATGTAAATACATTTACAAGGAATGTTAAAAATCACACCACCTAAAATTTACATGCAAAACCTATAGCATAGATGCAGCAAGGCCAAAAGAAGGATGCTTTTTCAAATCTTCTGCACAGAATCCTCAACAAGCTAGGGCAACTTCCTCACTCCCCTTTGAAAAGGGGGTAAAGCAGGCTCATTCTTCTTTCACCTAGAAAATTGGTGAATAAAATGTTGATTCCAATTTCCATCTTCACACCAAAAAAATTAGTCAGAGAACAAGTAGAGAAAACATAAGCCCCAAATGGATTTTTGTGAAGTCATTAACGTAAGAGAGTTAGGATTTTCTATTCAAAGTACTTAGCAACATATACAAAACAGACAGAAGTAATTCCTGTAAAAAACATTGAATTTCAAGAACAGAAAAGATTACTTCAATCTATTTGTATTTAAATGACAGTTACAGAAATCTGATATCTGATTCTTAAAACTAGCTTAGACAAATGAACATAAGCAGTAGATTTATATATGCTGGATAATGGCTTAAAAATACACTCCAATTTTTTTCCTTTTCAGAAGCAATTAAAAGGAACCAGTCTGAGGCCCTCAAAAGCTACACAGCAGTTTCAAGATCTTTTTCTCATCTTCTAGCATAATCCACTCCTGCCCCCTCCAAGACTGAATTTCTGCATTAAACCAGTGTTTGGTTCTTAGCTTTTGCACTGCAACTAAACATGGTTTAGATTTGTTAAACCATTTTGAAAATACAAACCCATAAATAATGTTCCACAAATCTCTTTCAGATGTTTTAGTCAAGCTCATTCTCTGAACTCATACGCAACCAGATTAACTCCACAATGTTTTAATGCTACATGAACTTTATAGAGAACACTAGAAAGCAGTATTTCAGTACGTGGACTAAAACAAACAAATGACAAATACTCCTCAACCAAGTACTTTTAACTGCCAGGTTTCAAAGATATTTTCTTAATGCAATCAATTCTGTGCACAACTGCTCTGTTAAAAAAAAAAAAAACAAAAAAAAAGAGCACATTTACAGAGCAAATTTCTCAGACATTATCTATTAAAATAGAAGTTAAGCAACTTAAAAGTCTTTCCTAGTTTTGCATTGATGTGTAGTCTGTTCTTCAGCCATCGCATCTGAGCACACTGACATTTGCCACAATCAAAAGCACTAGAAAGAGATCTTTGTTTACTGGTTTGTATTTTTGAAATGGCTGTATAAATATAAATCCTGTTCTGCTGTCATGCATTAAAGTAATCACCGAAAGCCACTTTGTTTCAAAGAAGAGCAGTTTTCTAAATTTCCCACAGAAAGTAGATCCTCACATTAGACTAGCACAGCATAATTTTAGGTAAAAAAAAGGATCAGAGTTTTATTGCAAAGATTCATTAGTGCCAGAATCTAACTAATCCTATTCTTAAATAAAGCAGTACACTTTTCATCACAAAATAATTCAAAGGCTATCCTACACTGTGCTAAAAATGGGAGTTCTTAAACACTGCAGATAATTTCCATTTCTCTGCATGATTTGGTACCTAAGCTTTATTTTAAAGACAGACTTTAGATAGTTTGATGAAGAGTAACTATTTTTCTTGTAACTCACCTGCAATTAAATTAAAATATTCCACTTAACTTGATTCATACAGAAGTTGTTCACCCTCTACACTAAGTTTGTGTAGCGGGAAAGAAGGTTGAAAGTCTTAAGTATGTAAACAGAACCTTGGATATAAGGGTCTGGTATTCTTTTACAGATTACATTTATCTTTTCCGCTATGAGAACATTTTTTCTGAAAAATTAAAATCATATTTTCTATTAATTGCTTATTTCTACTTTAAACATTATTAACAAATAACACGTGAAATTGTGACTGTTTTCCTGAATACATTTATTCCCGTTTTCAGTATTTTACACATTAATTTTCCCTACCTGTCCTGTTTTATAATGCCTTGCAAACTGGTTAACCACTCGATAGTCATTTGCAAAATACTCCATTAGAATTGAAGGAACTTCAGCAAAATCAGTGGCACATCTGGTTCCTAGAGGTAGAATAATTGTATACATTAGCATCTACAATTTTCATTAACACAAACAGTTAACTCTTCCCAAAAGGCTTTGCAACTTTCACTTTGGACTTTTGGTGAACTTGAATGTTCTTTCATTTATTAAGTCAATATTTTATTTCCATAACATTACTGCACACATTGCCAGAAAAGCTTCATTATAATCCTACACATTTTACTATAAATCACAAAGTAAAACAAAATATTTGAACAGCTGGGTGAGGCACCTTGTAAAGCTCTGGATCACACCCTTTTTAAACTAAACCAGACTGAAGCCAAACTGGCCCTACATGAAACACAAAATATATTAAAGTGTCTTAAACCTAAATCAAACTACAATGTAAATAAAACTCTGCCTTAATCCCATTCGCAGTTACAACTTTTAGCTTCCATCTGTTTGCTAAGCTTACTTATGCTTTATGTTAACCTTGCTTTATAATGCCAAATCATTCATCCAAGGAACACTCTTGCAGATTGAAGACATGTTCTAAGTAAGTGCAATAAGATAATATCTTAGCACTCCATATGTTTAAAAAGCACTTTCCCAAAAATCTGGTTTATTCTAATCATTATCAGCACCTTACACAAAAGCATTGAAGTATTATAACACAGTACCAAATCAAGGCTGCATTTCTAATTTCTATATTAAAGTTAGGGATGTACAAAGCTGTTGTTGTAATAATGGGCCCTCTGGGTCATTACCTCTATCCCTGTCTGCTAGGGATGATGTCAGCATTCAAAACTAGACTTACATTTAAGTATGGTTTCTGTATCTAGTATTCTTTTTTGAAGATTATATTTCTAAATCACTCCTTTGATCTTTACAATATGTAATATGTTTGAATTAATAATCTGTTTATATTCAATGTTTTCATACCAATATTGCTCTTTAGTAGATAAAAAGCATTTCCCACACATCTTGCCTCTTAAAATCAGAGCAACTACATTCTCCCTCAGCCATCATTATCCAAAGGCAAGATCAAATCTAAAAGCCTATCCCTTGTAGCTCTTCCCTTCATCTGCTTTAGTTTTAATTCACCTTCAGACCAGACACAAAACCATATCCAAGCATTGCATGAGGTTTCATCAGTATCCTTCTTAATCATTCTAATACTCGTTGCTGTTAGATAGATCTCGATATAGTTTCAAATTACCTTTGCCACTTTCATACACAAGCTATTAGTAGTTCTGCATTAGCACATGAAACTGCTCCTGTTCCTCCTCCGCTGTTTAAATATCCATATGATAGCATAAATTCTCTTTGTACTCTTTAAATGCCTGATCTGCACTGTGTAGTTCTGAACCGCATTTCATTTCCTACACTGCAGTATCCAGCCATTCAGTTCTCATATAACATCCCAAATCCTCCTTTTGTGCCATCACATTTCATTAGTAATCTTTTTCTTTGTTGTTGGAAAATAATTTTTTAAAAGCCTAAAACAAGGCAGAACCAAAGACAAATGCCTGCAGAACTACACGGATGTTCCCCTAGCCATTTATGCTTGCTCAGTGCTCCTTAATAAAATGGAAGAATTCTTTTAATAGCTATTCAAGATACTACTGAAAAATTACATTATCTTAAAGTCAGATAGTTATAAGGCTGGGCAGTTATCTGAGATAAGTTAGACCTCTTGCAAAACAAATGTAAGTATCCTCTAGCACAAACTAATTAAAATGGAATACAAGCTATGGTTTAAAAAATTCTCATACACACACACACACATTAAATAATCAATAAATGCATATAGTAAAATGACAGATTAACTTAAAAATAAGCACATCTTAAGTCACAAAAGTGCAGTGCTATCCAAGTTTTAGACCCATTTGCAGCAGCATGGGTTCCTGACTACTTGGGAATGTTAATCAGAAAAGGGGGGCAGGGGAGAGTAGGAAAGGTGTGAAATACTCAGTGCATCTCAACTAGAACGCCACAGATCTCTTCTCACAACAGCCTGTAGTCATCTTGTTTCCACACCTTGCCATCCTAGTGTCTCATTAGAGCAGACAGCCCCTAACAGACATCAACAGAATGAGCCAGTTCATTCCAAATACTAAAAAAAAAAAAAAAAAAAAAAGAAACAGCCCTACTGACCTCCAACACTGCTTTTGCAGACACTGCTTTTGCAATGCTAGACTTGGAGTAAAATCCCCTGGGACACAGGACTGCCTGGAGCTAAGGCAACGTTGAAACTATATACTGGGGCTCATGGGAAGTCTGAGCCTCAAAATTAGCTATTTCCTGCTATTTTCTGCCCCTTCAAGACTTTCTGACATGTAGACAAATATGATTCACTGCCACAACAGCAGAACCTCACCAAAGCAATTACATTGGGCATATAAATACCCCTGAAGGTCAAGAAGAGTGAGGCCATATGAGCAGAAAGGAAGCGGGAAGAGTAGTTAACCATCCCAAGGAGCATAAAGATCTTATACTGAAAGAGCATATACAGTGTTCATTTGTTTTAGCAATGTCCAGAAGAGACACACTTAAAACCAGCTCATTTTAATTTTAAGTGGAAAACTTAAGAAGGCACATTTTGTTTCTGAGTGCAAAGTATCTGTTGATAACACACTACCATGGACTCCTCTTTGTATTATTAGCATAATACAAAAATAGTAAAATATTTTTAAAAGTTCCTGAGGCAAGGGAGATAAACTTCCATCTGTTTGGTTGTGCTTAATGTTTATTTTTAATAACTCAATGTCTATTATAAGTGGGATTTCCAGGACACTATTACAGAAGAGGACATACCAAGCTGTCCACAGATAAGAAAAGCAGCACGTCAAGCAGCTTTAGCCACAACGGGTCTTTGACCATTTGCCACAACTGCAGAAGACCAGAGCAGCTTGCGAGCTGGCAGCCAATACATTCACCGGCACTGCTTGAGAAGCAGAACTAAACAAAAAAAGGCAATATTCCTTTTCTGTGCACTCACTAAGCTGTGATTACATTTTCATTCATGTTCATTTACATATGACAAAAAGGCCTAACAGTTACTCATGCTTGCAAATAAAATGCACTCTTACTTTATCAACTTGGCTTTGATCAGAATCAACTAGAAAAGGCCTGGTTTTACAGATTTTATCATATAGCCACTGTAAACTCTTCACAAGACTAATTTACTAGTTTTCCTCAATTAAATTTCCTAAATAATTTCCAACTCAGGACTCACTGTGCTTTTACACTAGGTAAAAGTTTAGCTCATTTTCCTTTCAATCCTCCAACTATCCCATTATTATAAACTCCACATAAGGCAAACCTGCAAGGATGGATACCACCACTAGAAGAAAGATCAGCAGTTCAGAAATTATACAAATGCATCATTCTTCTTAGAAGAATATTATTCAAGTGCTGTTTGATTTGGTTTTAGAAAATATCTGGGGATCTGATATTGTATTTTCAAGTCCCCAAGGATGCAGAAGTATAAACATGATTTTCTGGGTTTTTTTCTTGTTTGTTTGGGTTTTTTTGTTTTGTTGTTTGCTTGTTTTTTAACTACTCCCTTCTTCTAGATATTAAACATTTAAATAAAATAAAAAACTATTCTAACTTTCTTACCAGTGACATGTTGGTACCGAGTTCTTCCCAGCATTGAATGCATAGCATGACCCATTTCATGGAAGAGATTCTCCATCATACCAGGACTCAGTAGCGTTGGTGCTCCCCGTGTTGAATGGGGCAGGCTAAGCATAAGAACAACTACAGGCAGCTGATACTCTCCATTTTCCCTTAGCCTGCCTCCACAAACTGTAAAGTGACAATCCTTTTCAAGACAAAAGCAAACATATGGAGAGCCGATGTCATTATATCAATGATATTAAATGATGATGTAATTATTAAATTATTAAATCAAACCTAAATGCATACTCAGTTACACAAATTTAATTCAATGATCATTAAGTGTTGTTCAATAGTAGCATGCTGTTTTTTCATCTTATTTGTTTCATATTCATAAGAAAACTACTTTATTCATAAAGAAGGTGTTGCTTTTAGAAAAAATTATTCTTGTTTCCAGAATTATCAAAACCTCTCAATTTTTCTAAAAAATACCACTAGCTCAAAGAAATTTACTGATGTGTCTAACCTGTAATTTATAGACAAAAGTTCTCTCCTCATTATTCATCGGTAACTTCTTTATAAAATATATTACACAGCACTCCTAATATATTGTGAAATATTAGCAAAACAGAGTAATCTATTAAATTAATGCAGATTTAAAGTTTATCCAATTAACGCTTCACTAAAGGATATCTCTACAGAGTGAAAAGCCTATTGTACTGCATCATATAGTTAGTACATTGGCATTAGGCAGCATGAATAAGTAAGTCACAACAGCTGGAATCATCTATTATTTTATGTAGAATTTTGAATACAATTAGTTGTCATCATAAGCTTTCACCTTTAGAGAATATTAAAATTTCAGATTATTTTAACTTGTAAATAGTTCTTTAAACAGTCCTATGACACATCATAGCACTTGTCATTCTGTAGAACAAAGAATGCGAGTTCACCTATCAGGTGATGTTTTTCAGATGAAAGGTTACTCATTAAAATACTTCACCTAAAACCACATTTCAAGTTACAGACCTTCTCTGTTCTTATTTATTTTAAATCAAGATATCTTTTACACAACTTACACTGAACACAAATGGCCCTAACTCTACAGTCATTACACAAATAAAACCCATGCTGGAATCGGGTCATAAATGTTACCTGATGCGGTTTATCAGGCCGCTGAAAGAAATCACAATAGATGTATCCTAGCAAGCCTTCAGTTTCATGAACAACAGCCTGAAGGAAAAGAAGGTATAATTTCCACAGTGAAAGAACTGATAAGATTTGTAAACTGAAGACATAGTATTGTAATCCAAAGATTTATGATGAATAGATGACAAACTGGGAATGACTAATGTAAAAGCTGTTGATAATTTTAGTTGAAAAAAAAAAAAAAATACAAGACTCACAGCTTGTTCCTCAGACTGCAGCCATTCCTGCATTTCACTCAAAACCCACTAGTCACAGATTAGTATTAAAAGTAATTTTTCTGCAGCTCCCAAATGACTTCTGGCTCAGTAACAGAAGTAACAGAAGTTGATTTACCATGGAAATAAAAATAGGAAGAATAAGGAGTAATTATGAACTGATCCGCAGGATATAAAAAACTCTTGCTGGAGGTGGAACAGCAGTGAAGAAGATCTCGCAGTGAATACATGAAAGAAAGTCAACAGAGAAATCTAGGAACCTGACAAGTAAATCACTGCCCAAGTTTTTGTTTACACCCAGAAAAATAAAGATATAAAAAACATTCTCAAAGTAAAGATGATATGCAGAGTAAAAAAAATGAGAAAAAGACTACTATATACACACCCACAGCACTCATCATCTACAGTCATCTACAAATTGCAACTACAAGAACATAGCAGAGCTCATTCAAAAGGATGGCTTGAAAGGAAAAACAATAACCTCCGAACAGAGAAACTGATTCCGATTCAAGCACCCTTCAAAGAGAGGCACATTATAAAAGCCTTTAAATACTAAGCATACAAAAGACTTTTGGAAGGAGTATGAAGCCCTCGAGGTCTAACTTCAACTGGAATTATACAAGTACTCTGTGCTTTTGATAGGCACTCAAATAATTTAAAACCAAACTGATTCATGGCTCAGAGGAACACACCATTTGGTCTGACCTCCCTCTGTCATTTCAAGTTTTGGTAACAAGAATACTTACCAGCTTTCGAACATCTTCAGACCAAACCTCTCCACTCTGTGTCTGTTCAGCATAAAGGGAGATTCCTAGGAGCTGACTGAACAAAGAGTTCAAACCTTCCATGCACGCCCCAAGAGAGAAAAATGGACTGTACAAGCCAGGATCTATGTTGTACCTACAGGAATATAAGCATCCCAGAATAGTCAGTTGGTATTGCTATACAAACTCCAGTCTTCACCTTCAAGTCATAAGATGTGACAGCACACACCAGATAAGCCTCACAAAGCCTTTCCTAAGAATATTTGGCTTTGTATTTCAAATAATAAAACTAAGTCATGGCACAGTGCTTCACAGTAACTCAATTTTTTTATATTTGAATTTGAACTCAGCAGATGATAACTATGATTCTCAGAGATGTTACAAACACACACAGTTCAAATGGACCATAGTAACACCATTGGTAGCCAGACTGTGGCTTTTATCCCCAAGAGGCTGCCAGCACTCAAGTGTGATTCCCATGCCATGCCATTCCCATAGTGGTTTAGGACCGGTTTTGTCATATCACTTTAAAATCTTATACCTTCTCATTTTATATTTACAAGATATAGACAATCCTATATTTTATTAGATTATATTAGTTAGATTATTTTATAAGATTATAAAGTACATGTTATTTTATAGCCTTATATTTATGCATTCTAATATATACTACTATGAATAATGGCTGAGTTTTGTAATTCAAAAAGTGCTTCTTTAACTAAGCTCTAACCATAAATGGAAAATTCAATATAAAAGTTCTGACTCTGCCCAAATTCTGCTCATCCCATGCTGGTTTCTGCAGAGCCACTGACATTTACCATATCCTGGTTTAGGTTCCAGAAAGTTTTATTAATCCAGATGCAGCACAAAGCCAACCTGCAATGCTATTTCAGAACTAGGGGAGTAACACAGACATGCTCAAGTGGTTTCAGATGGAGGGTGTATTAGGGCTCTTTGCAGGGCTTTTTGCAGAGCTCATTTCAACCAGCCCTGCCAAAGCTACGCTGGCCATGTGCAAAGCCCATTTAATACCTTCATATCCCCCTTCCTCCAATATCACTCAGTGTTTCCCAACCATTTCCTTCCTGTCAAGTGGGAGACGAGAGCTGGTCAAACAAGTATTTTGAGAAAGAACCCACACGATACAATACTACAAACAGCAGAACAAAATTTAACTCCACCAACAGCTCACAGTCATTGCAAGCCATCAGACTTTCACAGTTGCAGGACATTAAAATAGTTCAATAAGAGAACATCAAGAAACACTTTTTCCCTGTGACAGTGGCTGAGCACCGACGCAGGTTGCACAGGGAAACTGTGGTGTCTCCGGCCCTGATAATATTCAAAAGCCACCTGGACATGGTCCTGTGCAGTCAGGTCTAGGTGGCCCTGCTTGAACAGGGGGCTTGGACCAGGTGACCTCCAGAGGTCCCTTCCAACCCCACCTATCCTGTGATTCTGTGAAGACATCACATGGAGCCTGGAACGAAGACTACACAGCTGCAGTATGAGATAGATCCCAGCTTCATCAGAGGAGGAAAACATTTCATGCTAACTGCAAAGGATTAACACACTCAGTGGAAATACTGGATTAACTTGTCTCCTCGGGGTGGAGGGGACAAACTCTGAAACTACTTTGTTTCCTTTCATTTCTGTTAAAAACACAGACATACTAGCAGGAGAAAGCAGTGATATTTCTTCACAGATAGAAGAGCTGACATTAATATGTTACAGGGAGAAGATAAGCATCCGCATTTCTTCCTCATTCTCTGCACTCCTTGAACATATGAGTTGTCCCCATGAACATGCCTCATGATGAGGTGGATGGGGAGAAGGCTTTCTGATAGCTATTTGGTAATACGCTGTCACTATCCAAAGTGGAGTATAAAAAAATCAGTCTGTAATAGTTTCGCCTTCTGGAAAAGCACAGTATTTATCCACCCACATGAAAACAGCAGTAACAGACCATACTGACTTAAGGCAGACTCCCCAGGGGAACTAGTCCTCTACCCTGGCTAATGTTTCAAGATGTCACAATCTTGACATTTTGAGCACAATGAGGTCCTGATTAAAACAATCACTTTAATAAAAACTATACAAAGTTATTGTCTGTCACTTCTGGTAGAACATTGTCAGGATCAAACTTCTCCCATGTTTAATGAAAAATGTGCTTCAATATTCATCTTGCGAAAGGAAAATTGAAAAAAAAGTTTTCAAAACCAACTTTTTTTTTTTATAGGAACACAGAAAAGTGTTTCTAGTTCTGATCTCACTTATTTCTCTACTTCTACCTTGCCTACTACACAAAGATCAAAGAAGAGGATACCTAAAAATCCTCAAATAGCACTGCAGTCTTATGACACAAGACTGATATTTAAATAACTTTTGGACAATCCTGACAGCAGTCATTGGTGATTATTATACCTTAAGTTATCTTGCATCCATTGTTCATTAGCCACTGCAATGTCATAGGAGTTACAATGAGCTTTAAATTCACAAGTTTTTAATTTGGTCCTACTTCATACATGAGCTCTTTTCACAAACCGAGTACGACCAACTACCACTGAAGAAAGCCTAACCCCAAACTTCCACTGATTCCTGGAAAACTTTCTCTTTGGGCTTAGTTAGGAATATAAATTAGCCAAAACCTCAGCTGTCCAAAGGTGATGTCCTATAACCAAAAACTCAGTTCCTGCAATTATTAATAGATGATCTTCCCTTTCAGTGTCAAAAGCAAGTATACAAATTACTTTTCTGAGATCACACCATCAAAATTTAATGCTGCTCACTGCACAATGAAAGGTGTAACATTAGATAAGATTAGAGGACAATGGGGAAAAGGGAAGAAAATAAAAGTCTTGAATTTTTCTCAAAAAAAAAGAATACTTGATGAGCAGAGCAGGAAATCCTACAATCTCTACCAGATCTGTAAAACTGTAGTATGGCTGGAGGGTGTGAGTGAAAAAGTATTTGGAAGGGTAAGACAAACCACGTGCTTCCCTATTGAAGATTCTTGCTTGATTCCAGGCACTAAAGGGTATCAGCCATCAGCAGCTTCACTGTTTCCAAATGACAGGATAAAAGCATCTGTTTGTTAGTAAATGATTACCCAGCCGAAGCTATTCACAGCTTCATTACCTTACTGAAACTTTAAGAACACAACATTTCCCAGCCACAGTGGTTCAGTGTTCAAATTCATGCTAAGCTACACCACCTTGGCAGCAATGGGGACTGTGATTGTGACAGCAAGCCAAACTTCTCTTCTCTCAATTTTTTGAATGAAATTCCTAATGCTCTTCAAGGATCCAGGTTTGTATCTTCAAAATACTCTCCGACTCAGGCCAGATTATCTAAAAGACCATATAAAACTCCAAGAGGAAGAATTCTATCAACAAACTCCTTCAGCACTTTCAACTGCTCTGGTTTAGAGATTGGTGGGAATGGTTGGACTCAATCCGGTGGGTCTCTTCCAACCTGGTGATTCTATGTAACAAAGATAGAGCTTGTCTGTGTAGCATGCAGAGCTCTTGTGAGGACTGATCCAAGACTCTAAAATGAATTTCTCCCGAAGCTAAAGGGGAAACTCAAAGTTCACCATCTTCTAACCCAGGTGCATGGTGTTCCTTTGATCATTTTTTTCAAATGTGAAATTAAGTGTATTTGAAAATGCACACAAAAGCCTCCCAACAAAACCCTACCAAAACCAGACATTCCACTGCACATTAGTTCTCTTCATAGAATGAAAGGGCAAAACTTTTTATTAATGAATTAACTGATAGTGACTGACTTCATATAAAAAGGAACAGAGTTTCCAAAGTACTCCAGCTTAGTCTGTCCCTGAACTGCTAACTGGTCAGAGCAAGGCAATTTTCTATGTGTTAATAACTGTTGATAACCCTACTGTGCCTCTAATTATTTTTCTTATATTACATGTTAAAGAAGCAGCCATTCTAAGAATCACCTTATGCATAACTTTCAGGCTGTTACCAACTACAGGCCTGAACAGCTGTCTAGCTTTGCTCCCTCTACTTAAAACAAATAGTAAAAAAATCAAATAAAATTGCAAGAAGCAGCTGCTTTCACAGAATCACAGAATAACCAGGTTGGAAGAGACCCACTGGATCGTCGAGTCCAACCATTCCCACCAATCCCTAAATCATGCCCCTAAGCACCTCATCCACCCTCACCTTAAACACCTCCAGGGACGGTGACCCAACCACCTCCCTTGGCAGACCGTTCCAATGCCTAACCACCCTCTCCGTGAAGAGCTTTTTCCTAATCTCAAGCCTAAATCTCCCCTGGTGGAGCTTGAGGCCATTCCCTCTCGTCCTGTCCCCTGTCACTTGGGAGAAGAGGCCAGCTCCCTCCTCTCCACAACCTCCCTTCAGGTAGTTGTAGAGAGTAATAAGGTCTCCCCTCAGCCTCCTCTTCTCCAGGCTAAACAACCCCAGCTCTCGCAGTCGCTCCTCATAAGGCCTGTTCTCCAGCCCCTTCACCAGCTTTGTTGCTCTTCTCTGGACTCGCTCCAGAGCCACAACATCCTTCTTGTGGTGAGGGGCCCAGAACTGAACACAGTACTCGAGGTGCGGTCTCACCAGTGCTGAGTACAGGGGGAGAAGAACCTCCTTGGACCTGCTGGTCACGCCGTTTCTGATACAAGCCAAGATGCCATTGGCCTTCTTGGCCACCTAGGCACACTGCTGGCTCATGTTCAGTCACTGTCAACCAACACCCCAGGTCCTTCTCCTCCTGGCAGCTTTCCAGCCAGGCTTCTCCTAGTCTGTACCTCTGCTTAGGGTTGTTGTGCCCCAAGTGCAGGACTCGGCATTTGGCCTTGTTAAACCTCATGCCGTTGGTCTCAGCCCAGCAGTCCAGCCTGTTCAGGTCGCTTTGCAGAGCCTCCCGACCCTCCAGCAGATCGGCACTTCCACCCAGCTTGGTGTCATCTGCAAACTTGCTAAGGGAGCACTCTCTCTGGTTACTCTTTGGCGAGCTACAAATCCACAATCATTTAGACAAGTTACAATTTTTTCCTCCAAAAGGAAATGCATACAAGTATTTCTGGGAAAAGAAATCAGAAAGGAATTATTAAGACCCATACTGAACTATGCTAAAAGGCATTCCGCTACCAGTAAAATTTCTGCTAAGAGTTACTGCTGCTATCAAGAAGAGTTAATGTTCTAGTGGCAGATGGCTGAAATCCATGTTGGAAACCAGCTGAATGTCCATTTGGTGACTTCACTGCAGTGAAGTGCCTAAAGACAGGTTTTCTTGAATGTTCTAAGTTGCAGCTTGCTACCAGTTGACCAGACAGGTAGAGTTCAACAGGGAGGATGATGCACATGGCATATTAACTTCACTAGGAGAACATCGTACTGCTCTTTCCAAAACTGCCAAATAGATGGAATCATGGTTACAGCACTTCCTAAGGGAGGAAAAGGATTCAAGTCAGTCAGGATAAGAATCTAGTCTGGATACATTTTCACTTAAAATGAGTTCTGGGCCTCAGCAAGGCGATTCAGAGTGCTTCAAATAGGCACCTAGAATACATATATCCCCAAAGAAAAATCAGGCACAAATGGAATGCCACTTTCAGGCTTAGCAAGGTACCCACCAGAGCTAACTAGAAGAAGTCTTGAGCTTAGCTCAGAGCTCTTGCTTCTCTCTGGAACTTAGGCTTCCCTGACTAAACTGCATGTTGTACACTAGGATATCGAAATGATGAAGAGGACATCCTTTTCTATGGAACATGCCTTTGAAAGTGCAGGCAAAGGAGATGGAAGGATAGTGGTCTGATGAATCACCACAGAACTTTGCAGAGAACTGTGTACCCCTGTCGAAAAGATTTTTTACCACAGAACCTCTCTTCTAGGGTATTCGAGGTCAAAAAACCAGGTAAGTATTGACCTTTGATACTGCCAGTGCTACAAAAAGTTTGCCCAACTAACTCCTGAGTCTAAGCGTGTAAGTTATCTTATGCGAAACTCAAAGGATCTGAATGCACTTCTGGGAGAGCAGGGAAAGGAAATACCAAAATTTCTATCCATTACAGACATACACACCAGAAAATACATTTTTACATGACTAGATATTAAAAAAAAAAATTTGTTTTAGTTTCGATGTAGGAAATAGACTACATTCATGTAAAAAAATAAATAACACCAGTATATAAATCTGTACAAACCAGAAAGAACTTCAATAAATACATACATGCACTCATCTGATCTGTGCCTAACTTTCATTTAGGTTATTTTTTTTTAATCAAAGTAAGGAATTCAAAGTAATCCCTGTTATTGTAATAACAATACCTTAAATTATTTTTTTGTTCCCGTAGAATTGCGTAATTCAACTGCTCAAACAACAAAAAACTCTGAAAGACTGAGAAGCACAAAAATGAACAAAAGAAGTTTGTTCTGCTTCCATTTAGTCTTACAATGTATTCCCATAACTTAATCACTCTTAACACCCGATTCCAAATGCCAAAACATTTATATTTACAACAAAGCCCAGGAAAGAATTAAAACGTTATTATATACTTTGTGTCAGAATGTGAGCTCAGAAACTTTATGAAGAGAAATCTCAGTATCCTCCTAAAGAAAGCAGAAGTATCAAAAGAAAACAGTATATTCTTTGATGTAAATTCCTGCCTTATACTAAAGGAAAACTATCTTAAAAATTCCAGACACCTTTTACTTTTGCAGTATGCAGCCTAGCACTGTTTTTAAAAGAAGCCATGTAGCCAAACCAATTTAAAAACCAATTTTAAAAAGAAGGTAACTGACACAGTGAGGATTGGTTATTCTTCAAGAACAGCAGGCTTCAAACAAAAAGGCTGTGCCCCTGTGAAGAACAAAGATGTAGTCTGTGATTATAAACAATTATTTCTAAGCTAGTAGGACTTCAATGAGTCTAAATAAAATGTAGATTTCTAAAATCACTTTCATTTAAGCTGTATATTTGGAAGGAAACTAAGACTGTTTTGTATAGCATGGCTTTCGTCTATTAAGAAGTCTTTTTGTAAACTTGGACATAAGGGATATTTGAGTAAGGATAACTATTCTTCAGAATACGAGCATTCAGACTCTCAACAACTGCAAATCAGCTGCTTGGCAAGAATTCTTATTGGTGGCTATTAAATGTAGTCCCTGAAATATCCTGATTTCTTTTTTTTTTTTTGAGAGAGAAATTATTATCCTGTTGATGACCACAAAAATATAGAACACTAAGCTATCTATCTCTAATAAAACAGATTCTGTCAAAACTTTCACAGAAACTTGAAAAAATCTTGTTACTGGAAGATAAAAGTGAGAAGAACCCCTCAGGTTAACTTAAAGAGATCAAGACACGGAAAATCCCTTCAGATTTTCACTACATGCCAGACTATGAAATTTAATTCTTTACCTGAAGGGAGACTCTTGAACCATGATTTATAGAAGACTCTGAATTTCTTAAAAATAATAATAATAGAAAGCCTTTGTACTCTAATCAACCATAAACTCGCATCTGTATCTCTCACTGTTTTTTTCCTTCTGTTAATTGTACTTCATAGAATATTTTGGAGGAGGTCAAAGGGTAATTTGGAGTATTGGTTTGGTATCGACACTGTAAGTAACTTTTAAATTTGACTTTCTTTATCCTTCCACAATGTTTTGAATAAATAAATAATTCTTGAAACATGAATTCTGCTTCACAGCAAGACTTTTAAATAATTTCCACGTTTTTCTCAAAAAAGCTCAGTCCATGAGCTTAGTGACTGATAAGTTAAATTGACTTTTTGCACCTACATTAGTTGATTCAACAGAAGGCCTTGCCTCTCTCATAAATAGAAACTTATAGAAAGTTTTCTTTCATTATGAGCACTTGGGTTAAAAAGAACCAGGAAATATTTCAATGCATTAGTTTTCCACTTCAGCTTTCAATTTGAACAGTGAAAGTTTTCAAATGTGTTCCATAAAGTGTCTGGGCTATTTTCCTACACAGTGTTCACATCAGAGGAAACATAATTTAATAAAAAGCAGCCATAAAAAAGTTTATTTACAAGTAACTTGCAAACTTCGACATTAGTTGCAGCTTTTAGCAACTTGAGAAATATAACTTGGTATTGAATGTACCCCTCTGAAAAGACAAAAGAGCTGCCCACTCTCCTCTGAAGCCAGCAGCCTATGTACAGTCCTAATAAGAGAAGAGATGAGCTGTTCCTAATTGCTGTTCAGCTGGTCACCCCAAGATCCAAAATGCCAGCAGTTGCTCCTCCTTCCCGCACAGCAGGAAGCTGGCTTATTTTGACACTGATTTGTTCATCCTCGAGGCCAGTCTTACTTATTTCTGCAATCCCAAAGACATAGACCAGCACAAGTGCGCAACATCCTGCAAGAACATCCCAGATGCAAGTTGAATAGAATCTGTGATGTTTTGGCAAAAATCCCAACACTGGATTATAGGCAGCAAAATCAGCCCAGCCTGGTAGGCACCAAAGGTCAGGGAAACGGGAGTCAACACCAGATACACCAAGCTCACCTCTGGCAGTTCTCAAGAACAGCTCTGTGCCTCCATCAGAAACGGTTTAGGCACAGACAATCCCTCCTTTAGCCAAATATTTGGCCTCAAGAGGTCTTCCAGTGTTCTATTTTTTTTTTTATGACCCAGAAGAAGTAAGTAGAGCCTCTAAGTCTTTGCAAGATCACAGCCTTGAGAACTGTTTATAACTGCAGTTGCATTACCTCAGAATTAATAGGATTTAATTAATACTATGCTACTTGCTTGCACTAAAACTCAACAGTATTATTTTTATAATATACATATTCAACATCTTCTTACTTGTTAGAGGCTGAAGCATGTTCAAACATTCACTCTTTTATTACCCTTAGCCTGACAAAATTCTTGAGGTTCTCCTAATTACTCTATCTTCTTTTAAGATACTGCTACCATGATTTTCTGACTTTTGCCTCCAGTTTCTCTTACCTGTACATTTATACTCACATCCATTTTCCCTGCCACTTAAACTGCGTGTACAAAAACATTACACTGACATGAATGTGTGCTTAAAGCCTGACAGGCTATTTAATATAATCTGAAAAAAAAAGTAAACTAGCCTGCTACCATCAATGGGAGGACTCACACTTTTGAAGTAGGATCAAATTTCCAGGGAAAAGACTTGGTGAAAGCTAACAGAATTATTGTGGTTTGTGGCTAGGTTTACAGAAAGAAAAATGCGCTCTGTGAATTAAGTCTGGAGCTCCTCCTGTCGTTCAACTTGCAAAACAGAAGAAATGCTCAGTAACATTTAAAAAATATTACATGCAGATATGAAACAGACATTAAAAATTTGTCATGAGTTTCGGTGCCATTTGAAACCAATTATGTAGCTGGTCAAAGTCTAGAGAACTACAGAGGAAGTAAATATCATGTCAGGATCACACTGGCTAACATTTCCTCAAATTTCGCTTTGTAAATGTAGTGTATATACCAAAAATAGGAAACAGTAAATCTTTTTCAAAAGACAGGCAGTGTCCCATCTAATATTTCTTGCGCCCCTTAGTGGTGCATGTGCAACATACCATTACAAAACATTGCTAAGTTACTTATTCAAGAACTAAACCCCCGTACTAACTTGCTTTACATCTAGGTTTGTAAAACTAACCTGCATCTTAAGTATCTGACAACATCTAGGAAACTATGGTCCTGTACATCAGCTGCAGCCAAAGTGACAACAGTAGTCTAAAATAATTATCCAAAAGCATGCATCTGCTTCCTTTCCAACAAAACCAAAGCAGAAATAAAGGAATTCCTAACAATACAGAAATCCACCACACAAACTACTGTTCAGTCCCAAGACATGGCAGCCATGCATTGGGCACAGCAACATGACCATGGTATTTCTGTAAGACATATAGCTAAAAGTAAATTTCTTCCAAAAAACAGAAACCTCTGAAGAACAAAATAATTAATCTACTAAACAAAGAATAGTAAGAATGGCAGAAATGCATGACAGGTAGAGATACCTCGTATGAAAACATATTTTGTCTTTCCATGATGCAAAAATGCAAAATAAATAGCATATAATAAGTAAAAATGAATTAACTTATATATTTATCTTATAAATAAATAAAATGAAACACAATACAATTTATAAACAAGTGAACAAACAGAAAGTATAAATTATTTTCCTGGGATGGGGAGGTGCAAGGGAAGCTGAAACATCAAACCAAGGAAAAGAACATCACTTTTCCTTACAGACATAATGTCATATTCTAAGGTAATTGGCTCAGTTAGAAAGAAAGCAATAAACAGCCCAAAGTCAAACTCGCAGCAGCATGAAGCTTTGTGATAGACGTGGTTCTCATCTTCCAGTTATATAAGTGCTGAAGAACATATTGTAGCATCCCAGGGGCATTGAAGAAAAGATGTGGTCAAACAGAGGTAAGTACAAATAGAAGATAAAGGATAGTGGATTCACGTTTACATAGCTAGTTAAGTGGCAAATAGAACGTTTAGGGCACAGACATGACAATGTATATTCCTGTCCACTGGTGGTTGTATGAATGGTCTCTGACTCCCACCTAGTTTCAGTCATAAAGCACTGATACTCTGCAGTGAAGTAGTTTTTTTTTAATTTTCAGGGCAAATTACCCAGTACCTTGTTAATTAACCGCAATATGGGCAGAATGAATGTAAAGCATTGTTAAGATACTGCCAGATCAAAACCTTTTCCCAAAGACAGACCGCTACACAGAAAACAGGGCAGCAAAAGACCTAAGCCCTTGTTTTTTATTAAAACACTGCAACACATCATGGGAGATAAAACCACCCTTTTCTTCCCAGTCTTGCAGATGCTTGTATTCCTGCCACAAACAAATATTACTGCCTAGCCTGGAGGGAGAAAAGGGTTGAGCTTCAATCCTGCACTGTAATCAGGGAGGTCCCACATAGGTTCAGGAGATTCTTCACACTTGATCCAACTGCCAGACTTGGTGCCAAATAAATAAAAAATAGCAAAGATATGGCAGCAACATCTTGGTCTGCTTTACCAGCAGCACCCCCTACACAAAGCTACTGTGCAGTTCTTAAAAACAAAGCAATTTTACTGTGTCTTTCACAAAGCCCCACAAGGAAAGGTTTTTCTTCCTAAACCCAAAATTAGCACAATCTGTGATCATCAGCAACTCACTGGCAATATGGTTAGCTTCATTAAATAATCTAAGAAGGGCATTAAGACAGTATCAGAAGACATTCCTCCAGGAGAAAGAAACAGATAGAGCCTTCTACACCTAATGCTCTAAGCCTAACACTTAACTCTGAAAACAGGGAAAGCATACATTACAGGAGATGCAGAAAATAAATAGAATACGTAGACAATAAAATTCATCAGCAGTTGACAGTAATGTTAAGCACTATGTATCAAAATGTAATTCTTGCTGTTCTGAAGACACCATGCAGGCAAGGTTAAGAAGATCTGTAAGCTAAGAGAGTACCTCGAATGAGTATGACAATGCTCTTCCACAGACTGCTATTCACTACTGTTAAGATGGGATTTGGAGATACCAAACCTTGACTCTCCTGCAGCATAACCACTACTTCATTTCCTCCTTCACGGAATCACGTCTGCTACCTATCCAGTTTAAAATAAAAGCATCCACTCCCAAGCCGTGGCACCAACAAGCAATCCACACATACCATGTGTAGTGCTGTGTGCTCCAGCATCAGCTACCAGGAGCAGACACTGCACCCAGACATCCCTCTCACTCCCCTGCACAGCAAGTTCTGCAGGCTCAGGACATGAATGTTGCTGCACGTATGAATCTCAATTCCCATCTGAGCATGCAGTAGCTTATGACAAGGCAAATGTCAGAGCTACTGCTCATAAAACTATTGCATCAGTAACAAAACACAAGAAGGCAGCAGAACAGCCAGGCCACTGCTGGCAATCCCTCTGTGCTGTGTCTGTACTAATAAAGCTTTCTGATCCAGACTAAACTACTACTTTAATCAGACATCTCCAGTCTTAAGGTTATTTTAAAAAGCTAAAAGCTATAAAACTGAAGCGTAGGAAGATTTTTACTCTGAGAGAAGTCCCAGTTTGAAATTACCTTTTCCAACACAAACCTAAAAGGTCACTGCTGCTGATCTAATAAAGGCAATAAGCAGTGCTCGCATCTTTCGGAGCTAGCATCTCATTATTTACAAAGGTCTTGTGCATTATTTAAGTCTTTGTAGAGGATTCATTTCCTATTCTTTACAGGACAGATGAGAATGATTTCTATTCACACACAGTGAAAATCTACTCAAGAAGTTACTATTTCAAGTCCATAGAAGGGGGTGATAGGTGCATGTTCAGTAAGAAGTACAACACAGTTAAAATAGGAAGAGTTGGATTGTATTCAGTGATCATAATTTATTTTTAAACATTTACTGCAGCTAAGAGCTAAAAATGAGAACAAGGTTTTTCTAGCTTTTCTGAAACTGTTTCATCCTCTTCAAAGAGGGCAAATACTTCCCTGTATAACAATAGAGGAGCCTAAAACTTCTACAGGCATTCCAGCAGTAACTAAGAAATGCCCTTCCAAATACTCTCTATTTTTTCATATTGGAGTACATCTTCAAAGAAAGAAATCCTTTTTACATTGAAGACTTTCTTTATCCTTATTGCAAAGAATGAAATAAAGACACTCATTTACATTACAATCATGAACATAAGGAGCTTACTTCTCAGCACGAAGGACGCCACTGTAGTAAGGGTGATCCCACGGCATCAGCTTCTGAAAGAGAATTCCAGCTTATAATTACAATAATGGACAACAAGTGAACCCAAAGAAATATTTTTGTTTCCTTTGAATATTTTTTTCAGTTTCAACAAGTTACAGAACTTTAAAACATACTGGGAAACTTTCACCACTAAAAACTTCATCAGAAATAGCATCATTTATTGCAATTTGAAACCTTTGTTTTTACATTTGCTTGAAGATGGTACTTACTCAAATATATAACAAGACTGCCTACCAGATTTCAAGAAATACACCCCATTCAAACCAAAAAGATAAATGTAGTTATGTACAAAACTAGGATACATACACTATAGTATGCAAAGTGGGCATGCATCTAACCTAAGGTACAGCTTTGGGTTTTCAAATAAGTCAATTAATTAATTAAAAACAAAGTAATATTCACCTTCACCACTTAACTGTGTGGTTGTCTCAGTATCATTTTGTATGAATCAACACCTGTCTCACATTCAGTGCTTGGTTTTAACACAAAGAGCAGCCAGAAGACAGAAAGTTTCTCTTTCTAATTACACTACATATGCTAAAATAGAGTTATTTTTTCTTGTTGAAAAAGGTTAGCTTATACTATAATTAAAAAAAGAAACGAAACAGAAAAGCACACATGGAAATATAACTTACTGAATTCTGAGGGCTAAGCTTCATTTTCATATTTGTCATCATTTCAAAATCTTTTCGTGATCTGAAAAATATTTTTATGATGAAAGTGTTAATGAGAGATTTTTGAGCAGTATCATAGAGTATACAATACTCCATCCTAACAAAATGTCCATCATCAGAGATGGATAATGATCTATAAATTGGCAGTCTATACCACAGTAGAACAACTTTCCCATTCTGCTTCTGTCATTCAGGTACCTTCGCATCAAGGCACTATTAGTTTGGTTGTACATCTCCAAAGCATTTTCTTTCTTACAATACACTCCATTTATACACAGTGAGGAAACTGTTTTGTACTTTTGAAGGCAAGAAGGACAAACAGGAGAATTTGCTTATAGATGTAAAATATACCGAGTTGTACATATGGACAGAAGACCAGAAGTGTCCTTCAACTCTCAAACTTGGTTTGCTTGTTTGCTGTTGCCTTTGTTGTGTTTATTGGCATATCACTTGTTGCATTCAGCCCCGGGTGTTCTCCGATCACAGACATGGAATTTATTCAAAGCCAACAGCTCCCCTCAAAATTCTGAGAAAGTCTTGGTTTTTGTTTCATTAGAGCATATAATAAGCAGCGCTGACTGACTTAATAGTGCACAAGCCCCTCTGTTCTTGAAACAGAGAGTATAGTTAGAATAAGAAACTTAGTGAAAAAACATATACCTTTCAGACAACTGGTCAGAAAGCTTCTCCAAAAACCGTGTTACTGTCTCTAGAAGTAAAACGGGGGAGAAGTCAAGAAATTGATTTCTTCCTTTAAAAGATGTTAAGTTTACATGAAAACACTCCAAACAAAACAAGGTCCCTTCAAACAACAAAGTTCCTGTTAGAACAATCAACTACTCTGTTGACCACTGTGCCATCATTTCAAGACAACTTAGTAGCACGCATACTTTGTGACACACTGGGATTATGGCAACTCCATCATCTAAGAAGTGAGCACTGATTCTGAACAAAACACCAGTTCCTACTCAGTCAGTATTGCCACTTAAAGAAAGCACAAGTACTGCACACTGCAAAAGGAAAACGCAGCAAGATACTTCACTGGGAGAAATAGGTGTAAGCTTAGCAAAAGAAATTAACAACTTTGGACCTCCTATCTAACACGGTGGATTAGATTTCTAAGTGTGCCCTTCCACACATGCTTTATACCTGGATTTTTGGCCATTGTTCCCTGAAGAGCCCTGTGGGCAAAGGTTTCGTACCCAACTAGCTGTGCCAGATTGTTTCGGCTAGTAAGCAGTTCTTCTAAACAGTCCAACTGCCCAGCATCAGGGTAAAGAAAAATCTTGTAAGCAGCTTCTCGCACCTAATATAAAAAAAGGAAAATTAAAAGGTCAAATTACTACAGCGCATTTTTTATGGGAAGCAAGCGACACAACTGAATAATAGGCACTGCAGCTGTATTTCACAGTTGTTGTTGAGAAAAGGCCTGAAGCCTTTTAACAAGAGCAATTAATAATGCCTGGCAATTACTGCTTTCTTATCCATTAAAGATGGAAGAAGGAAATGCAATGAGACAACTTAGCAGATCAAGACTACCAAAAGGGGTCCTCTTCTCCATTCCTGTCTGCAGACCCCTCTCTGCTGTTACCCCCTTCCTTCTGCCAACATCTGTGCTTTTCAGACCACTCTGTGGGCTGCCTTAACTCCCTAAAACTTCTGAAAATAAAGCCAAAAGCAAGCCAAATTGTTCTCTGCCTGTCCTTTAAGCTGGCTTATGGAAGGATGTGATGAAAAACAGACAGGGTCAGGGAGGGGAAAAAAGAGAGAGAGAGAGAAGCTTTCTTTCTTTTGAAGTAGCAAGCAAGCTATTAGTCAGTCCATCTGCCCACAATCAGTCCTTTTCCTACTTCTAGCTTGTTTGGGTTTTTTACAACTTACCCAAAAAAGAAAATGTAACCTCAAGCCTCAGAAAATTCAGTGAAATGCTTTTTATGTTTTACAAACTGATTTAAGATAATCTCTATTTGCACATGTGAAATAGGCTTAAGAAACCCAGCAACAACTTATGTTTGTCTTCATTTGAAAGAATTGTCTCTCTTGGATCATACATTCAACAAGAAAGCAGGCTCTGGGTTCATAAAAAATATGACTATAGCAATTCACAAGTCATTTTGTACCTTTTCTGTTTCACCAGGCTTTCATTTTTAAAAGAGCAAATAAAGTAAGTGAGACAATTCCCCTTACTTTAACATCATTCAGTAATGTCTTTCCAGCAAAGATCAACAGCATGCTGCATTCTATTAGAAAGAGTACAGCATTCAGTCCATGGATGTGATTATCTCCCTCTACCTGGTACTGTACAGACTATATTTGGAATATGATGTTCAGATCTGGGTTCCCCAGAACAAGAAAGCCACTGACACACTGTAGTGGGTCCAGCTAGGGCCACCAAGATGTTCAGGGGCTAGAGAGCACACCACAGACTGAGAGAGCTGGGTTTGTCCAGCCTTAAGAAGAAAAAGTGAAAGGAATCTTATTCTTTATCTATCTAGCAGTAGGGCATAGAGAACACACAGCCAGACTCTTCTTGGAAGTGCAGAGCAAGACGAGGAGATGTAACAGGCACAGGCTGGAAGATGAAAAATTCCAATCTCATATTAGGAAAAAACAATAGCGAGGGTGGTCAAACAGGCTGCCCAGAGAAGTTATGGAATCTCAGTGCTTGGGAAGTATTCAAAACTAAACTGGAAACATCACTGAGAAATCTGGTCTACTTGATCCTGCCCTGAATAGGACCAAACTCAAACTGAAAAGTTACAGAGATCCATTCTAACCTAAATAATATGATTTCCAAAGAGCCACTCCAAAGATCTGACTCTCACTTGAGAGTGTTGTAATACACTTAAGTTGTATCTAGAAGACTAAGGAACCACTGTCCCATTCCAAAGAGTCTAAATTAATTTTCAATTTATAAACAAACTCTAAATTAATTCTTTTTAGAAAAGCAACATCAGCAATGATACCATCATTCAGGATAATTCAGGCTGGTCTCTAATCCAACCTTCTGCACAAAGCAGGGTCAGCTAAAACCAAGTTGCATAAAGCTCTTTCCAGTCAAATCCTGAAACTGCACAGATGGAGAGACTGCATGATCTCTGTATCACTGTTTGGGTATCCTCATCAGGAAAAAATTCTCCAAGTGATATTTCTCACTTCAGCTTGTGCCTGTTGCCACCTGTCCTCCAGTCAGGCAGCACTGTAAAGAGCCTAGTTCTATCTTCTCCATGATATTCTTGTAGGTAGTGTCAGGGCCCCAAAAGCCACCTCCAACAAAGGGAGAAGCAGCCCAGATGCCTGAGCCCCCCTCACAGTTTAAGCACTGCAGTTTTCTAGCCATCTCTGTGGCCTCCACTGAAGTCAGTCCTAAAGAATGATGAATAAAGGGCTATAATCTCTCCCCTCAGCCTGTGGCTCTCCCCCTGTTCTTGCAGTTCAGGATGCCATTGACCTGCTTTGCTACCAGGGTCAGTGTTGGCTCACTTTTCCCACAGACTGGACCCAGTCAAGCAGTCCCAGCCTGTATTACTGCCAGGAATTCTCCCTTTCCAGTTGCAGGTCTTCGTATTTGTCCTTGATTACATAAGGTTCTCATTGGACCACTTCCCTCAGATTTTAGGCCAGTCTAAATTAGTCAGCCCTACCCTGTGTACTGACTGTTCCTCTCAATTTGCTACCACCTGCAAATCTGGTAGGCAAGCACTCCATCACCTTCTCTAAGTCACTGATAAAGATGTTGAACAGGAGAGGTCCCAGGACAGACCTCTACACTTCCCTCAGTACAAGCCTCCTTCAGTAGAGCAATCACTGCTCTCTGGATCTGATCATGAAATGAGGGCTTTTTACCTATCTGGTTGCCCAATACTCCAGACTGGAATCTCCTAACTTTGATTGCTCCGTTAACCTTCCTAGGGATAAAAGTGAAGCTAAGTTGCCTGTAGTTCCCCAGTTTGGGGGTTTTTGGCCTTTCTGAAGGTAGAATGCATTATTTCCATCAGCCACTGGGATTATTCCCTGATCTTCATAGCCTATCAAAGACAGCAACCCTTTCAAGGGCAATAGCCAGTTCTCTCTGTAGCCTGGGATGCAGCCCACTAGGTCCCAAGGCACTTGCACAGGTTGAGTTTTCTCAAGTGATCTAAGAGTGGATTCTCATCTGCTGCTGGCTGTTCTTTTCTTTGAACCCTTTCACTAAGCACAGGGGGCTGGCAGAACTTACTTTTGAACACTAGGCAAAGAAAACAATTGGCATCTCAGCCTCACTTGTGCCTGCTGCCACCAAGTCACCCACTTTACTCCGCACTGAGCCCACGTGTCCATTAGTGCCTTTTAAGCACTAATGCAGCAGCAGGTGCTCTTCTTGTTGCTTTTGATGTCCCTCACAAGCCTCAACTGCAGCTGAGCTTCAGTCTTCCTGATGCCATCCCACCATGTACAGATGTTTCTGAATTCCTCCCTTGCATCTTCTACCTGCTTCCACCTCCCGTCTGCAGCCTTTTGGAGATGAAGCTTTGTCCTGAGTTCCCTGCTTGCCAAGCCTGGCTCCTGATGATGTCTGCTTGGGTTTCAAATTACCAGAATGCACTGCTACTGAGTACCTTAAACTCCTCCTGTGCTTGGAAGATACTTAAAGAAGTGTCAGCTTTCTTGAGCAACTTTACACCCTTCGGAGCTTCACCCCATAGGATCCCATCTCCCAGTTTGCTGAATAAGCTGAAGCCTACTTGCCTGAAATCCTCTTCTTCCTCAGCCCATTCAAGATCTTCACTTCCATCATTTCATAGCTGCTACAGCCAAGGTTGCCATTGATTATTGTTGCAAAACAGTTTTTCCTTGTTAGTCATAACATCATAATCATGAATTATATGCCTTTGCATCAATAACAATTAAAATATCCAATATGCACTTTTGCTGTAGAGCGTGACAAAGCAAAGTTGGGGAAATACACACCAGATCATCAGGACAATCAGCATGTAGACCAGCAACTTGTAAGTAATTGCCTTCAGCTGTAAAATTATACCGAATATGCTCTGGCAAAACATGTTTGTCGATCTTGTTTGGAAGGTGAGTTCCTGTCAGAAATTCATTACATAAATCCAATATTCTGACATTGAGGTTGACTGCCTTCTTACGCTGCAAGAAAAATAAAGAGAAAATACATAAAATATTCAGACATAGTACAACCAGAACTGAAAAGTTTCTAAAGGCTAAAGGACTTCACAGAATTTAAGCAGCAAATACAACATTTAAAATTAGACCTACAGCACCAATCAAATTCTAATGTAGGGCTGAAGTCAACAAGATCAGATGCTCATAAAGATCTGTAACTTCACACAGGATTTAAATTTGAAAGAAGATGGCTATTTCTGCAGTGAGAAAATGTATAGTGGAGTTAAAGATGAACTTACATAAGCTTTGCTAGCCGCTTGAAAAGCATTTTTTAAATTATGCCTAATATGATTGCTATGTAAAACACTGAGGCGAGAACAAAAGAAGCATCAAGATGGATAAATCCTACTAGCATCCTAAATTAGAGAATTGCAGTTCTCTTGTTACTGTTTGTATTTCACTATTTTCCGAAGATAGCAAGGAATTTATGCTTTCCCGAGGAGTTAGTAATGTCAGGTTTTATCACCATCATCACAGTACTTCCCACATTTAATGTTATTTCAGGTTTTACTTCAGTGAACCTGGGAGTATGGTCTCCATTGCCTATGAGTTCATAGTTCAAAATAAAAGGCCAAGAGTACAGATATATCATACTTATAAAGCCCAAAGAACAACAAAACCTGCAGATCGCTGTCTTCCCATTCTACCCTCATTTTTTTAAAATGCATCTTTTGAGTTTTATTATAAAAAGCAGAAAATCTTTGCAGCAGAAGTAAATTTCAACTGATGATAGTGAAGGATTTATAAAGTCTGACATGAGAATTAAAAAGAAACACTGAGCAGAAACCAGTGGAAAAGTGGAATAGGCAGGGGAGGAAGAGGAAAACACACAAAAATTGTAACTGAAACAGGATGAAGCACCATAGGATCAATGGTCAAATCAGAAATAAAACCCCAAATCCAAGTTTGGGAACTGTTCTTTGTAGAAAGGATTTGTAAAAATACGTTCTAGAAGCATTTTCCAGGTCACAAAAAGCTATCACAACCATAACCTTCAGAGTAAATTTATCACATAAATCTGGTAAAAAGAGCCTTCGTACAGCACTTCTTGGAGAGTATGACTCAAAGAAACAAGGTACTAACTTTATACCAGGACATTAGCTATGAACAGACATTCAAGAGAGCATCCATACCTCAAAGCACAGTGAAAGCTCACAGTTTAGGTACATCTATCACTAACTATTGCACAAGCATGTAAATGCTCCAGAGATGCAATTAGACCATGTCCAGACATTCAGTTGTGCACAGAATCTACAACTTCTGGCTATGTGAACATCAAAGGAGAAACCTGGACACACACCTGATCACTTCTAAGCAACTCTACTTGATTAACCTGTTATAACAGTGCACAGGATGCTGCCTTTCCCTTCTGCAACTTGCTCAGACAACTAAGCATTTATTTAAAATATCTGATGCAGATGCCAATCAAAGGAAGCAAGATCTCAGGTCTTGCCTACAGCACTTCATAAGAGACAAAGGAATGACAAGGGTCAAACTGGGAAGAACAGCAACTAACAGCAACACAGACGACATTGGGAATCTTGGAGGACAAACTGGCCCAGAACCACATATCCCACGTTTCATTATCTGGTATTCAATATTCAGGCAAATTTCTGTTCACAGAGTGTAGCCAAAAATTACCTTTTCTTCATCCAAATGAATGCCACTGATCTCAAAATCAAACATAAAAAGTTCTGCCACTCGCCTAAAAATACAGTAAATCCCCGTTAAAACAGCCTCATCTGATAATAACCATAATTTCTTAACAGATTTTGGTCATAGTAGCAATTTAGGTTTGAAGTCTTTTACAGAGAGTAACGACTCTTCTATTAGTATTGTTATTCAGGACATAGACTTCCTGTGGTTTAGATCCTTAACAGTTTACTCAGTGAAAACAGGGTTTTTTCTTTGCAATTATTTTAGTTATCTGCATTGAAAATATCTTTCTAAATAATTCCACTACATTAACCTATATCTTTAACCAATTTGTGCAAACTACCATCTTAGTTTGACACTTCCTTTATTCTAACAGATTAGAGAAAGATCTCTTCAAATCTAACATTCTTGATTGTCAGGAAAGAAGGAAGAAGGAAGTAACTTACTCAAACATTAAGCCTGTCTAACCATGTGAGCAAAGAAATAATTCAAAACTATAATTGAATTCAGCTAATAAAACATTCTACAGCAATCATAAAATAAGCTTTAAATATACATACTGTTAATCTGAATTTGAAAGATGTTTCTAGAAACTGAAATCAAGTTATATAGTCTGCTCCCTACATTTATTGCTAAAAACACTGATATATAAGCACAGCACATGATTTTAATCAAAATGCTGTTATCGAAGAAAATCCCAAGTTTTCTTTATTTTTTTGGTTTTGCAGATCTCAGTTATTCAGCTTAAACATATCTTGTGCCGTAGTCACTGAGACATTCTCCAAGCCTACAGATCTACAAACTTCCTAACTCCTGTGCAAGTAATTTAGTAATGGCTAATAAATTAGTAACAGAGATACAGTATTTTTTCCAGTTGTATTAATTAATTCAACAAAACACAAAATATAAGCAAAATAAGGAATTATATATACTATCTAAAAATCTAAATCTATAAGCATTAATTAAGTACCTGGTTTCTGGATCTAGGGAACTCATAACAACTTCATCAGCTAGCAGACGCCTCAAACTCTGGCACAGATCAACATCTGTATTTAATCTGGAAAGACAGAGTAGAAGAATCACGCATTAATAACAAACAATAACATTTCAGTTTCTTGGTATTACTTATTCAAAGGCAGAGCTTAATGCTTACTGAAACAACATTGAAAAACAAGGACTGCATTTTCAAAATGCTTTCTGGTTCACAACCACACTTAAAAATGACAAAATTTCTATACAGAGATGTGTGGACAAATTAGCATGGAACAGGTCTTGTCTATCCAAATAGGAAAATACATCTGGATGAATACTTCACTGCCTCTGCAACTTACTGTGGGTCAACAGGTCAACCAGCCACCGCCTCCACTAACCAGGAATCCTGGAGGAAGCAGCAGACTCTGGGTCACCTTCACAGTACTGCTTGGTAAAGCTTCCACTTAAGAAAGCTACTCCATAATGCCACAGGAAGACAAGATCACTGTGTTTGGAGATTAAAGATCATCCCTTTCCACAATCTCAGCATCAAGAGCAGAAGAGAGGCAAATCAATTCACTGTAGTCAAGGGCTAGAGGAAGATTTCAGGATTTAGGTTTTATGATTTAAAAAAATGTTCTATGATTCTATGATTTTAAATAAAGTACGTTTGCCAAGGTAGACCAGGCATGTATCACAACCCTAGACAGACACATTCTCAAACATTCATTTTAATGAGAGACTGTCCTTTCCTCTCTCACATATCCCACTCACCGGCTGGAATTCAAGGGGTCAACAAACCAGGAGAAAAAGTGTTGTGAAATATGAGAGTTTAAATCTTAAAAACAAACCAGCAATTTGTACATATGCTTTATAACAGCTAGTCAACTGTCACAAGTCCTAGAAAAATGTAGTTTTTAGTCCTTGCTGGCTTTCAGAGTCAGGGACTTACTTGATAACTCAAAAACTATTCTGAACCAACTAAAATAAAAACACCTTTCATGAGACACTGTACAAAATTAAATATTTAAATATCTGTAACAGCAAGACTGATGCTTTGTTCTCATGTGCAAATCCTTCCTACATACTTTTCTTTTGATTACTGTTTTTATAAATGATCACAGTAATTTTTAGCGACACATACAGATACAGCAAAAAGAAAAAAAACAAAAAAAAGGAAAAAAAGAAAAGACAACAACATACTTCTCTACCACAGTACCAATGTTCCTGCAAGCTTCTTCAGCGGCCTCCCTGAATGCAAAGTCAGGATGAGCAATTTTCACAAAATCAGCCTGACATATTAGAAGAAGAAAACAGTTAGGCAAAAAGACAAAAAAACCCTTGCATTATAAACAAAGTTGCACTCAAGTAGTTCCATTTACATTAACATTTATTTCCACAGGTCTGTGCAATCTATTTGCAGAATTTGCATTTTTTCCTAAAAGAAATAAATAGAGCTTATTGGAAAACTGTGTTGATAACTATTAAACGAGACAGCGAACATTTCTTTCCAAAAAATGTCTTCAATCCATACGCTTCTTCAAAACATATACAGTGTGTATATTAACAGTCCTTACAACATGCAGTTACTGCAATGTCTTTAAATGTCATTACGAAAGATTTTTAAAACCAAAATTCATAATTAAGAAGAAAACACCACCAAATGTGTGTAGAGGGTTTTTTTTCACACGTTTTTTACCCTTGTGTAGAAAACGTCAAGTTCTGCTTTGACACCATTATCTCGTATGAAGAAATATGTTTAAAAGAAAACCTAGAAGTTCTCTTAGATTCAGAACAGGGGTTTTATTTCACTTACTAATTTTTAGTAAGTGTCCAAATACTTAAAGGAATTCAGAAAGCTAGAAAGATACTAAAAGGGAGCCGGGAAACTAGGGGCATCATGGCTACCAACATGAATTCAGGGAGGTTCTGGCACTGAAATGATAAAGAATTAAACATCACGAATATATTTAATCAAAGATTACAAATACATTGAAGACATTCAGCATGATTTTACCCAAAGTACATGAAACAAGCTTGACTCTTAACAATGTGACTGCAGTTTGATTGAAAAGACAATCTTACAAACATTACACATCTGCAATTTTTACTTCTTAGTGTCTCTGTTTAAAATCCTATATAATATTGACAGACTAGATTCTTAAGGGTAGATCTCAAAATTCTTGCCAATAGGTAATGATCACCAAATTTCTTCTAGAAAGAGCTCTGCAACCTCAGGATCTTTGAACATGTAAACCTAGAAGTAGTATTTAGGATATAATTTTAACTTGGCAAACTGGTATAAATCTATGACCACTGAATTCTGACATTAGTGTTTTAGTTAGATAGTGATCGATTAAGAGGAACTGGACAGAGTCTATATATAACAGACAAAAGGAGAATTAGTGACTTGACAGAGCATGTAAGTATTTTCAGAAGGAAAAAGTGTCTAGCACAAAAGATGTCTTGAATCTAGAAAATAATAAGAAACAAGATTTGAGAACTGAAACCATAAAATGGAAGAACACAACATAAGCTTATTAAGTTGGTCCATTTAAAATAAATTGCTTCAAACAATAATAAAAGCCAAAACTTACCAAGTCTGCTACTCTGCACAAGGCATCTGAAAGCTGATCGAAGATCTTTACTGTCTCTGGCCCAGGTGGTGTTGAACATGCCTTCTGCACTAGCTGTTCTGATTCTTGCAGTGCTTTGTCCTGTGCTTCTTGAAATCCTTCTGGACAGCTCAGCTCTGGAACGCCGAAGAGACCCTAGAGTGCAGAACAAAATGAAAACACATGACTATCACTCACCTTAATTTCTGCCCTTTTGTTTCAGGATGGAATTATCACCACAAAATTTTGCCGGAATGACCCTCGCCAGCATACTGTGTCACTTTCCTAAAACGTTTCCACAAGCGCCTTTGCAATGAGAAGAGTCAAAAAATCAGACACTGATATCCCTGGCAAAAACAATTTCCCAGAGAAAAACCTCACTTATGTTCTTTTAGTCAGGACTGATCTCAGCAAATCTTAAGAGTTTAATAGCAAATCATCACAAATTCTCCTCTTTCACCCCATAACCTCCTATGCCATCCTTTTCTCAAAGCACTTTTTATCTTGCTTCCAAAGTATGGGCACCAGACAAATCCTAGGAAGTCCGTTTACATTCTGCAATGCAGGAAAATCATCCCTCTGAAGCAAAAGAGACTTATCAAGAACGTGAAGACTAAGCAACAGTGCCAAAACAGTGAATGAGTCGGCCAGCAGCTCTAGATATCAATGGATTGCAGGCAATGGGACAGTGCTCAGACTCATTAAATGAGGCCTAAATACTGGAACAAGATCTCAAAAGAACGATCAGCAACAACTCAAAAATTTTATGGCATGAACACTTTTATTCCTGAAGTTCATACCAAGCCTGGCCCTGTCCAACAGGGCAATGTAAACACAGTCTTGGGCAGGGTAGTTTTATACATACACACACATAAAAATCCATGCACACAAACATAGGTACACATGTATCGTATCACTCTGCAATAGTGCTTGCTGCACATGAGACTCAAGACTGCGTCCTCACTCAGATCCTAAGCCAATGTTCTGCAATGTCCCAGAGAGCTCCTGGCCTTCCTGCTGCCCTGCACAACCAGCCACCCTCCCAAACGAGCATGCAGTCCTCTGTGAACAGAGGGTATCTTCGAGATAAATTAGCCACAGAGTTCCTCTTCCACATGACACGATAAAATTTATAACATAAAAATTTAAAAATCACCAAAAAATGAAGGCCTGTGCAGTTCTTGATGTTCTGTAACGGTGTTGCTGCAATGGTCCATTATTATTCTCTTTGCTTGTCTTAAGCATTTACACCCTACCTGTCACACCCTCTTTATAAGCCTGAAATAACACATCTCCATTCCTGAAGAACTCTACCTCCTCTCCATGGACCAAGTGATTCCAGAACTCATTCCCTAGAGCAGGAAAACGCACATTTAACCGGATTATTTCCTGGAGAAAGACTTGTATCAGTGTACTCAGAGAGGCAAGAAACCCAGAATAAAAGTCTCCCAAACAAATGCTGGATTATAAAGAGGTGGCGTTTGTCCTTGCTGAATCCTTTAGGCCCAGAATTCAACAACTTCACTGGCCTGGGCACCATGGCAGGAACAGATAAGCCAGAGGACTAACATCTGTTTTTTAAAAGTGCGAATTACTACTAACACACTGCACCACCGAAAATACACATCTTACGCTGTCCAGGAACTTGTTTAGATTCCCAGGGCTCACATGAACAAACCTACTTAACTCACACTAAAAAAACACATTAAACAGCCCAGGTGCTACCAACCCAGCAAACAAAATGCTTTTTTGCCACATGCAACAGAATGTCAAGGATGATTTCCACGCAAAAGGATGTCAGCTGATCCTGCTGCACTCAGGCAGATTTTAAAAAAGATATAGTCATGTAAGGGCTGGGAGTGGGAAGGGAAATGCCTATGTATGCACATGGTCTCTACAGAGGCTCTAGGTAAAGGTTTCAACAAACAAGGCCCGTGATTTTCAAGCCCTTGAGTGTCCAGAAGACAGAATGTTTCAGTTAGTTACGATCAAAACAAACCTTTATAAAGATGTAACCACCTAACCCACTGGTAATATCCTGGTTGTCTCCACCGCTGCAATTTAGAATCATATAACAACCTGAGCCACAGCAGACCTCAAAGGTCATCTAGTTTCAAGCCACCTGCCATGGGCAGGGACACTTTCCACTAGGTCAGGTTGTTCAGTGCCTCATCCAACCTGGTCTTGAACACATGTGACAGGGCATCCACAACTTTCCTGGGCAATCTGTTCCACTACCTCACCACCCTCATCGAGAAGAATTTCTTCCCAATGTCTTCCAATTTCTTCCCTTCCTTCTTCCATTTAAACCCATTCCGCCTCACCCTATCACTATGCACCCTTATAAAAAAGTTCCTTCCCAGTTTTCCTGTAGCCCCCTTTAGGTACTGGAAGATTGCTATATGGTCCCCCAGAGTCTTCTACAGGCTGAACAAGCCCAACTCTCTCAGCCTGTCCTTGTATGGGAGGTGCTACAGCCCTCTGATCATCCTTGTAGTGCTCCTCTGGACCTGTTCCAACAGCTCCACACCCTTCTTGTGTTAAGCATTCCAGAACTGGACACAATATCCCAGGCAAGATCCCCTCCCGGGACGTGCTGGCCACGCTTCTTTTGATGCAGCCCAGGATACGGTTTGGCCTTCGGGGCTGCGAGTGAGTGCACACTGCCAGCTCATGTCGAGCTTCTCATCAACCTTCACCCTAAAGGCCTTCTCTGCAGGGCCGATTAATCACACCATCCCCCATCCCGTCCAGAAATCGGGGATTGCCCTGACCCAGGTGTAGGACCCTGCACTTGGCCTCGTCGACCCCGATGAGGTTTTCACACGCCCATGACACCCCGTCCTTCCACTGCGACACCCGCACCGCCCAGCTCGGTGCCACCTGCGGCGGGCGCACTCCATCCCGCCGTGGCAAAACGCGAGCCCCGACCCCCGCGCTCACCGTGCCCGCCCCCCCCGGCCGCGGCCATCGCCGCGCGTCGAAGGCGGCGCCCACGGGGCTCCAGGCGGAGCTGCCGGCGCGGCCCCGCAACGCCCGGCCCAGCGCGCGCTGCCACCCGCCCAGCATCGCGGCCCCGCGGGGAAGAGGCGGAGCTGCCGGGGCCGGCCCCGCGCGGGTCGTTCCGGGGCGGGGCTGCCGGGAGCCCGCGGCCGCTTAAAGGGGCTTCGGGCCGAGCCCTGGCCGGGCGATTCGGGTTGGAAGGGATCTCAGAGCCCATCCAGTCCCACTCCCTGCCGTGGGCAGGGACGCTTCCCACCAACCAGGCTGCTAACAGCCCCATCCACCCCGGCCTCGGACACCCCCAGGGATGGGGCAGCCACAGCTTCCCTGGGCAGCCTGTGCCCGAGCCTCAGCACCCTCAGCGTCAAGAGTTTCTTCCTTATGTCCTATTTAATCATCATCATCTCTCTCCAATTTAAAGCCGTTCCCCCTTGCCGTATCGCTACGTGCCTTCGTAAAAACTCCCTCCCTAGCTTTCTTGTGGCCCCTTCAGATACAGGAAGGTCGCTAGAAGATCTCAGGGCCTTCTCTTCTCCAGGCTAAACAAGCCCTGCACCACAGAGTTGTCCTCTCTTGTGCAGAATCCGTGCTTGAAATGAACTGTACTGCGACTGCAGCTATAAAAATGGTTTGTGCACATTGGGAACTTTTTTATATTTGAGTTTTAGAAAAACAAAGCCGACAGGAGTGGACAATTTAATGAATATACTTGGTATCTTGTAACTGAGGCACGAAGGCTAGATGTAAGGAAGAATTTCTTCACCATGAGAGTGGTGAGGCACTGGCACAGGTTGCCCAGGGAAGCTGTGGCTGCCCCATCCCTGGGGGTGTTCAAGACCGGGTTGGATGGGGCCTTGGGCAGCCTGATCTAGTGGGAGGTGTCCCTGCCCATGACAGGGGGGTTGGAACTGGATGATCTTTAAGGTCCCTTCCAACCCGAACTGTTCTATGATTCTGTGATTCTAATTCAAACTCTTCCAAGTACAGCTCTGAATCCTGAGCTGTCTTGTGGCAGCTGGTCATGAAAACTTCAGCACAATAAGTTTTGCAATGAGCTGTGTGCATAAAGACACCTCCTTTCCTACAGGTACAAGTAGCATGATTCTGCACCTTCCCACTGTGATGATTTCAGCAGTCAAAACTAAATTTTACTCAGCATTTAGGGATATATGTAGCTGGTCCCAACCTGTCCTGCAGTCCTACATCTCCCTCTCAGCCCTCAGCGTACCTTCCTGGATGATTTCTGCTCTCCACTGACTCCAGTAGAAGTTGGCCAGCAGATGAAAACTTTATTAAGGAAGAACAATGGACACATACGTACAGCATCTGTGAATAACATGGGGTTACACAGTGGGCAATGGCGGCAGCTCTGTTGTCTCAGAGTTGCTGAACAGGAGGAACCCAGTGAAGGTGGTGTCATCATCAGCATCTGCAAACAGCCCGTTGAAAGTCTCTCCTTGGTGAGCCTGCAGCCACACCTCATCTCCTCCCTCTAGCTCAAGGATGGTGGCTCCCGAAGCCTGGTCCTCTCCACTCTGGTACCGATCTACTGTATGCAGCATCTTGATGCCATTTTTAACTAGAGCTACTCGGACATTCCTTGAGTAGACAGTGATGTGGTAGGTGAAATAGTAAACACCGGGGTATTTGCAGGTGAATTTGCCAGTAGCTGGGTTGTAGTCATTCAGACCATTATAAAGCACCTTGTCAAACTTGATTGGGCGATTTGGAGGGGGAAATTTGGTGGCAATTGTAAGGCCAACACTGAAAGCACTCCTTGGCTGGACTCCTGGGGCACCTATGCTCCCCTTATCTCCTCTGTCTCCTTTCAAGCCTCTTTGCCCCTGAACTCCTGGATGGCCTGGTGGCCCTACATCTCCAGTATTGCCTTTAGGACCTGTATTACCGGTTAGGCCAATTGGCCCTGGGAAACCAACTCTTCCAGGGTGGCCAATTTCACCCTTTGTCCCTTTTGGACCTATGGGCCCAATGTCTCCTTTTAACCCCCTTTGTCCTTGTAGTCCCAGCTCTCCCTTCTGACCTTTGTAACCCACTGACCCCATAACTCCTTTTGGTCCCAGTTTCCCAGGTGGTCCTCTTTCTCCTTTATCTCCTTTGTTCCCCTTTTCTTCAACAGTCCCATTGGCTCCTAAATGAAATAAAATAAAAAAGACAAAAACCCACTTTCTTGTGATCTTCCACTGGATTAGCAGGGCACAATATGAGTGTCAGCATGAAGACATACGTATGTAGGTATGTGTCTTCACTGTACATACTGTGCTCACTGCACATACAATTTCTTGTACATTTAGATGTAGGATAAGGATAACATCTGAAGAACCTGCTGTTGTGTTAGAAAACAAGTGTCCTGCTGAGAGCAGCAATAATGAGCTCCAAGAGAGGGAGGTGTTATTTGTCTACAAAAAGCACTGGACGGCTTACATCATGAGGGCACAAACAGCATCCATCCAGACACTTGTTTTCAGCCTTTGGTATACAAAGTGTAGGAGATGGTTCACAATTTAATCAGAGGAAGGTTCTATTTGTACAATACTCAGAACTTGTTTGCTGTGTGTTTGTATAGTTTCTACATGCTTGGGTTTCCTAGATTGCTGATGCAGCGCAACTAAAGGCTTTCTGTCCTTGTTATTTGCTACCACATGCTACATTTATTCTTCATCCACTCTTGAACTGAAGCTCAAAGCCTTTGGAAATCCTCTGATTGCTGCACAAGTGTTGTGCAGCCTCATGATGTGAAGGCCTCAAGATGTGAAGGGCGTGTTAGCAGTTGATACATAAAAGATACCATAATGATCATATACTCCATCAATCAGGAAAAGAAGCTGATAATTTCTGCATAAGAGCCTCTGGCTTCTTATGTTAGCAATAATACTCTATTTGTGGTTTACTGTTTTCAATTTACAATTGAGACTATTTAACAGCAACAATGAACTGCAAATAGGCGAGATTTTATGGTGAACCTCTGCGAGAAGCAGCATGGGTCAAACAGGACAAAGAGAGAGGAAGACAAGGTAGCTTGGGTAACTTTAAAAATTTGTGACCTCATGTCTCATGCTTCTTCCAGGACTGGGGTTGTTTCTAATAGACTGGCGAAAAAATACAAGGGTTGCAGAGCAGCTTGTAATTATTTCCATCCAATGCATATACCATACGTTATTTTTCAGGGTTAGCTTCAGGATTTTGGAGAACCTGGACACTGTCTTTGGCAGATTTCCATGCTTTTGCATGTATACATATATACAATGATTCTACAGATGCACAAGTCCAGCATCTCAGAGATGCTGACTTTGTGCAGAATTATGTGATGGCACTTGCTCAATGATGGACTCCCTGCTACTATGCACGAGTCACTCTGCACATGTACATCTGTCTGACAAAGGACACATGTTGCATAAGCATAGGTTGGCTAAACAGATGTAGTATACAGGAGCTACTATATTTTTAGATGTATAACCTGTGTGTTCGACGTAGCTACAGGAGCCTCACTTTCCTGAGGTACCTTCAGATGTGGTGTCTTCCTCAGCTGCTGACAAAAGAATCAGAAATGGGAAAGGCAGGATAACAGGCTGAGTGAACAAGCTGTAGGACATCAGAGGCAGCAGGATAATTGGAGGTGGGAAATTGCACTTGTAATGTCAGTGTATGTATGCAGCCTCTATGACTTCTGGAAAAAAGTCTTTTCAACCTTTAATAAGGTAATTTCACTATAGCTAGAACATATAGCACATCCAGTGCTCACAAACACAAGTGCAACAGTTGACACACAAATAATAAATTTGAACACTCTTCGCTGACCTTGTTCTCCTTTCTGTCCATTTACACCATCTTTTCCTGGACTGCCAGGAAGTCCTGCTTCACCTAGTACAGAAGAGAAAAGCAAATTTGCATTAAACAATAAAATCAGGAGAAAAAAAATGGGTAATTACTTCTATAATCCTTCCTCTTTGAGTCTAGTTAAACACTAATGTAAAAAGTAGTCCAATTCCTGACTTCTGCTGGGTGCCACTGCTGGTACTAATATCTTATGGAGAGGTTGACGGAGAGTACAGAAATTCTGCTTGAGGATCATGCTTTTTGAGACAGAGGGGATCCTTGGCATAATGAGTTAGGTTACTGAGATATGTAGAGGAGCTATACTCTGATCAGGACCACCAACTTGAAAGCTCTTGTCTTGTTGTCGCCTCCATCTATGGAAGATACCAGCAGCAAAAGGAGTGAGGAAGCCACAGCAAGAAACTTTGCAGGCACAGGAAGCCTGGTAGTGGAACAATGGTAAACACCCCTCTGCAGAAGGGGCTTCTGCAGGGGTTTGGCCAATGGTAATGAAACATTGCAGTGAAATAATACTGCCTGTAGATCTGAGGAAGGCATTCACACTCTTGATCCCTGTATCCAGCATGACATGGATTTTCCACTGCTCTAAAGAGAGCAGTCATAGAAGTGATTTTTCTAGTAACATCCCAGGTGACCAAGAGATCACAGAATCATTAGGTTGGAAAAGACCTCCAGGATCATCGAGTCCAACCATTCCTATCAACCACTAAACCATGCCCCTCAGCACCTCATCCACCCATCTTTTAAATACCTCCAGGGATGATGACTCAACCTCCTCCCTGGGCAGCCTCTGCCAGTGCCCAGTGACCCTTTCTGTGAAAAATTTTTTCCTGATGTACAGCCTGAACCTCCCCTGGTGGAGCTTGAGGCCATTCCCTCTTGTCCTGTCCCCTGTCACTTGGGAGAAGAGGCCAGCTCCCTCCTCTCTACAACCTCCTTTCAGGTAGTTGTAGAGAGCAATGAGGTCTCCCCTCATCCCCCTCTCCTCCAGGCTGAACTACCCCATCTCTCTCAGCCACTCCTTGTAAGACTTGTTCTCCAGCCCCTTCACCAGTTTTGTTCTTCTCCTCTGGACTTTCTCTAGAGCCACAACATCTTCTTGTGGTGAGGGGCCCAGAACTGAACACAATATTTGAGGTGTGGTCTTACCAGTGCCGAGGACAGAGGAAGAATAACCTCCCTGGACCTGCAGGTCACGCTGTTTCTGACACAAGCCAAGATGCCATTGGCCTTCTTGGCCACCTGGGCACACTGCTGGCTCATGTTCAGTCAGGTGTCAACCAACACCCCCAAGTCCTTCTCGTCTGGGCAGCTTTCTTTTTTTTACCTCCCTGTCCTTCATGTGCTTTAGCACAGCATCTATGAGGACCTGTTCCACGATATTCCCAGGCAATAATTTTTTTAACAAATTATAAGCAACAAATTTGCAGTTGTCCTGTGCTTTGCAAGCTGGGGTTGTGACACCTCAGATGAAATGTTATATGTAAATGTGCCCATAGACTTATCACCTTCTGTAACCCTGGCCTTGATACTGGAGAATGGGTGCAAGGGCTGTCATTATCCTGAGGCTCAAAGGGCTATGGGATGCTGAGATTACCTGTGTCTTCAGTTGATACACACAGATTTCTGTTACAGCCTGTTAGATCATACATGAATTTTAAACTATTGTTTAATAGCTGTAATTCCTGAACTTCCCTCTAATGACTGTTGAGTTACGGCAAGTAGGCACACTCAGAAGTAAGTCCTACAAATGTAAAACTTAGATAAGAAAAAGAAATCTTCTGCTGCACAGAATAAGCTGCACACTTATTTCACCAAACAAGGTACCAATTTTTGTGGTCTTCTACTGGGCTTGAAGCTCTTTGCAGAACTACAGTTGCTATCTTAAAAGTGTAGGAGCAGGTTTTCATGCTTTAAAATTTCTCAAATAGACATGAAAATATTCACAAAATAGAACGTAAAATCTTTCTTATTTCGTTCCTATCCCATGGACGTGACCTCTCCATAGTATTATCTATCATGTTTTCATTATTAGGTCTTTCTTTGTGTTTCCTTATTCAAATAAGTAAATGATAAATGACTGAAATGTTTTCTAAAGGCTAGGCAGAATAATCCCATTAATGCAGAGTGACTACAGACCATTTCAGGAACTAACAGCATTGCATTTTTTACATGAAATATTTTTTTTCTGAACATAGTACCTGTATCTCCCTTGTCACCTTTTGAACCGTCTCGTCCATCACGACCAGGTATACCATTGTGCCCAGGACTGCCAGGAATGCCAGGATACCCTTGGGTACAGAGATCCTCTTTTTGTGTTTCTGCTGTGCTGACTACGATAGCCAGCAGTACAATCCATCTTTTCATTGTTTAGGTTATCAGATAGGTTATCTGATTGTGGCTGAAAGATTTAAGAAAGCAAAAGTACATCTGCCTAAGTCTACCTTTGAAGGAGATGCAGGATGTGGATGCAGGAGATGTGGGATGAGGATAAAAAAGAAATTAATTTTGACCATGACTATTGTTTTGTTTTGTTTTATTTGTGGGTGTCTATATAGCATTAAGTACAGTCCTGGAGACCACTGAATGCTATTACAAATAATAATTTAATGGGAATATCAGCCACAGCATCATCCAAGTCTCCCTGGACGACATCCTGTCCTTCCACTGTGGCAACCGCACCACTCAGCTTGGTGTCATTTGTAACTCAATCTCGCTGTCAGTATTGTTGATGAAGATATTAAACAGCACTGGTCCCAGATGAGGGCAAAGGTGTGAGGGATAAAGCAAGAGAGGTTTTTGGCAAAAACAAGTCTTTAATCTGGATTTCTCCCTTCATGAAACTATGCTACTTGAAGTCCAGCTTATATTTATCCTTTCAATAACTGTCCTTATAGAATATCTTTTAATATAGGCTTATCAAAATTCATTGATACTTAATGCCAGACACAACTGGTTTATCTGATTGTAGGAGTGATTAATGGGAAGAGATTAGACAGAAGAACAAAAATCAAATAGTGACAAAATTAATGCCCATTTTGTTTGGAATTAATATTAATAAATGTCTAATACACAGAAACTTGAGCTATACAGGTTAAGTAATTATACAGATAAAAGTGATAGTCCGAATGAATAAATCTTCCTTCATTGGCTTTTGAATTGGTTCTTTCAATAATGAGAACTTATTACTAAGATCAGTATTATTTTTGCAATATTAACTAGCATTAACTAAAATAATGATGTCTTCTGTTTAATCTCTTCACCATTGTTTCTCAGTCTTATGAAACAGTGCACACAAATACCATGTGGAGAGAGACTAGTATATTCTCAGTAAGAATAATTACACCCTGCTGGCAATATTCAATCCAAATATTCTTTTAATTTAATTTAGAGGAAAATTTTAGTTTTGGGACATGTACTGTAGTAATTTTATTTTGTCTTCAGAAAAGTTTCCCTTTTTTCAACAATTATTGGAAATGTAAGTTATTGTGCCTTTGCCAAGGGTCTACAGAGAAATGGTTGATCACACACCATCAAAATCTTGTTTTGTCTGCTGCTGCTGGCTTGCACTGAAGAAAGTTGAAAACAGATTAAATATTTGCTACTTCTGAGCTATGTAAACATTTTCTGCCGTAGGCAAAGGACTCCAGAGGAGTACAAAAGGAAGAAGTGCTCTGAGTGATGCTTTTCGGGTATGATGCACCCCATAGAGATGTCTGACAGTCCTTGTCCTCTGCCAGAAACCCCCACTTCCCGTTGTCCATGGGAATGTTTCTTCCCTAAGTAATAGACAGTTTGATCCCCGTACATGCTCTCTGCTCCACAGGCCAACACTATCAATATCAATATCATCATCATCTCCACCATCATCATATACGTAGGATCTTTGTTTTTACCTCATTCTCTGTACTTTTAGAATTCTTGGGCATATTTAACCAGAGTATAAAAGCATCAGGAAAAGGAATGCAAGCTCTAAATATGTGCCTTAAGGACAAGCACTTGTTTGGTCACTAAATTTTCAAAGGTCAGTGATTTCATTTTGAGAGCTGTTCAATAATTAAAACAGAAGCTTAAACTTTGTTTTCATTCCAATATTAAGATGAAGCGCTGTGTACTTTGGCTTTTAGCACTGTTATGTGAAAGACAATTGTTAAAATAGATTTATAAGGCTTTGATTTACCCGTTCCATGATACAAATACAATACACAAATATTAGCATTAGACAGTTTTGTTGGTTTGTAAGTTGAAAGCCATGTTTTACATCATTATTGTGCTGCTAAAACATGCAATAAAGTTACCAAGCAATTTATAAGGCAATAAGAGACTATAGAAATTAAAAATAACAGTTCTGTGAATGTAGCATTACAAATATTAGGTGATTATGGAAGAGGAGTAGCAAGGTTGAATTAAAGTAAATAAATTGAAAGGTGAAGAGAGTTTTTCATGTGTAATTAGCACGCTCCCCATCTAGCATTCAAGCATCAGTCAGAGCTATTGGGCTACTAAATTATGGGTTACCGGCAACTAAATTTGAAGAAGCCATAATGATACTTAACTGTATCTTCTTGAAACTGCTGCTCTCTAAGGACTGGTGGAACTAAAGCAACTGACCACTGTACTCCTTAAATGCAGATTGTGAACAGTGGAGGATAAAACCAATAACAGGAGTTAATGTGTTATAGGAAGTGACCTTAAGTCACCCCTGTTGGCACAAGCGACTGCAAAACATTGGGTCTGAAGGGGTTCCCACAATGTAGAGGTACGACGTGTGTGATCTCCATATCAAATAACATAACCTCAGCACAACTGAGCAAGGATTAATTTTCACTAGGGTCTTCACCACCACCCTGCGGTAATAATAAAATACTGCAAGTGTTAACGTGCCCTCGTTGTTTTTCTGGGATATGGGATCTACTGTGCTCTGAAGAAAGGAAGGACAATGATTTGCAGCAATTAGCTGCTCTACTTGAATGAATTTCTGTAGCTAAATTAGCCTCGCTGCTGTGCTAATTGAGAAGAAATGAGAGCCATGACAAACAATTTCTTTTTACCTGTTAGGCACCATCTGAAATTTTCTAAGGGTGCTTAGCCTTTGAATCCTCTCACACTTCAGAAATTTCAGTCATTAAAAACTAGCCCACCATGCCAGCTTAGTGCTGTGCCCTAAAGTGATCTGCCCTGCCATGCAGAAAATCTGGATTTATTGATAAACCATCCTGGCTGCAGGGTGCTGGGAGAGCCGGTTGCTCTTGGAGGAACAGTGCTGGGGGCAGTGAGGGCTCATGGGAACACGGCAACAGTGGCAGGGACTCCCAGGGCAGCAGAGTCCTTACACTGACCCAAAAGAGTTTGAATTTTACAATGACAACAGTCAACGTTGGGCCCTTCACCACAAGAATGATGTTGAGGCTCTGGAGCATGTCCAGGGAAGAGCGACAAAACTGGAGAAGGGTCTGGAGAACAAGTCTTACAAGGAGTGGCTGAGAGAGATGGGGTAGTTCAGCCTGGAGGAGAGGGGGATGAGGGGAGACCTCATTGCTCTCTACAACTACCTGAAAGGAGATTGTGGAGAGGAGGGAGCTGGCCTCTTCTCCCAAGTGACAGGGGACAGGACAAGAGGGAATGGCCTCAAGCTCCACCAGGGGAGGTTCAGGCTGGACATCAGAAGAAAATTTTTTACGGAAAGGGTCATTGGGCACTGGCAGAGACTGCCCAGGGAGGTGATTGAGTCACCTTCCCTAGAGGTGTTTAAAAGACAGGTGGATGAGGTGCTGAGGGGCATAGTTCAGTGATTGATGTGAATGGTTGGACTTGATGATCCTGGAGGTATTTTCCAACCTAGTGATTCTGTGATTCTATGATTCTGTAATATCTGTCTATTCCAATTCTGGTATGAGAATGACATAGTTCATTAGTTACATCTAACTTGGCGGACACTGCATTCAATCTGGTTTGTTTTTTGACAGAGAAACAAGAAAACTGCTGTAGGAATGGCCTTGAACACAAACATTACCATCAGCTGCTTGTAGTCTGCCTTATCACAGAATAATGTCTTGGAAATAGTAGCACAGGTTCATCATTTGCTCTTTAAAATGGTGGCATCTGAATGCCGAGAGATGCAGGGAGGGGTTACATTTATTGCTGTGCTAATTACCTTTGTTAGGAGCTGAGTATGGCAGTAATGACCATAATGGATGGTCTTCATAAAAGAAGATATTCAATCAAAGAATCATAGTCGTAGAATCATAGCATAGTTTGGGCTGGAAGGGACCTTAAAGATCACCTAGTTTCAACCACCTTGCCATGGGCAGGGACATTCCACTAGTTCAGGCTGCCCAAGGCCCCATCCAACCTGGCCTTGAACACCTCCAGGGATGGGGCAGCCACATTCCCTGGACAACCTGTGCCAGTGTCTCACCACTCTCATGGTGAAGAAATTCTTCCTTATACCAAGCCTAAATCTGCCCCTCTCCAGTTTATACCCATTCCCCCTGCTCCTGTCACCACAAGCCTTTATGATTAGTCCCTCTCCTGCTTTCTTGTAGCCCCTTTCAGGTACTGGAAGGTTGCTATAAGATCTCTTCGGAGCCTTCTGTCCTCCAGGCTGAACAACCCAAACTCGCTCAGCCTGTCCTCATATGGGAAGTGCTCCCACCCTCTGATCATCTTTGTAGCCCTCCTCTGGAACCATTCCAACACCTCCATATCCTTCTTGTGTTAAGGATTCCAGAACTGGACAGAATATTTCAGGTGAGATCTCACAAGAGAGGGATAGAGGGGCAGAATCCCCTCGTCGACCTGCTGGCCACGCTTCTTTTGATGCAGCCCAGAATACAGTTTGGCCTTCTGGGCTGCGAGCACACATTGCCAGCTCATGTCGAGCTTCTCACTGACCAGCACCCCTAAGTCCTTCTCTGCAGGGCAGCTCTCAATCACATCATCCCCCATCCTGTACTGAGATTGGGGATTGCTCTGACCCAGGTGTAGGACCTTGCACTTGGCCTTGTTGAACCTCATGATGTTCAATATTCAACATTATTAGAACAGCACCTTCTAGACATGTTTTCAGTTCTTCACGAGTCAGGGTCTCCTCCAAAGTCTGTGGTGTGCTTATAGGCAGAGGCCAAGGTTAACTGTGCTTAGAGAGTCTGCCTACTGACAGCTCACTCTAGTGTGTATATTGGGCCTTCTGCCTTCTAACTTCCTATGTGCCAAAAACAAGGAGGAATTTGGCATGTGCCTGAATCTTCAAGCAACATCCCTCAGGAGCACTTGGAGCTCCTCCTTTCCTTAAAGCAGTTTCAACTTCCCAAAAATCACTAGGAGAAACGCTGATAAATCCTTCATAATTTTGTGTTTCTCTTCAGAGTAAAACTCAGCTGTTGAAGGGCAATGGTACTCCATGGTCTGTAACCTCTGCCCTCTCAAATTTGCCCTTCTGAACTTTGCTCACGTCAGACTCCAGTGATTTGGACAGCTTCCAGCCTACTTCGTCTGTGGAGTAGTTTGTCCATTATTGCTAGTGGTCTGCTCTGAATGCTTAAAATATTAAAATGATCTGGTTAAAAACCTTGCCCAGGTGTTGTTCCCTTTCCCTCCTCCACTCATCCCTCCCCCTGCCAAGATGCAGAACAGAAATATAAGATGCAATTCAAACAGAGAGAGGCTGTGATGTGTAGATCACTTTGTCTGGGGCAACTTGCTATGGGTGCCAGCAGAGACATTATCTGGGAATACCATATGGAGCTTATGAAGGGCAGTGGTGGGTGTGCACGTGTGTATGTATACAAACATACATACTCTCACACACACATCTTTTTTGGAAACCAGAGCCTAAGCACATTTGAGTTCTCAGGCTAGGTACTTACCTGGACAACCACAAGCCAGTTATGACTGCAGTGAACTAAACCCAACAGATCTTAAAAAAAAAATGTTGTGCTGACAGTTTATTCAGTTTTGACATATTCTCAAAATTACATCTTCTCTATCTAGTTAGAATAAGTTAATTTTGAAAAAAAATCACAAACACACTAAATATTTGTGTGCTTTCTTTACAGGCTACAAGATGTGCAAAAAACCTCCAAAAACTAACCAAAAGTAGCAAGACAAACTGCTATTTGTGTACAAACTAAATGCTTTACCTGATAGATCAGCTCTCAAAGAACTTAAAAACTGACAGTGTGGAATGATCTACAGGAATTTTGCTGCCAAAGCATGAAATAAAGTGCACTATGGCCACATGAACTGCAGGCTCTTTAGAAAGCCTGTTCATCACAACATCCTGCACCAGTGTTTGTTCTTATGTGCTCATATCGTGTCTTTCAGTTTGATATTGGAGCACTCAGCACACAACCTGCTGCAGAAGCAGCACTTGGGAGGCCTGAGAAACTCAGCTTTGACATGAACCAAGAAACAGAGGTAAGAGCTTGGACACTGGAAAGAGATAGAAAGAATTGGCAAACCAAACTATTGTGCCAGCATTTGAACTCACCAAAGCATTTTTAATTAAAAGATTTCAGCACAGTATGGTATTTTGTTAAAGCTAATATGTCTCATTGAAACATGATTTTTGACGCAGTCCTGAGCAGGAAGGACACATACATGGCTTTCAGATGTGGTCCCTTGCTCTGTCAGAATAACTAGAAATGAAAACCTTTCCTGAATCAGAGCAGTCAATTGAATCTTCAGCTGTGTTGCCCATCATTCTAACAAGCAGGCATGTAAGCCTGTTCACAAGCATTTACAGAACGTGCCTTTTGGGTGAACTTTTTCAAAAGGTTTTGCTTTCATTCCAGAGAAAATAAAATCTAATCCTCCTTACCTGTACTGAAGTTCTTAAGTCACCATCTTCTGTTAGCAGGAGCTTTGTAAATACAAAAGCTGCATTTGCATTTACTTCCAAGGGGTAGCATGGGAGCTGTCTGCCAGGACAAGGTAAAGCAGTCATTGCATCAGCATATAGCTGGACAGGTAATAATGATGAGGTTTGGCTGAGTGATGAAGACTTCAGCCCCAGAACCATTTTTAGTAGTTTGCTAACAGGAAATTCTGCAAGTGCTGTAGCTGTTACTGGAAAACCAAAAGAGGAGAGTGTGACTTTTTTGCTTTAAAGTAATAAAATTAGCATGACAGTTGATACATTTTTGGCCTTGCACAAGAAACTTTGTAGTCAATTAAATAAAAACCAAAACCCACAACATTTTTTAAAACTGCACAATAAAGTTTTATAAGACAGCTGAGGACCTTCAGCTTTATACATTATTTAATTGAAACACGTACAGTGAGAGAAAAATAATGGGAATGTAAGTTTGTACTTACTTCCAAAAAAACCGGTTCATTTGACAAACAGTGTTCCAAGAGTAAATAAATCTTGTAATGTAATTACTTCAGAACAAATGCACATCAAGTTACTGCAGTCCTAAACATTGTACTTCAGCCGTCAACAGCCAATTCATCTGCTCTGTAGCCAGGACATTTCATTTACAATGTGTAACAGCACAGGGATGGTAAGATGCACAAGGCAATGTTAAGATAAAATGTTACAAAACACTTGTCAAAATAAAATATATATATGCAAGACATCCCTAGTATGTACAACAAATAGTTTTAAATTACAGATCATTCAGAAGGCATTTCCTACATACAAATGCCACATATATAGAAAAAAAGCAGGAAGGCAGTCAAAGAAAGGTACTGTGTTACTTATGGCTAAAGACCTTTGGCTCCAAAACTCTGTTATAATTATTTTCAAAAGACAACTGAACTGTGGAACATTTGAGTAGTCTGTCTTTGAACTCCGTTATTACACTGACCACTAAAACTCAATGTGAAATTTAGCATGGCAAAAACCACTTGTAAAACAATCTTATTATTTTATACATCAAATGCTCTGAGTTGGATGCAATTATGGTTTGGCATTATCCTAACTCAGTGGGAGCACATTTGAGGACAATTACATTTTATTGCATCTCATGCACAAAGTCTGAGGTTATCTGCTCAGCAGACCATCGGGAAGGCTCTGTCTGTGCTTTATCTAAACGAGGCACAAACGTGCTTAGTAGTTGCCCTAGAACTTTTTATAGTAACTTAAATCATATGAAAGTGAGAGGAACAGAACAGATGTTGCCATCACACCTTTTGGATCATACACACCTTTTGTCATCAGAAGGAAAATCTGGCCAAGAGTTGCTGGAACTGAAACTTACGTTTTAGTTGCAACTCTTTTTTCTAAAGTCAGGCTGAACCTCAAGTAAATATTTGTCTTAATTGTTAGATAATGTAATTGTGTGTCTTCATTTAACTATAATTAATTTAAAAGGTTATGGTGTAGTCTAAATTTGGCCTGTCTTGTTATATTTTATATTAATCTACTGCAACATGAAATTGCAAAGAAAGACACAGGGACTATTATAAAACAGCCATGTCTGTATGTAGGGTACTATAGGTAAAATTGTCCTGAGTAATCTGCACCATGAAACACTTGCTTTTTATCTCTCTGAAAATATTTCTGTTCATTTTTAGGGCTAAGGCACCAGCATTACGATATGGTGAAGAACCTTAGTGGGCACTGACATGTCAGAAGATATATCCCAAAACTTCCTCATTTATCCAGCACTCCACTGAACAGAGCCCTGGAAGAAAGTAGGGTTTTAGCAAAGACATGTATGTAAGTGTGGATCTCATAACGTCTTAAGGTCCAGCTGGAAAGGTTTCTGGGTGAGCACTGCAATCCAACTTCAGAATTTTTTTTTTGCATCTAGAACAGGTCTTTCAAAATGTGATTATGAAAAACATCACCTCCACTTCCGCAGCACATGCATCACTTTGGTTTGCAACCCTGAATGTGGCAAGTACCCACAAAAAATCAGTACGTAAGAAACACGAAAGGATGACTCATTTAAAGGGAAGGCATGCATCCATGCCTGCATTTGGAAATCTGCTCCTTGTGTTTAGTGGAGTATTTAGAATTATCTTTTTAAAAGTCTGAAAAGAAACAGCTTGTTTTAAACATCAAAAGAAAAGCACAACCCACTTTTTTTTCAGTAACTTTCCCATGCATTTTCTTTATGCTGGATGATGTTAGTGCATACTTCCTGTTTCTTAACTATTTCAGATCATTTTCCATTGCTACAGAAAAGCAAAAGCAATGAAGTTCACTAAGCAGTGAACAATTCAGCTGAGCATCACCAGGCTTTGCATTATTGCTGATCTATATACACAAGCCATTTGAAATGTACATGTGTCAAAAGATGTAATTTAAAAACAAAACCACAAACCCGGACTCTACAGAAGTTGCCACAAAGTTATCAAATCACAAAATCTAGCAACTAGTAGGCTTCACAACACTGATGAGAAATAAAAATATAGAGGTAACAGTAGTAATCAGAACAAATACATGTTTTAAATAAGGCTTTTTTACATTGTTGTTAAGATGCCTGGCCACTAGCCCCTTGTTTGTTCTTCATATATTACAGATTCATGAGAAAGTGATTATGTCTATTGTCAAAGAATACCCTTGGATCTATCCTTATTAACAGATAATGCCCCTAATCAGCAGCATAGGATAAAGTATTGTAAAGACATTCATAGCAAAACAGTTCTGAAACTTATGGAGTCTTTCCTTCCATATTACCAGCAGTCTTGTCATTCTTAATGAGAGCTATCAAATAGAAATAATCAGTGCTGCACATACCAACATCCTGTTTCTTCCTGGTGGCTTTTTAAAAGTTATTCTTTCAAACCAACTTCGTGTCATAGGCAAACCATAGCAATCCAAATCACATATTGCCTATGCTGGCCAGAGCTGACCTTAATTGAATTAGGTTCCTCTCCTTCCAAAACAGACTGATGACTCTGAGACAAAAATCCATCTCCGGTCCACACAATTTCACTGTCTCTTCCAGCAGGGATTTCTCTTTCTTTGTGAAGACATAATTGGTCAAAACCCATTGTCAATTGACTGTGTACAAGAAGCATGGATCCAGACTACTTCAATAGTTACGTTACCATTCATACATTTACTAAGTCAAGCTAGATGAATACAAAGTGTGAGAGCTATATAACATAGCCAGCAGTCAACATGTACTGTCTCAGCTCTGACTTTGTACATTCACATTATCTTCATTAAAAAATAAAAAAATATGGTTTACAAAAAGAGATAAGCACATTGATAAGCCATCTCAGGCTAAGAAGTGCGCAAAAGGTGGTATAACACCTCTACACTGAAGAGCATACATGGATGCAGTGTATTGCTGCAACTGAAAGCAATCAGTCTGAGAGGCCTGGGCTCCTCTTGTTCCCACTCATGTGCAATTAATGCACACATCTTTATAGTCCATTTTACACTCTGTTCATGTTTCTATATGACAGAATAAAATTTCCCTGTTCCAATCTGGAATATGGTAAGGCCTCGTGGGACGTTCTCCTGCCATTTGGCAATTTAATAGAAGACGACAGGAACGATTCTGCAAATTCTGCAACAGCAGGTTAATCACATGGGTTCTCTCCACCTGATTTCAATGGGTGGTCTCTGCTCAGTGCTTAGGAGAAAACTCTCCTAAGATTCCTTGCTGATACTCCTCCCCTTAATGAAAAACTCCTCCCTACTCTAAATTTGGCCATCAATGTAAGATTAAGAAAAATGAAATGTTACAATGACCTGCATGATTCCGTCACTACTTCAACATAACTAAGAAACAGAGATCAAATACTGCTGCTTAAAAGTAACAGCAAGTTGTCTTTGTCAGAAGGGAAACTGCTCTTCATCAGCAATGCTGACACCCAGAAACATTGACTTCAGAGCAGTGTTGAGGAACTGCTTCTGGACAAAGATGGTATTTCTGGCTCAAGGGAGCCCAAGGTTTTCTCTCCAAAACTGGAGAGTCACTCAGCTCAAATAAGCTTAACTGTATCTCCAAGGTTCTTCTCTGCAGTAAGACTCCTTCTGTGCCAATGCCCTTCTCATGTCCTTGGCCTCTCACTTTTTGAAGGGGGTAAGTTTGTTGAAGGTGTGCCAGAAGAGGGATGGCTTCCGCTTGGGTTCTGCTAGGGCAAAAACCTGCTGCTGCGGGATGCTGGTAGGCACAGTGATGTGGCGCTGATGAATAGGATGCAGGCTTTGGTGTGGAGGAGGCATGGGACACCCATTATAGCTTACTCCTGCAGAAGGAACAGTTTCATAAAGCGTATGAGTCAGTTATCAGAGCAGCCAATACTGAGAAAATTTAAGCACAGGGCCATGGAACAAATTCAATGGTCAATAAAGCCTATATAAATTTTGTCATGAACTCAAACGGAAGTGCTATTACCTTTTCTGTTGTTAGACTTCTTAATTTCTGTATTAATTTGGCTTAAAAAGAGAACAATACTAGTAAAAATAACATTACAGAATTACCAAAAATTAGGCAGTGAGCAGAGGACTACATAATATCAACTCCTTTACTCCTAAATTCAGGTTTAATCTGGTCTCACTTGCTCAATTTATTTTCTCAACACACTAGAGATTTACCCAAATTTGACTTTAAGATAGAAAAGGACAAAATCACAACACATTTTCTGAGAAAGAAGAGGAATAAAAAAAGCTGTTTCTAGAGAAAGACATTTCTAGTCCACCCTTCCTTCTAGTCTACGATAGAAGGAAGCTATGTGGAGTGTGTTATCATAAATAAAGCAACATGTGACTTGCAGGAAGAACTTTATGATATTTTAAACAAAGCGTGGAATTGCTACATAAGAACAAGCTGTTGGAGTAAAAGCAAATAATGGAATCAGTAACCCTCATTTCTAAGATAATCTCTGCATGCACTTTCTTACATCCTTAACTAAACCACTTGCCTTACTTCTTGAGTTTCATCTCTAATAAAGAGAATACTGACTTGCTCATCTGAAGGAGACTGGGAAGCTGATTTAGTATACAGTTTACAAAGGTATTAGAATTTGATATTAAAATACAGATTCATGGAAATAATTTGAAGTCTGTGTAGACCATGAAAAAGTTTTAAAAGATCAAAGAACTCGACCACAGCCAGGTTATGCTAGTTCCTAACATAAAGAACATTGGAACACAGTAAAAATATAAAGCACCCACCTTTAATTTTTCCCTGCCTTGACTTACGGGCATTCTGCATGGCTTGTTTCTTCTGGTTTTCTGAGATTTCCATTCCTACGTCAAAGTGTAAATTAGGGCACTGGTATAAAAATACTGTATCAAACACTTGACTATGTTAAATTAAAAACAATAAGTAAACTACATTTTAAAGAGTTGTTAAGCAAATCTCAATGGCAATATACTTTAAGTTTTTAGAAGTATGTTTTACTTTGTCATATAAATTTAAAGATAGAGATAACAATAGGAACATTAATTTGCCTGTAGCTGCTTTCCAGATCCTGCAAATGACAACCATTGGGGAACTAACTACAGAAAAGGTTCTTTTTATAGACAACTCCGGATAACTAGAGATTAAAAAGCTGAAAGCTACAAGCCACCAAGTAATAGGTCACAAATGCAGAATCTGTTTCTCTTTTTGCTCACTCAGAGTTAATTTAGGGAAACAAACTGAAGTCAATAGTAGAAATTTGGGTATCTTTCCCTCTACTTGGAGAACACAATATCACATAATCTGCCAAACACCAAAGCAGACTGTGATGTGGTTGTAGCTGCAAAAGACTGGGGCTGGATCGCTCACTCTGGTTTCTCATTTATGTGTTTGCATACTAGTATGACTTACATAATGCTACAGTGTGTGGTCAACCCTTTGCTATTTACTGTCACATGACAGGATTATGGCTGAACTGTGCTGAGTACTGAGAGGCCAGGCATCTGTCAGGAAAGATGACACCAGTGACTGATGCTGTCTGGAGCCCAGGTATAGGCATTCCAGCTTCCTCTCCCTGTGCATAAGACAGTTGAGATAGAGGGATACGTTATATTTGCATAGGGGGACAGCACACACACTGTCACTCATTTCACTCATATGCACAGAGAGGGCACAAAAGTTGTGATTCAAAGTCAGAATGAGTGTCTAGTTTGGTTCCATTTTACATCTTTCCACACCTCTATATTTTCAAAATTCCCTTTACTTGTTTAGTCTGAACTTATGAAGAAATTGTAACAAATCAGTCTATTAACTTACAGCACAACAGCAGTTAGCCATAATTTTGGGATAGCAAAAGTTTATTTTATTCTGCAGGGTTTTTTTTTCCTTTATACAAACAAGGAAATGGAATAAAAAAAAAAAAAGCATTTTCACCAGCAGAGATCAGACCACTTTCTTAGGGTTACTATTAGCGGTCTGGAGAAGGATTTTCTGGCTGTAGCCTTTTCTTCCCATATATTCAAAACAGCTAAGAAAAGCTAGATATGGTTTGGGAGACAATGACTCGCACCAAAGTGTCTTTGAAAATGGAAGTAAAATGCTATTTGCTGTTTGGAATTGAAAGAATATGAATTGGAAGTTCTCTGAGTGGTTAGATTAGAGGCTTTGTGTGAAGCCCAGCAAGATAGCTTACAAAATCAAGAAGATAAATTTAAACCTGAGGTTGAGAATACTGGTGCCTTTCCACCACTTTTGGCTAAAGGAAATATTCAATTATGCCAAAAAAATCAGAAATTTTAGAAAAGCAGCAGTCTTCTGGGTAAAGGAGAAAACATGTAAGCCACTGTGACATGCAAGACCAGATGGGCATTAGGCATTACAACCCAACAATCCTTCCTCCAGTTCACGATACCTATGCCAAAACAGATACAAAGGAATAATGAGCTGCAAGATTTGAAAAGCAAGTTTCCAGAAGGCTGGATGTAACCTGGGCAGAAAAGACTGCACGTGCCTATGAGCCACTATCAGAAATACAGTTTCTTATTATACTGAATCTCATCATTATCACTGCAATGGCCATGACTGTTGAATGTTGATTTTCATGAGGTCGCAGCAAAATAAATAATGACATTTAGGGCTGAGGCTGCTACAGCTTTGTAGTTTCCTCATTCTTGGGGATTTCTGCAGCAGTGTCACTTAGAAGGAATGGTAACACACCACTGCAAGCACAGGACCGATATGCCAATTCAAGCACTAGTGTGAGCCTCAGAAGCATCCTGACATACAGCATTTGGCCCTCTCAACACACTCTCCTGGTGCTCCATAAAGTAACCACTGCAAGAGGAGGTGTAGATACAGATTTGAAGAGCTCAAGAATGCTCCTCAGAAAGGATGAGAATGGAAAACTTTCACCTTTTATCCTCTTTTGCTCAGTTCTGCCCACAATAGTGCAGGAGCTGTGATTTATTCCATGTCATCCTTCCGTATGACTGTATTACTGTTCTCGTCATATACTGGAGGGGAGACTTTCAGTAACCTTGTGGCAAGCGGGATTGTTTGGACACACATCATCAGATCCTCTGCATTCCTTTATTACCTTCTGATCACCTTCACTCTTTTGCAATATCCACTTTATTTTAGAGTTCTATTAGGCTAATTAGGAAAGACAGTCAACACCCATCCCCTTGAGCACAAGGTGATTTTGTTCAGTTGCTCTACACAGAGCAACTCGTGAGAGTCATCAATGTTGTGTCTAACAGGATCATAACATCATACTGTGACGTTCAGCACAGGAGAAGAGTTGGTTTTGAAAAGTTTGTAAAGTTAGAGGAAAGTTTAGCTGTGATTCCTTCATTGTTTATACTCAAGAGGACTGGGGTTAATCGCAACAGTGGGTGCAATTGGGAAGAATTTTCTTCAGCTTACAGACCACCTACAATGCATATGGAGGAGGCCTTATTTTTGTCATATTTACAACAGTATCAAACAAGAGAAAGCCACTAAGATCAAAAAGTTTATATTTGTAATCTAAAGGTTATTTTTGTCTTCTTATTCTTCTGACCAGGTGTTTTAAGTCAATATGGAATATGGGATTTGGCATCTTGATTCATCAGTTCTGAGTTATATCCTTTTCACTGCGCTTCCAATTTTAACCTGCTGTCATCTAAAGCCTAAGCCTGATGAGTGTTATAAAATGAAAAATTCTCATGCAGTCAACACACACAGATGCACTGATATTTTCATTACTGCTTTAGGAATATTAAAAAAGGTTTTATTTTTCTTATTAGTATTGCTGTCTTCTCCATGTATGTTTTGCCAATGAAATTTTGGTGGAGCTGATCTTAAAGGAAGCATGAAACGATGCAAAAACTGAAATAAAAAACCAATCTTAAATACAGATTCACGCAGAACACACTGTCCTTGGAGTGTTTCACAGGCTGTGAGTCTAAAGATCTTAGGATTTGCTACCTTTTTACTTGCTCAGGGTTAGGCTTTGTTTCTCTGTTAACTGCCCTGTGGTGCTTTTGTTTGGGCTGTAACTAATGAAACCATGCAACCCCATGTTTCCTGCACACAGGAGGTGCCACTACATGACATCCACAGTACAAATCTACAATAATTGCTTCCTGGCTTTATAATAAAGTGTCCTTTACAAATAGATGTTTTAGGCTGATGATTCATACAAAAGTGCTAGGACTTTGAATGGATTTTAGTTATCAGTTGGTCTTTGTGAATTGCATCTTGTCATTTCTCCTATCTCATTCTGCTCTGTAATTCACCACAATCACATGGGTCACACTGTGACATGGATGTTATAGCTAACTGCCCTGGACGTCTGGCCCACAATTACAGGCCAAGCACACCTGGATAGGCTTCACTTACACAGCTAAAGGTCATGTCAGGTAAAGAGACACCAGTCCTAGGAGGCAGAGTACACATCTGCACAAAGCATACAGAAGTGTAAAAGCAAGAACAATCCCCTTTGTTTTTATGACCTTTTAGATAGAAAATCCTTTCACTCACCCATTTCCTTGTCTTCCCAAACTCTTCTCCTTTCACTTTCACATGCCTCCATCCACCTCTTTTTATCCTCCTGTTTTTTTGCACAGAACAAATGCATCTCTTCTGTTGCTCTGTTTATTATCTTAAAAGCATTTTTGACATTAATGTTGAAGTCTCTGTCTCGTCCATCTTCAGTGTCCACAATTTCCATATCATCCATGTCAATACGATCTTTATAATACAAAATGTCCCTTCTCAATAAGTCCTTCTTACAGAACACAAGCTGATGGTCAAAAAGGAAGAAAGTCCTCTGCTGGCTTTTGCCTTGTTTTAAGATTTTGGTCAGTTCTCCTGAGTGGATCAATTCTGAGCTTCTGGCTAACACATCTGGTCCCTAAGAAGACAGATATATGCATGTAGTAAGGAAATAATATTTTAAGATCTTGTTGTGGCCTAATCAGTCTCATTTTATAACCAAATCTTAGGTTCAAGTATTTTTATTGTATTTTTGTCATTAGATTTGAAAATGTCATGGAATATAGGTAATCTCACACAGGCAAACTCAATGAATGTGGTTCTGCTGTACTTTATTTCACTAAAGTCTTTGAAGCAGGTTCAAGATTTGGCAGAACTACTAAAAATCAAAAAAAATCTATAGTTAAAAAAAATTACATTAAAAAAAATACATTTTGCCACCTCAATCCAGTGTCATCTCCAAGACAAGTGTCCATGTTAATGCATGCTGGTCTTCCTCATTTATGATCAAGGTAATCAGTAACAGAATCACTGCAAATTAAGCAATTGGACTTTTCACTGAGCAATGACCAGTTCAAAAGTAGACACAATAAACTATCAACTACGCAGAAAGGCACATCCAGTAGAGGACATGAAGTACTGTACACAGTACCTTTGCTCTGGAAAGGGGCAGACTGATACTTACCTCCCAGTCTACGATAGAGACCTGCCAGCGTGCAATCTTGTCTATGCTTTCTAGTCTTCTTTTTCGCTCATTGATCAGGCATGCTACATTCTTCATAGCCTCATATGCAGCTTTTATGTTGTTATAATCACTGTGAAATGTAATCATGTTTCAAAGATCACTTATGCAATGGATATGATGCAATCACAAACTGTAACAGTACTTGAAGCATCAGGCTGTGTTACCCATTTATCCCTCCACTCAAGGTACTTAAATAAGAGAAACCAAATTCTCAGCTATCCTGAACCTCACGTACTCATCTGTCCAATTCAGTACTTCTGTACTGCTAGACTTTGTCCAGGAGCAAATTATTAAGCTTGTAGAAGGAGGCAGAGGAGGTAGATTAATGAATTGCAATACTGTCTCTACTGAAAACAATGGAGGAACTCCCATTAACCTCTGTGATATCTACATTTCACCAAAGGAATTTGGTTTTAAGCAAAATTGTAGTGGGATTTTATTGGGAAGGGCATTCCTTTAATTGTGTTTAACTGTATTTTCTCCTCCATGTTCCCAGTGGCTAGGTCAATGAATGAAGACAGAGGATGGTATGTGCACAGAAAAATTACTGAAATCCACCTCAAACGAGCTAGGGCGCCAAGTATATGGGCACTGAAGAGAAGAATTACAGGAGACAATATTGGCAAAGTGGCCTGTTTTCACAGAACAAGTGTGTGACAGCCAAGATGGTCATCTTGCTCTGCCTGCCGTAAGTCAAATGCAAGCCTTCTGTCCTTCCATTGCTCTGCTCCCCTCCTTCCTTCCCTGAGCTCTACACAAGCTTTTGAATCTCCCCAATCTGTAGGCAGGATACTTTGAATAGTATCCATCACTCCTTCACTTTACTCAAACAGAGTCTGAGAAGAGAGAAGGGAAGAGATGTATTTCTTGCCTTTAAGTCCCAACAGAGCAGCTGCCTTCTCTCCTGTGTCAGAACGCCTCTTCAAAAGGGAGCCAAAAGCAGAAAACAGCACAAGCCAGAAATAAATCCTGCAAAGGGGTCAGCTTCACTGTCCTTTTTATCTGCTTCTGTCTCAGTTTCTATTTTCATTGGGTGCTGCTGATGGATGCACTTCCCTTCTAAATCTATGTGTTACTCTCCTCTCTATTTATATCTTTGGAAACTCTTTTCTGCTGCACTGTACACAAAAAGAGAGATTAACAATAACAGGATCCTACTAATGTCAGGGAGAGGTCCCATAGGGTGAATGCATGATAGCCAAACTGCTCCTCTTGCCCTTCCTTATCTCGGTTCCTTCTTTCACTGTCGGTGAGTATGTAACTCCACACTTGCTGCATAAACTGTGGCCTTTAGGCTGTGCACATTAGATCTTCAAACTTTTAATGAAAACAAAACAAAAAACTACCCAAAAGCCCAGCTGGCTGGAGCTTTACCAAGTCTCTATATGGGTGTAGACCTGCTTGTTTGTGAGCATCTCTGTACACTGGGCACCCATCTGTGCTTGTAGGCATCTCTGGATGCTGTGCCAAAGAAGAGAAAAGCTATGGATGGAGGGTGGCAAGACCTTGCGCTTGCTTCACCTGCAGGTTTAATAGCTCATAGAATAATCTTTCTAAAATTAGTGGAAGAGATGTGAAAGAGATTTCCATGTTAGTAACCGGTATTGCAAGACTTGTAGGTAGCCACAGAACTGAATGGAGTCATTTCACACCTGAATGTCAGTACATCACATACCCTATATTTTGTTCCAGCAAAAATCCTGTGGGTCTCCAAAGGGACTTTTCTCAAGGTTAAAGAAGTGCAGACATTGGCCAAGGAAGTATTGCCTCAGGCTGCATTTGGACTTTGAGCACAGGGGTCACAATGGAACATTTTTCTTGCAGTTGTAAAAGGTAAAAAGGCAGATGATTAAAGATAAAATCTTAATTTAGTCGAAGATTTAATCAGCTCAGGGGTATACTAGAAAGGCCAATAAACTAATTTCAATTCTTACTTATCACAGCTGAAAATCTAATATCTGGACTTTATTGCAAGGAAAAGGCAATGTCTATTAATAATAAGTTTCTAAAAATCATTACCTCCAAACCTGCCCAGATAGTGTGTTTTTTTCTCAGGCCATCTTTGCCTTTGCTTGCTCCTGTCAGTGGGAGTTCTGTTCCTGATCTCAAAAGCCTTAGTGTTCTGTCACCCAGAAAACTTGAGTAATTAGGTGGTATTACAATTATAAGATTAGGGTTTTTCATTCTCTCACCTGTGCTCCTGAGTGGTGTATTTGAGCAATTCTGCAAGCTGCAGAGGATATTTGCAGATTTTCTGAACGGGTGTGAGAAGAAAACCATCAATGGCAATGTCAATCATCTGCTGAAGCAAGCGACAGGCCTCAAAGAAGTGACGGTATTTGCCCTGTTTCATTAGTTTGGAAAGTTCGATGCAGGCACTGGGATGATTGTTACAATACTCTGAATAAATAGCAAAGCCTTCTTGCTGTTAAAAAAAAAAAGAAAAAGGTCAAAGCTTTAACTAAAGTTTTGTCTATAAAGGAGAAAAGATATTTTTGTAACTTCTATTGTAGCTATTATATCTAATTACATTAATCTATCCATTTCCTGTATTGTTTCCAGGCTGGTCAGCCTTGAAACTCTGCAGAAATTTACCTTCTAACTGTCAAAACTATGTACTTTCTTTGTAAGAACACAGAGAACACAGAAAAAGAGGCCTCCATTGAGTCAGGATAATCAAACCCGCTTCAGGAAGCACTTTCTGGGGGGAAGGTAGCTATAGGCTCAGCAAGTGTCTGTCAGGAACTCACAGCCTCTTTCCCCACCACCTTTTCTTATTTTCTTTAGGAAGTTTTAGCACTTGTTACTAAAATCCATTCCTAATATGGCAATTTATAATCTTCTTATCATATTTTGATTTTGTTAATTTCATAATTAAAAACAACTTTTGCAACTTACATGTTGAAGAAAACATGACCCTATTTCACTTAGATGAGGTTCCTCTTTGTTATACTGTTTCTCAAGATCCTTCAGAAACTTCCTTTGGAACTTGTAAATATCTTCAATGTTTCCAAAAATGGTGCTTAATTGAGCTGCAGTGAACATTCCTGTATGTTTGCGGCACTGCCGAATATAACCCTGGAAATTAAATAAAAAGCTTCCTTAGTATGAAGATGTGAAAACAGGTTCTACCCTGTCTACCTCTCTGCTGTTTCATCTGGCAAACCCCACTGGGATCTACAGGCAGGTGAGTGGTTTCCCAGCCATACACATGCATACAGACAGGCAATTTCAGATGTGCATTTGAAATGCAAACACATTGATTTCTGCAGTACAGCTTCTGTCTCACAGTACTGTAAATGAATCAGGGAACTAGAAAACCCATAATATGTGTAAGGCCCATTTGCGTCTCCTTTTTAGGACTACCTGCCTGGTGTGCAGCCCCGTGCATGCCTCTACTTTAGCTGTCATGTTTTTTGTAGCAATTTCTCTGTGCCATAAGAGTTCTTCTCTATGCAGATAAGAACAAACCCTAAAACAATTAATTTAAAGACAATTTCTACCAGGGCTAAAGTACTGGTTCTTTGACTATTAGGTAAGTAGGGTACAGTCTAAGCAATTGAAACATGTTCAGATTGCTGATGTTTGGTAAAATCCATACAGAATTGGCAGGAGGCAAATAGTACTGGCAAGACTGCACATGATCTGTTTTCCAGTTTTTTTCTCTTTACTTTTCAGAACATCACATGTGTCTGGCTCATTTTATTCATACCCAGCGTTAGGTAGGTACTCATCTTAGTCCTCCAGTTTTAAAATACACTCAGAGCAAATTCTGCTCTGCCATCAGTAACCAACAGTAGATCATATTGGCATCACATAGCTAAGAAGCAAAGGAACGACTGGAGCCCCCTTAGGGCTGAAGCACGTTGCAGCAGCTGCTACTCACAGCCAGCATATCCTTCCGTACCTGTTCCACAAAGCTGAGTGCAGCAAGGAGGACGCAGTGCAGGGGCTGAATACCCAGGAACAGCTGCTGTGCTCATACTCTCCTATCAGTTATGACACCAGGGTACAGACAAGTACGAAGGTTAACTGGTGTGATAGGGGTTATCTGCCAGGCTCCTCTGTTTGGCAGCTCTCAGGCAGCTTTTTCTCAAATTGCTCTGAGAGCAGACAGCTGTAAAAAGCCTTGCAATTGCTCTGGTGATGTTTTTACCAGGAAGTAACCCTGAATAGTGCTGGCACTGGTATGAATATTCCTGTCTCCTCTACAGCCATATGCTCTGAAAGATGTGCAGCAGCTACACAGCAAGCTGGCTGCATTTACAACTGCTAGGAGAATAACTCCCAGAGGAAAATGAATTCCTGTGCAGCTTTTGTAATGTGGACTGCCGACACCTCTTGAATGTAAATGTTTTTTAGGGTATACTACAGCTTTGTGATGCTGACTGCATCAGCCCTAGTGATTCATTCTAGTGCAGAGCTGGCAAATTTGGATTACTGAGATAGTTTAGTCTTACTTGGGTACATTTTTAGCCTTGTGTCCTGCTTGCACCACCCTACAGACTCACTCTGAGAAAAACAGACCATCTCTACCTGGCATATTGAACATGGAGCATCACCTCTACTCAGAAAATGCGTGTTTGCTCTCTCATGCTAAACTCAGCAGCATGTCAGATTTTAAAAAGGAGGTATAGAATATATGTATTACGGAAATTTAATATTACTATCCATCTTAGAATTAACAGATCAGTAAAATACGAAGGTCACGTCTTGGAACACAGTTAACCATGGTAGCAACACAGCTGCGTGTACAAATACCTCGATTGTTCAGGCTTACTTACTTACTACTTAATACTAGTAAAAAGTAAGTAGTAGTACTATTAGTAACTAGCGAATCTAAATGACAAAACTTACATTTAATGTTTTAAAAATAGCCAATTAGAGACCAAGTTTTGTCCTTTTGTTTTCCCTTTCTTTCTTCAAAGTGCATAAAAAAAGGCTTGATCTAAAAAAACATTAAAGAGATTGCTGGCTTGTCTGCCTGGTTATCCATGAAAGAACCTGATGATGAATGCTGGACTAAAGTATGACAACATGACAAATACAGAGAGAGAGTTAGCAAACTCAGGATACAAAGAATATTTTGGTAGGTTGCTTAGCACCCTTCCAGATGCAAACAGCAAGTCAAATGCAGGCTGAATGTGTCACAGTGCACGTCAGAAGAGGGAAATTTTATTGAAAAATATTAAGAATCTTCCTGCTCCACATGTGGGCCTCCAAAAAAATTTGAACAAAAAGCAGAAAAGCCTGGTTCAAATTTCCTGGTTCAAAACCTTTAGAGACTTCTTCATAGGTACTAAGCTTCTGGCAAAAGTCTCTTTGTTGAGGAAAAAACCCCAAACAATATCACCTGGCAAACATTCCCTTTGCAAGTTACTTTCAAAACTTTTGTCCCTGAAATGTAATCAATTTTAAGAAATTTACTGAAAGTTTTCTGTCTAAATGAAGGTGTAGAAAGTTCTAAACGAACTGGACTTCATTCTTTCATTACTATGGAAATAGCAGTCAAATAAGCAAAGCACTTTTTCCACATCAAAATTGGAAATTTTATTTTAAGAAAAGGAAGTGGTGCCTTGTGGCAGCCAGCAGAGAGGAAAGCCATAAGAGGATAAGAGAAAGGTATGACTGACAGCCTTGGAAGTGCAATTGGGAATATTTTGATATGAGAAACTGCTCTGGTTCTCAGCTTATATGGGATGTTTTGTTCATATTAGGTCAGCAAAACGCCTTCAGGTTAAAGCATGTACCTCACAGATGTCCTTGAGATGCTTGATATAGACTCGTTCTGTGTTCATAATTTCCTGTATAACGTTGGTTCTCATCTGATCCTTGTTTTCAGCTATTTTCTGACGATGCTTGCTCATATCTGCATCTTGTTCTTCATCCTGGATACTACTACAATTTTCTGGCACTTCTTCCTGATTAACTCGCAGCTGCAGCCAGAACAAACAAAGCAAACCAGAGTAAGGCAGCGAACTTTTGCAAAATGTGTTAAAACTGTTACAAACTTCTTAAACCAAGGTAAGAACTTCCTACAAGAAATTACTTGCTACAGAAAGTTCTCATTCTTACCTTATAGAGTTCCACAGCAGGATTTATGTCATTGTATCCACTGTACATTCAAGTAAAGTGCTGAGATTTCTGTCTGGTTAAACACACAGTTTTCAGCTCACAGTATCTGAGAGGTACCATGTTGTGTTGCTGTATATTTTTCAGACTTAAGCTTATTTCTAACCCTTACTATTAGTTTGTGTATTATTTTGACCAAGCCAGCACATGGGTAAAACTTACAAAAGCAGATAACTCAAACACTTTTAAATAGTGTCCCCCTGTTCCAGTTCCCCATCTGCATGATGTGGATAACAGCACCTCCTTTTTTGACTTTTGTCTGATGGCCCATGTTGGCTGGAGATTCAGGAAGGGTAAAGGCAGGAGCCACCTCTTGTACTTTGTGCAGTAATTCATACAGTGTGGCCCAAGCCTGATTACAGGCTCTCAAAAAGTACTTTAAATTAATTTCTAAAACATAGATCAATTTTATACTGTTTGAGAGTTACACTGTCATTAATCTGGCTGAGTTCTGACTGAGGAGTTCAGTCTGTGAACGAGATTCCTACACAATGATGTGACAATAAATTAAGCTTTAGTTTATCTAGAAATGTGCCCTGCATCCTCACTGCCTCATGAAAAATGCGGCGTCCTCTCTGTATACACTGATTGCTCCTGGTGGAGCCTTCTGCTGCCCTCACTTCTGCTTGAGAAATTCCTTTACTTACAAAAGAACATACAAAAAAAGAAACCAGACCAAAAGATGTCAAGAGGAGTTAAGCGATCTTGGGGTATGATTCTCTATTGCTTTTTTTCCTTGTGAAGTCATTAGGAATTACACCACCAATGTTCAGATGCAAAGATGCTGAGGATTAGGCCCTTCACTTAATGCCACGACCATTGCTGTTGCACTCTGCTAGGAATCTCACGTGAGAATGGTGCAGAAGCAAGACAGTTACTCACTCTGACAAAGCTAGCTGGAAACCAGGCTTCCTTGTCCTCGTTTCTTCCCCACCACCAGTCTTTGTTGGACGCCTCTAAAACTCTTATGACATCCCCAGCTTTGAAGCCCAGCTCTTGATCATCCATCGTCACGTGGTCCCAGAGAGCTTCTGCATAGACAATGTTGCCATCACTTATCAGCTGAGATGGGAAGAAAATGAGCTTGTGAAGGACAAAAGATAAACAATGAACTGTTCGTAAATTACTAAAAGATGACAATAACTCACTAAAGTGACCATAATTACTCGTGTTACAGCATAAAATCAAAATTCTGGATTTTCAGAAACCTATATGTATATTTATTAGTGGGAACAATTAATGTCCTACTCCAGAGCAGTTAGATAGGCTAATGAGTTGAACTTTCAGTGAAGTACTAGTCACTGTGCTCTTCCCTTGGCATCTGCTTGTGAGCCCTGCCAGAGACAGAACACCACGGCTGCTGGATTCTTCGCTATGCTGGAAACTGCCATTGCAGTTTTTATTAACATGAAACTTCCGATCTGTGGAAAATACACTCCCTTGCCCCCATTGTCATTACAGAAGTGCAAAGCCCAGGACGTTACCTCATTAATTGCTAGCTGTTCCCCTCCAGGCTGCAGGTACCTGGGAGTGGCTTGGCAGAGCTCCTCATAACTGTAGTCTTCCTCACTGCCATTGTCATCCACTAAGGCTGAAGATTCAGTCCCACCATCTGCAGCAACTAAAACAACGGTGCAACAGCTGTTTGCTTCATCATTTTTATGATTCCCCAACAAAAAAACAATGCAATAGGAATCACCGAGAAGTTGCCTTTTTTTTTTTTTGTCACGAATATAGCAACAACAGCAGAAGCAGAGGGCAGCAGGGCTCTCAGGAAAACTGCCTTTCCGCCACTGAACACTTCTTACTCTTATTGGGAATCTTTTCATTTAGCAGCTGGTGAAACTGAGACATTTTCCTTTTTATGCATGAAAAATAGAACTACAACCATTATTTATTTGAGTTTTTTACCCAGAGGAAATTTCCAATGACCTGAGTCAGAAGGGATATCTCACTGCCATTTCCCACATCACAGAGGAGAGGGCTGATGTGGGCATCCATCACGCAGCAGGGTCACCATCAGTGCTGGGCTTGGTGCTGTCACATCATTACATCCCCTGCAGGGATATCCGGACTGGATATCTCTGTGCCCACTCACCTGTGAGAGGGGTGAGCAGCCCATGCTGAACTCCTGCTGTGAGCTGGCTGCCAGCATGGAGAGGCTCACTGGGCAGCCCACAGGGACTCCAATGGACAGGGAGTCTGGGCTGAGCACAGTGTAACTGCCCGAGAAAAAACTTGTTGTGATTGCCCCAATCACTAAAAAATTCTTGGTTTGACAATTGGACATTTTCGGAGCAGAGGCAGCTTTGTAAAGAAATAGAGGCCAGAACTAAGATGAGCTTCATCTCATCTTGTGATGATGAGGGGGCTGGAGAACAGGCCTTATGAGGAGCGGCTGAGGGAGCTGGGGTTGTTCAGCCTGGAGAAGAGGAGGCTGAGGGGAGACCTCATTGCTCTCTATAACTACCTGAAAGGAGGTTGTAGAGAGGAGAGTGATGGCCTCTTCTCCCAAGTGACAGGGGACAGGACGAGAGGGAATGCCCTCAAGCTCCACCACGGGAGGTTTAGGCTGAACAATAGGAAAAAATTTTTCACAGAAAAGGTCATTGGGCACTGGAACAGGCTGCCCAGGGAGGTGGTTGGGTCACTTTCCCTGGAGAGGTTTAAGGGACGGTGGACAAGGTGCTGAGGGACATGGTTTAGTATTTGATAAGAATGGTTGGACTCGATGATCCAATGGGTCTTTTCCAACCTAGTGATTCTATGATTCTATTATTATATTACACAGCCACATAAACAAAGAGAAATGTCATATAAGTGGCTGTCACTCTGAACATGTAAATGAAACTCTAAAACTCATTTGGGGCTGAGCAGTAGATCCTTTTGGCGATCATCTCTCTGCTGGCAGATCAACAGGTCCAGGGACAGATGGAGCCAAGTCACACTGACTGACACATGTTCACACTGCTTAGTGCTAGACCCATTCAGAGCTGTTTTGCCTTTGAAAGCCAGATGTACTGCTCAGTCAGATCAGAGGATGAGCAAATAATCCAGAAGGGTTCATCACCCAGTGCTTGAGTGTGCTCTTTGGTGCTTGTTAATTTCTCCCTAAAGATTTACTCCTACAGCAGTGAACACCTAGAGAGTCTGAAGATTCCACAGTGCTCACAAATCCAATTAAAAAAAAAAGTAAAAAAATGAAAAAAAAAAAAAAAGTCAGAATGGGCTGCTAGCACTGAACTCCTTTTCTAATGGTTACTCTGTCTCAGGTAAGTTGCCATGCAGCCTGTAGAGCATCTGTCTCCCTTTCGAGTGCCTGGGAAGGGACCTTGAATTGTAGTTATTGAACCTGCTGCTTCCACCTAGCAGCAAGGCCAGGCAGCAGCGCCCTGACCCTGCCTCCTCTCTGCCCTGCTTCAAGCCTGGGTACCGCCTGCCTGCTGAGCTCTGAGTGCCAGATGAGTGAGAGCCACAAAGAGATGACTCCTGGCTTTACTCCACACACCTACACAACTAAGAGGCACGCCGCTGCCTATCTGTTATTTACCTAATAGGGACAAACACTTCAACCCTCTCCTTACGGGCACTCATATCATCACAAGCATCTTTGGTCATTTGGGTATTGATTTGCAAGAGAGATCAAATCTGATTACTGCACAGATTCACTAAAAAAACTTGAAAATTTTTTCTTTTCTTTATAAGTGGAAAAATAGGCCATAGTCTTGATATAATAGAACATGGATATTCAACCATTTTCTTCCACTCCCCAGCTTTTTAAACATACACTCATGTTAATGGTATAATTTGCCTAACTAGTGAAGATGCAGAATCCCTATCTAAGAGAAACGAGGTCTTTTTCCCTGCAGGCTCATAAATCTGAGCACTAATAAACTTTTAAAATACATCTTGTGAAACTTACAATTGCTTTATTAAAAAAAAGCATATAAATATTTCATTAAATCAATTTTTAGCTTATAAAGCAACACCCCAAAAAATGAACCCCAGTGATCCTTTATACATTTCCACTGTACTATCAGTACTGTCTGTTAGTTCGTTCCAGTAACAACAGCACACCAGAATAATCTAATTCATTTGGCTCTAGATAAAAAATGGATACAATTTTGAGACCAATAGCTGTTCATTTTTCTGTAGCAAACCAACAAGCTTACATTGTATTCATAGTTAGAAGGAAGCAAAAATCAGTCGCTTGCACCCTGCATCTATTCCTCTATTGTTTACAGTCAGAAACATCAGAGGTAGGAGTGGGCTTTCCTGATCACACCAATGGGATGCAAAAACTTGAAAAGACAGCCTGGACCAATTCTGATCTCCCAGTAGCTCTGTCACCCGTGTAAGGCTGCAAGCTCCCATGGATGACATGGCACAAGTGTGATCAGAATCAGAACCCCTGACTGCCACAGTTTATAATCTCAATTTAAAACGCTGTAAAAAATAGCACATGAGAGAGCGTGTTCTACTCACACGTACCCATCTGAAGGCTCTCCAGGCTCCAAAAACGTGCCATTCCTCCCCTGGCTACCATGCTGCCATCAGACTTGACCCCAAGGTATCATCTGCTTGGTCCCAAAGGGCTGGTGGAGGATTACAGATGGCTCTGAGCTACCGAGGACGCAGAGAAACAGCCTGGTCACTGCTTTCAGCTCTGAGCCCTGTCTCTGAGGCCAAGTGTGGCTGGGAACTGCCAGCAGTGCGCGCTCTGCCTGGCTGCCGCGAGCTCACAGCTTGCTGACATCATGGGGTGCCCTTAGGGAGGGAGTTCCAGAAAAGAAACAAAAACCTGGCTGCTTGGCCCCGCCGTGCTGTGCTTGCAGCTGCCTGCACTGCCCAGAATGCTCCTAAAGTGCCTGAAAGTCTTGAATGCAGCAAGCCAAGGAGTACATTTGTTTTCCATTAAAGTAGCTTAGTGTGATTTCAATCTATATTCAAATTACTGCAATTCAAAGGGAAAGACTATTTGGATGGGAGCTGGGAGTTCCTTATATTACAACACTGTTTGGAGTATTGGTCAATCTTCGTTATACTAGACCGGTTAAAATTCCAGTAGAAGTAAACAATACAGGTATTTTTTGCACAGCTATTAAAACTTTTTTTGCTTCACAAGCAAATGCTGTATCATTATTTAGAGCACAAGTAACCAAAGCGTTAAGGCTGAGCAGACTGCTTGGAGAAAAAGAAGAGAGGACGGAGACATTTTCTCAAACTACAAACTTCATTCAGCTGCTCCAGATTGAAGCAGGAAAGCACCCAAAGAGTCCAGCTTTCACTGGGGCTGACCCAGCCAGAGCACAACCTCATTCATTCACCGCGGGCCAGCATTTACTACCCTTACATCTGTGTTGTTTTTCAGAGAAGCTGGTTCAGTCCATGCACTGGAAGCAAAGGCTGGAGCTGCTCCCATGAGCAGAGTGCAAAGCCTGATACAACCTGTGCTTGTACACAGCACTGCATTTACAGTTTGGAAAGCCCCATAATCTTTATGGCTCATTTTTTACCTGCAAACTGCGTTGCTCAGCTGAGCCTGCCCTTTAACTGGGGACTGACTCTACCCAGGGATGTGTTCGCAAAACCCTGGAGGCATTTCTGCGCACAGCAACCTCTCAACACCCACTGAAATCACATGGTTTCGCCTAGAGCTGCCTCAGATAGAGAAGGAAAGGCCAACCATCGCCCTGAAATACTAATGCCATCTTCCTACAAAAAAATCCAGACTGTACCTCACAGCAGATTGATAAGAATTCCCTTCTGAATCCCCAAACCTACCTATTATTTCTTGCTGCAAGGACACTTGCTGGACAGCACAGTAAAAACAAGCTACTATGTATTATAAGACATTTATACACAGCCCCACACTTTTTCTCAGCACATATCATTAAAAAGCGAGCCCAGCAAACAGAAGTGACATTGAAGTGCTGATGATTCTGGGACCTGCAAGTGAAGGCTTCAGGCTTCCAGTCAGCCAGAGCAGAATCTGTGATGTAAAATTCCTAACCTATGGGGGAAAAACTGCCAAAAGAAAACTATATCAAACCCCACACTGCTCTTCTAGAAGATACATTAAAAACCATCTCTGAAAAAAACCCCAGTCATTTGGTTTAATTTTTTGCAGAACAGAATGGACCGTGTGCTTGTGCCCAACGACTAACCCAGTACCACCGTGGGGTGCTGCCAGAGAGGGGAATCTATCCTCTCTCCTCTGCACGGGCACGTCTAGCGTCTGTGCAGCACTAACTGAACCACTATAAAAACAGTCTTTTGGGGTGAGCTGGTGGTGAGTTCGTTTCCTCGCTACATCAGCCGGAGACAGGAGGAGGCGCAGGCTGTCTTTTGTAGTGGCAGTGCACAGCCACTGTGTCCAAATGCATGCTGAGCTGGCTTACCCACTGCACTCTGAAAAGGCTGTGGGTAGAACATGCCTAAAATACTAAAACTAAAAGCTAGCTTACCCACCTCAAGAAAATCTAGTTCTAGATATTCCTCTGGTATCACAGGATCCTCCACTCTAGGGCAAACCAAAGGTCCCCCCACCTACTGCTCTGACAGCAGCCAGTAGCAGATGCCCAGAGTGGAACATAAAAATAGATGGGGCATGTAATGGCATATTTCTAAATTCTAGCTATCTGCACATCAGAGTCAGATTCCTCCTGGGGCAGAAGTGATGTCTTTGTGTTTAATGAAGCAAATTTTTCAAAACACCTCCTGAATTTCTGTAAACTTTTGGGATGTGAAATACCATGTGTAGCAATTAAGTACATAATTTAATTTTATAGAATGTGAAAAGTATCTTTTTCTTTTGAACTTGCTATCTGGTGATTGCATTTGGCGTCCTTTAGTTCTTAAATTATATATATTATAATAGTTATACAATATACAATAGTTATATATAATAGTTATACAATAAGTATTGTCTGTTCTTTTCTCCTATGCCAATCAGACTTTTGTTCCCCTGTTGTTCTTTTTTCCAAGTAAAAGGGCCCCAGTTCCATTAATAATTCCTCATACAGAGAAAATGGGTAGGTTTTCTTCTCCTTTTGCCTTTCTCTGTATTGTCCTCTGTAAAAAATGCCTTTTGAGGTGGAAAGAAACGAGATGCCCCCCCAACACCACACCAGTGGCACAATCAGGCCTTCTGTTTTGTTCTCTAGTGTCTTCCTACAAATTCCTGCCCTTCTGTTTACTGTTTTGACTGTTACTATGCACTGAACTGACACTTTAATTATCTGCTAGGATTGCAAGATCTCTTCCTGAATGGCAATATTCCGCTCAAAGTCCATTCTTCTGCAAGCATACCAGGCTTGTGCTCCTCCATGTGCTGTACCTTGCCTTTATTAACACCAAAATCACCTGCCACCAGCTCAATGTGTTGTCTCTTGGTATTGTGAAATCCTTCCACAACTCTGTTCAAGCAGCTTGTGCTTTTATTACCATAAATAATTTAGCACACAAGCAAGAATATTTTCATTCTGTACCTCCTTTCCCGCATTATTTGTGAAGACATTGAACACCTGACATCACTCGTGACCTCTCTCCTTAAAAAAGTTGACCACTTTCTCTCTCCATTTCTTAGTGCTTACTCACTTGTTAAAGCATGGGAGGATCTTATCCCAGGCCTCTGCTAAAAGACACTTTAAAGAGATCTTGTCAAAAGCCCCTTTGGAGATCCAACTAAATTATACCTGGTCATATCCCCAGCGATGTTTTCACAGAATCACAGAATCACAGAATAACCAGGTTGGAAGAGACCCACCCGATCAGCGAGTACAACCATTCCCACCAATCCCTAAATCATGCCCCTAAGTACCTCATCCACCCGAACCTTAAACACCTCCAGGGACGGTGACTCAACCACCTCCCTGGGCAGACTGTTCCAATGCCTAACCACCCTTTCTGTGAAGAATTTTTTCCTAATCTCAAGCCTAAATCTCTCCTGGCGGAGCTTGAGGCCATTCCCTATCATCCTGTCCCCTGTCACTTCGGAGAAGAGGCCAGCTCCCTCCTCTCCACAACCTCCCTTCAGGTAGTTGTAGAGAGTAATAAGGTCTCCCCTCAGCCTCCTCTTCTCCAGGCTGAACAACCCCAGCTCTCTCAGTCGCTCCTCAGAAGATTTGTTCTCCAGCCCCTTCACCAGCTTTGTTGCTCTTCTCTGGACTCGCTCCAGAGCCTCAACATCCTTCTCGTGGTGAGGGGCCCAGAACTGAACACAGTACTCTGCTCACATGGTGGCCTTGCAGGCTCTCATTGAGTGAACGCTCTCTGCACACAGCAGCTCTACATTCTGGAACACTGCATTTACAAAACAGTTACTTATTCCACATTTACTTCTATGTATGAATATATAAGCAGGGAGAAAAATAAGAAGAGCAAAGCAATTTAAAAGCAGAAAACCTAATCCATTTGTGGGCCACAACTTTCCTCAACAGAGGGCACGTGGACTCTTTATCATAAAAGTCCGTCAGACTGTTGATGTTACAGTTTCTAAGACCTAAACCCTTCCTTCATATATTCTAAGTACTGTTACAGCAGTCCTGCTCGTCTACTGCCCAATGCATCCATCCTGACAATTCTTTATAAATGGGTATTCCATTGCTGCCTTCTTCCTTGTACTGAGGCAAATTTGAGGAACAAATTTCATGCTGAGTCAGTGGCTCAGCAATTTCATTCTTAAATCCCTTTAGAAGTCTCAGTTCTAGTGATTTATTACTATTCATTTAGTTATTCTAAAATATTTACTGGCATTTTGTTTCTTTTTTTTCTTTTCCTTTTCTCTTGTGTTTAATGACAGAACTCTTTTCTAGTGTTTACAAACTCTGTTTTGACAGGTGACATGAAATTGCACTACGAATCTAATATGCTGTCCCAGAATACTGTCCATTCTGCTTGCAAGCGTTCAATACCTTCATCCATTCCTTTAAATTACTTTGTTACATAAATGACTTCTCACTTTTCCTTACTTTCCCTGTTTTAAATTAAAACACATGCTACATTTGATTTTTTTACTCTCTTCAGTCCTGCAAGGATATTGGCAAATAGTGTATTATGGATGCAGAGGGCAAGACTCATTATCTGTCTGTATTTCATCAATGAACGGTACCCTAAATTATCTGTTTCTTCCAGTCAAGGCTACCCAGCTCAGCTTAGAAATCTGTAAAGTCAGGTGAGACACCCTTACAGAGTAGCACTTATGATCCTGCACACACCTCAGGAATGGTTCAAGAATTATTTTCCTTTCTGCAGGTCTCCTGATTAGCAGCACTCTGAGAAATACACCTAAAACCAAAGAACTGCGCCCCATTACAACGCTCATCTCACATGACAGCAACTTAAGTTTCCTTTTTTGACTGTGCTTGCTGCCCTTGAAACTTCATTGGTTTCCTTGGTTTGTGACATATACTATCACCATTCTGGTGATCTCAGGTAGTTCACAATTTAATCCTGTCACTGTACTTTTTCCTGTTTAGGTGTGGCATTCCATCCATGAATCCTGTGGAACTTGATGATACAGTCAATTTGTTTATCTGATTTGGCTTTTAGACTTTTTTTTAATACTTTACAGACCCTCTTTCACTCATACAATTTTTTCTGCTATTGCTGTACGGCTTGTGCAATGGTAACATGCCAGATATGCTCCACTGTTATCTTTCTTTGACCAAGTTTCCGATATATGCCATCTAGCTTCTTTAAAAAGACGTTTTTTCTCCATCCTACTTTTTCAACTTTCACTGTCATTGGCAGGTTGGCCTATTTTACTAAATCCTTCTTAAACAGCATTTGTCTAACTCTTTCTGACTATTTTTTGCTTGAGTTCCTGTGCCATGCTTTGTGGATGAGTGATCACCGATATAAAGGATGCACTGTCCTATATTGTGTATTTCACCTTGCCAGCTTTCCCCAAATTCTTTGTTTAGAAACTACTCTGTAATCTCTTGATTTGCATGAGAGCAGCCTCCTTTTATCTTGGTGGGGAAAACAAAGGAGCTCTTTTATTTCAAATGTTCCTTGGTTCATAAATAATCTAAAACTCCCTCTTTTTAATATAACTTTCTGCATGAATGTGCCTGGAGACAAAAAGGCCTCTCTGTCTGACACTAAGCATGGTGCTGGCAGCAGTTTGGACAATTCTGCCATTAGACTCCTGGTTTTCTAGCTTCTACCTGACACTTTCAATTCTGCCTCCAGCACTTGCCTCCTATCCATCGCCCTTGCAACACCAGCCATATTCCACCCACCTCCTGGTAATCACAAATACGGTACTCAGTGTAGTAATGCGTGAATTTGCATTTCCTACATATCTTCCTACTTCTATCTCGCTTTTTCAGGGTGGGGAGCAAGGACAGGGTAGCAAGCAGGGAACTGATTTCTCTTGAGGAGTGATTAATAACTTCTGCTAGTTCACTTCCACAGTCAAAAACCTATTTAGGGTGGGGTTTTCATGTGATCAGTGACAGAGACGGAGAACCTGAAAATCTCCTCTCCCAAACACCCAGTTCCTGAGCTCCATGCAGGGTGAAACCTAACTGACTTTCTGACCTTGATGAACTGGGAAAAGTTGGATGGTAGTTTAACGTTGTAGTCAAACACTCAGGACAGGATACTATCTGAATTAAATCTAAATGCCAGAATCCACATTTGGAAGAACCGTCTAAATCAGCAGGTGCTTCTCACAATTAAGATAGCTAAAAGAGCAATCTACCTCATCCAAAGGCAGTTCCTACCTTTAACCTTAACTGACTGCAATGGCTAGGGTCTCAATTGTTTAAATGTAGATACCTAGCACCATTTTAAGCATTTTGGATATCCTGCTGACCTCCAGTTGTCACTGAAGAATGGAATAAGTCTCCCATAAGTCCTCTGTCATATCTGCCAGCTGCAGGCAGATGCTCAGGTACCTCACACAGCACTGGACCATGTGGGGCAGGTAACTGAATCAAGTCCTAGTCCTCCACTGCCTGTAACGGGTGTTCTAATATTGAACTCTTATGTATGTCATACTTTAAGACTAAATTTAGGTGACTGAAACCTGAGCTGAATCTCACCCGACCTAGTCAAGGCTGAGCCTATCTAAAGGAGTTAACCAATTAATTTAGCCAAATAGAAGTCCCACACCCACAATATGCAAAAGAGATGGGTTCATTTTTAATATATTTAAAAGAATTGTTCTAGTGTGATAAATAGGGACCTCTTAAGTATAATTTAAAACTTGTGATCCTTTAAGCACAAGAGTAGCGATGTAAGTATCAAGGGAAGCTTCCTTTATCTCTTGGCTGGTTGTTACTGTCTCCTACATTATGATGATTTGCTGTCTTGTAGCAGCCATTTTTTCTAAAAATTTACACCTCCAGTTCTATCTCCCACTGTTATAAAAGTAGACATGCAATGTGTAACTAAACCAAGATATCACTGGTTTTCAGTGCTTGGGTTTACAATTTCGTCATATAATAAAGGGCTTTTGTGCTATCGAATTTCACTGTACATGAGCAAACAAAAAACTCTCACATGTTCAAAGACAAGGAAATGCCTTGTGATTTAAGAGAAAGAGGAAAGAGATCAGAATATGTGACCCGCGTTACTTTATTATTTTCTGCTGGAGCTAATTAACAGATCTTTGCAACTCCTTGCAAACTTAGAAGTCCATGATACTCCCTACTTGCTTTTAGGGCTTTAATTTCAGCAGCTTTTTCTGCTCAACTTCCATGCTCATTGTAATGAGTCATAAAAGTCACATCTAACATAATCAATTATTCTTTGGCTTCATTGTCTTGAAAAGAGGCAGAAATCTTGCTTTGTGTATTTGTCATCCTGATACTTATGTTCAGGATACCAGTTATTCAAAAGCTATATGCTTGGAAAGGTAGTGTTCTCAGTCTAAGTAACTAATATTATTTCATGTGGTTTCCAAACATGAAATGGAAAGGGCAACTAAAAATAGATAAAGAATTTCTACTCTGTGATATTCAATGAGACTCTTTTTTTCCCAAACTAGCTTATGTCAAATCCAATATTCTTTGAGTAGTCCTCCTTGAATCAGGGACTGAGATACCATGTAATCTCAGCAAGGGTCACACGATTAGATGTCTAATTTACCTCAATATCTAATCTGAATCATTAAGTATACGGAGATGCATACAGCAAGAACACACTCCAGTCATGGGTTTCAAAATAGTCCCCAATATTTTAGTACAATATAAACGAAAAGGAAAATACTAATATAGTGTATATATAATGTACCTCATCATTACAGTAAAACATTCTGAAGTCTGTTCCTTAGAGATTACCTTCTGAAGAAAATTGTCATGCTCTATTGAGAATATTGAAAAATGTAGTTTTAACATGCTCTTATATAAATTCATTTGTAGTTGAAGAATTTTGCTGAGCAGAATTTGGACATCAAGGCAAGACTGGATGAGGCTTTGAGCAACCTGACCTAGTGGAAGCTGTTTCTGACCATGGCAGAAGGGCTGGAATTAGGTGTAATTTAAGGTCCCTTCCAATCCAAATCATTCTATGATTCTATGATTGCAGCTTAGAATCATAAAAGTCAAGTACTGACCAGTAAATTTTAATAAACACTGAAAATGCTATTTGTCAAGTTTTGTATTTCAGTCATGGCACACTCTGTTCAGACACATTACTTTTTCTCTCCACATAGAGGCAGAGTGAAGGTACAGGGTAGTGTTTTGCTCACTATTAAGAGCAAAGGACATATAAAGTAAATATGTTGGGTTTTTTTCCAAAGCTTACCAGTGAAACATGTATAACTGTTCAGATTATGCTTGCAGTGGTCTGAAAGAACACAAATTACATTAACCTGGGTTCTTCTAGTCCCACCTGCCAAGTAATGTTCCACTAATATGACTTACCTTTGACTAGGTATGACTTTTCTATTAACTCAAGATAGCATTGCATGCTAACAGTAAACAATTACAGCAAAACACAGGGCACATCAGAGAGTCTGATATGCTTCCAAAAAGGCAATCTTTTCCAAGAACCTTCCCATCACGTACCTGAACCCTGGCTGGGCTATGCTTCCCACTACGTAAGCAACAGCAACTGCAAACATTTCTCTGGAACCAGCTGTCTAATTATTGAAGACTTGTCTATCTAGGTAGTTACACTGAATGCATGGCAAACAGAAAATCAAAAATACATGTGTGATGTGGCTACAGTTCAGGTATGAACTCAAGCATATTAGACCTTACTTCCCTCATACTCTGTTATTATCTTGAGGCAAGTAAGTGAATAGAGAATGGAAAATACAGGAGTGCAAGCGGTTCAGAAGAATAAACCATAGCAAAGTCAAACAGTAGATGTGAAAAACAAGTTTTCCGTGAACACAGCAGCTACTAATGAGAAACTCACAAAACAAAGCACTTAGCTGGTACTACTTCGTCACTCAGTTGGTTTGCACTTTTTGTGTTCCACACCACAACCTACTTCCTGACCAAGCTGGGGTATAAAGTTGAGACCTAGAAAGTGAAAAAGAATGTCCCATCTTACCATTAGATGTCCTCATCTGCCGCCTTCGTCCAACTCGGTCCAGGCCAATGGGAGTACTTTGTGAAAAGGTGAGTGGCCGGAACCTGGCTGAAACAGCTTTGTAAGGGGGCACCTGGTGTGCTGGGACAGGTGGCCGTGTTACAGGCTGCAGAGAAAACAGGAAAATCCAGTATTAGTAAAGCTACCAGCAAGTCCATCCGAGCAAAACTTCAAAACTTCAGGTCTGAAGAAAGGTTTCTTCAGACACTCCAGCTAATTACAGGGGCAGTAAAATCTCCTGCTTTGAAGCGACTTTGCTGAAACACTGCATACCACATCCACCAGCACTGCCGAAAATATTTTATGATGTTACAGTTCTTTGTTACATTAAAAAATCCTTAGCCTCCTGTAATGATCAGATGTGCTCTGTAATTTTCACTTTGTAACGCTCTGTGCCCATACGCTCTGGGATCTAAGTGCTTTGAGAACAGCCTGTGCAAAGCTGGCTAGTGCTGTGAACACACATCTGAAGAGAAACCCAAAGCTAAAGAATGACCTGAAATGCTATAGCTGGAATCTGTTTTCATGTCTTAGGATAAATGCTTTCTTCAAATAAATTTATTGCTTGTAAGTAAAATATACATATTTCACAACACAAAAAATAATTGTCTAAACGATTCTCTGCTCTGAAGTTCCTAGGAGTCTCATTAAAAAGTGATAATATTAGGTTTACTTGTAACTTTACCTAGAGGCCATTGTCTTTAGTTAAGTCATTCATTTGCTTAACTATGATTAGAGAAACTACCCCCGTTTTATTTCCAAACTGAGTCTAATGTTATGTCATCCCTGAAAAACTCCACATTAGTCAGGCTGAATGACCCTGCATACACATTCAACATTTAACAGCCAGACCTCAGCATATGAACTTAAGAGAAACTCATCTTTATGTCTTATTTTGCAGTTGCCAGTGTTCATAGGCCCTTCTGTCAAGTAACCTGAAAGACCAGGGTTGGTTTTTTTAATGACCTCTTGACACTGTATTATGAAACCAATGATCTAGTACTGTTCAAAAACATTTTCTCACCCTTTAGCTGTTGGACCAAACCAAAACACAATAAAGAAGGAACTAATATTACACTTTTCAAATATTCCCATGGGTTTTTGAAGCTTTAATGAAAAATATTCAGCAAGGTGGAGATCAGTCTTTGGGGGCCCCACATAAAACACTTCTAGCACAGGTATTCCTGCTTCATTGGTTCTTTTTTACATCCGAGCTACAAATATACTTTCTAATATGACTGCTGGAAAACTCTGTGCATATTGTAAATTATTTAACTAGAGTCTCATATTTAAGCCTTATTTCTTCACCACTTTAGCAATAAATCAGGATCCAACCACTGAATAAGAGCATGAAGAGTAAGTCCAATACGTTGCATCAAACAGGAGCAGTGATGTCAATTACTATATGCAAACTGCAACTAGCAACAAAAGCTATTAATTTCTGGGCAACTTAAATGTTTGGTAAGGCTTCAGTCCAGACCCCTTCCCTGGACAGACAAGGATGTGCTGTTGTTACTCAATCATAGGCCTGGAAAGGCCACTTGGATGAAAAGTATGTTCCTATTGGGAATGTTCTGCATTTTTTATCTTCACCACAGTGATCCAGCAACGTGCTCTTTTAATTCCAGTCATATTTACAGCAGCAACAGAGAATGGAAAAGGTCGAAATGGCTGCATTGATGCACATTGCTTCATCAATAAACTGATTCAAGTAAGGTTTCAAGAAAGATCAATTTGTTTTCAGCACTAAATGAAAGGTTTGGAGAGCACAAAACCACTTCTGTAGTACAGTAAGTATTCTTTGGGTTGCTGATACTCAGTATTGCTGAAATCCATCTATCACACTAAGATGGCCTAAAATTTATAACAATAACTTTGCTCTTTTTTTTCCTCCAGGCTAGGTAGTAATACGATTAATTTTAAAATATCCCAGTTATATAGGGTTTGAAATTATGACCGTTGCCTGAGTGAAATACTAATTGGCTTCAGTTGGAGTTCTGCTGTTACAGACTTGAAGATGCATATTTTCATCAGGGAATTATAAAGAAAAAATGTGCAATTTACAATAAGAATCTCTATGTTAAAAACTGCTTTTCACAGGAGACTGAAAATCCTGCTGCCTGATCAGTGCAATATTACAAAAGCCTGTGCGTCCAAAGCTCTGTAACCAGCTGCAAGACGGGGCCACTGCTCCCAACAGAACATTAAGTTCCCATATTGTACCTGTTCAGGGCTACCAACAAGGAAAAAGGAGCCATTTTTATCTTTCAGAAGTTTAGAAGTTTTTTACTTCTCAGTCTGTTACCTAAGCCAGCAGAGATAGCAAATAAATATATAGGCACCACTCAAGTGTTAACAGACCCACTCGCTATTTTCTTACAGGTTTCCTGTCTTCCATCAGGTCAATTTAGTAGTGTAGAAACAGAGTGGGTTTTTTTTTTTTATATTCATAGTTTTCTGAGAGTCTTTGTTTATTTCATTAATTCCTTGATTTATTACCAAGTTTCTAAAGTTATTTCCTTATTAGTTTTAGGTATTGTTGCTATGCCAACACCAAGATTTTGAATACCACAGCTAATAACATAGGTTTTAAAGAGGCCTGCTTTTGAGGAATTTGAAATGGCCAATAAGAAATGTGTAACTATCACATTGTTTGTACTCCTCTGTTTCTCAGGCCCTGCACCCCTTAAAGTCACTAAACACACAGCAGTATTACACATAAATCAACACTTATACATCAAAAAGAGACCTAACAACCATTCCAAGGAAGACATAAGGTTAATCTACAATATGGAAAATATTATCCCGAAGCGGTGTATCGGTTTTATTTCATGCTGTTTTGTTTTTTAACAAGACGACAAAATAATTAGTGACCAGGAAAGCAGAACTGTAAGTACACGATGTCAGCTTGACAAAAGGGAAGGAAGAGAAGGAAGCATCCATTCTATTTTCTAGGCTGAAGACAGAAACAAGGAAGTGAAAGGGTCTTTTGCAGTTTGCAGAGAGCACATCTCTTATCTTACTTGTGTCAGCAGACCTTCTATCTCTTCTGCCGGACCGCTTCCATAGAAATTGACCCCACCTATTACGGAGATGGGTCTTCTTTTTCGCCCTCTGTGGCAGCCTATTGTGTTGCTCTGGATCACAGACCCGACGGAAGCCAGTCCTGGCTGATTTTTTCCATCCACGCAGTCGGCTGTCTGCGACTCCACCGCGACTGCATCTTCTGGTATAGAGAAACTTCTGATTGACATTTGGCCATAGTCTGAGAAAGGTCTGGGCCGAGATCTTTTTCCAGAGCCCCATCTCCTAGGTGTGACCTTTTGTGTGTCTGCTTTTTCTTCATCCTGGGATGGGGACCTCTTCCAGTGGTCATCAGAAGCAACCTTTTTAAATGTGAACAAGTCAAATGAGCTACAGAATTTTCTGACAGTTAATCATTTGTGAGTTTTTCATATGGCAGATCAACTTAACATTGCCAAAAAGGAAGAGATACCATAAATACAAGAAATGCAACTGACAATTCAGGAAGAGAGTAACTTTGCAAAAGGAAAGATACGGTGATGCTTGTGCTGAGTAAGTTTAACACCCAAACATCAGCACCTGTTGGGCAAACATGACTAACAATACTAAAATCTTACCTATTACCTCAGCAGTATAGACAGGCATATCTTAAACACTGAATTTACTGAATGATGTCTCGAAAGACAACTTTGATGCTCACAGGACTTGTTCCTTTTGCACAAGTAGGATGTTACATGTAATACTGGTAAAAATAATTCAACCAATATGCCATATTTCTGGATTTTTTACCAGGGCCTGTAGTGACAGGACAAGAGGCAACAATTTTAAACTGAGAGAAGGTAGCTTCATATTAGACAGAAGGAAGAATTTCTTTTATGATGAAGCTAGTGAGGCACTCAAACAAGTTGCCCAGAGAAGTTGTGGATACCCCATCACTGGAAATGTTCAAGGTCAGGTTGGATGGGTCTTTGAGAGACCTGATCTAGAGGAAGGTGTCCCCACCTGTGGCAGGGGTGTTTGACTAGACGAATTTTAAAGGTCCTTCCCATCCCAAACCATTCTGTGATTCTATGATATTTATCTGCTTTACCTCTGTCCGGTGATGAAAATAAACAGTAAGACTGCAGTCTGACTGCTTGCTGATCCCATGTAACTACAAGCCGATACCAAAATGGGCACTCACACTCCCTCCTACCACTCACTCCCACATCCTCACTAGGGTCAGATTTAGAGATTGTGCAACCATGTGCAAATTGCGTGAGCAAGCTCACAGAGTTTGGAACGGAGAAGCTAACTTTCTGTATGCTCAGGAAGGTTTTAGTTATATGGACTAGGACCAGAGACACATGAATATTTAACGTGAATACAGGGAAAACTGCAGTTTTTAGAAAGGAAGCTTGAAAAATGAGCATGTTGTTCCTATTTAACAGCACATCTGGCTCACAGGGTTTAATGCCTACAGGTATCATAACTGCACTTGTACTAGAAGTCTGGAAATAAAATAACTTCAACTGAAATACTTGCTAGAGGGAACATTTTTAAGGATTTCAATGCACTTGGAATAATACTGCTGTAAACGTTTCTAGCAAAATCCCTATGTTTTTTGAGAAAAAATAATGCACATAGAATTTTGTATTCATTTTTCCCTCGAAACAAAGAAAGGGCTGGGTGTCAGCTTGCACGAATGCCTGATGGCATGAATGACAAGCTCCAAAACACTGCTGAGCAAGTGAACCCTGACCCAAGTTTTTGTACAAATTACGAACTATTTCTGAGGTTTGGGGTTTTTTTTGTAAAAAAAAAAATCAGCCTGCTTCTTTACTAGGGTATCTTTAGACTACTCAAGTGCATTTCTGACAATGTTCAGTGCTAATAAGTATTCCAAAAAAAAGAGTCACGGTCTTGTCTGACTCTGGCTACATCTTGTTAATCTGTTTCAGACCAGGTTTCAGGTACTGTATATTCAAAGCAACCACACAGCCCAGAATCATCCTTTTACAATAATGCTTATGAAACAGGACTTATTTTCAAATGTCACTTTCTTCTCCATCTACTGTTTCCAGCAAGGCCAGTACAACTCCAGTGAGCCTTTTTTAGAAGGCTATCTGTGAGCAGATTTCAATTTTTATTAGTAAGACAGCTTAAGATAAATTTCATTATATTAAAGCACTATAGCTAGCAGGGAGATCTATTGGACAGTGAAAAATTATCAATGTCACACATTGCTCTACATTCAATTATTTCACTTACAACATGAAATTTATTCCAAATACAGCACTTGTATAAATTCTGTATTTTGTGGAGTCACACATGTCATTCAAGCATACTTCAGCTTCTCTACAGATTTTAGCTCAGGGCCAGTTTTAATAGTAGAAGTGATTCAATAGGAAGTGCACCCTGGCTGATGCACCGTCACAGCTTCAGCGAAGCAGTTCCTTAAACCAGCCCCTCCGAGGTCAGAGCAACAGAATTGCAGGTTAAAAAACGTTCTTACCTCAGAATCAGACACAGGTAAAGGGTCTCCGCATATGCAGTGACTGAGAAAGGAGCTCACAAGAGTCATGTTTTTGTTTTGAAAAGGCTTGTCAGTAAGAGCTACAAATGTGAGCACACTCCCTGTGCGACCAGTCAGGCAAAGTCCATCCCATGATCCTGTACTTCTAGACTGAGGGAAGGACACGTCACATGTCATCTCCTAATCTGCTTTTTACACCCTTATCTTGTGCAATAACATTTTGCAAAGAGAGAGGACTGCTCTCCTTCTGCAGCACTCCACCTACTGTAGTGATCCGAATGAGAGCGAGATTAAACTCTACTGTGCAATAAACAGTGCTGAAAGGTGCATATTTTTAGGCTTAGATACATAAATTGTATTGAAGGAAACAGAAAACATAATCCCCTCATAGCAAAAATCAGAGGTAACCAGACTGATAAGCTCAAATGACCTTCTCTTGATTAATCCCTTATAAATGAAATCAGGTTTCTGTTCTACAAGTATTACTGGTAACATCTATAGACATGAGTAGAGAAATACGTGGCACTTGATATAGAATGACAATCAAAATGTCATGCACTGACTCATGCACTGTAAGCACTGGCCAAAAAATTCAAGGAATTTCAAGATTAGAGAAAACTAAAAGCGTAAACAGAATTCACATTGGATTTTCTGAAATTCACACCTGCTAGTGTAGAAGCAGCACAAGATCACCAATGCTAGCAATCAAGATCATTCATCTTGTCTTTTAGGCTGCATTCTAGACTAGGTTTCTTCTGACTGCAAGCACTATTTCCTTACACTGATGCAAATGAATTAATTTTATCTGGACAGCTGAATTCCTACTACAGCATATTAGTTAAACTGTTGTATTTTCCTTGTGCCCGACAGCATTATAACAACAAATACAACCATTTAAAATGAACATTTACTTTGATCCAGGCTACACTTTTATTTAGTATTTTCCTCATGTAACATGCCATTCCTCGGGGGCAATTCAGCTCCAGATCCCCATGTCTAAATTCTGATGTCTGTCATGCAAGTGTCTGAGAGGTAGATGTTAAACCCCTCCTCAGAACCTGTAAAATCTTGTGTGAGATTCTGTTGCCTACATATATGCACCCAGTCCTGTTCCAAATGTCCAAGGGGATCTAAAATATCTCCACTTACAAATACTCATGCATCATGCATATATGACATGGGACCTATGGGAGGACTGTGCCATCCAGATGCAGCCCCTGGAGATGATGGGGAACCTGTCAGGGAACCTCCAGCCCTGCTGGGTGTTTATGTTCAGGCAATCAACTTGCACCCCAAAACAAGAGCGTCAGGCAAGCCTACAGAGCACTATGGGCAGGAATTAGATGCTAAACCTCACTGCAGATATAGATGGCACTACAGTCATGTTCCCCAGCACTGTGGGGAACCCTGCTTGGTCCCCACCTCCCACTCCAGCAAGATGCAGCTTCCCCACAAGGTGCTTTCTGTTTATGCACAGCTGCCTTGGATACCTTCCCCTCACTGCACTTGACAGATATTTTTAGGCAGCTCAGCTCAACTCTAGGTGCCCTTTTCAGCTGTGCTGCTTAAGGTGTCCACCCATGGTCCCCTGACCACATCAACCAAGCTACAGCGGGAGCTTTACCAGGCAGCTCCCAGGCAGACAACTACCCCATGGAGCCTGAGCCCAGGCAGGCTGGATGTCTCCTTTGCCTGGGCACACTCTGGTTTCCCAATCCAGGCACAGCAGCCTCAAGGACTTGATCATGATCTCACTTAACCCTACCTGGCGCTGGTACAACCCTGCTGCATTTGATGGTACATGACTGATGTTGGCATTCCCTGTTACTCATTAATACCAATGTAAGCAACACCAGCATCAGGTGTTTAACCACCGAAATCTTAGCTTAACCTTTATAGCCAGATGAGAGCCACGTTCTGCAACTATTAGACAGACTACAGTGTGTATTTCATAAATACAGCACCCAAAATCGCCTTCAGAGGGAGCATGAGATCTGATCTCTACAGTACTGATAAAGTGTTGCTTATACGGATGCAACATTTATCAGTGAAATAGCACTTTTGCTGCTAGCACCTGAAATTGCATGGTGGGATTTTTACTGGAACAGTTATGCCAATCATGAGTAACATGCACACTTCATTCTATACTTGACTACACTCTCCACTGCAGGAAAAGCAGAACTGTAAGTCTGACCTAACACCAACCAGTCTGCTGCTGGTCAACTTGCTGCTATTGGTGCGCTTGTGAGGGCTGACATACAGTTCCCATCATGCTGGCAAAGGAAAAAATGATCCTTGGGTGAGTTTTTTGTTAATGAATAAAGCCATGGCTCTATAAGCATGTTGATGCCTGTGTAGATTACTGAAGCTCCTCGTCCACTAATCTGCATTTCTACCCCTACCATTACCTATTGGGATTTTTTAAATTTTATTTTTATGTTCTAAATGTATCAATACAATTAATGCTTCATAATGTGTACATATAGGCGAGTATGGCAGGGGGCACTTACATCTCTAGAAAGTTATTTTCTCTTGCCACACAGGAAAGGTGGCAGGGTCTCTTTTGCTGTAGGCCATATCTGTTAGCCATTTTTTGAGCTTATTCAATGTCCTACTTCAAAAAGCTAATTTTCATTCAAAGCCAAATACCTGCAGAGTATCCGTTATTGTTTGAGTTCCACAGTCTCTATGGGGCAAGCTGGGAAGTCATGAGAAAACACAGGCAAGTGCCTCTTAGATAAGGACTCTCAGCCTCACTGGTCCTCAGGGGAAAGAGCATCCTCCTCTCTTCCCTCTATGGAACTGCAACACAGTGACTGCAACACAGGGCTGCAAGAATAGGCTGCTGGGCACACACAAACTGCCAGAGAGATGCTGATCAGGGATACTTTATAGTATTTTTGAGCTGTCTGGCTAACATGCAGGCTTGCTAACCACAGCTGCCTTTTTCTAATCCAGAAAAAAAAGAGATAATAAAAATCTAATAATGGAATTATAGAATATCTCAAGTTGGAAGGGACCCATGAGGATCATCGAGTTCAAATCCCAGGTAATGTCTTTACAAGAAGTGCATACTCATTCCAAATGCAATTTACAAAAAAGTGTAATAAATTAAACACATAATAATTTTGGCTTTGAATAAATAAAAAAGAAAACCTAAGTTTTCAGTGAAAACTTGTGATGGATAACCACTCATTTTCTGTCAATTACAAGGCTTAAAACAAAAATTATATTATTTATAAGGAAAAATCACAGTGTTTGTGCTATGATACACAGGCACCTCTGTATTTTGATCACATGAATATATATTTCTATGTGTGTTTAGGAGTCAATACAAAAATGTACAAAGCTAGCAGTGACAGCTACGTGCTGGTATTGTAACTAGTAACTATTAAATAACTGATATGAACTCCCAAATGCTATAAACTTAGTAGTGCTATAAAAATTGATTTTTCAATTCATATAAGCTAGCAAAAATACAAAGAAGCAAGTGATTGCGACCTAGGGGTCATAAATTATTTTATCACCTTCACTTAAACAGTAAAAGTCCGGACAAGGTGTCTCCACCCAGCAACATGATAAAAGGTAACCTTTGCACTTTTTCCTGTTACTAAACAGCCGTGGGGGAGCATTAGTCCAAGTTCATTTATCATCACTACTAACTGAGGTCAAAAGCTTGTTTTATGTTTCATGGACATGATCAATATTTTTATTTGCAAACTCTTATGAGAGACGCTGAGGTGAAGAGACTCCAGATACAGTACAGCCTCCCAGAGAAAATATATTTATTGCTTTCTTTCCAGATTCTATAAGAAGTTCTGAAGTGCAATGAGAGCGCAGTGATTCCTTGTTGATCAAACAGGCTGACCATTTCCAACAATGATATATACCATCACAGCTATAGTTACCACGGAATGATCGCTTTTACTGTAAAAGAAAGCATTCATTCAGCCTGAGTTTGCATTCTACCACAAAATAGCCAGAATTATTAAACCAGTACAATCCACTTACAATAAGAAAATTTTCATCTATTCTTTTTTACGTAAAAGTAAATTGCACTGTACTCTTTCTCATTACATCCCTCTGCCTCCTCCATCTCTAGCATCTTTTTTTTCTAATTAGCCTTTCAGAAGAACCCAAATAAATGCATTAATTATCTGTCTTTAGAGTACACAGTGCTATTCAACTGGTGGTCTACAAGACAGGAAAACAAGATCTGTGAAACAACTGCAAAAATACTGTTTAAGAACATATGCATTTAAACCTATACAAACAAAGCAGAATAAATCAAAGTAATACAGTATTATTTAAATTTTAGCATAAGTTCTGGCTGCTTGTAAGTTATAAACATTACAGCAAGATAATCTACTTTTTCATCCCCTCCCCCCAAACTAGGTGGACCCACAGTTTAAAAATTTGCAGAGCACTGCTGCAAAGGGGGACCCCCTAAAGGAATACTTCTGTACTATACTACCATGAGCTCCTAAAACATGCAGGAAAAACTATGCCTTATCAGAATGTACAATTATATTACTGTGTCCTGTAATATGATAAAACCAATCCCCATCAGCAACACAAACTACTGCAATAAAATAGTAATTTTGGAAGTTTTAGAAACTGAGAAGAAATATATAATTCTGCTCTTTGGATTTCTTGACACCAAAGTGCTGGTGGTGTTTCAACTAACAAATACACCTATATAACTGCATTAAAAGATCAGGCTATATAGATACAACAACAACCAAAATTCGGCCACCTATTTCCAATGCATTTTTAATGCAGGTTTGCTTCATTTAACATGATCCTTGAAAGCCCACCTATTGTAATCAACAATCATAATGCTTTCCCTCTCAGCAATATGCCTTACCAAGATTAGCAAGTTCATCTTCATAACATCCACATTTCACAGATAAGGAGCAGACACAAAGCAGTTAAGTCCCCCAAGTCCCAGAGGAAGCGTTGGGCTGAACTGGAAACGACAAGCGGATGTCATGACTCTCAAATCTGTTCTTCAGCCTCAAGGTTTTCCTTTGTCTTCTCCTCTAATTCATTTCCAAAACTGTATCAGCTAACATTTCCAACTGGTACAGGGGAGTTTGCAGGGAAATGTATTTGCTCTGCAGAAATAATCTCATCATTCATATAAAAATGCAAGCATGCTAAAACCAGAGAACTCCTTCCCGTTGACTGATACTTGAGGGATGGCCAGGTGATGCTCTAGCACTTGCCCCTTCTTTACTTTAGCATCTGAACTGTAACAGCAAGCATGTAGCATATTGTAAAGGAGTATTCATATCCTCTGCTTCTTTTCAGAAGATATATAGGCATATATGATCCTTAAATAAATCCCTAAGTAATTCTAAATTGACTCATAACACCCCAGATAAAGTAACAGGTCCTTTTATTTGGAAAAACAAGCAAAATTTCCCAAGCTGCCTTTGTAATATTTGCTGGTGAACCTCAAAAGCCAGATGATAACCACAGGTTGGAAGTGGAACATTATGCTAAAAGCAAAACGTAAAATGTCATAGACCTTTGTATCTATTCAGTGTCTCTCCAGGCAGAGTTCATCTGGCTCCCCCCTCTCCCCACCCTTTCAGAGCAAAGCCTCATCATCCCTGGCAAAGCCCAAGCCCAACCATCAGCAGGTCGGCAACAATCACAAACTCCACTTTGCATGGGGTGGAGCTGCCTTGGGCAACTCTACGTCTGCAATTACTTCCTAGAGCATGGAGTAAGGGTGAGGCTGCTGTGGTTGAGCTTGGAACAGGAAGAGTTGAGGCTGCTGTGCTCAGTGTTCTCCAGCACCTGGCTGCTCTCCCAGCCTGCCACGGCATCCTACTCAGCCTCCTGGCCTCATGAGCAGCATAGCAGCCTCTGGATGGCTAGAAAGGGGAAATGCAAGTGGCTCAGAGGAAACTCTACAGCTGCCTCTACTCAATTTGGACAATGAAGTCTCATAGTCTTGAGACAGATTTCAATGCTGACAACTCGACACCGTGCTCAATGTAAAAACCTAATTACACAGGCTATTCCACTCTGTAGGGTATTATTACTCCTAATCCCAGCATGAGCAGTGCCTGGGTATTACTGAGGTGTCAAAGGAGAGTTACCGTAGAGTCAAACATCAGACAGTCTGAAAAGGCAGAGAAGTTGAAATGTAGTAAGGAAAATAACAAGTTTGCCCAAGGCTAACTGCAATGGAATCCATCTGAGCTCCCCCTTTCAGCATCCACAGACACTTTTCTAGGGATGACACTAACTCCTGTATTGCTATACAGTTTTCAGAAGTGGGCAATTTTATTCAGCTCTGCAGAGTTACTCGGTCTAAAATTTAACCTGATCTGTCACCACTGCTTTCTTTTTCTTATTCCTAGTAGAGGACAGAGCAACCAATGATTACAGGCTTTATTGAATGGCAGACAGCTCTGCTGCAGCAAGCTGGAAGTTTTTGCCGCAATGGGAAGACATACACATCCTTTGAGGGCTCTCTTCTGCATCATTTCAGTGATCAGCTCTGCAGTTTGGCTTTGTAGCAATGCAGAGTAGTTTCTGGCTGAGCTTTGGACAAGCAATCTTGGAAGTTAGTTTTTGAGCAACTGTGAAGGGCAGAGACATTGCATAAACATAGCATGACTTGGCAGAGCAGCTCAGAGTTTAGCATAAATCTGATGTCACTCGGTCTAACTGGTGTTTGCCATCAGAGGTGCTTTGAGAGCCTGTGCTCTGCTGCTATCTCCAGGCCCAGCGGCCAGCAAGACCAGAGTGCCACTGCAGTCTGTGACCTTACTCAAAAGTACAAGCCCCAGGGAGTGAGCCTAGTTTAAGAAGTCCTCACCTTTATTTACTTTACCTAATCATCTTTCACAGTTTAGCACATTTTCAGTTATACAGATTCATCTGATTAAGTCACACTCTAAATTGCACTTCGATGAACCAGAGGTGAATAAATACAAAAAGAAGAGCTTGGAGAGCTTGTAGGTTTTGAACATGACCACACAAAGCCACCACTCTTTGGTCCTTCAATGTAAGGACACATTTTGAAGGAAGAAATCAGGAGCATAAAGATTGGCCTGAATTGGAAGGGACCCACAAGGATCATTGAGTCCAACTCCTGTCCCTGCATAGAAAAACCCCAACATTCACACCACATGTCTGAGGGCATTATCCAAGTGTTTCTTGAATATTGTCAGGCTTGGTGCCTTTACTGCTTCCCTGGGAATCCTATTCCAGTGCTCCACCACCCTCTGGGTCAAGAACCTTTTCCTAATATCCAACCTATATCTCCCCTGGCACATCTTCAGGCCATTGCCTTGGGTCACCAAAGAGAAGAGATCAGCACCTGCTCCTGCTCCCCCTCCTTCCCTTGTGAGGAAGCTGTAAACTGTGCTGAGGTCTCCCCTCTGTCTCCTCTTCTCCCAGCTGAACAGACCAAGTGACTTTAGCCACTCCTCATACTACTCCTCCCCTAAACCCTTCACCAACTTTGTGGCTCTTCTCTGGATGCTCTCCAGTACCTTCAAATACTTTTTATAATGTGGTGCCCCAAACTGCACACAGTACTCGAGGTGGGGCTGCACCCATTCAGAGTATAGCAGGACAATCCCTTCCCTTGATCGGCTAGTAATGCTCAGGAAACAGTTTGGCCCTCTTGGCTGCCAGGATGCACTGTTGACTCATGTTCAACTTGCCATTGACTAGAACCACCAGATCCCTTTCCACAGGGCTGCTCAGTGAGGACAGAGCTGAATCCTCTCTGTATTCCCACCCATATAGCTCTTCTTCCCCTTCTCCTCCATAAGTTGTCTCCCAAGTTAAGCCATATGTGCTTATTCAGAGCCTAAAGATCTGTACAGGAAGATCAGCTCAACTCTGCCAGCTAAGTGCTGGGGGACTGCATGATGTGGATTGGTTGAGACTACCAACTTTGACATGGCATGAACATAAATGAGTCAACAGACAGGTCTGAGAGCACTTAAAACACAGTATGCAAACAAAATGTGACGCACACCTAATTACAGCAGAGTAACCTCTTCGCTATAATTTATCATACATTTATAGTCATGCAGATAAGGTATTGAAGTAATAAAAAGTCTGGTGTGTTATGAAGCCAGATACCAGTAAGGCAACTTAAATAGCAGATGCTCTAAGAGCTTTTGAAAGACTAGACGAAATCTCAAATAACTTGATTTGCCTTTTTTGTAACAAATTCAGAACAGTGCTTTGTTTAGGCAACCTTGGCGGTTGTGCCAGTCCAAAGCAAAGGGTTCAAGTTTTTGTTATTATCAGTGACAGGGGGCTCCTCTTCAGGAAAGTAAAGACTACATGGAACAGTCGAAATACAAACTTGTGCTTACTCATCTCCTGATGCTATTTAAAAGCAACATATTGAATATAAATGGCAGTGGCATAAAGCAGACTGGGAAGGCACGGGATGCCACATATGAGCTTTGGTGACTCATGCCTCTGTAGCTTAAGAAGCGCTGAGGCACAGCTCCAGGCTGCATGTAATTAGCTCTTCCCTGGGAAGAAACCTCTGGGGGGACCAACAACTGAGAAGGACAAATACCTCCCCTGCTCCAGGCCAAATCTTGCCTTTCGGTGAAACCAACAAAGTGACAGAAGTGACAGGATCGCAAGTAAATGGATAGATGCCCTTGTGTGAATACTGCAAATTCAGCTTTACAGCGTGGGGAAATGCATGGTACAAATGCTTCATTTCCACATTTGGGAAAATACAGACATGGATCAAGTTCCACAGACTTTATTTGCCAACTGGTCTACTAGATGAGTGGGTAAGGGAATAAACTAGAATTGCTTCCAGCTACGGCAGTCTGTCCTGAAAGGAGAACATGTTTGAGCCTGACTACTTAGCACCTTGTAAGCTTTGTACCAAAACAATATCTCCAAGTCACAGAGATTTTAGTGGCTGTACTGGAATATATACTGCCTTTTACATGAACTCCTTACAGAAAAGAAGATGCATGAACATGAAAACACCGGGGAATTGTCCATCAATAGTGTCTTTGAACTTCAAAGTCTTAAAAATCTGGGATACACCTTGCTCAGCATTACATCTCAAATGATTGTTCAGAATGAATCAAGCACTGGACTGCCACAGGAACAACTTGCTGGGTGGCTACATTTCTGTAACGTGGAGCTGTAAGGTAGAGTTAAAAATGAATTGTAGTCAAAAGTTCAAACCTCAATGACCTCATTGTGTGAGTATGTGGCATTCATAAGAGTGCCTGCAGGCTGCATAAACTCCAATTAAAATATAACTTGGCATAAGTATCTTTGGTGCCAAGCTACCTCCTCACTGAAGGAAGCATGCTGTAAAGGAAGAGGAAATGAGATATGAAACTCTCCAAAAAGTGGCAGGGAGAAACCATATGACTCTCCCTGCTTTGCAGTCACTATGAGTGTCACAGCTGTAGGGCTGTATATGGGACGAGAAGCAGGCATGGGAAAAAGAAAGGACAGACTTTTCACCCCTTGCATAGTAAGACAGAAGTAAATTTTGTGCTGCATATCTCCTGCTTCCAATTTGCAGCTACCACCTCCAAAAAATGTTGGGGTTTTAGGATCAGATGAGGACTTGAGCGGCCACAGTTGTTCTGCCATACACAGAGGGCTCCAGGCAGTGCTCACAACAGAGAGAGGGGACTATAGCTGCCCCAGCAGTGGAGGAGTCTATCCTCTGGCCACCATCTCCTTCATCTCCTGCAGGACTCCCTCCTACAGCAGATGCCTGTCCACTACACAACCCCAGAGCTGCCATCAGCGCATGCTCTGTATTTTAGACAATTCCAGTAAGTATTAAAAAGCCCACGATTAACCTAAAATATGTTATAATATATAGAGAAAGTTTAAATTGCGTGCTAGATAAAACAAGAAAGTGGTATTAAAACTAAAACTGCAGCAACTTTTATCCATCCAATATACACATTCATTGAAAAACTGTACTGGTTTGTCAGGAGCCAAGGGGAGGGACAAGCTGAATTTCTCCTGGTTCACCACTAGATGGTAGATGAGTAGCATTAATTCTACTCGATTTTATTTCGGAGAAATGCAACTGACACGCATCCACACTAGCGCTCTTGCCTCTTCTGGCAGTGTGAACGCATCTCCTTGCACAGGCTTTTAAGTGAGAGTTTTGGAAAAGCTGTATGACTTTGGCAACTCTGTAACTCCAGAAAAGGAATAACCTCAGAGCCCAAACATGTGTATAGATTTGGTTTATTTTTCCAATCTTACGACAGGTGCAAGCGCTATAGTAAACTTACTTTTCTCCAGCAGAAGGACAGTATTGATCAACTCTGTAACCACTTACAGTTAGTTTGCAAAAACCTTGAAAGACTTTCAGAAGTAAAATGGCTTTGCAGTCACTGTAAGACTTTACAGAATGAAAGGCTGAAGTTTGCATAGCTGCAGCAATTGCCTTTGTCTACCTCATATCTAAAGTCAAACTGAGGCCGCTGAAAACTTATGTTAGCTTTATTTTGTAAATGGTTTCCATATGCATACAGATTCAGAGGTATTTTTGCCCCAGTGGATTTTTTCCAATGTGTAGCAAACCTTTTTCTGCTACCTGACCCTGAGTAGCTCAAAACTACATTACTGTACATCACCAGGGCTGAGGTGAGCCACACCATCTCAGAGAGGTGCACGATACATCTGGCGGCTCTTCATCAATGCTGACAAACCATTGCAACTGCTCCAGTGCCAACTCACACGCTAGTTGAGGCAAGGGCACAGGATTATTACATGAACCTACCCCAGAGATGCTGTGATATATATACCGGGAGTATGAAATCATGCATTAGATGCATCTGCCTTTAACAGAACATTAGCAGCAACACTTTCAGCCCAGCAGGTAAAGTATTGCTGTTCAAAATTTGCAGGCAAATAAATACCCAGTTTACCCTCAGCATGGCCATCCCTGTGTGGCAAAACCATCAGATACAGCTGAATGCTTAAACTTCTACACTGTATCTTTTACTCCACTACCAGCTTTTGCAAGGCTTCCAGTGCATCAACACCACTTTAAAATACTTAAGATCTTTAGAGACCTTTCAGCTTGGAAGGAAACACAGTCAGATGCTGCTTAGGCTGGTAAAATCTGACAAGATCACAAGACAAGGGGGTATATCCACAGAGTGCTGCCCTTAGAGACATACAGGAATAGCTTTGCTGCCAGAACTCTTTGATATTAATGCACACAGAAAAAAATAATTTAATGTTAGCATCCAAAAAGAATATATTAAAGGAAATAATTGCTGTCAGCATATTTTACCAATAACAAGCTGCAACAGCCATTAGCATTCAGGTTGGTTTGCATTGTTTTGCATTAATACAGACAAAACCTGATCCATTACATATATATATAAACACACATATATATACAGCTTCTAAAGAATTTTGCTTTCTTTCTTACCTCTTCCTTTTTCTCTTCAGCACTAGAGGCTAAATTTAGGCTCAGCTGAGAGTGGCTGCTTATGCCACTGTCTTCATTTCCATCATCATAATACATGGTTTGCACCGAGTCCTGGAAGCAAACAGGATTCCTGCCCAGCTTCGGCCCTGGTACTTCGATTCTATCCTCACTCTCTGATGAGCTCAGCGACAACGTGCTGTGATGGTTTGGGCACTGGAAACCTATATTGCACTTGATCTTCTCTACAGTGGGACTTTGAGGTTTTGGAGTAGTTGGCCTCACTGGAATATGGTGGTTTTCAGCTTCACATGTAAATTGCTGGGTAGCTTTTGGTTCATCAGAGTCGGAATAAAACACTTCATTGGGAAATGGACTAATATCGGTGAGAGTGGGTGATAAGCTACCAGAGTCTGGGATACCTGATGATGTCCTGAGGCTTTCATCTTCAGCAACAGTTACATTCATTTTAGCTTCTTTATCCTGAGCAACTGCAGGGCATTGTAGGCAAGGTGTTCCCGGCAAGGAAGAGTCTGGACTAGATACTGGGGAGGTGCACCTCTTTCTGTCATGATCCGTGCTGCTGGAAACTCTGCGGGAGTAGTCATCGTGCAGTCTGCTGCTTGACCTTATCCTCTGGGACTGCTCATTGGAAGAAGGCTCTGTGCTCTTGGAGCCATCCTTCTTCCATGCGACATCTGTAACATTACTGACAAGTTTCAACACTCGGTCAAAATCCTTTGCCCTGATAGGGCTCTTCCATCGCTTGGATCGCCTCTCAGGGTTCCCACTGCTTTTGTCTGAGTCAGCAGAATTAATACTCATGGTCCTTGTTGGCACCTCTTTTTCATTTGAAGCCTTGAGGTCAGTAAGGTTTGAGGTGGACTTCCGTTTGAATGAGCTTTTTTTCAGAAAGTTCAAGTTATCTGAACTTTTGCTTCTCCGATAAATGATCCTGTTGTTTTCAGAGTTTTTCACCAAAATTTCACAGATCTTTGGCTCTACCATGACAGGTGATGTTGGCCTAGTACAGTTGTGATGACTCTGAAGTTTATCCATGTCTAGCAAGTTTATACGGCCAGCACCATAAGCCCGCCTGATGCTGCGTGAGCGATGAGTATTCCTCAGGAAAGACTCATCGCTCTCCTCTGCATCCGAGCAGTCAGAAGCTAAACCATCCACTGCATTCTGGAAATCATGTAGAGGCCCCGTATAGGAATACCTGTTTGTCTGAACTTGCATCACTGCCCCATTTGAACCATGCTTGCCTACACCATTCTCATTTAAGACGTCTGAGCATTCCCTTGCATGAATTCCTTGGAGAACTGAAGATTTCAACTTCTTGAAAGACCCCATCTTTCTGATGGAAGACAAAGCATTCCATGTGGATGAGTTTCCCATCAAAACCAGAGAACGAGGCCTGTCAGAGCTGGAATTAGCCCGTTTCCGAGGGGTGGTGAAAAAGCGCACGATTTTGGAAGGGCTGAGTTTATCCTCTGGGATTTCCTCCTCATGACTGTTGCTGGTGCCGCATCCCCCATTATGAGTGACACCGCTAGTCTGGCTTGGGGGCTCTTTATTATCCATAACTATACAAGTAACAGTGGTGCCATTTCCACAGCCATTGGGAAATGTTGTCATGCTCTCAATGCTGTATGCACGGAGACGGAGGCTGGGGTAGCTCAGAGCATCACTGCTGTCTGCATCAGCCGACATCGATGCCCCTTCTTCATCTGCTGCACCTTGGTTTGTCTTGCTGTCACATTGACTGGGTGAGCTGACCTCCTCGGGCTGCACTGCCTGCATCAGAAAAACAAAAGCAACCGTTACAGAAATTCCTTACAAAGTCCCCAACTGAAAGAAGTTTGAGCCCCATTGTAAGAAGTAAAGACACACACAAAATTAAGGAGTTCTTTTTTAGCCGGACAAAAGTAAGTTGCAGAGAAAACATCCATAACTCCTTCTAAGTATCAGGGCATTCATTAGCAATTTAAGAAACCAGAATAATTTCAATATGTACTTGGTTTTCTAATGCTTAATAACCTAGTCAATTCAATACGACTACCACACCTACTTTGCAACACTAAAAATATAATCACATAGAGAGAGAAAACACCAACATCAATCCAGTCTTCCCCCTCCCAGCGCTCAGCACTGAACTCCAAGACACATTGGAAGTTTTCATCCTAAAATCCAAGCGTGCTGTCACGTGTCACCTAATCCTCAAACAGCAGGTGAAGAAGAGGAAAAGATACATATTTTTCCCATGCTTGCTGCTGTCAGAAGGCTACACGACACTGTCTGTCCCTTAAGAGTCGCAGACCTGAGAGTTACATCAAGTGCGCAATGAAGTACCTTTTCCCTCGCCAAAGAAAACAAGCTTCACAAGTACATAAAGGCAGTAGGTGAGTTATGCCCCTGCGCCAGCACATGGAAACTTTAATTCGGCAGCCAGCAGAGCCGCTGTAACTGGGAGATGCTGCATAAGGGATCTCCCCTGAGCTGAGCGACGAGGATCCAGCTGCGGGGCTGGGGAAGCCGAGGGCGCCCCAGGCCGAGGGGGCAGGCAGGTGCTTTCACCGCCCCACAGCGCCCAAAGCCGCCGGGACGCCCGGTCTAACCTCAGAAACGCAGGTCAGGGCACGGTTCTCTCTGCAAAAGCCAGCGAGATCTTCACAAACCCACCACTGCCGGGGGGAGGGGGGCTCACACACACACACAGACACGAAAGAAAAGAGAGAAAACGCACAGCAGGGAAAGAGGCAGCTCCTTCTCCTGCTTTGTCTCCTTCCCACCCAAGCGGCCGCGGGGACGAAGAGGCTCGGGCCCCGGGAGCCGCGGAGCTCGTACCCGCCGCTGCGGGGATGCTCCCTCCCTCCCGGGCTGAGTTCCGCGAGCCCCCGTCCCTCCGGGGACTGAAGGGGTTTCTTGTGTTTCGGCGAGACGCCTGAAATCTCCCGCGCCGCTGCTTTTAATCCCTCTGGTTCGCGGCGGAGGCCGGCCCGGCTGCAAGGGAGGGCAGAACAGAACCGAGCCGGGCAGAGCCGAACCGAGCCGGGCAGAACCGAGCCGGGCAGAGCCGAGCCGAACCGAACCGAGCCGAGCCGAACCGAACCGAGCCGAACCGAACCGAGCAGAGCCGAACCGAGCCGAGCCGAGCCGAGCCGGGCAGAGCCGAACCGAGCCGGGCAGAGCCGAGCCGGGCAGAGCCGAACCGAGCCGAGCAGAGCCGAACCGAACCGAGCCGAGCCGAGCCGAGCCGAGCCGAGCCGAGCCGAGCCGAGCCGAGCCGAGCCGAGCCCGGCAGAGCCGAACTGAACCGAGCCGAGCCGAGCCGGGCAGAGCCGAACTGAACCGAGCAGAGCCGAACCGAACCAAGCCGAGCCGAGCCGGGCAGAGCCGAGCCGAACCGAACCGAGCCGAGCCGAGCCGAGCCGGGCAAAGCCAAGCAAAGCAGCGCTGAGCCGAGCCAGGCAGAGCCGAACCGAGCCGAGCCGGCCCCGGCCCGGCCAAAGCCCAGCGGGCACTGACACCCCGCGCCGCTCTTGCCGCTCGCCAGTTTCCACGAGGAAAAAAAAAAAAAGAAAAACCAAACCCAAAGCCCGAAATCCCGAGCGTGTAACTGTAACGAGAAGCAGAGGCTGCGCGCGGCAAAGAAGTTCCCAGGGAGGGAGGAACCGCACCTGAGCCGTTGGAGAGGCAGCGAGGCAGGAGCAGCGATGCTCTCTAGGGCATTCGAAGCCCCGCGTCCCGGCGCCGCCGCCTCGCCCGCCGCGGGGACCGGGGGGGCCGAGCCCCGGGCAGCGAAGGCTCCGCCCCGAGGCGGCTCCGCGGGGCCGGGGGGAGGGAGGGAGCGGTGCCTCGGGAGGAGGGAGGGGCCGCACGTTTGGTGCCTTCAAGGTGCCGCAGCATCAGCGCTCGGCTCACCCACGCTGGTGCCGCGGGTCCCACGCGGGCTCCTGCTCCGACCCCCGGCCGGCTGGGCGACGCGGGGAGAGCGCTCGCTCCTCCTCAGGCACCAGTCTGTTCCCCATCTCCCATCCTCAGACTAAGCAGACCAGCTCCCTACGCGGTATCGATGATCCTCCCGCTCAGCCCAAAGCAGTTTAAGAAGCCTCAGATCATCTGTCACGCTGTTTCATCCCAGCAAGGCATATGTGGTATAGAACACTAAATTATACAAATATTTATATTTATAAATATATAATAGCCCAGAAGGCCAACTGTATCCTGGGCTGCATCAAAAGAAGCGTGGCCAGCAGGTTGAGGGAGGGGATTCTGCCCCTCTACTCTGCTCTTCTGAGACCCAGCCTGGAATATTGTGTCCAGTTCTGGAATTCGCAGCATAAGGAGCATATGGAACTGTTGGAACGGGTCCGGAGGAGGGCGACAAAGATGATCAGAGGGCTGGAGCACCTCTGCTGTGAGGACAGGCTGCGAGATTGGAGTTATTCAGCCTGGAGAAGAGAAGGTTCTGGAGAGACCTTGTAGTGACCTTCCAGTACCTGAAGGGTACTAAGAGAAAGCTGGGGAGGGACTTTCTCAACAGCACGTAGTGACAGGGGAATGAATTGGACGGGAGAGATTTAGATTGGACATGATAAGAGTGGTGAGGCACTGGTACGGATTTCCCAGGGAAGCTGTGGCTGCCCCATCCCTGGAGGTGTTCAAGGCCAGGTTGGATGAGGCTTTGAGCAGCCTGGTGTGGTGGGAAGTGTCCCTGCCCATGGCAGGAGGATGGAACTGAATGATCTTTAAGGTCCTTTCCAACCCAAGCCATCTTCTAATCACTCTTATCATTCTGATATTCATGGAGTTGAGTTGGATTCACAGTCCTTAGTTGGAAGGGACCCACAAGGATCATCGAATCCAACTCCTGTCCCTACACAGGACCCTTCCCCAGGGAAAATGTTCCAGTGGTTCACCGCCTTCTGGGTGAAGAACCTTTTCCTAATCTCCCCCCGGGCCATCTTCCTGCCCTTCTCTCAGGCCCTATCATTGGTCATCAGAGAGAAGAGATCAGCACCTGCTTCTCCTCCTCCCCTTGCAAGGAAGCTGTAAACTGCAATGAGGTCTCCCCTCAGTCTCCTCTTCTCCAGGCTGAACAGACCAAGTGACTTTAGCCACTCTGCATACAGCTTCCCTTCTAAACCTTTCCCTAACTTTGTGGCCCTCCTCTAGACGTTCTTGCACCCACAATATAGAAATATATTTTTATTTATTATTTAAATTTTACTCGAGCCCCATTGTGTTTCTGGTATCAAACACAATTTTTTTACTGGAGGGCAAATCAGCATATTCTCCTAAATGTCGTGTTCTCTATTAAGCTTAAAGATATAAATTCTGAAAAAATAAGTTCTTGCCATCAGTAGTACCTTTCAGATATTCATGCTTGGTTTCCAGGCTGTCTTTCAGTCCCAAATCTGGGCAACTTTTTGGTTCACCACTATTCCTCAAGAACAAGAATAACATTTTAGGCACAATCTGAGCAGTGTTCATGTACTACAAGGAAAATTTTGTGAGACAATGTCCCATGGCATGACTCCTGACAAAGACCCATAACAAATGGTAGTCCTTGCTCAAACAGTTTATTGTCTAAAAATATTTCCGTGCTTGGATGGGACCTGTATGCATAACTAAAACTGGTTTAATGTACCTCAGGTAAGAGGCAAAATGAAAATGGGACAACACAGAAGGCATGGCAGAATAGACACCCTTAAGAAGTAACAAAGGCCATCAACCCTGCCACCTCTCCACTGAGACTGGTGTGACTGTACATGCTGTAATTACTTCTCTTGAGAACAGCACAGACATACTTTCAAAGACAAGGTGTAGTTAGGGGGTGAGGCAAACAAATGGGCTTAAGGGATGTAGGTCAAATGAGGTAGCAAACAACTCTGGGAGTGACCACAGGATTTTCCAACAGTCAGCAGCAGCAGGCACAGCCTGACACCTGCCCTGATCTTGCTGGCCTCAGCTTTGTGGTGTGCCCGGTGAAAAGAGTGAGTTTTGAAGAATAACTCAAATGACAAGCGTGAAGTAGTTGCTCTATAGGGTTGGGCATGGGAAGTTAAGGGGAAATTGACATTAGGACTGGAAATGATGACATGGCATGGAGAGGGTCCATATGGACCATCACTGGTGATCTGTGTTAGCTCGAGTCTACTTGAAGGATGTTATCAAGTCGCTGCAGACAAGGATTATCTGCTTCAGACTATGGGAAAAGGAAGTATCTGAAAGGGGTCTCAGTGAAGGCCCGGAACTGCCAAAGAGAACGACCCTAGCAGCAACATTAAAGGAAATATAATTTCAGTTCTATGAAACAAGACGTATATCAAAAGTTAACCTGAAAACCACTTTCCACAGGACTTGTAAACTAATCTCACAGACTCCCTGGTATCCCTAAGGGATCTATGTTAGTCACTTGAAAACTTCTAACAGCATTATTCAAACCTGAATTTCAGTGCATTTATGTTCCTATGTTCCTGCACACTCCTTTCCATAAATATCCCAGCTATATCCATCACATAAATTTTGAATACCCTTTTTAAACCATAATCCCCCTCAGAGAAGGGAACCCCCAGTTCCTACAAGCTGGAAAAAAAAGGAAAGCAGAAAACACTACTGAGCTGAACTGAGCCAGTAATTTGGGTCTCTCCTTTGTGCAGCTAATCGTGTTTCTGAAACATAAGAAATTCTGATAACTTCAAAATCTGAAATCTTCTTTTAAGTATATTTGAAGCTCATCAGCAGATTAAAAACTGCTTGAGGAGACAGAAATGACATGAGACGGTACTGACAGATTAACAGCATGCTTTTTGCCACATTTCCAAAATGTCATTATGTTTAATAAAGGAAATACCTAGAAAATTGCAATAACACAGATAACAGTATTTAGCCAATTAGACATTTGTCAACTTTCTAAAAGTAAATGCTAGAATCTTCCAGTCGTAGGTTTTCTACTGGTAGTGTGCTAAAACCCTATTCAAACTCTCCCAATTAGAGAGTTTGTCCTTCCATATTCATGTACATTTAGTGAAGCACGGATGCAGCGCACTAAAGAGTATGTCTGAGAAAAGGATTAACTTGGGTACTGGAGAACAGTAATTGCCCAAATATTTTCTTAATCTGAATTATTACTTTTTTAAAGGGTTGGGAAGTGTATATAGTATTCAAATACCTTCACACCAAGGTTTCACAAAATGATACATAGCAAAATTTATCAATGGGACTGCTACAAGAAAGAAAGCAAATCACTGTTTCAGCTATAAACTTGAATGCTTTCCAGCTTCTTACAATATTTGACGAAGAACAAGCTACAGTGTCTCATCAAAGTTACACACCAAAGTTTCAGTAAATTAGTCCTTCGTGTATAAAGGTTCCCACAATCCTAAAAAAGCACAATGTCATTCAAATTTCTAATTTTTTTTTTTTTAAAAAAAGATGCTTTTGAAGACGTGTTCCTGGCTGGTTTTCCAGGGTTTTTTTTTTTGTTTCTTGAGAAAATTAATACTATTTGTTACTGAGAATGCTTGAAAATGTGTAAATAAAAACAAAGTCATAGCACTTTCATAGGTATTTCTGAAAAAATGAAGCTATGTACTGTGTAACTTACAGGCTAATAGTTCAACTCCAGATGAGTAACAAAGGCTGCAGTGAACTGAGTGGCAGTGCCAGCATTACACGCTATGGTTGACCAAGTACAGTTATTTATGAAGACAATTCCTCCATGAATACGTTCATATTAGTACATGCTAGACATTTCTAATGGTGATTTGACAATGGTCATCACACTTAGCAGAGCAAAAATGAAATGCTTGTTTTAGAAGCTCTAAGTCTGTAATTTAAAGAGGTTTAATGTGCATGTGACAAGGAATGAGAAGGATTATTCCGAGTGTAATACAGGTGGGAAAGGATTACAAAAAATGTGACGGGGAGAAAGAATATAGAGTTTTAATGATGAAGGAACAACCCTCCTCCCTTTAATAAGTAGTGATACATCTCTTAGCTTTCTCAGAATAGCAAAAAGCTCATTTATGTAACAAGAAAGTCACTCACTTAGAGCTGAAAAGTCTAAATAAGAATGATTCTACTTAGTTTAGAAATCTTCTCTTACACTCCCACAACTCTATTATATTTCTTTCATGGTTCTTTTACCAATACTTTCTAAAAATCTGTTTTAAAGTAGTGATTTTTTTTTTAAAAGGTACTCTTGAAAGAGAGTACAAAAGAAGAGCCAGAAGGAGTAACTTCAGGAAAATGTAAAAGCATTTGTCCTACTTCAACAGTTAATGGGCAAGATGGCAAAGGAACTGCCTCTCTAAGACATACACTAAAGTAACAAGTGACCACATTTAATTATTGAGATGAAGATTACTGAAATAAGAGATCCCTTTGCTTTAAATGACAGTGTCTTTTCCAGGCTGCAGTACATGGCTAATGCTCCAGCTCTGCAATTTGTACCTTCCTTTTACATCCCAAGCAAAGACTCCTGCAAGCAATTAACCTCCAAGAAATCTTTACACATTGACAGGTCCCGCAGGGGGAATTAAGCTGAGTCATATATCTATTGAAGTTAAAGGCAGCTCCCCCACCAACTTAACTGGGAGCAGGATCAAGATCTCAATTCTTTCATTTAGAAATGAGGGAATAATATGTTTGTGTATACAAGCTCAAACTAACATAGGCTGCTAATTATTTTCATGTGTTTTACATATAAGCTGTGAGAAATTAATGCAGGATTTTTCCATTTGTGTGTATCTGCAATTAAATTACTAATAATAAATTGAAAGGGATTTTCCAAATTCAAGACCTTTGTTGCCTTGGCACTGAAAAAATCCCTTCCAGAAAATGAATCATGTTGCTAAGGTAAACACTCAAAGGACAGCTTGGGTTAAATTGCTTTGTTAACATCTTAATTTGCCCAGTGAAAGTCATCATTGCCCTTATGTAGGGAGCTGGTATGCTACTTGCAAAAGGCCAGTTCCTGTCCCTGTTTACTTTGCTGCTGATAAAGGCAATTATCGACCAAAGTGAGAAAAGTTTATCACAATTTGGTCTAAATCATAACACACAACAATCTATTTTTCCCTCTAATCTTCTTTTAAATGTGCTTTACCGGTCATTTCACTGAGATTTTTCAGCTCTGTTGAACACAGAGACCTAATTTAGGGGGAATACAATAACCCAATGGAGTGACGCCATCAATGAAAAATGACCCTTGTGTACCAGGTTACCATTATCCCATCTCCAAGTTGCTCTTACTCACCCACCTACACCATTACAGCTGCATGCAACTTAATGATGGCTTCAGCCTTTCAGGCTGTTACAATGCTATTTATAACCCCACAGGGTCTGACTGCAATGCTATTCTTTCTCCCTGTCCTCAAGAGGCATTATTCAGACAGCATGACATGAAAAGATGGCTGGTACTACAGAAGAGCAGTTTCCAATAAAACAGATCATTGTGTTTAAACATAAAGAAGACTTCCTGTTACCAATTAGGAAGGCTGAATTCCACCTTTATTTTATGTCTCACAAAGTGCAAGATGTAGGAAGGAAAAGGACCATGGATATATAAAGTAGGCAGAAATAAGAGGAAAAAGGGATTAGTAAAAAACCTCATTTTTTTCTATACCATATATATTTTTCCTTTTTTTTTCCTTGAAAAAGGTTACATTAGATTTTCTGCTTGATGGACGTCCATTGAAGTTATATGGACTAGCTGGGGGGAAAGGGTGCAATCTCAGAAAAAGAGAGGATTGTTCCACTCTGCAACCCCTTGCTTCCTCTTCCTTCCTGCTCTACCTTCCATCCCTCCCTATGTCACATCCCTAGCCTCAGCATATGATGGCCCTGCAGCCATTCTGTATTTCTTCTTCTTGCTTAATAGCATGTAAACGTGACTATTAAAAGCTCTTTATCAACCTTCTTCTCCACCCACATAATTACCCTGCCATCCTGTCCTCTCTATTCACAACTACCCCTTCCAAAATTACCTGAGGATATGAAGATGCCTTGTTATACAATGAGGAGGCCACAGAGAAAAGGCCTTAAAGAGTTTGAGGGCTGAAGACCACCTGCAGTGGGTGTTTGCACTGCTTGGGCAGGGGATGAAGAGCTGATGCACTTCATCCATTTTTGTGCGTGCTGCATCAAGGAGCTGTTCATGGTTTTTTGTGATTTTTGAGCAATAGCGTTTCTCCTTGAGCTCAAGGAGGACTCACAAGCAGCACCCAACTCTATTTTAAATCATTTGGCTCTGCTAAAGGGAGCACAGATACAGCAACTCTGCAGAGAGAGTGTGTCCATCAGATACTAGAAAAGATGGAAATGCTTTAAAAGTGAAGCAGACAGTGGACTTCATTAGGAATGAATACACCTCAGTAGAAATTATGCAAAGTCCTATAAGATCATCTTGCTTCTGAGTCTTATTATAATAAAATAACAAGTCTCAGTAGAATAATTGGCCCAGCATGATGCAATAGAAATACTCAACTGGTGATAGTGCAACTGCACACCTTAGTTAACTCCATATTGGCCAGGACAAAACGCCTTGGATAATTACAGCTTTTGATACGTTCATGAGGTCAGACCAGCAAATATCTCAACAAGGTAAAAAGAAGTAGAAACAGGTAGCATTTGCGAGAACTACCAGGGTTTGTTGTTGTTGTTAATTAGTGAAGGCTTCTAAACAGTCTGGATTCATGTGCTTCAAGAACCATACAGGGTTTTTTTCTCTTAGCATCAATTCTTTTCTTTGTTTAGTCTTTTTTTACAATGAAAAATGTGCTGTCTTTGTTACCAAATTAAAATTCATGGGCACATTTCTTGTGCCAGAAGATTGAATTACCAACTTCACCATGTCTCTTTTTCTTTCTCAGAAGGAAAGCAATCTTCTTGCTAATTTAATGTCTAGTTTGTCATTAACTTATACTTTTTGTTTTAATTTACTCTATCAGGGATCTGAAAAAACAATTGGGCAAAGTGGATACCAAAGAAGTGCTACAACAAAATTTATGTGCTGTGCCTTTTCAATAAAATACATGCTTTGAATTTGGCCTGCCTGAAAACTTCAAAGTAATGATAAGCTTTTAATTAATAGTCATCCCTCTCTTTCTCTGGTGCTGCAGTAACTACCTCACTTCTTCCTTATTAACATTAAAATCAAGAGTATTTTTTTCAAATGATCATTTTTTTCAAATGATCAAATTTAAGCAAACTATCTGTTTATCTTGCCAGGAAAATAACTGATCCTTCATTTTAAAGATGCAGAAAACACAATGCTGCTCACTTGAAAACTTGTTTATCTGGACATGGAATGGGACATATACCAATTTATAAATTTGGGGCTAGCTTATTGCTCCTGTTAAAAACAGTGATACATACTATAAATCAGATCTTTTATCAGCAGGACAGTCAAGGAAATCTTTTGCAGCCTGATGTCATTTGTAATATTATAATTTTTTTCTAGGAATCAGTGCAGTTAATACATATTGACATATTGCAGCTGCACAAGCTAGTCATTCAGATACACTAAAGGTCTAAGTAGAGGGCATTAAGTAGAACTAACACAATTTATTCATGCTATTTGAGACCCTAAAAACTAGTAAATGTATGCTCATTTGAGCTAGCAGAGGTTTCCATTGGCTGGCATCTCTGCCTACATTTCTGTTAGATTTCTGTTTTTTCATTTGGGATTGTTGGGTTTTGGGTTTTTAACTATTTCCAAGTGGCAGAGCTCCCAACCTGTGTGCAAAGGAAGGAAAAAATTCCTTGTGCTTCCTGGTTAATGCTCCTCCATATTATCAGTATACCTCTATGCATGTTTTATAAAGATTTTGGTGGGAAATCAGAAGACTTTTAGAGATTGGAACACTGCAAACAGGCAACTGTCTTCCTATTAGAATGGTGTGGAAGAAAAACTAACCTAATTACCCTGAGATGGAGTTAGTTATAAGTACCAAATGGCATAATTGTCTGAAACAAGGGGAGACTGGAACCAGTGCCACAAGAGACCTTTATGGCTTATACACTCATATTCCTACAAGTAGAGTTTAAACAACTCCAAATTTTACCAGCCCTGAAAGTAATGGTAAAACCTCTGAAAAAAAAAAATGAAAGCCACATCTAAGTCAGAAATGACTTTTTGACTGAGTCTGGGGAAGAGGGATTCTGGATTTTGTTTCTCTCTGACCTTGGCAGTTCAGCATGCTTTTCTCAGCTTAAGTGCCGTATGTGTAAAATAAGTGATGATAGGAGTACTACCTTATAACCCATGGGCCTGCAAGGACAAATCTATCAATGCTTCTCTGGCACTTTGATGCTTCTGGAGATGAGCACTTTAAAAGTGTACACACAAAGAAAATAATCCATTAGCTACCCCTGCAGAGGACAAACCCTACAGTACAGTTTTTTGAAAGGACTCCAGACTAAAGTGCCTGTTTCAAGACTCAATTGCCTTTTTTGATGATGGGCCATCAATCTTCTAAACTGGAGTTTACAGATCTGGGTAATAGTTTATGTCTTGTTAGAGCACAAGATAACTCTGAACCTGAAGGATTACACCTTTTCTTACTAAAAAAGTTAACTTACTTTGGTGAGCTGTCTTTGCCTAAACATAGCTAACAGCAAAATAGACACTTCAGTTTCTGTCAGTCACAGTACCCTTTTTTAAAATGGCCTTGTTAAACTTCAGGTTACAAAAATCTAACAAGAAAAAACTTAGCAGCCATTCCATGAACCTGCTGGGGTACATAATTAAAATACTAAGCTGGAGGTATGAGCTCTATTTCTAGCTGCAGTATGAAAGGGCAGCAGTTGGCATCAATCCTGTCCTAGGGTTGTGTTTTGTCTAGGCAATGCTAACTACCTGAGTCACATCTCTTCCCAACTCTTGCTTTTCATTACATAATTCAGCAAACTTTATTTCTGTGCCAGGACAGGAACGGCTTCTTTGCTCTATTTGGTTACCACACGGTGACCCAGAGATATTATGCTCTGCATAGTACTCCTGCTGCTGTTCACATTATCTGATTCAAACCTGGTCTCTACAGATGAAGGCAGAAGTGACTGCTCAAGCCAGTCTAAGACCATGCCACCACTTAAAAGAGAGACACACTAGACTTTCAGATTTTTTTCCTGCCAGGCTGTCTGTTGAACCAGCTCCCCAGGCTGCACCCGAGCTGTTGCAAGACAGAAGGTGGAAGTCAGCATCCAAAGAAAGGGAGGAAAGCAACAGGACTCCTGAAACGGCTCCAGACCTGAAATTTTACTCAGGAGCTATGTGGGAGTGCTGTGGTTGGAAAGGGCTGGGAGAACGTGGAAGCACCCTCAGTTTATTCCCTGTATGTTACTTTTCAAAGTCACAGGGTGCCGAGTCGTGTGGGGGAGAGCTGGGTGTGTGGGTGGTGATGCTGGGTGGGTACCTGTAGTAAGTTCGCAAAAGAGACACAAAGAAATGCAAAATTCTGTGGCAAAATCCTAAACAGGAAATAGTGCAAGTATGATCTCTGAAAAAGTAGGAAAATACCTTCTCAGAAAATGGTTAATTCTTTTTTTTTTTTTATGAAGTACTGTTGTGTCAAAATCAGAGATTAAAATCAATCATTACGGTAAAAAAAGATTTTAGTGTGTTTTCCATTCAGTCTCTGATTCAATTTCAGTTCCAGCCTCACTTCAAAAATAATGCAATAATAGTCTCAGTGCAAGGACATTGAGACTGCGGCTTACCTCAAAAAAACCCAGCATTTGTAAAATGACTTGGTAAAAATGCATCTAACTCTTTTATGACACAGAGAAAATCTTGGTAGGGCAGTCTATGACTGAGTATCTATTCAGTCTCATTGGCAGGTTGAACACTGTGTAAAGACTAACCTTTACTATTATGCTGAAATCAGTTGGTTTAAAACCTGTTTTCATCAGTCTCTGTGGCAGCAGGGAACAGGACCTCCCCGGCCAGCACTGGCTGCCAAGCCATATGCAGCATATGTTCAGCTGAGCCACTGGTGACACCCCCTGTCAGCATCTGGTAATTTTCCTAGCAGGGACAAGATTTACATGGAAGCTTTAACTCTGAAAGTCCTGAAGAGCTTCAGACAACTACATTCCAGAACAAGTGTTTTGATCACTCAGAGGTGCACCTTTCTAACAAGCCAATTTCAGCTGACTGCAGTATCAGCTTATACTTCACCACAACAGGCCAAGAGAAGATGCTTAATTTATCAGAAATCCTGCAATCATTTAGCTGATAAATAGCTTCCATTCAGTGTTTAGCCCTCAGAGTCACAGATACTGCTGCCTGAGAAACACTGAGATAATAGTCATCCTTCTCAATGCAAATATTCTACATATTGATTTTCCAAGACTTAAGCAAAATACATCATACAAACACCTGGAAACACTTCAAAATCAACAATTAAGAGTTTCATTGTTCTGAAGCCTAGGAAAAAGGGGACAGAGAGAGTTCAGGCTCTCTGGAGAAAGAAAACATTCTTAAGGTTTGTAATGAGACATTGAAATGTCTACTAAATCATTCAATATCCTAATGAAGCATATTCTCTTTTATTACCAGTCTTGCTTCTCTCATTGCTAAGGGCATCAAAGCTAAAACACTGCTAGGTAGAAACCAACACATAATTTTTAGCCAAAATCTCATTTTACTGGAACACCTAAGCTTTTAAGAGCTTATTACTCCAATTTTAACCTGGTATTAAATGAGAGGAGAGTGAAATCCAGGCTTTGCAGAGAGTATTAAACAGCTTTGCTAACACGTAGTAATGAAAGAGAATTAGCATATAACTAGCCCCAGTCTCATTTTACCCTAAATCAGGAGCTGTTTTCCCAGGGAGGATATTGAGTACTTGTGACTACTTTCTGCTGCAATATTCTTACATGAGATCATGTGATGCCTTCATCCTACATAGAAAGTTTTGGAAAATATTTCACTGGCATCAGCAGTCCACTTTTCTTCCCATAAACTTCTACCTATTTCCCTACTTTCTATTAATGGATAAAAAACTCTTGACTTCTTAGTGTTGCTAGCTTAGCTAATTGTGCTGAAAGTGATACATAAACCTCTCTGATTTACTCCTAAAACTTCAATTTTGTTTGCAATTTTTGCTTATTTCCCGGAAAAGCAGCCAACTGGATGGCCATAACTCCGAGAACACTTGCAGTCAGCAAGCTGCTTAACCCTCAGTCTATTTACGTACCAATTTCATATCCCAATTTCAGTTATAGTGCATCACCAGAGCTGTGATCTTGGAAATATTTTATGTATGTGAGTCTCTGCTATTGTGTGCTTAAACCCACACCGATCTCAAAAGATAATCCACACATAACTGTATGTGCAACTGATAGTTTACTTGTGGCAGTGAGGGCAGAGGTCAACAGTGTGATAGCTTCTTTTGAAAAGATACAATTATTAACCCACAGGTGTATTTGAATTACAGTGCGATTCTTCCAACACTCCCTAGAACAGAACTGTGACTTGGTTTCTGGCCAACCTTAAATGCAAGTATGAAGGCAAAATTCAGACTTTGTTTTCAGCTCACTATTTGCAGGTGATACCTGGACCAAAATCAAGAAGCACTTCTTTGCTTGCCCTGGCAGTGACGGCTAGCTTTTTGGAAGAAGGCTTGTAGATGGAATTAAACTCTGTTACTTAAAGGTTTCAGCTCCTGTCTTTTTCCTTGCAAACAATGGAGGATTATGGTCTTCATCTGCTTATAGACCAGCAGGAGTAACTTTTAGAAACAGTAAGTTTCAACTCTCTTTCTGTGCCAGTCTGAATTTACCACACACATAAGTGCCACACTTTTCTCCCAAAACAAGTTTCGGAGAAAGAGTAATGATTACTACTGTGGTTTGCACAGGCTATATCTCACTGAGATAATTCTGGCCACTAAGTGTTTCTCCTGACTTCCCAAAATGTCAGCACTGGATCTGCTTAGTACCCTTTGATAAAGTTTATTTTTCAAAATGCCCAACTCACAGTGGATGACAGCGCTCTAGCCCAGTGCCACCAGTGACAATACGTCCACGCAGGCAGTGCCAGTGGCTTGGGTCTGTGGCTGGGTGGGATTGTGCCCCTGGGGGCTCCAGAAAGCTGGGGTAACCTGCCCCCCAATGCTGCTGCCAGCAGGATCGCTTTGAAGTTGCAGTGCACAAAGTGCCCCGCTGTACAGTGGGTAAGTGCAGTGCTAAATAATGCCCAAATGGTTTTGCGAGATGAACTGCACAGATTATCTGCTGCTCTAAAACCCACATACAGTTTAACAGGGGGGCAAAGCACACTGCAGCAAATATATGAAATATATTAGTCTCAGTCATGGTTCTGCGCCTAGCTGGAAAAAATAATAAAACTATAATTGTAAAATGTAATTAATTGCCACCATACATACCTAAATGTTTATGTCTTCCAGTAGCCATTAACTAAGAGATCTGTTGTTCTGGATAAGACTTAATCTCAATGTATGAAAACCATTGCACAAAATATTGCCCAGTTATAGTGTGAACCTTGTTCCAGAAAACCTATTTGATTTTGTAAGAGCCCATTGTGGCCCAGATTCAAGGTTCAGCCCTTTAAGTTACTGAGTCCCCTGTCAGCCCTTAAACATTGCTGGGAGGGAAAGAGACCCAGTACAGGATCCAGAAGCAGTCAGTAACTTGTGGGATTGAGTCCTAAGTTAATATATAACAAACGGCTGCACAGTGGTGTGTGAAAGCAGCAAGTTAAACATACACTTAAAATAACCATAACAAGAGAGAAGCAAGCATATTTACAGGAGCGTTTAATTAAAATCTTTGTGCTGAATAGTCTCATATGCAGCATTCCTACCTATGTACCATATGAAAGCAAAGGTTTATGGAGTGTACTGGTGAAAGTAAAATCAAGCAGTTGGGGAAGAAATAGCCTAAAGTTACAGTCAAAGAGTTCTAGTTAAATATTGCATAAACTGTGACTTAGTTATTATCAGCTAGAGTATACCCTGAGCAAGCTGTACCTGACAGTGGGGACAAAATGGATGACCCAGAATGGCATATGTTAAAAAAAATCCCCAAAAATGAAAAAAACCAACCAACCACAAAACTTTACCACTGAACTCTAGTATATGCAGGTGTCGCCAGCAGAATCGAATGCCAAAATCCTGCCAGGTCATAACCGGTCATTTACTGTAATAAATGAAAGAGGCAGAAATCAAAGGCAAAATTATGTCTTTGAGAGCTACAGGAAAGTAACCAAGTGTACATAAGGCACTGCAGGTGCAGAGCTGAGTTATTCCAGCAGCAGAACAACATAGTGCAGATAACCAGATACATCCCTGCCAGAAAGATGGGACTTTTCTACTTTTGCTGCCTGGTGTACAGAAGGAGTAGGTACACTCTCCTGGAGGCTCACATTTATCCCCAGAGGCTGTCATTGTATGTGAAAATGTATAATGCCCCTTGCTTTATGCTCTCCAGTCAGAAAGACCTGTATAGCTCCCTCTTATATATCTCTTCCTCTACAGAAGAGAAAAAAAAATATATTACAGAATATCTGCTAGAATGTGATTTGATCTTGTCTTTTCCACCCTAGCAGAAACAGCAACTTACAATTGTATTTTTTTTCTGAATTAGAATTGCAGGATGAGGAGAATAACTGCAATCCTGAATGCAAGAGCATATTAATTAAAAGATAAATTAATTTCTGGCTTATGTTTCTTGGGGTGAATAATCACAAGGAGAATTTTTAATACCAATATTGCATTCATTTCTTAAAAGTAGAAATGTCAACAGATTTAGTTAATAATAGATTTACATATCCAAGATAATTTTCAAAACCTAATTAATAGTTTATGATGAAGTATGAAGCTTCATATGTCCCATGCAATTATTTGCAAATCAGATATTATTGAATTCCCAATTATTAGTTACATTCATTTTAGCTGAAAACTCTGCTGGAATCTCAGTACTAAGAAAATTAACTACCAAAGAGTATAAAATAAGAAGTACAACTCCACAATGTTTGACTTACAGTCAAAGCCTTCAGTGAAAAGGAGAAAGCAAGCTCCTCACTGCCACACACTTCTCATTCAAGGCTGGGCTTTTATCACTTTAAGCCTTCTGAGTCAGATGCATGGTCCCCTAAAGTTAATGGGACTTTCCACTGCTTCTATGAGGCTTTAAGTAAAGATTACAATGAAGGCTAAGTCCAAGTAATTTTCTTAGTCTCAACTCAGCAGGGTGTTCATCTAGGTTGTTGCCATATGAATATTGATTTGGATCATAGTCCTGGGGTGGGAGGAAGTGAATAAAAATCCACATCTTCCTTTGTGGTTTGAAATTTTAGAAGAAACTGAAATGCAAATACTATTACATGACAAAGGTCAATCTCCAGGTGCTTCATAAGTGCAAAGAGAAGCATAAAAATTCAGATCACACAGGAAAAATAACAGTAACAAACGGAGAAACAAATGCAATAAATGTCTTTTCTGGCAGCTTCTGGAATTCCTGCCCATGAAACCCTGCTTATGCTTAGAATACCAAATGCCATTGTAGAATATAGACTAAAGTTTAGAGAGCTATATTACACTTAAATTTCTGGCAAAACCAGAGACAAAGTCCAGTCCAGTTTTGGCAGCTCAATAACTGAAATGAGGTTCCTGCTTAGAGAACAATAGATCATTATATTTGTACCTGAATTGCACCTGCAATCTCAGAATCTCTAAGTGCTTTACAAATCTGAGTAAGTTTGTAAACCTTTTGTGTGTATGAAGCATATACTACGCCTCTTACAACATTTTCAAATTTTTTCAGGAGTTTTATTTAAATTTTGAGCATTTTACATTTTGATTTGATGATTTGAGATGCTGACATCCAAAATGTGAAGTAGTCAAAATACAAAATCAGTGTTCATTTTTTGGTGAAGAATAGTATGAAGAACAATCTCTGGATCGAAGAACAATCAAGAGAGTGAACTTGCGTGAAAGATTTATTTACTGCATATATCAAGAGTTGATTAGGACAGAAGCAACCAAAACAGCAAAAGGAACCTACAGAAGTCCAGAAACCAATCATTCAGAATAACTTGGTTCAAAATTACCAGGAAATCAGGATGGTCCAGGCTTAATTGCCTCTTTTGTTTAAGTGCAGTAATGCACTGTACTATTTCTGCTGTATCCAGGTTTGTACTATAAACTATGAAAGCACATGTTTGCAAAATCAGTGGGATTCAAGGGCATATGTTACCTACTCAGGTCAAAGCAATAAAGTAAATACATCTCAATGGAAAATAACTCCCTTGACCCAAAACAATAAGTAATGCTCACTGAAATTGTGACAAAAAGGTTTAAAACCATGACTAAGACAAATATAAATACCTGGTTTACTGAGATCTAAGCACAGAAACTGGCTCCCAGGTGGACCTCATGCCATTGATCACAAGTCTTAGAACCCAGCATTTCAGCCAATTTTAAATCCATCAACCTATTCACTTATTTTGTCCATGCCTCATGAATTTATCCATTAATATGTTATCAGAATGCGTCCTATGAGTCCTTGTTGCCCTTCTTGAAGACAGGGGTGACATTTACTTTCTTTCAGTGCTCAGAAAACTCCCCCGGTCACAACAACCTTTCAGAGATCCTCATGACTGGCCTTGCAACGACATCAGCCAGCTCCTTCGGCTTCATAGGTGCATCTTATCATGTTCCATGGACTTGTGCATTCAGCTTTATTTAAAAGCTCCCTGTACTGATCCTTACTCTGAACAAGTGTTCCTCTCTTCATGTGTTCCCACTCAGAGGCTGGGACTGCTGAAGGCTGGTATTAGCACTAGTGACTGAGGTGAATGAAGCACTTCTCCATGTCCTTTTGTCTGACACATTCAGCAGCAGGTCCACATTTTCTCTAATCTTACTTGTTTCTGCTACATTTGTTGAAGACTTTTTTGTTGTCCTTTATATCCTGCACCAGATTCAACTCCCACTGGGCTTTGCTTTTTGCAACCCCATCTCTGCTTCCTCCCAGGTCATCTGCCCCTGCTTCCTCTTCTTGGTCATGGATTAACCTTGGCTGGCTGGCTGATGACCACGCAGCCACTTACTCACTCACTACCTCTCCTCAACAGGACAGTGAGAAAATAAGATGGAAAAGCTCATAGCTCCAGATAAAAGACAGAGAGAGCACTTAGCAATTACTGTCATGGGCAAAACAGACTCCACTTGAGGAAAATGAATCCAATTTATTCCAATTAAAATAGGTTTGGATAGTGAGAAACAAAACCAAAATAAAACAACACCTTCATCTCATCCATCCCTTTTTTCATGCTCAGCTTCACTCTCAACTTTTCTGCTCCACTCTGTCCAAGCAGCACAGGTGAACGGGAGACACAGCCAGTTCTGGTTGGTTCGCTGAAGTTCATTTCTGCTGCTCCTTCCTCCTCATACTTTTCCCCTGTGCCAGCTTGGGCCCTTACCACAGGCTGCAATCCTTTAAGAACTGTTCCAGCATTGGTCCTTTCCATGGGCTTCGGTTCTTCAGAAACAACCTACTCCAGCATGGTTTCTCCATGGGTTGCAGTTCCCATCAGGAGAACCTGCTTCTGCATGGGCTCTCACAGGGCTACAGTTCTTTCAGGAAATATCCACTTACTTCAGGGTGGTCCTTTCCATGGCCTGCAGTGTGGATACCTGCTCCACCGTGGCCTTCACCACAGGTGCAGGGGAATGTCTGCTCTGGCACCTGGAGCACTGCCTCTCCCTCCTTCTTTCCTGACTTGGTTTTCATAGGGCTGTTTCTAACGGTCTTTTCCCCACTCCTTGCTGTCTGTGTAGTGTTTGCCTCTTCCTTAAATAAGTTTTCCCAGGGGCACTGCCAGCTGTGTCCTGCTCTGGGTTCATTGTGCAGCCAGCTGGAACTGTCTGTGTCTGGCACAGGACAGCCCCAGACTTTCCTCACAGAGGCTACCCTGCACCCCCCCACCACTGCCAAAACCCTGACACATAAACCAAATGCACTCTTGTATGCTTCCATTTGATGTCTGAGTTCTGTCAGGAGCTTGTTGTTAATCCGTTCAGGATTCCTGCCATCTTTATGTGATTTCCTTGTTGGACTGGACCATTCTTGAGCTTGGAGGAAAAGGTGATTCTTGAAGTCAAACAGTCTCTGGTCTTCGGGATATTCTCCCATGAGAGTCTTCCAAGTAGATTACTAAGGAGGCTAAAGTCTAGCTTTTGAAGCCTAGGGTTGTGGTCCTGCTGTTTGTCATGTTTCCTCCTCTCAGGATCTTGTAGCATTAGGTCACTGCAGCCAAAGCTGCTCAGAGCCCTCATATCTTCAACCAGATCTTCCTTCTTTGTAAGCATAAGAAGGTCCAGCAGAGGGTCTTTCCTCATTAGTTTCTCAGTTACCAGTGTTAGGAAGTTATCCTCAATGCACATCAGAAAGCTTCTGGATTGCTTGTGCCTTGCTGTGTTGTCTTTCTGGCAGGTATGGGAATGGTTTAAATTCCCCATCACAACCAGGATTTCAGTCATGTGATGGTTTATCATCTTGTAAAATTCATGATGGCTGCAGAATTTCTGTCCCTGATTGCTATGAGTTGAAAATCTGAGGACCATTCCCTCTCTAGAAACTACCATTACTTTTTACAGCCACTGCCAGTAGGCTCAACCAAAGTAAAGAAGGCTCCAGAAGGTTTGGACATTAAACAAACTTCTAGGAGAAACTTGTTCATACTAGTGATCTGAGTTTACATGAGTTAAACAAGGCAAGGAATACTTCCTCTCAAAAGAATTGGCTTCAAGGGATGTTCATCCACTAATTTTTTTTAGCTCAAAGTTAAATTGAAAATGTAGGAAAGTGGAATAACCAGTAGATTTATCAGTAGTTAATGCCAAATCTTTCACTATAGTCAGAACATAGAAAAACAACAAAGAAACTGAAAAAAAGAAGAAAAAATAGGCATGTCTGCATGTTGCTGTATCAATTACATTAAGGCATCTCAATATTACCAACTCCATGAAATACAAAGCAGGCCCTGTAAGAAGGGCAATCCCCCCTGCAAATATTTTGGTCAGCAGTTGCAAACTAATCCAAACACTTTTATTTGTAAAACCAGTTCATCACCAGGTCATACAAGGCAATTAGGCCTAGATACTAGACACAGAGGAGAGCAGATTAACAATCACCACCTGAAAAGATATTTTGGGTGATCCTGGTTTATTTTTAACAATTTTTTAAAGCCTTTGAGAAGATTAATTCTTCAGCCCAAGAGCTGAGCACCTCGCTTCTGCTAAAGTAAACCGATGTAATAACTGAGTCCTCAGTACAGGAACGTTCTCTATAAAGCTTGTGAGTGATAGTGCTTTCATACTGCTGTTGTCAGTACACATGAATTTTCCCACTTCCTTTCTATTTTCAGTAATTCTTTGGCTTTTATGTCCTCATATTTCACTGAATTCCCATAATTAATTGATGCCCTGGGTGTAATGTTTACCCGTTGGTTTGATTTTAATCTCTTGCATGGGTGAAGCTAAGTCTGTTTGTAAACCTCATCCTGCTGGAGGGTGCTGAGAGCTGGGTGCCTCCAGCCCAACAGACATGAGTGTTGAAAGAGAAATGAAGTAACAAACAGGAAGGACGTGTTTCCAGGAAAGAATGATAAAGTGGAGCTCATTGGCAAGAGAACTTACAGGCAGATATGCAAGTTAGGTTTCTGGACTATTGCCCTAACCTAAATGATAGTCATACTTGCTTCTTGTACTATTAAGAGGGGATTCCTGTTTTTTAACAATTTCAATGACTGTAATACATAAATCATAAATAAATAATTCATTCCTTAAAAACACTCTATTCTTAATTTGGGGATTTTTTTTCTAGCTTCCCCACATACTACTCATATTTTATGCTGTTGTTAAACACGATTAAATAACATATTTAGCTCACTTAACTTTTTTACAAGCCAGAAATTCAGAAGCCTACTGATGAATGCCACTAGTTACCCAAAGTCCATTGTACCCCTTGCAGCCAGTGCACCAGGAAGTATCAGGTTCAATGTTCACCTTTTCTCTAGTGTGTTACCCAAGTGTGTAACAGTGAGGTACTTAGCCAGCTTTTCCATTTTCTTCCTGGATAGCTAAGCTGTTCCATCAGTAACATTAAAATGTTTTAACAACACAGCAACAAACCACCCAGCGTGCCAAGGAGTCGCCAAGGAGTCACCAAGGGCTTGGTTCTTTGTTGGGAGGTTAGTTTAATTACAAGGTCCTGATTAACACAGTGGAACAAGGCAATAACTTACTTAAAACAGTTTCAAATCATTGTTCTTAAAAATTCTGACCCCTATCATAAGCAAGGACAACAAGTGAGGAAGACAAAAAAGAAAATTGTTTCAACTCTGAGTGCATTTGAAGTCTTATTACAGGACATTGCAGAAACCCAGTAATCTATAAAAGCCAACTTTCAAACATTAATTTCACAGTATAAACAGCTAAACTCTTCCTTTTAGTCATCCAATTCCAAAATTGTCGGTATCAGCCAGGAACTTAATTTTAAAGAAGATTTCTGTACAAGATTTGTTTATTTCAAACTTGTGTGTTTATTTTATTTTTCTGGTTGGTGCAGCCTAACATATCATCATCATCGTCATTATTATTACTGAGGTTTGAATCTTGTTTATTTATTCTGTTCACTGACTGAGCCATTTTACTCATCCAATTTGCCCAGAGACAATGTTATCTACTTCTTAGGAAAAGCATTCTGGTTATAATTCCATCTCTGCAATGGTATTAGTGCAGGGACAGATCCTGGCTTCATGTGAAGCTCTTAGCTTCAGTTCTTCCACATGCAAATAAAACATGAAATTACCTTGATTAGGAGGTAGTAGAAAATACAAGAGAATAAGGAAGTAGACTCCTCATCATGGAAATGCTAAGCATGGTAAAAATGAATCCAGCATCTTTTGTAGAGAAGTTTCTTTTGTTGGAAAGAAGAAAATATCTGATTACCTGTGTGGGCTAAGCTCAGCAGATGTTGCAGTGTAACTGTCCTGTCAGGTGGGCAAGCTGTTGAACATCTGAACCTCGAACATTACAACAGACTCTTATTTTCTACTGCCACATGTTCATAAAAGCCTTCTTTATTTTCTTATCATAGCAAATGGAGAACATAGGAAAGAACTTTAGAATATATACACTGAGCTGGGACGTTTAATCTACAGCTGTAGAATATAAGTAAAACAGAAACCACTACAATGATTAATTTATGAAATACTCTACTCCTTAACCTAATCAGGAAAACAAATTAAGAAAACTGACCAAGATAAAGAATGAATTACTTATTAAATCTAACAGGATGCAGCTGAAGCCTAGTAGGCAAATCAAGGTCATTTTTAGCTACAGTTCAATGGCCCAGTCCAATAGGATGGTCTGGGTGAATGAAAGAAATGAGTTAGCTTTATATGAGAGAGCTAGTTCTTGCATACCAAATTAATTCTTACTTGAAGCTGTGCACACAGCATTTGGAAAGATAGTCTCCAAAATTCAATGCTAGTCGCCAGGATCATATGTAAGGTAAGCCCTGAGAAGAGGAGGCTGAGGGGCGACCTTATGGCTCTCTACAACTACCTGAAAGGAGGTTGTAGAGAGGAGGGAGTTGGCCTCTTCTCCCAAGTGACAGGGGACAGGACAAGGGGGAATGGCCTCAAGCTCTGCCCGGGGGAGGTTCACGCTGGACATCAGGAAAAAGTATTTCATGGAAAGTGTCATTGGGCACTGGAACAGGCTGCCCAGGGAGGTGGTTGAGTCACCTTCCCTGGAGGTGTTTAAAAGACAGGTGGATGAGGTGCTGAGGGGCATGGTTTAGTGTTTGATAGGAATGGTTGGACTCAATGATCCTGTGGGTCTTTTCCAACCTAGTGATTCTGTAAGCCCTGTTTAGAGGCAAAGCAACAGTTACAGTGTAGTTAAACTGCTCTTGAATTTGTTTAATATAATTAATTACAACATCCTGATAAATGACATCTCACTTTCATAATAGACCCCAAATAACAGCAATCAAATTCTACAGGTGCTCCTAAGAAGTACATGAAAGTAATAGACCTGAAAACCAAGATAAAAGTGATAAAGTAATATGAGGAAGGAAAAACTGTTATTAAAATTGGCCGTGATCAGGTTTGGAGCATTTGATGAGAAGAGAAATTGTTCAGAAATGCAGTATAGTACTGTTTTAAATTTATATATATTATTTTGAAGGCATCCTTTATTGTGATGCCATTGAGATATCTTGAACTCCTCTGCCTCACTTCACAACATAAAAGATGGAAAACTTCAGCTCCATGATGCAGTTGCTAAATGCAGTACATAACAGTATTATTTCTGTTAGTATTATTGTTACAGTATTAGTTTCAATATTGTTATTAATGTGGTGTTATTATTAGGGTATTTCAAGAGTTATTATTAATTTATGTGATATATCTATTATGCTAATGATAGGTTAGATTACTTGAGGTTAGGTTAGCTTAGGACAGGTTATGTCAGGTCAGGTGTATGTGTCACCTTGCTTAATGACAAAATCAACTAACAACACTTTGGTTGGAACCATATACCGTTGTGAAGTGAGGCACAGCAGTAGAATTATATGATCATAGAATAGTTTGTGTTGGAAGGGGCCTTAAAGATCATCCTGTTCTAACCCCCCTGCAATGGGCAGGGACACGTCCCACTAGATCAGGCTGCCCAAGGCCCCATCCAGCCTGGCCTCGAACACCTCCAGGGATGGGGTAGCCACAACTTCCTTAGGAAACCTGTGCCAGTGCCTCCTCACTCTCATCATGAAGAAATTCCTCCTTATGTCTAGTCTAAATCTGCCCCTCTCCAGTTTCTAGCTACTGCCCATTAGTCTTATTACTACAAGACTTTGTAAAGAGTCCCTCCCCAGCTTTCTTGTAGACCTTTCAGGTGCTGGAAGGTCACTATAAGGTCTTCTTGGAGACCTTACAGTAATCAAATTTGGTATGTTTTCAGGAAGCATAAAGCATTTACATGACACAAAGAAATACAACAAAATATAGAAATGATGAATATAACATTCTAACTGTCTATGAAAAATCTGAGATGTGATCAAAGAGTCCTACCTTGAAGGCAGCAGCAGCAGTCCCCCGGACTCCATTACTACCACAAATCAGACACTTGGCAGCTGACTGCCAGATACAGAGGAATGATGTAATGCAGAGATCTCAAACACAGGCAATACTCTCCTAGCGTTAATCTCTCTCACGTACCCGTCCTCAGAACCAACAGGCATCTTGGGAGAAGATGTAGGGATTAGCAGGGACTGAATTTGCTCTTGGTTGGACCCAGGATAAATGAGTCACTGGCACAGTAGATAATGGCTTTTCCTTAGAGTTTGTGTGCGCAGAACACTGCTCATCTCTTCACCTGAGCCTCAGACTCAATTACTTCAGGAAATTTTACTAGAAAAGCTATGCAGCTTGGTTAAAAAGCACAAAATAAGAAGGCAGCATTACACGCATTTGTCAAAATACATGAAGTAAATGTGTTTGTGATGATATCTCATTCATTTGTCAGTTTCTATAAATATCATTAGAACACAGATTCAATAAATGACTGTATGCAAGGATCAGCTCCTTGCAAGATCAAGACCATAATCAAGGCAAATATCTGTCAAACATGTGAGTGAATTTGTGCATTCTCACTGTTCAATTCACTTCCCAAATGCAAAATTCCTTGTGTACTTATGAGAGCGGCATAGTCTTTGGTTCTCTGGTGGTTTAGTCTCCAATTATCTATCTGATAGTTTCCATCTCCAGCCTCACAAGATTCACATCCTTACCTTTCCTGGGATTATATTGTCTTCTACAACTTTTCATTTATCTTGCCAAATTTGGCTTTCATATATCCCACTGCTAGAAAGCTATCTGCTGCTGCCAATCTCATAACATTAGAGCCTGGTCTGCATAGAAAACCAAAAATACTCTGGATTCTCATAGATGCAGATACCTTTCATTGTCTTCAGATATATGAATGTTAGACCCAATGACTAATCAAGCCACGCTCCTCCGTACAGTTGTGTCTCCATTTATGGTCACCCTATTTAGGTGCAAAATATTCTTATAAAAAATATTCACAATATTCTTGCATTCAAAATCTAAGTTTGCTATGGAACCTGTGGTGAAAGCAATACTGAGAAACTAGTACAAAGGTCAAATGTCCTGAGTGGAGATCCTAGGCAAAGCTGAACTTTGAAAAACGTTTTGATGCTTTTCCTTAGCAACAGGTAGAACATTCTTCTTCACTTCCATTCTCCCACCAGGAAGACAAAGAGAGCAAAGAGACAGGGGAATTTTAAATGATGCAATATCTCAGACATATAAGTCTTTCTAACAAAATAGGTATTTTTTTGTTGATTTGGCACTATGCTAGCAGCATAAGTACATGCAGATTTAGGAGACTTTGTTTAACAGACTGGCTGCTGGAATTTGCATTCCAGTATCACTTGGAGCTTACAAGTTACTCTTCTTATCACAATAATGCATATTATGAGCCATTACATGGCTTCATGTAATGAAAATTTTGGGAGGAAAAACAAGCCATGTTTTGTGTTCCTGCTGAACCACTGTTGTACTTAAAATACAACTGGATGTTCAGTCCTGTAAATAATTTTCTTTCTCTTTAAAATAAACCAATTACTATGAGCGGGACAACTCCTGCAGGACCAAATACCTACACTCAGTGTTTATAATTTTGACAGCAATGGCAAAATCAAATTCACCAAAGACTGAATAATACAAAGGACTGTCTCTCTCAGTACATAGTATTAACCAGAATCAGGCATTTCATGTGCAACAGCAAGAATGATTAATGAGCATTTCAAATACAGGCTGATAAATGTAACACTTATATTTAAAGAAGTAGGAGATAGCTGCCTGGTCAATGAATTGATTCTTTAGTCTGACTCTAATCTTAGTAAGATTTTACAGACAAATTTGAAGGTAATATTGGCCAAGAGAAAGCCAGGGAGCTTTGCCCCACGTGAAGAGGAATTGTGTCGGAAAGTAGTAGGTGACTGCAGACAGGAGCAGTAGCTGTCTGCAGTGAAAAGAAGGTGCTTACGCAATTTCAGGGATCAACCAGGGATCCAGGAGGAGGAAAAAGTGATATGGTGGTATTTATGAATGTGGCAGGGAGAGTGAACACCCTTGAAGCCTGAGGAGATCACTCACTGTACATGCAATTACGCAGCCCTTTGCCTCTGCAGGGGCATTGGGCTGTGGTCCCTTCAGTGACGGTGACCCCTTCTCCCTGTCTTGTAGTTTAAAATCCCCACTCTGTAAAGAGCAATGGACCAGGAGTCAGTAACAGAAAACAGTTACTCTAGGTAACATCTTTTTCTATAGAAAAAAGCATTGTGGAGATAATGTATTCTGAGACAGGGACAGTTCACCTGCCTGCCTGCTTCTTCCTAGTACTTACTGAGGAGACCTCAGCATCTTTCACTGTTTTTCACTGTGTGGACTTTTTTCTCTGAGTAAAACCTAGTTATTCATCACCACTAGAGACCTCTTCTCCAGAACAAGACTTCTAACTGTTGTCTGCACTACAGCTTCTCAGTCTGGCATTTTCATCTGAGGTGAGATCCCCAAAGCTAACAGATTTCCCTCTGGGTGTTTTTTTGGTTTGTTTGGTGTTGGGTATTTTATTTAGTTTTCTTCTTGGAGTGGAGCCAAAATTGTTGTTGTTTTTTTTTTTTTTCCTCTTGGTCATTATGGTTCAGCTGGTGGCCTGAAGAGTCAATTTGCCCTGTCTTTTTCCCCATGGCTCATGAGTGAAGGTTGCAAATACACCCTCAAAATCCAGAAGAGCTTCTGATGTTCCACCCTTGACCTTGCCTAATGCCCTGAGATCTATAGGCACATCTCTCCTTAGACACATATGGCTTAACACGTACAAGCTATTAAAACTCTGCCTTTGGGGAATTCATATAAGGAAGGCTTATCACCAATATACCATAATAGCTTCCACATTCTCATTACCTACTTAGCACATCTAATGGTGTTCATAATTAAAATCATATATGTGTGTTTGCACTTGTGTGTATATAATCATCCATCACAGCATTCTTAGATCCTTATAGTATAAGGCCTAAACATGCATAATGTGAGCTACATTCAGTCCTTGACTTGCATGCTTGTCACAGTATTCTGCAATTCAACAATATTCTAGGGGAGAACCGTCTTTCAATTTTCTGAAAAAAAAAAAATATATATATATCTATGTTGTTTTAATAAGTGGTGTCAACTACCAAAGCTCCACACATAGAGTGATAAACCTGCCACATCTAGAAAGAAAACAGCTGAATCAGCATGTTCGAATGCCTCTGATTTTCCTTTTTGATTCACTTTACTAAATGGTCAGTTGTACCAAGTATTTTGCTTAAATCTGAATCAGACCAAGAAGACACAGAATAACATTTCAATGGTTTAGGTTATGAGTTACTACTTTTACATGGAGGAGATTTACATGGTCTTGGTTAAGCTTTGAATATTTTGCTTTATAAAACTGGAGGCCTCTCTGTGAGGTCAAACATTTGTCTGCTATCCCAACACTAATTTCCTTGAAGATGCAATTGGTTTTGCATGTTCTAGAAATGGGTCTTCAGCTAAATCAATTCATTACACAACTGCCATTCAAAAGCTGTCCACGCTCCTTGGAGCATATGAAGGTAACTGCCACAGGAGCGCACCCACAGCTGTAATTCTCATCTAGATGGCAAGCTTGTTAAAACCTGCTAATTAAAATCCTCTATGGCCTTATTCAAGTCCTTCTAGCAGACCCTGACCTTTTCCCCTTAGCTGGGACACATATAGGTGTGACAGTCTTCTGTATCAGATCAGATAGGAAAATTTGTGTGAGCCAGCTAGAGAATTCATCTTCTCACAAAACTCACTTTATAGTTATGTCTTATTTTTGCTTTTAATAGATTATAATGACACTATTTCACGGAATATAAAAATTTTGGATATCCTGTCTGCTGATCACCAACTGCATTACTGTTATTTTCTTCCAAAAAAAGGTTGAAATTCCAAGATTTGAAATAATTAATTGAATGGGGAACAGAAAAAGATAACGCATCTTCATTTGCTTACAATTTAAAAAGGCTTACAAAATATAAGTATTTCTGATATAGTTATATTAAATGGTTCTAATAAATATAAATAATTTCCCTTTATTATCTTCTCTTTAAGCATTCCACCTGAAAATATTCATCCAATTCATTATGAGGAAGCAACTTTTTATCAATTGCTTGGAGATAAGTTGGTGAAGGGGCTAGAGAACAGGCCTTATAAGGAACAGCTGAGAGAGCTGGGGTTGTTTAGCCTGGAGAAGAGGAGGCTGAGGGGAGACCTCATTGCCCTCTATAACTACCTGAAAGGAGGTTGTAGAGAGGAGGGTGCTGGCCTCTTCTCCCAAGTGACAGGGGACAGGAGGAAATGGCCTCAAGCTCTGCCAGGGGAGATTTAGACTGGACATTAGGAAAAAAATTTTCACAGAAAGGGTCCTTGGGCACTGGCAGAGGCTGCCCAGGGAGGTGGTTGAGTCACCTTCCCTGGAGGTGTTTAAGAGGCGGGTGGACAAGGTGCCGAGGGACATGGTTTAGCGTTTGATAGGAATGGTTGGACTCGATGATCCAATGGGTCTTTTCCAACCTAGTGATTCTATGATTCTATGATTCTATGAATTCATGCCCCTTTAGGGCTCTGGAAATGAAATATGCAGAAAGAGTGTGATATCAAGGACTGGTAAACCACACTGCTTCTTGTGTGTTGGAACATAAAAGATAGATTTATTTAGAAGACAAAAACTGCACAAGAAACAGGGACTGTTAAAAGGTACAGAAAGAGGCCCACGGTGTTTGTAAAGGCAGCAACGAGGAGTCAGGAAATAACATGCTGCCCTCGGAGTGAGCATTGTGAGCCCGTTCCCCAGTGTCATTGAACTGCAGAACCATGGAATGGGTTGGGTTGGAAGGGACCTCGATCCCACCCCGTTCCACCCCCCTGACCGTAGGGGGATGCTCTGGATTTGTAGTTGCTGTGTTAATTGTTTTAGTCAGAACTCTTTGTTAATCACTTGACATCTGTATGTTCAGAGAAACTCGTTATACACAGAGATGGATGCAGAGGATAGAGAGGAGGGACCGCAAGGTTTCATTTTCGCTGGCTTTGCTCCTCCTTTCCACTCATGTCTGTCAAATCGGTTAACCCCTCTGTGGGTGGGTTTGGTTTCACTCTCTCGTGCATGCACATTAATTAATACATTAATATTTTAAATGTAACATGTAATTCACTGAAGAAAATGAGTGGTTTATCTCTGGAAGAGGAATGAAACTTACTCTGGAAGGTGGAGCTGGAGGAGGAGCAGGAAGGCCTGGTAGAAGCGTGGGCTGGGTTTACTGGATTTCCCATCCTGCCTGAGCTGCCTCTGAAATTTATGAAGACTACAAGGAAATTTTTGTCTTCATCTCACTCTGAGAAGCTGAGTATCTAACTGATGCATTCTATCTTCAGATATTATGCCCAGCAATATGCTTTGCTTAAGGGCAAAGAATCACAGAATCATGGGTTGGAAGGGACCTTAAAGATCATCTAGTTTCAAACCCCCTGCCATGGGTAGGGACACCTCCCACTAGACCAGGCTGCCCAAGGCCCCATCCAGCCTGGCCTTGAACACCTCCAGGCATGGGGCAGCCACAGCTTCCCTGGGCAACCTATGCCAATGCCTCACCATTCTCCTAGTGAAGAAACTCTTCCTTATGTCTAGTCTAAATCTGCCCCTCTCCAGTTTGTAGCTACTGCCCATTAGTCCCATCACTACAAGACTTTGTGAACACTCCCTCCCCAGCTTTCTTGTAGACCTTTCAGGTGCTGGAAGTTCACTATAAGGTCTCCTTGGAGCCTTCTCTTCTCCAGGCTGAACAAGCCAAACTGTCTCAGCCTGTCAGAAGAGGATGGCAAGGAAACACTGACATGATTTTAAGTTCTCTTCTTAGCCCTCCCTGCTCAAACAGTACATTTTTCTATCCAGAAATGTAGTCTGACTAAGAATTTCAAGGTGACAGATGACTGAGAGCTCTGGGGTTGTAATGAGCCAAGGAGACCTTCAGGCATGCTGCTCATGCATGTGCACAGCTTGCACACAGGACGGGGTATATTATGGACACGGCAAGTCCCACATTTTAGGAAGCATAGCCCATCATGCGTGTGAGATAGAGTCCCTGTCTATGAGAAGAATCATATGGCTCTCTTACACCTTCCCAGGATTCCTGTGTCTCCAAACAGGAAACTAGACCAGAGTGTGACAGGTGTCCACACCACACAGTGTATCCATGGGTTTTTTTGCTTTTTTTTTCCAGTTAGGTCTGGATGTCTTCATCATTGTTCTTCCTTCTAACATTGGTCTACGTGTCAGTGCCTGAAAATGCTACCTTTAGTTATATGTGTTGCACAGACATGTGCCTGTTTCTGTGAAATGGCAGCACGGTACCTTGTAATTACATGTCAATGAATGAACAGAAACAGAGCTGTACCCTTCTCTGAAAAGCAGTACCTTCATCTCTTAGTCTTTTTTAAGGCTGACTCTGAGAAGATTATTGTAAAATTCTGATCATAGCTACACATGAACTACCCTCTTTGATGATCTATGAGTTATCTCAATTTAATGTCAACACTCTAGCCTCAGGTTTGTCTGTCTCCCTTAGGTTTGATATAAGAAGAGTCTTGTCTACATTTCAGAAGAGATGAGGTAACTTCATTCTCTAAGGAAGGAAGGAAGGCAAGGTTCTCCATCTGTGGCTTTCTGACAAGTGAAGATGATCATAGTCCCATTTGGGAAAAAAGAAAAAAAAGAGCAAATAAAAGGTAGATTCAGTCACTGTAGGTGATGTTACAGACTTTTATCAGCAACGTTTTGTTTCTTTGAATCAGAGAGAGAATTTTGACTCTTGAGTCTAGTATGGGATCTACTCATGAGGTTTTATAGAACTGATCCTGGGTAGTTTCAAAATCATTCCCAAATACAGCAAGGTTCTTGGAATCTGAGGACTTAGAGACTAATTTCTGTACTCAATTCACTTCTGCTTCACCCCAGATTCAAAAACTGTCACACCCATTCTCAGACTAGGAGGCCTTGTTCAGTGACTGCAAATACCTGTTCAATAGCAACATAGTCTCTCTAATCCTTTAAGGAAATTTAAAATTATTTCAACTGAAAGTGAAATAATCCTACAGTGTTTCTAATGTGTGATTAAACACAGAACTAGAATCTTCAGCCATTAATGACATTAGTGGCAGCAATTCTTAACCAACAACTTCATGTGATTCCTCTGCTTCTAGGCTGTGGCAAGGTAAATGTAGTACAAACAGGGCACAAAAATGCTGCTCTAAGCCAAGCAGGGTTGGACCAGCCTCTTGCACCACATGTGTGAGTACAGTGCAAAGTGTTGCTGAAAAGAGACATTTGGGGGTCAAAGCACATGGGGCTCAAATAGTGTTTCTCGTTTGACCACCTCATAGGAAGGCAAGCTTTAAGTACACAAGTATAAAAGAGCTTTAATTCGGTCAAGCCCATATACCTGTACGTTGTCTCGTAGTGTTGTGACATACGGGACATTCTTGTTGCAGAAAGGGAAGAATCTCATTGTGATAGCATTTATCCAAGAACGGCTCAGATGCGAAGTGAATCCCACGGTGCAGAAACTTCCTAGCGGTAAGTATTTTTTAGGAGAATTGAGTCAGAGTCAAAGAACCTGACCCTAGTACTCTAGCCTGTGAGATTAGCTGCAGTGAGGAAGAGTGGAAGCCCACCAAGAAGAATAGAATTCAGTGGCTTTGGATGAGCTCCCATACTAGCAAAAGGCTGTAGAAGTGAGACTCAAAGCAGATCACTGGCCTTTGCCTGTATGGGAAAGTTAGCCAAGATCATTCTACAACCAATACAGCTGCAGTGACACAAGACTCTACATGGACATCTTTGTTGAACCGCAGGTTTCCCTGTGGTGAATTAGGGGCCTGAACACAGACCCTCAGCTGGGGATGGAAATCACTGCAGGGGCTGTTGGCCCTGGCACGTGGCACAGAGCATGTGCTGCACTGAGAGGGGCTGTAGGCTCTTACCCGCTCCTTCCCATCCCCTTGCAAACCCTTGCTCGAGCTGAAGAGGTATAAATTACTGCCCTAGCTTTACCAATAAGTCTTCACATGCATACAACCCCATGCACAACACAAACTATTCTGATGTTAGGGTTTAGCTTTATAACCATTTAGAAAGCTTAATTATTTTGTCAAACCAAAGATCTGAGTTCAAGAACGTACAGCTGTAAAAAAAACTCTTGAAAAGAGTGTCAAAGGGAAGGGGGGAAAGGCTTTGTACAGGCACAGGAACCAGTGGCCACTTCCACAGTTGCTTTTGTGGAGGAAATGCACCCAGAGCCCTGCAAGAATCCTGCTCACCCTGCCCCGGAGCAAAGATTTAACCTCAGGCAGCTCTTTTCCCATCTCCATGGCATCGCTTTGTAGCCTGAGTCATTCCTTGGGAAACTTGTCCTGACGGGATGCTTGCAGGGAAGGCTCTGGGGAGCAACAGATCCAAAAGTGGTGGCAGAGGAAGGAGGAGGGGTGGCCGCAGTCTGGTGAACACAAAAGGCATGAAAGCAGAAGTGGGAGGTGGGTAGGAGAGCAGGAGAGGACCAGCCTGGGGGAGAGCAGTGGGGAAGGATCATCATCCCAGAAGAGGCTGGGGAGACCAAGTGGGTGGGAGGAGAGAGCTTCAGAGAGGGCAGAGGGGCCATGGGTGGTGACGGAGAAAGGAGAAGGAGCCAGCAAGGGGCAGCTGTGTTTCCGAGAGACGCCTCTCTCCTCAGCACTAAGGGAAAACTTAGGGAGGTATGTAGATTAAAAGAAAGAGCAAAGAGCTACAGTAACATAGAAGAGGCAGGTAGAAAGAAGAAAATGTCACTGAAAAAGTTTTCATGCAGTTTTTCATAGGCTGTTTTTGTTGTTTTCTGTGTACAAAGAGAGGGAATAAGACCAAAACAGCCCCAGACACTTCAAGTCAGAGGGCAAGCCAGCAATTATGGAGCTCACTTGATCTCTCTCTGGCCTTGGCAGCACTGCGAGTGTCTTATTTTTACATAGGTAAACAATTCATGAACGATTTCTTCAATGCATTAAGTGCAAATAAGCTTTCCTTTTGCAAAGACAAGTATTTCTTCCTACCCCTGTGATTTCCACTCCTAAACCAAATATTTTTACGTGTGGAACCACTGAAAGAAAACAAGTCTGAGGCTTCCCATTATTTACTGAGTTTCCCAGGACTTCTCCTGCAGTGTCTGGAGCCAGGGTCCCATGCCAGAGATTTTATTTTGTGGAGTCTTTCCATTTTATGACTCTTGGAGCAACTGGTCATGTTTATTGATCTTTCCACACAGCTGTTCTTTTCCTGCAGGAGCACTAAGATGGATTTTCTGTGGCCTGATACGTGAGGCCCCGTGCATCTCTGTAAAAGTGGATTTGTTGATGCCAGTAACAAAAGTTAAGGAGGCAGCAGCTTTTTAAGACTCAGAGTTTGTGGGTGTAAAGGGAGCAGAAAATGCTACACACTGGCTTTGCTTTCACTGTAAAAAATGTGCTTGTGTGATGAATTCCAAAATCCCATGAACAAACTAGTCCAAACAAGAACAGCTGAGATAGATAAGGATGGAGCGGAGGAATTGTGAGAGACCTGTACTGGAGAAGGGGGGGTGAGATGTGGGGAGCTGCACAGCAGGGCAGTGGTGCATCTGCAAGGAACAACTCCAGCTACACACAGGCAGCTCCCAACCCATCTCCTCATGTTCCGAACAGCAACTTCTACCATTCCTCACCCATCTTAACTAATGCCACTGGAATGGACACGCACAGGAATGACCTCAAGGAGATAACAAGACATGTCTCATGCAATAATAAAACACACAAGCACTCACAAACCCAAAAGAACCCCAAACAGGGGGGCAGCATCTCTCGAACGTGGATTATGTTTCAGCATTTCCCGAGGGCTGCAGTCACACAGGACTCCAGAGCTGAACAGCCCTGTCCCTGGCCGAGGTTCAGGGTGGGCTGGGTGAGCCTGCCTGCCCCAGAGCCACCTCTCTGGCCAGGGTCCCTAACAAGGGTCAGATGCCCAGCCACCCTAGGGATACAAGCAAACGCACTTGGGGGTGTAACAGGACCAGGATGCTGACAAGGGCTTATAGGTTAGTGGGGAAGGAGAACAGAGCAGGAAAGGAAACTTGTTACAAAAAAAATATCTCTTACCTCACTGCCAACTCCTCAGAAAGCACAGCAGATGCTTGCACGTACAAATCTTTCTGTAAAAACGGACGAGAAACTTAGCACAAATAAAACAAACCCAAGGGGGGCCTCGTTCTCCCTGAAATGCCCGGAGTCCACTCTGAGCATCCCAGGTTACCCTCCGTGAGGAGCCCCAGCCCTCCACAGCTTCCCTGGGCTCTTTGGGGGCTCAAGGAGCCACCGCACCCCGGAGCCGCTCCTGTGCCTCCCCTGTGCCCAGGGGGAGGGAGAGCTGGAAGAGTGTCAGCACAACACGCTCCATAAATTCTCCCTCAGCCTTCTGCAGACGTAAGTCCTTGAGAAAAATGCCTAAATCCCGTCGTTTGTTGACATAGTAACCACATTTAAGTTTTTGCCCCCCTCAGAAGCAATTTGCATAACACAACTCATTCCCTATGAGAAAGATTTATCCAGCCTGCAGCGGGCTGGTTAATGTGGTTTTATTGTCTAAGGAAGAAATAAAGAGAGTGGATGTTTATACACTTGAAACTTCACACCCAGATGGAGGGGATGTTTCATTACAGCAGTTACTATTAAGGACTTCCACAACTCTTTGAAGGAATTGTATTTCCAAGTAAAAGGGAAAAATCCATTATTCACACAAACAGCCCTTTTCTAATGCTTAAATGAAGCAAAACTTTAGGAACTTTTGAGGAGGTCCCAAAATATTTCATATTTTTCTCTAATTTACTTATGTATATTTATCAGAGATGCTTGAAACATTTTAAACGTACCCTGTAAATTTATAAAGCCACAACAGATACCACAAGGAATAGCAAAAGGTCAGAAACTAGTAAAGCCTGTGGAAGACTCTGCTTCTCCAGTCCTATGGAGATGAGCCCTATGGAGATGAGCTCTTTAGCCTCTGGCAGTGGAGGGGAGAAAGATAAAAGAGAATTGTGCTGCAGGGATCACATGGGGTTTAATGGGTTTTAATGCATCCCCTCACTGAAACTGCTGCTGCCACACGCAGATCTGTATTCAGATTTCTAGCCCTTTTGCTAGTAATTTAGGGTTTAGGAGAGGGGTGGCAGCATGAGCAAAACCTTGCTGCCCCGAAGGGCTTTTCTGATCCTGGTAGCAAACAGATGGGGGTGGGAGGTAAAGAAACAAAACCCGAACTTTGAAACTTGGAGTTGAAAAGCAACATTTCAGTGTCTCAGTTCAATGCTGCCCAATGAAAACTACCTTATTTGCAGTTCTCTTTAAGGGTCTAATTCCATGCTACTTACTAAGGAAACCTTGTCTTTGAGTAGGGTTAGATACGTGCTTAAGCTTGGAAAGAGCAGAGCAACAAAGAGTGAGAAATCTAGCACTTTGGAAGCTATAACCTCTTTTCCTCCAGCCCTGAGATTCATTACAAGTGATCACAAGCTTCCCCCCAACATCCAGGCATCCTTATTCCTCATGACATACACAAATGTGCATACGCAATGCATGATTTTGGAAGTCTTAACCCTTTGGGGAGGTTCCATTTTAAAAGACTGAATATGAAATCTAGTTGCAGCATCGGTACATATTTCTCATCTATCATCAGCTAATATCCTGACCTGATACCACATTTAAAGTGTTGTTTAAATACTGTAAATGTTTTAAGAAATGGATAGGTATTATGAATCTTATAATGTTATGGCCCAAAACCATGCTGCTGTGCAATTTACACTTAACTGGGTATATGAAGTCAAAATATTTTCAGTATACAAATTTTGGTTAAGTTTTGTAAATATTTTAAAGCAACTCAAAAAAGGTTGAGCACTATCCCCCTACCCTGGCTTCCTGACGAATTTAGTGAAGCCCATGGAAAGAGTGAAACACATTTTTAGCTCTGGCAGCACTGAGGTGGTGCATGGGAGCTATGCTTCTGGTCAGGTCTTCTTTGAGCTTGCTGTTGAGCTCAGTTTGACCCTGCACCTGATCAGCTGTGAAACATCAGCTACAGGCTCAAGGTGTCACCCTCATTTTTTCCCTGCACTTCCCACAGCAATCCCTGTTTGCCTTGCACTGTGCTTGTGCTGGGGCCACTGGGGCAATGGTTTCAGCAAGCTGATCCACCCGAAAACCAATCCACCCAAAAGGCATAATTTTCCATTTCATCAGCTCATTAAGCTGACGAAGCTACAGTTGTGTAATTGCTGGATGCAGTCAGGCAGTGCGAGCAGATGGGTGGGCAGTGCAGTGGGATCGTAGAACAGCAGCTACCAGTTACACTAGATTATATGAAATATTAAATTCTCATTTAGGCTTTTTTTGGTGCCTGTGATCTCTCAGTCAAATGGAACAATACTCTTCCCTCATCCTACAGCCACTGAAATGCAACTGCATTACAGCCAAGCAAGTACCTGAGAAATATCAGTTGGCTGAGCAGAAGCGTTTCAGGTGACTGAGGAGCAGCACCTGTGATCCTTCACACATGGTTTATAAAACAGTCTTCACAAACTCAAAAACTCTACATTGAATAATGTCTTATTGTGCAGCAATATATACAAGAAGTAAACCAGATGTATTTCTGTACACTGTGCATACCAAATACTCTGCTGTCAGCAAAAATAAGTACTGAAGTCACTATGCTCTTTGTAAACTGAGCCCAGTTTCCTTGAGATAAGGTATTAACTGAAAGAAAACCCCAAACATACCCCCAAAACAAACATCCAACAGTAGTATATGTATATCTAGAAATAGTGTGTGCGTGCGTGTGTGTGTGTGTATATATATACCTTTGCTGGCAAATATGTATGATATAGTTTGTGCTAGGAGCATTTAGCTGAATCTGCTCCTGACCAGATAGTGAAGATACCCTACCTGGATTGTTTATTGAGAAATTATATCATAATTAGACTGGTTTGCCGTACATAGATAACTTAGACTTGTAGCACTTGGGCAATATCATCCACAGGTTTTCATGAGATAACAGAAAGTTCCACGAGCACACTTACTGCCTGCTATTGAAGATGACAAGATGACCTGCTATACTGAAAAGACGGCAGAAGAATCCTGCATCCTTTTACAACGCTGCTTTAGAAAGCAAAGGAGTGAAGGAGCCCAAGAAAAGGGCTCTGGCCCAGAGCTGCAAGCACAAAGCATTAGCAGCTTCTTAGTGCTGTGTTTGCAAATGCTCTGGTTCCTGTAGAAACACCTAATCCTTCCTGAACTCTGGCCAGCGTTTATGGTTAAGTGCAGGCAGTAAAAGACTGTTCTCAATCACCTGCTTCTTATCTGTGTAGTTCATTTGTGTGACAATGGATTTTCAGCTAGATTTTAATTATTCAGGCCACGTATTCGCATCTGTTTACACTGGACCTATTCGGTGGGGGCTTCCCGGGGGGGGAGTGGGGGAGTTTGGGTACTGCCTTGGCCACAGGGAACCGAACAAAGCAGGGAGAACACAGGAAAACACAGAGCCCTGAATGCAAATCACCGACTTTCTATAGGCGTCCTTGAACTATCCTATAGAATCTAATACTGATTTACGTCCAGCAATAGGAGTCTCAAATATCGTTTCAAACGTGCCTGGAGGGATTAGCAGATTACCAGAGCTGGGGCTGAGAACTCCTTTCTGTTTCAGGGCTGACCTCCTTGGCCCTCCGACCATAACTTGAGTTTTACAGAATCATTTCCTTAGGATCCTACTCAGTCCCGCAGGATGCAGCCCATAAAAGGTCACAAAATACTGAGGAAAACTTGAAAGGCAAAATCCAGAATAAAAGATTACAGCAAACAAAACAAGGTCTGTGGTCTGCTCTTTGAAAAGATAAAGCTGAAATTCCTGTTCACTTTGAAGGGATGCCCTTTACCCAAAGGAGATCAATGAACTGAGCTCGATTTGTGCCTGTTTCACTTGCTCAGGCTTTCTAAACTTTGTACCCCTGTTCAGTATGGCACTCTGGAAAATAACCTGGCATCAATTTATTGAACTTCATTAAATTTGGGCCCCAAGTACCACAATGGTGGATTCATCAGCTCTAGCAAACAGACATACCACACCTGAAGAGACAGGTGCTGTGTATTCCAACACAAGTGCAGTGTCTGCTCTTGATGATGAAGCCGCTAACAGCAGCTGCCCTTGAAAGGTCTGTCTTCTGCTCACCTCTTTATGCTGCAGTTGGTGTTTGTCTTACTCCATCATTAGCTGATTTATCTTAGTCAGCAGAAAAATCTGAATTTTCTTCCTGACAGGTGATCTAAGGCATTTGGTCTCCCTTCTTCTTAGTATCACAGCAACCGAGAAAAAGTCTCCTATGACAATTACTGAGACTAATTCAGATTATTTTCATGGAACTGTGCCAGGAAGTGATGAAATGAACAACTATGTGGTGGCATCAGAGGGTGTGGTTTCACAAGGTGCACCATTAGTTAGTGGCTTGCTACCACTGAAACAGGGTAGCCGAGTCTCCTCTCTCCCTTCTGAGTAGTGGTCTTTACCTCTGCCTAAAACCAGCTCTGCTGTTCCTCTGACAATTTGATGAGCCAATTTAGCTTGCTCAACTAACACAAAATTGTTCTTTTTTTTTTTTTTCAGTTAAATATTCTACAGCCAGCTCACCAGGGAGTGACAGAGCATTCACAACCTGCAGTCATGAACCAGGACTGCACTTGGATTGGGGTGTATCCTGATGGGAAAGAAGGAGAAGTGCTCAGTGTACAATAGCATATTAACATGGGTCAGTCGTGGTCTCCCATTAACAACAGCTGTTATTGCTGTTTTCTAGTTGTGCCTGAGATCCCAGCACATACTTTACAAGATGCAGATGGTGTGCACAACACTGCAGACCTTTCACATACTCTTAAAGAAAAACTCTTTCTTGACATAGGCAGGAACAACTCCCATAACTGTGTTAACTTATTTAAAAGCTACGGTGCAGCTCCTTTGCCCTTCTGGGCCCTTTGAGCCACCAATGAATCCATTCAGACGATGCAATGCTTCTATCTGGACACACTATCAGAGGACTCTGGTAGGAGAAAAATTAGAAGAAAACAGCAGAAGGTTAAATTTTCTCATTCTGTCACACCTTTGTACATTTGTTTGAATTCTGCCTTCTGGTTTACCAAGTCTCTTTGTAATTCCCAACTGCTTTGCTTGCAAGCCTATACCAGCTCCCACATAACCCTAGTACACTGATATCATCTTCCTCCTCCCTGATGGCACCCACCTGCTGGTGAAATACACCCGTGCAGAGGAGGAAGGAAACTCAGAGAGTGTCAAATAGGAGTCTAAGTGCCAGCATACCATAGCAGGCTAGTGTAGTCGCTCCTGGCTTTGCTTCAAACAGATTTGGGGAATGTCACTTCTTTTTGTATTATGTTTTGTAGCAATACTTGTAGGCTGACATTTTGCCTCCTCCCTTGCTGGCTTTTGCACTGCACAGGTTGTTGTAGCTGGTCAAGCTTCAAAGTGGGTTGAACACTTTTGGGAGTGATTTCAAATTACATTCAAAGTGTTCTGCTTACAGGGAGGCATAGTCTTTTGGGGAGGTAGTGTACATTCTAGAAAAGGAAAATCCTTTCAAAGGTCTTCCAGTACTAGTGTTCAAGTCTGTTGCTCAGCTGGCCTAGCAACTTGAAAGACCAGTTTGCATCCTGCCTTGCCCGACAGTTTTGAATTTCTTGTCTAGCCATGCAGCTTCTGGATGAAAATTATTCAAAGAGGCAGGACCTACAAGTTGGATGCTTTCCCAAGCTCAGCCTTCTTGTGACATAGCATCAATCAGCCTTTCATATCCGGAACATTGTGTTTAAACATGTGATAGTTTTGCATGCTGTCCAAGCTGTGATACCATTTCCACCTGTACCATCTGCAAAGAATTGTGCTAGAATCTGCTGTTTACTTATGCTGGAGGATTCCCCCAATAAGACTAACATTGCTGCTGCTGCTGCTCAGAGGCGAGCTGTGATTTCACGTGGCCTCTGAATCAAGTCAAAATCTGTCTGTCATACAAAGGAGGAGCTTCTTCTCTACTATCCTCCTCTCCATTTCCCCTTTCCTTCTACCCCCATTTCCAGCTTCATTTTCACCTCTCTCCCTACTGTCTGCTTACCCTTACGTAATTCTATGCATTTTAGTGAGTTTAATCAGCTTATTCTGTAACCAAAGCAGTACCAGAGCTACCAACAAGGTGAGCAGCAGGGATACATGGTGAAGAAGAGTGGGAGGAAGAAAAGACGATGGATTTCACTCTTTTGGCAATACACAAGGCAGCCTATTAAAAGGTCAGAATGCAGAGTGAAGCAGATAATGTCTAAAAGCTGCAGATACATGAAGGCAGCAAATCATGTTGTCTGTGCCTGTGCAGGATGCTAGAGTCTGAGATGCTCCCGGTGGGTAGCTGTTTTCCCATCCTGGTTGTATACAGGTTCAACACAGGATAAGACACTTCACCATTGCTCACTCTCGTGCTCTAGGCAGCTTTAGTATGAGCTCACTTGTGACCAGCACTCTCTAGTCACGCTGCACTGACTATTCAAGCAACCACAGAAGTAAAGAGTGATGTGGCTCTGGGAAGCACATCTAATTTATCCATTTAATTCTCCATTAAATTAGCCCTCTTGTCTACATGGCAAGCCTTGTTCTTTGGCAAAGCACATGGACAAGCCTGGCTCCCCAAGCCCATGCAAATGCCAGCCAAGAAAGCAAACCCTCACAGAGCCTGCAGAATGGTGAGCTCTACAGACCTCAGATCGTAGCTCCTGTTGCTGGGTTATGCTCCCCAGGGCTTTCCACACAACCTGTCTCATTTGGAATTTCCCATCAGCTGGGCTATCCCATACCAGAGGGCTAATTATCCCATTTTCCAGATATAGTGGTATCATCCCAAATGAATGACTGAGAAAAATTACCCCTAAGCACATGGAGTTGGCCATTTCTCAGCTGCCATGTAGGAATGGAGAGAAAGTCTTTGTGCAGCCAAGTCGAAAGATCTAGTGGTATCACCTCTGAGGTCCAGACAAGATGACTTCATATACCCCAAGGCTTTTTGAATAACATATGTATAAAAGCTGACGCTGAGTATATTTTAAAACTAATCAGTCTTAGAAGTAATCAGTGCCTTATTAGATTTCCAGCAATGCAAAGGGTCTAATAGTTTATTTGTTCTTACAAGTAACTTTTAAATTTTATGCTCACCAGTGTTTTTCCATGTTGCCCCATATAACTAAATTAAATGTTCTGATAACAGTGCTAAGAGCAGTGGAAAAGCCAACATATTAAATAAACTTGGCCACTTCTCATATTTCACATGCCATCTCTTGCTCACAGCCTGTGGGTTTGAATGCCTGGCAGCTGAAGCTGGAGTACTGAGCAGAGCCCATGGCACTAGAATTCACTCCTTCTTGCTTCAGCTGAATCTGAGTTTGTCAGCATTTACTTGTATCTGTTTGCCAGGGCAAGGAACACAAAGGGTTTTTGCGTGGGACTTTGTATGCTGATCTGCAGCACAGAGGTTTGGAGCCCTATAGAAAGCAAAGGAGGAGAATGGTTTAGACCTACCCTGCACTGCAGCCATCCACTCCATCCTCAACACTCCCAGGATGCCAAGAAAATTAGAAGAGATTTTTTTTTTTTGAATTTTCAGGACCATATTATTCTGAAAATATATTGCTTGCTAATGCCTATTTTGGAGCTTGCCACACAGGCTCTGTCACATTTTCTTTTCCACCCCTGGCTGCCTGTTGGGGTTGAGGAGCTGGCTTCCCAACTTGTCTGCCCTGGAGCCTGGCAAGGCAACCTCAGTGGCTGGATAGCCCAGAGCAGGGCCACATTTCATCTGCTGGCACTTAAGGGCAGGAGCAAGTGTGGGGAAGAAAGTGGTCTCTTGTTTGGAATGGAAACTAGTTTACTTTGACCCTAGTGGCCACACTGCAGGTGTTGTATTTACCATTCGTACCTGTACTGATATCCTGCTGTGTGAGTGCACTCAGCAAGTCCAAAATCAAATTAAATCAACTGTGTTATTTAGAAGACATTTACTCCTACATGGAGGTACCTGATTGCTTTGTTGATGAGTGCTGTGGAAATGTTAGTCCATTAAGGAAGGTGAAGCAGAACCACTTATAGATAATAAAAGTTTACTAGAGGTGATGACCCCCGCAGAGTTTGGTAATACCACGAACATGAAGACAGCACTACTGCCCTGCTAGTCCTCTGGAAACTCTCCCTCCTTAGCTCTGTAAGGTCAGCAAAGACAGCACATCCTCCCATTTGTGATCTGTGGAGTGTAACCCATCAGGGTTTTATCTTCTGCCCCTCTGCAAGAGGCCGACACTGCCTACTTATTCCTGCTCACAAAAAAATATGGCTTGGCTTAGCCCTTGCAAAGCTGACTCCAGATTTCTGCTGGAATTGTTCTCTGATCCACAGGGGCTCCAGTGACATTTTCGCCCTGTTTTCTAAGTAGTCACAAATCCTACAGCCGGTCACATCGAGCCACACGTTTAGTTGTCAGTGTGTCAAATACAGTAGCTGCTGGATTATAATCAAGCTGGTGCTACAACCGGCAGCCAAATGTCAGTTGACACAGGACTTTAGCCTCCTGAAATCATAATTTGCTTGATTTGTAGAAGAGCATTTTTTCTAAACAAAGAGCTCAGCAAATGCTTTTTATAAAGTAACAGGAAAATACACAGAAAACAGTGAGTTTGTAGGGAAGAATAATACTGATAGAGGGAGAAAAGCATCTTTGTTTTAATAGTAATTTTTTAAAAACCCTAAACTCAATGCTATTTACTTTGGCTTTCTCGACATACCCCAGGATGTTTACCACTGGGGATGAAGATTTACACTGCTCAGGCCCCTTGGAGAAGTGACAGTGCTGTGGATCAAACCACCCATAGTTTGATTACAACAACGGTTTCCCCAGAGACTTTTGGTTTTAAGTAAACAAATAGCAATGTAAATACGAGGAGGATAACTCAGGTAAAAGTACACAGATCTGTTATATGCAGTAAACGTTACATATATGTTTAGGATTCCTCTGAGACTTTAAAAAGGCTGGTTTAAACAGACTAAATAACCACCCTTTGAGACTCCATAGGTTCTAAATTAAACAACTTGAATAAAGTTAATGTACTCATTTTTAAAACACAAATACCCCTGCTTCTTTTGATCTGGGCCAAATGGCACATTTCAAAACATAATTTTATTATTTTGGATATAAATAGCCTGAATTTCTTACTGATATTTGCTGATTTCAGAGAACATGACACTTGGTTCTACCTGCAATAGAAAAATGTGCAAGATTCACCAGCAAACCTTTTTCCCATTTGTACTAAACACAAATCTCTGAGCTGGAGTGGGCCTCTAGGACTTTCCAGGGGACAAGGGATTCCTGACAATGCCTCCTTTTCAGACCCATGCAAAACTTTCTAGGGCATAGAGGAACCCATTGATGAGATGTGCTTCTTCTCCACCTATCCTTACACACAGGCAGTGAACTTGGTCAAAACAGGACTAGCCACTCAAAGGAAAGACTGTTATTAAATTATTTCCTTTTGCAAATAATTTATTATGACTCTTCCCCACTTTTTTACATCAGTGCATAGATACACATTTCAGTTCTGTTCTGTGTGCCAACAAACATAGTGACACACACCGAAATGCACTTATGCAAGCATGGTGGCCTCTCTGGAAACTAAGTTTAGCTGCTCCCTAGTAAATAACAGGGAAAGCATGCTGAAATATTATTTTTTCTACCTTCTCCACACCTTCCTTAGTGTATTCCGTCCATAGTGCTGAAGGCAGACAAAGGGACACTTGCAAGGAGCAGAGGTGACACCTTCTTCCCCTTCTCCTTCAGTGCTGCAGGCAGCATTTGCTCAGAGAGCAAGGGAGCAGTTGGGGTCCAGAGGACAGCTGTTTTTGTTCACTTTCCCTTCCTTATGTATACATGCATATAATTACCTTCAGGCAAAAAGTATCCTCAACTTTTTCACAAACGCACACTAAACTGTGGGGGAGGGTCTGTCAATAAGGAAGACAAATAAGGCTTGCCATGGTCAGACACGTATGTCAGTGCTGCCTTCAGCACAGGGAGACATCCACTACCAGACGCAGGTTTCCTTCCCCAAACTCTGGGAAGGGGCCCCTGTACAAATGAGGCCAAGCCTGGGTCAGTGAAAGGAGGATATAGATCTTTTAGTGTGTAATGAGGCAGAACCTAAAAATCTACTGAAGATAAGGGAAAAGCAGACAGGTCAATGAGGAGCTTCAGATGCAGCTCTAATCTGCTAGATACTATTATACGATAGGCACAAAGCTTGTTCAAGACCCAGACATGATAGATACTCTTTTAGCTGAATCTGTTTTCCTTTGCAATCCAGCAAACTCCCAAACCACAGGGCACTGAACCACCACCTGCACAGGGCCAGACTGTTCAAGACTGTCTTAGTCATGAGGGGAGGCTTTGGTTTTCCTCATGAACTCTCATATCCCATATGTTCCTGCCTCAGTGTCATTCATGCCGTCAGCTCAGGGCTCTAAGAAAGGAGTTGGAAGTGGGCAGAGGCAAGTGGCTGAATATTCAGCACTTCTGGTAAATCTGGGCCTTCCTAATTATGCTTACAGGCAGTTAAGATGGAAAACTACATCCAGATAGCACACCAGATGGTGATGTGCTTAAAGACCATGATGGACTCCAATGATTACTTTGAGATGGAAATCACTTGGGACATGGTCCAAGCCTGTCAACTTGCCACCTTCTCCAGAGTCTGGAGCTATGCAGAAACTAGTCACAGTATTAGTAAAATAAGTGTACATTTGTGCCTCATTAGAAAAGTCTGTATTATTTTCTATTCCAAAAACATTAATAGAGCTAAAGCAAATGTGCCACTACAGCATCATCTTCTTCATATAGTTATGCTACTTTGTTGGGCAAAATTGCCATGCTTTCAGAAAATGGCAGAGAGAGAGATGCAACAAGCCAAGAAAGGCAGAAGATGCAACACGGCTGCTGAGGAGAAGTCAGTGATAGTGATGCTACATTCACAGGAAAGCTTTTTGTCACTAACAAATTCATTGGAAAGGCACAAGCAATGTCACAGGCAATCATTTTGCACAGTCAAGTTGATCTCTCGTTCCTAGTGTCTGCTCTTTTCATTGGCCTGTATTTCCAGAATGACCATCTCTAACAATCAAGAAGTGGAAATCAGAAGGTAGGGTAAATGGGAAACAGACTCCTACTGACAATCTCAGAAATGGTATTTTCCCTTCAACTTTTGTCGGTCTGGTCTCCCCTGAGAAAATCAGGCGATCAGAAATTTCTGAAGCACCTATGACTGTCTCACTGATTCCTTCTTACTGGAGAGGTAGAGTAGGTGCTGCTCTGAATGACTATGCATACTAATGGAAATACTTCTTTGGCATCGCATTATAGATCTGAACACTGCATGTTTTAAATGTAAATGGTGGGTGGCAACAGTCCTTTCATCTTCACTTCACAGTATCTTTTAATCCTCACCAACAAAAAAAACTTGCTTTCTATTTTGTCATGTTTCTGAAAGACTCAACAGAGACAGGAGTCAGCCTTCATTAAAATGTCAGCACAAAGCCAAGTCTTCACAAATAATAAATAACTTCAATAAATAATAAATGAATTTAGCACTTATAAGAACTGTCAGACTTAACAGAAAGTCAAAGTGTCTATTTGTCTTCTCTAGAAAGCAAAGATAATACCAGCAGTGGCAGCCAGGTACACCTTTGGTGCCCAGGAGTGGCAGCCAGGCTTGGAAAGGCCACATTTAAGCTGAGTGACACTGAGATTACACACTGATATAATCACTAGTCGCTCACTCGGATGAGTGGACATTTTTCTGCAGTGACCAATGACACTTCCACCTTCCCTGCTGAAGTGCAGTCAGTTGTTGCAATCTGCAGGGCTACATCCCAGGGACGTGATGTTCATCATGTGTCATCTCAAGAAAGAGCCCCAAGGAACCCATGCAAAATCCTGCTGCAACTGGAAACAAAAAATAAGGGAAGGACTTAAAGGCATTCCCTTTTCTTTTCCTTTGCCCTGGAGCCAGGCAAAGGTATGAAAACAGTTGTCGCTTAGAGTGCTGGCTTTATTTGAAGTAGTGACTTGAAGTCAGTCAGTCCTGTAACCCTGCATTATTTTAATCATCTAGCTCTTTGTACATTGTTTAAGATTTTACAGTCTTTTTACTCTCACAGATGTAGGAAATCCCAAGGAAAGGGCACATGAGCTTCTGTAATATAGCCTGTCTTATTCTCAGTCCCTGGAGCTGCAAATTTTGAGAGCACCTGCAATGTCCCAGGAAAAACAAGCTGCGCTTTGTCTCTGGAAGTGAACTGGGAGCTGCCGGGGGAGACTGAGAGCCCCAGCTGAACGGACCAGCATCACTTCAAACCAGACAGAAAGCAATCACAAAAGGAACAGCCCTCCCAGGGCCTGGAACCAGTCAAACATCTCTTCTTCTCAGTAGCCAAGAGCCAAAAATGTTTGCATTCTTCACTGGAAAATCATATGACAGTATTGACATCTAATGATCATGTACCACAGTCATTTGTGGCCCTCCATAACCACTTTGGCCCACCACAAACACTTTGTTCTTGAACTGCTGCATATGTGAGATGTGAAGGCATATGATAAAACACAAATATATCTTCTCCCTCATAAAACTCTTTATGTCACATTCCACATTTCCAGAGGGAAAATGGCTACAGAGAATCACAGCATCAAAGGCCTATGAGGACTGTAGAAAGCTAACATATGTAGAGCTGGGTATCTTACTTGGAATTGTAGATGACTTGAATTAAATAATCAGCTAGAGATGTTTTGGTTAGACATGGTAACACAGCTATTAATAGTAATAAATATCTTCTTGTCTCTCAGTGTGGATGATACTCTAAATGTCTGATTCAAGTTCAGTGAAGTTACCTGATTATAAACAACAGAGCAGTAGACTTCTGGGCAAATCATTACAACAACCTGCAAGGTACAGCCTGGAATGAGAACAAACTGTTTTTTCAGACATGTGCAAGTTCAGGAGCTTTTCATCTGGTCTTGATTATAGAGGATCAGATTCTCCACTTGCATACTTAGCATTAGGTAATCAACAATAACAAGCACTTCACACCCTTGTACTTCTGCTCTGCTTAGAACAAACTGCGAGGGAGAAGAGATTACCATCCTGCAAACAAGGCTACTATCAAACACAGTGTAAAGAAAAAATTGGTATTTGGTACCTGATGGAGTCACAGGTGCTCAATTGGAGCATAATGTAGCAGCTGGCAGAGGCAGTTATTGGACCAGACAAACAACAAGGAAAAAGAATGGACTTGGCCAAATGCCTTTATGGTCCATACGTAAATAGCATTATCACTGGAAGTTCATGCCAGGAGATGGTCTATTCCACATGCAGCAGTATTTCAAATGCAGACAACTCTGCAGTTCAGATCTTCTGAGCAGTATGACATGACAAGTCTAATTAGACTCATAGAATTCCCAGAATCATAGAATGGTTTGGATTGGATCATCTAGTTCCAACGCCTCTGCCATGGACAGGAACACCTCCCACTAGAAGAGGCTGCCTAAAGCCCTGTCCATCTTGTCCTTGAACACTTCCAGGGAAGGGACGTGCACAAGTTCCCTGGGAAACCTGTGCAAGTGTCCCAACACTCTTATGGTGAATTTTTTTTCCGTATGCCTAGTCTAAATCTTCCCCTCACAATTTATAGCAATCCCCCCTTGTCCTGTCACTGCATGACCTTGTAAAAACTCTCCCTAGCTTTCCTGTAGGCCACCTTCAGGTACTGGAAGGCTGCTATAAGGTCTCCTTAGAGCCTTCTCTTCTCCAGGCTGAACAACCCCAACTCTCTCAGTCTGTCCTTATAGCACAGGTACTCCAGCCCTCCCATCACCTTTGTAGCCCTCCTCTTGGACATGTTCCAACAGTTTCATATCATTCTTATGTTGAGAATTCCAGAACTGGACACAATACTCCACGTAGGGTCTCACAAGAGTGGAGTGGAGGGGCAGAATTCCCTCCTTCAATCTACTAGCCATGCTTCTTTTGAGCCCAGGATACAGTTGGCCTTCTGGGCTGTAAGCACACATTAATGACTCATGTTGAAGTTCTCATCAATCAGTACCTGCAAGTCCTTCTCCACAGGGCTGCTCTCAGTCATGTGCTCAAGCTTGTATTGAGTCTATGGATTGCCCTGACCCTGGTGTTAGACCTTGTACTTGGCCTTGTTGAACCTCATGAGGTTCGCAAAGGCCCACTTCTCCACCTTGTCCAGCACAGGTCCCAATACGGATCCCTGGGGGACACCACTTGTCACAGATCTCCATTTGGACATCGAGCCATTGATTCTAATTACTATAATTACAAAAGAAAACAAAATGGTAAATAAATCTTCTAAAACTCCTATCTTACTGTTGCTCAGCTTCAGCAGTGTTATTTGTCTCTTTTTCTGTTTCTCGAGTGGAAAAAAAATTATGGCCCAAGAGAGGCAGAACATAACAGTGTTATATCCCTGCTAAAGCTGTGAAGGTGGGAGTATGGAAGGCTGGTCCCACAGAAGCATGAAGTCTGTAGATTTTGTCTCTGAGCTGCAGTCCATCAACCATTGAGCAAATGTGTGAGCCTCACATTCAGCTCATGAGATTCAGGAAATCCTCTGAGGTGGTTTATAGTCCTATAATTCCACAGTAAAAGGCACAATAGAAAAATGTGACTGTGAAGTATGTTATGCAAACTGTCTGATGGAGAGTATACCATAAGAGTAGGATCAAAACTCCGAAAGATGCATGCTTGAGCTGAAGCGGGATAATACAGATGTGGGAAGGAAACTCACATTTGAGGAGAAAGCGTTAAATATGTTGTTGTGAGGGACTTTGATGAACTGCTAATTTTGGTGCTAAACTCTGACCCTTAAGGGAATCCTCAGTTCTGAAATTCACTGATGTTCTTTGAGGCATCTCACGGTTATGTAAAGCAGGCTTCAAAGCTTACAGTGAACTGTCAAAAACTTGGAGAAAAAACATGAAATCTAGTGTTGCCAAATCCACTGTTCTAAAAAACCCTCCACACTCAGTGTACATTTGGCCATAGAAAAAATTGAATTTGTTCTTTTAAGATATTTGGGGTATTCAGTTGGAACTCTCTTTTTTGATACCCTGGAAACATCCTCTAGGAATCAAATGGTGCAGAACAGGCAGCCCAAATCTCTCTTTGGGACTCTACGAATCTAAATTATATGAACTGTGTATAATATACAGCTGTCCTAGGTTTACACCTGGGATATTTGAAGAGCATAGAGGGCAAAGGAGCCCTAAAGTAGTTATGACAATCTCCTGATCCAGGGCTAACCAGGAGCTATTTCAGCCCTGCTGATCCTTGGTTCTCCACCATCTACAGTGATGGAAGACTGGGCAGTGATGCCCCACTACACCTGCAGTAGTAGTCTAAAGACTCCTTGTGTGTTTAGAACAGTTTACTGGTTTATTGAGACATTGGGAGTCAGACATACCAGGGGTTAAGTTCTGAGCTATGTGCTTCAAGTATTTCTTTCACAGGCATTAATTTAAAATCCCTGCACTGACACATGTTTTTACATTCCTTCCTTAGGTAAGATTTAAATGTTAATTTGGAAATGGTGTGTACCTCCAGGCAGCTCAAAGCAATTGAAATTTTGTCTTGAAGTAAAGCATCTTATCACCTTAAGTCACGTGTGCATTGAACAGGGAGTCATTTAATGATACCTCATACTGGGTGAACTAGATATCCCTGTCTGAAGTCTACAGGGCTGGAGAATCAAGACATAAGGGGATAAATCCCACATGCTGCCAGAACTACAGCACCTTAAAGTGGGAAGCAGCATCTAAACCTAAGGAGACATATCCTTGTCCTTTTCACATAGAAGGCAGGATATTATGAAAACACAGTGGATGGAAAAGAACTGGTACCAGCTATCTGATGGAGTCACAGGTTCTCAACAGGAACATAATGCAGCAGCTGGCAGAATCAGCTATAGGACCAGCCAAGCAAAGGGAAATGGACTGAACTCAGCCAAAGATGCCACCATATGGCCAAGAAAAGCACAAGGAGAGGGGCCCACTGGGGACACTGGGAGCTAGGATGATGCTCTCCAGCCAAGCTCACAGCCTGATGGGAATCTCTGCCTTCAAAGCTCAAGTCAGAAGGCACAGCTTCCAAAGATCCCAATGCAGAAATCGTTGGACATTCAGGGAGCTCTGAACATCTTTCACTGACCAGCGAGTCCCTTTCTGCCTCTCCTCTCTCATCCCACATCAGTGCTTCCCTCTCCTTACATGTCCTAGAGCTTTTCTTTCCTCTGTATTGGCCTCCTCCATGTTACTCCTTCTTTCACTTACCTTTCTAGCTCTTTCATCTCCTCTAAGTAAGGCAACATTTTTTTTGCTTCACACTCATTGTGAGCTCTACGCTCTAGTATTGTTTCTCTTTTTCATGGCATAAGGTTCATTTCAGATGTCAGTATCTGAGGTCTCCTGTCACTATCTGGGAAGAGGTATTTCTAGGAGGAAATTAATTTTTGTGATGTTTAGCAGACACGTATCTGCCTTTGACAGAGTGAGTCTTATCTTCAATGTCTATTCCCTTTCTAAGCCCACGAAGCTGAGCAGGGCTCTCCACCATTCTCAGTTTGTGCAGTGCCTAGTGCAATAATAATTCTTCAAGGTTACTGTTTCATCAGCCTCACAATAAACATGATAAATAACACATTTCTGTTATACAGTAGAATGTAAAACATTAAATATACATCCTTTTTTTTTCTCCCAAGCATTTTTGCAAACACATTAACCAACTAATCCTTATGGTGGCTAGCTGCCTTTCTCCCTAGAGGGTTCGTTTCACAGAGTTGAAGTGATGGAAAGATTCATGGGGGAGAGAGAGAGAACAAAAGGAAGAAGCCTGACTGTATATCTTAATGACCTTACAGCTTACAAGTCTCTGCTCCTAGTAGATTTTATATTTTACACTATGATTTTTCCATGCAAAATGCATAATCTGTTCCCACTGAAAAAAACAGAATGGAAAAAAGCTACAGAGCCAGGGTCCTCCTTGTTTCTTCCCTTCCTCTGTGTTTCTGAACTCTTCAGTCTTTTCTGCACAATGGCTTCAACACTGAGTAGAGGTTCTGAAGAGCAATTCCCATTCCCAGGCCATGTACTAGGATGTTGAGCTAGGTTCTTGAGGTCCAAAAAAGAAGATGCTGTTTCCATTTTGTGTGGTACAGTTACCTAATGGGAGACTGTAGAAAAGATGGAGCCAAATTCTTCTCAAAAATGCACAGCAGAAGGTCAAGGAGCAATGGATACAAGGTGCAACATGAGGAATTCTGAATGAAATGTTTTTTTCCATGAGGATGTCGGGTGCACAGAAATGTGACAGTATCTCCTTCTTCAGAGATATTCAGAAGTCACCAGGACAAGGCCCTGAGTAACCTGCTCTCATGGGAGGTACTTCAAGCAGGATGTTTGACTAGAAACCTCTAGATGTCCCAGAGGTCCCTTCCAGCCTACCTGAATCTGTAGAAAGGTAGTTCAAGCAAGCCCTGTAGAAAGAAAGCTTCCCAGGAGACAATCAAAGAAAAGTTCCAGGAGATGCGGGAACACCTGCTTTACATGGACAGCCTTGGACAGATGAATTCACATTAACTTTAAGTGCACAGAAGCCAGACCAGATACAGGAAGCCATTTAATTGTGGTACTGTAACACAAGCTAATTTCCATTTCTTCTTTATAAAACCTGTGGCTCAGCTGGGGTCTCTGTTAACCTTTTGGCAGGAAGCAGAAACTATACCAAGATAGGGTGATTTACAGTGTGAAGTCAAGTACTTTAAAACAACCACACATTAACAATAGAAGGCTTAGTGACACATGCAGAGTTTGTAGACTTGTCAGTTTAAGGTCTTCTGCTTTTTGAAAAGGTGCTGAATTTATGACAATGCTGAAATGTATTTCTTGTCTCAGAGAAAACATAATGTCTTTGTAGCTTTTTAATTTCCTGAAAAATGTCTACAATTATTGCTAGAAATTAATTTTATTCATTCTGCCTCCTTCATTGAGCTTGCCACCTCCGGGCTCAGGAAAGGCTACCTAAGAATCACAGGAGAGCACTGCTTCTAGGATCACTGTCAGATGTTAAGCAGGCAGGTGTGACCACTCTACAGTCCTAATGATACTTGTGTTTCTTTACTGCCAAATATTAAAGTAAACACTGAGTAGCAATGAAGAATTATTCTGTGTACAGTTCTTTCTAGCACTCATTATGAGTGATTCCTATCCTGTAATATCTTTGATTGTATCTAGGCAAATTTTTAGATCAGATATTTATGCATGTCACTTGTACCTTTCTACATTCTTTTCACTAGGATTTTCAAGCTGTCTAGGTACTAGATATAAGCCAGAAGTCTTAATGTCACTTGTAGGACACTTACTATAAGATTTTCCTCAACTGAAAGAAATTTGTTGCATGTTGGAGCAGTACTGTGAAGTGTTACAGCAAACAGTGAAATATTTATAATATTCTAGATGGACTAAATTGATTAGACGAAAGTGATGAAGGCTGGACAGTCACAGACAGCAATAAAAACTAGACTGATACTCTTTGAGAACTGCGATTTTTCTTAAACTTGCAGTCTGTGTGACACCATGCTTGAATAAAATTTATTATTGATTATCAGATTAATGTTTCAATTTTTCTTATTATTTCCATGAATTAGTACTGATTTCATCCAATTTACTACTTAAATGAGAAAATTCCCAAATTTGGAAGCAAATAGTCAGTTTTATTAACTATAAAGCTACTGAGAGGTAAATTTCCTTGTATTTATTACAGATATTAACTACTAATTCCAAGTTATAGACTTGAATAAACTCCATGGGGTAGCTATCACCAATGCATCAGATATACTTCAGACTGACTTTATTTTGTAAAGAAACCTGCTACCAAAGTCCTTCCTGCAAAGTTTTTGTGAAAAGCTATGTAAAAAATGCAATTATGTAGGCCCACTCCCTTCACCATGAGGTTCATTGGATTCATTTTAGAATATGCATCCTGGTATGGGTTTCAGACTCCAGGCATAACTTTACCCGCACTTGTGATTATCTTGCTCTTCTGTGTATTTGTGTGCTTCCCATTGGATCTGTATCAGAATTTTGCTTTAATGAAGTTCTAAACAGTTTTAAAGGAATTTACTTCTTTTTTCTCTTTAAATTAATGTAATAAACAGCCAAAAATGTCTTCTGGGAGGTGAGATCTAATCTTGCTTGAATTATATAAAGCCAAGGGAAATTTTCAGTGTTTCTCACCTTCCAACTAATATTCTTTGAATACCTTCTAAGGGTTTATCTGAAGATCTTTAAAATGGGATCAGTCCTGCACAGAAAACTGAATTATAAAAAGACATCTAGCTCCATTCCTACACTTCTTTCAAGCTTTCCTAGATGCACAAGCTCTCCATGTGACAAATTAGTTCAGTAACTAGTAAAGGAACTTTCTCAATCCAGGGATTCATCCAAAACTATCACTATTTGTTCTAAAATTAATACACTTTCATGTGTCAGAATTGTATTAACATACATTTACAGATAATGGGGTTACAATTTGGATTAGTAAATATATCAATGTTGTAAATATGCTGGTGCTGTTTTGATTAGACCTGGTCATGGAACATACAGTATTCATTTTTTATGCAGCATGCTGGCATTTTCTGTGCACAGCCCAGAACATGAAGGGATTCACATTCCAGGATGCACAATATAAAGTTATAAAATATAAAAAAATAACAGTTTAAAGTTAAAAAACCCTTAAGTCTTAGTTCACCCTCTGTCAGTCAGTTATGTAAGACAATAAATAACAGGGACAATGATGACACTTTGTAAGAAATATCAGATTTTAAAATTCTGGTTTGTTTTGGGTATGGTCAGGGTGGCATTTGGCAATGTAACTCAGAGTAGCCACTTCTTTGCTGGTATACAGCCAAAGCGAATTTACAGAGTAAAATGGTTATCACAATCAATTACCAGCTTATTAACCCTTGGAATAAGAGTTCAGCCACAAATTTGAAGATCTAACATCTTTCCATGTAATTAAAGCCTAATGCATATTCTTTCAGTGCAGACTGTAATTAATATCCCAAATTAAGCAGTGTTTAGATATGTGTTACGTGCAAGTGAGCTAGCTGATAATCCGATACGTTAAGCAGCGGTTTTCCTCTGTGGTTTACAGATCCCTGAGGATTAATGGACTACTTCTAAAGAATTTGAAAAGGACAGCTGTGGGAGCATCTCATATTACACCAAACCAGTGCAATTCCAAGGCAATAACTGCAAGAAGCTGCCTGAATGGCCCCACCACAAGCACTGCTGCTTTTCTGGAGCCAGGAGCAGACAAGTAGCTGGGAGCGGTGGAGGTTTCCTGACTAGAAAGAAAATTCACTTGCTGATGGAAACCAGCAGAAAGTGGAGAAAAAGAATAATGGGAGGAGGTTAGACTTCTACAAAAGTCTGTACTTACTGGAGTATAGAAGTAATTGCTGTGAAATTGCACACATAGGTCAAGGACTCCCTACAGAAAACTCCACACTGTCAGTGGAACATAGACAAGTTTCCCAAGACAAAAAGATTGAAACCCTTTTATACTGAGTCTTCTTTTGTCTCAGAAAGTCTAGAGTATTAGAAAAATTAAGACAACGAAGAGAACTAGCATAACTAATGCATTAGTACTCAGATAGTTCTACAGTAGAGCTGCAAAAATGCAAAATATACCTTCAACTACCACAAGTCATTGTGTCTCAGCACCTCCTTGGTGGTGTTCCTGTACTTTGCAAGGTCAGGTGCTCAATTCTCAGCAGCGACATTCTCCAAAATAACCTAGCACTGCAGAAACTGAAAGCACATCAGAGATTCGGCACCCTGAAAGAGCAATAATTCTGCCAAGTAAGTCTTATCCCAGATCAGCAAACAGCACATATCATATTGTGTACCCAGCACAGAACACATGATGATATCATAGGCACAAATGTAACCTTCACATCCTTCACAAAATCTATTGTAAGCATTTAAAGAGAGAATATAGACCAAAAGGCAAATAAACCAGTTTAGGCTTTGGTTTAACTATAAGAAGCCTGCACCCAATGGCATACTGGAGAGAAAACCCAACAAATTATTATTTCAACATGAACTCTCTGAAAGACCACTTGTCCTAACACAGTGCAAACTGAAAATACTTGAAATAGGAACCTCAAACATGAGTAGATTCTCAAACAACAATGGGAGTCTCAAACATCTGTTTGAGATCCAAACTTTCACTTCTTTACTTCTAGATCTTGGGCATTTTTGCACATGCATCAGAGAGATGGGTGGAAATGCTCACCCACGTACACAGACAATTTTGGGGGAGTATAAGTCACCTTTGGATAGTGTATAGTTTCTCAGTCAATAAGAGCTTTCACTTCTGGAAAACTTCAAGCTCTTGGGCCTCTTTTTGTAAGAATACAACAGTGGTTGGAGTGAAAGCTAAAAACCCTGTTTGCCACTCAAGTGACCTCCAGGTTAGGATGAGGTTGAGGGGGTTGAGCTGCATCCTTTTTTTCCTATAAACCAAAAGGTTTAGAATCATGTTGGTCATCCTTTGCTTTGATTTCTCTGTTTCATGCCAAATTTGGGTCACTGTAATGCTGTATGACAGAAATACGCTTCATGGCTGAATAAGAGATGCGTTTGTTGCCAGCCTAGCCACAGATTTAAATCTGCACATGGAGAAATGATCAAACATGGGAAAGTCAGGGTTACAGTGCAAAGGCATTGGTCAGAAGTCCAGTGGGCCTCTCTTTTCCTCCCACACATGACAAATCTCTCACTTTGTTCTCCGAACATTGACTGATCCCTCCACTTTATGCTCTTTAACACGTTCCTACTAGGGGTACCCCCTCATCTCTGAAGTTTTCATCTGTTCTTTCATTTCAAACCTTGTTTTTATACAATATGGCAGTGTCAGACCCCATGAAAGTCCTGGAAGTGCTAATTGAAAAAAACATGGGTCTTAATTGTCATTTACAGGAAGAGTTATTTGCACCATAAGCTTCCAGACTGCCTTTCATTGCCAGTAAAACTGTTCAAAGGCCCTTTATATCGCTAGAGACTTTCCTGCAAATAATTACGAGCTCCTCTGTTTCCTTGCAGTCTCTGTATCCATTTCTAAATTACATTTCTTGCAAACTTACTTCCTGGAAAACATTGGGTTATATTCTCATTGAAAATAAGAAGTATCAAACTGTAGTCATATGTTGTGCCTAGCCCACAGAAGGTCTTCCTCTGCATCACAGAATATAGACGGTTGCGTGATAGCCTTTTTTTGGGTTAATGTAATTAGAGTGACTACAACATGGAGAGAATATATACAAAGTGTATGTAGGATTTTGTTCTTGATTTGGAGCTATCTGTGCCACAGTGATGATCCAGTACTTGTAATTACATTTTCCATTTCTTATAAGTTGTTTTAACAAATTTAAGTATGTAAGTAAGTACTTTTTTGGTACAGGTCTGAGACTAGGCTATACAAATAGTACCCAGAAACTCAAACACAGAAAGATCTATAAAATAATCAGATGTATGGGAGAGTTCTAAGCTTTTGAAAAACTGGTCAGAAATGGGATATTAAGACAAACTTATCTCTAAGTATCCTCTTCAACAACCTCTGAAGACAGATAGGTTCAAAAGAAACATAACCCAAGCAGAAAAGCACTACATTGACATATGAAAAGGCAACATCCTTCCTTCCTTCCTTCCTTTCCTTTCCTTCCTTCCTTCCTTCCTTCCTTTCCTTCCTTCCTGTGTAAAAGATTGAAAGATTTCTTCTGCTATACTTGGAAAGAAGCCTACAAAATTATCTGCAAAAAATGTTCTTGATAATAATCCATATTTAATGAAATTGCACAGTGGTTATATAACCAATGCTGCTCTCATAAAGACCTTAATTTAGACTTCATAAAGTACATAGTGCTTAAGTTGGAAAGGCTTGAACATGTTTTACTAAGTCTGAACAGATAGTGTTACTGGCAAGAGATAAATGCTTCAGACAATTTGGTGCTAATATTTCTGCAGAAAAAAAAGTAAATGTACCAAGAGAAATAGTGAACAAAATTTTTCTTGGCTGCAATTTTATTCCTTCTGGTAGTGCTAAACAGTGGAATCATTCAATATTTTAATTACTTGATTCTGTACATTTGTTTCAGACAGTAAATCAATTGATATAGATTACTAGTAGACTCGTCTCGTAAAAAGACAGGCAGTACCTGATAAGCAACCAAGATAAGCATGCTACTGCATGCAACTGATGTTCTACAGAGGTGGGCTAAGTCCTCACCAACCAAGAAGATTGCTAGAAGGAAACACCAACACAGAACTGCAAATATTTCACAATACATTACATAGAAAAATTATCTTTGGCTGTGAGCCAGTGCTCTGGAGACAATCCATGGAGTCTGCTCTGTTAGTACACTTCGGAAATGAACTTTGCTTGTTCCAGATGGCTGGCTGGCTTGCAGAGCTGGTTTCAGAGGCTTGCTCATCAGATGAATATCTGAGATAGAGACAGAATTTCTTTTTTTTGTGGGGCTAGCTGTAAATAATGTAAATAGGAGTCACATTGTGTAGCCAGTTGCGTGGCCAAATGAGATATAGCTAAGTCTAGGGAAGACCTATAATAAACACAGGAACAGATGATGGGATCAACCTAACTCAGTTTATGCTAGTTAGTAAGCCTTCCATCCAGAAGTATTTTAGCTCTTCACATGTGAATGTGCCTTGATTTAGAGGGTTGCCATAAGAGGTGAATGTGATATGAAGCTATGAGTTAATTACACATAGGCTGTAAATTATAATCAGCTGTAAATTATAACCATACCACACTTAAGTGATTCTGTTGCACATCGCTCTCACTTGGCGAAATTATAGCTGACATTCAGCATGGAGAAAACCAAGCAGGATTTGACATGGATTTGGACGTGCCTGTGGATCTTGGTGGATTTGAGGAAAATACATAGAAAAGAATCTGTCTATATTCACAAACAAAACTGTGTTGTAATTCCATTAGGTAAGTGCCACAACAGGCAGTGCTACAGCCTGGTATGTGCCAGGCTGCAGAGAGGACACTTATTGCTAGCTTTTATTGGCATGGAGGATATACAGATTATGTGTACAGAGTCTAAGTCACACATGACAATAGGTTAAAGCTAAGGAGAACAAGAACAGAGGTGCTGCTGGCAGGTAGGGAAGTGTGAGCAGACTCAATGAAGTTTCATTACGTTACAGACATGCACCCACAATCAGTAAGTCAGCCTGCAATTCAGATCTCTTGGATTATGTTTGCAGAGGCTAAGCTCTCACAAGGCTGCATTAAATATAATTCCTGTCACCATCTCCATCCTGGGGAAGCTGAAAAATTCCGTTTCAGCTGAGTGACCACCTTCAGCTCTACTAATGGCAAAGCAATGTATCTGGAGACTTTTGTAAGCCCCAGCGGATCATTTTGAAACACATAATACCAAGAGGGCACGATAAAAGGCTCAGCATTGTTTAGACAGTGAAAAAGACTGAGAAATAACTGGACTGTATTGTGTAATGCTTTTAATAGAAGAAAATACCAAGAAGCAGTGAAGAAGAGATTAGAAGCAACTTACTTATCTCCTTAATGCTAAAACATGAGAACAAACTATTTTCCTTTATGGTTTATGCTCCTGGAATGCCAAGGCACTGTCAGCATCTTCTAGAAACAGGATCCTATCAGTGCTCTGTGGAAGGCTTTTGCTATGCTTTCAGTTTTTATCTGAATACAGACATTTGTATGGAAATATATGAGTTACTAGGGTGAACAGATATCCATTTACTGTCATGGTGGTGTCATCTTTCATTTTCTTTAATAGCAGTATTTTTATTATTAAAGAAAAAATTGTTTGTGAAAAATGATTTTGCCTTATCAACAATAAGCAATAAAAGGTAAAATGTTAATTTCCACAAGACTGTTAATCTTGTAGGCTTATGTATCGTTTTGACTAACTATACAAATTTGCCATAGTCAAAAGTAATGTCTCTCCCAGAAACATATTTAAAAGGCAGCTTCCAGGCAACACCTGAAAAAGCAGTGTGCATATGAATTGCATATGCAGTTGTGCTTCTTCTGTTACATCCTCTCCACAAAGCAAAGATATTTCCAGGCTGATATTTCACTCCTGGGTTGCTTATATGTACTAGGGTACAGGGGCAGGAAGATTTTGCATGCGTTTAATAGGAAAACGTTGTTGATTCAGATTATTGCCTTGTCAGTCACAGAATAACAAGTTGCTTCAGGGATACACTGATATTTGCTGATTTTTTTAAGAATAACAAAATAATTTGCAATTGTCCTGAGCAAACTTAGGATGGAAATTATATTGAACTGGAAAAGCCAAAAAAAAAGGGCCTCAAAAGAATTGGAGAACATACCTTAAGGTGAGAGACTTAAAGAGATTGCATTATTTAGTTTAGCAAAAAGTAGTTAAACAGAAACTAGCGGAGTCTTTAATTTAGCTGCAGAAGCAAAAGCATGGTCCATGGTGTACTTCTGTCCATGGAAACACAGCCAGAGACAAGGCACATTCAGCAAAAGCATTAAAATATAAGATATGTCTTTAAGAGTCTGGCATATAGACAAAGGCTTACCCCTGGTGAGTCACTGTGGTTGCTCAATTTGTCTAATGATATTACTGTGCTTTTTGCAGGCCTGAGCCCAGTCATGAACAGCGTGAGTTAATGGCAAGCTGCTGTGATCAACAATGTAGCCAGAGAAATCCCAAACATTGTACAAGGACCCTACTAATCTCTCAAGGACAATGATACCAAATTGCATCTGGAAGAGAATGGCAGACCCCTGAGCAAGGATTCCACCTGGTGAGCCATTTTTGCTGCTCCCTTTCTTTGTTGCTATTCTCCTGCCATTTCCAGCTGTAGGCCCAGGCTAAAACTGCACCAGACCAATAGGCACCCTTGGTTTCAGCCAGAGGCCTAGGCAGGTTCTCCACTGCACAAAGACGCTGACGATAAGTTTAGGCTTGAAAAGAACGGCAGATCCCTAGCTAGGGGTTTCACATGGAGAGCCACGGTGGCATCTGCCTTTGGCTGTTGCAATTGTCGTGTCTGTTAGGGTCCCTGGCCCAGAGAGGAAGAGCACCAGTCCCTGGAACGCTCCTGTCCTCAGCCACACACCTGGAGAAATCCTCTACCTTCTACAAGGCCTCTAACACTAAAGATAATCCTAAGAAAAAGAACATTCCCAGTCTAAAGTGAGTGACCACGTGAATTTCACAGGATTAAAACTGGCAATTACTTAGTTTTATTTTATGAATATTGCATTACTTATTAAACACATATTTAGTAACCATCAAAAACCTGAATATAATTTATTCAACATACAGAATAACTCCATGATCAATAATATTTACAGAGATTGTTCGTATGTCTTTTCACGAATTACACTGGAGGACTGCTCACTATGTTCATGAATGCCAACAACAGTATTAATAAACGCTGTTTATTACTATCAAGTCCAATCACATGCTCTTTCTAATGAGAATCACCCCCAAAGAATGGATCTTACGATAGTTTACTCATGAACAGATGTAGCTGTATATTCTTTTGAGAACATTTGCTAGTGAGGTGAGGATGAGATATTTACATGAGAGCAGGAACAGACGATAGCTGAGAAAAAAGATACGTTTGGGATTAAAAGGAGCATCTAGTGCATTTCTCCCAGGCCCTGTGTCCTATGTTTAGTTTCATCTATGGCCATCGGACACTGGACTGTAAACCAGATCAAGTGGATATCGGCCAGTATATTAAATACCTGAATTGCTCCCAAATGATTAGACACTACATGTATTTCTCCTCAGCCTCATGCTGAACTCCAACTGCCGGCACACAGGCTCTAACAGCAAGGACAAAGCCCGAGGAGGGAGGTGGCCCAGGACATCTGGGGGACATCAGGTGACTGCCGCCATGGGTGAGAGGCAGCCCACACACAGGCAGACATGACAGGGGTCTCTCTGTGTTGGACACTTTCCTCATGGTCCTGAGTAATGGAATTTGTCCACCCTGCTACATTTAAGAATGCAAAAGCATGGTGGTCATTTCCCCCATGATGGCAATGGTTCAGCCCTCCATCAGCCTTGGAACACCTGGTGATGTCACAGTTTTCAGTGTTAGTGGTTGCCATGGGATGAGGGGTTTTGTCACTAACACCCAGAGCAGGCATAGCATCAGCTGCGTGGAGAGTGTATACCAACTGAAGCCAAGCAAGCAGAGAGCAAGGGCTGCAGAGAGGAAAGTGAGGTGAGCAAGGAGGACAGGGCTAGGCTGCAGAGCTTGCCAGAGGCATGAGAGATAGTGGCTGCCCTTACTTTGCCTTCTAGAGGCAGAGGCTCAAGCAATGATAGGACCAAAAGTGGGCCCTCTCCTGTCCTCAGCCATGCAAACAGACTTTTGCTTCCATCTGGAAGGACATTGATGCTAAGTTAAGGCAATAAGAGTCTGGTAGATTCCTGGGTAGGTGTCGCGCATAACGAGTGAGGTTAGCTTCTCTTATTTCTGTTGAAGGTATCCTGCATTTTGAAGCTAAAGATGCAGGCAGTGTCAGGACCAGGCAATGATGTGCTCCATTTGTCACCAAAAGAACCAGGCTTTTAATGATCTGCAAAGACACAGACACTAAGTCTTGAAGCCTCTGGTAGAGCTCCAGGAAGGGGTTGTATATGCTGAGCCAGGATGGCTACTCCCTTTGATTGTTCCCCTGCCTTTTACAGACGCAGGAACAGAGGGGCACAGGATCAAAGCATGGTCCGTGGTGTACTTCTGTCCGTGGACAAACAGTCAGAGACAAGGCACATTTAGCAAAAGCATTAAAATATAAGATATGTCTCTAAGAGTCTGGCATAGATATAGAGAAAGGGTTACCCCTGGTGATTCACTGTGGTTGCGCAATTTGTCTAATGATATTACTGTGCTTTATGCAGGCCTGAGCCTAGTCATGAACAGCGTGAGTTAATGGCAAGCTGCTGTGATCAACAATGTAGCCAGAGAAATCCCAAACATTGTACAAGGACCCTACTAATCTCTCAAGGACAATGATACCAAATTGCATCTGGAAGAGAATGGCAGACCCCTGAGCAAGGATTCCACCTGGTGAGCCATTTTTGCTGCTCCCTTTCTTTGTTGCTATTCTCCTGCCATTTCCAGCTGTAGGCCCACGCTAAAACTACACCAGACCAATAGGCACCCTTGGTTTCAGCCAGAGGCCTAGGCAGGTTCTCCACTCCACAAAGACGCTGACGATAAGTTTAGGCTTGAAAAGAACGGCAGATCCCTAGCTAGGGGTTTCACATGGAGAGCCACGGTGGCATCTGCCTTTGGCTGTTGCAATTGTCGTGTCTGTTAGGGTCCCTGGCCCAGAGAGGAAGAGCACCAGTCCCTGGAACGCTCCTGTCCTCAGCCACACACCTGGAGAAATCCTCTACCTTCTACAAGGCCTCTAACACTAAAGATAAGTCTTGAAGAATTTGGCAGGGATTGTGCGGGGAGAGGGACTTGGGCTACTTTCCTTTCTGCACAAAGTCCTCCTGCCTTTGACAGTGGCAGCAAACACACGGACAGGAGCAGTCGATGGAGCTGCAATGTCCTCATCTGCACGGGCAGAGAGATTTGCTAACTTCTGCAAGGACCCTGACCCCAAGCTAAGTCTACCAAAGAGGCTGACAGAGCCCGGGGCTGGGGTTTGCCTGGTGAGCCAGAGTGGCATCTCCCTTTGGTTCTTCACATCCTCATGCCTTTTACAGCCACCGCCCCACAGACGGCTTGGGATCAATCCATGGCATGCTCCAGGCCGTAGCCACAAGGCCAGAAAAATCCTCTACCTTCTACCAGGACATTGACACTAAGAGAAGTCTGGAGGAGTCTGACAGAGCCCTAGAGAGTGGTTGTGCACAGTGAGCCCTTGGGAGCGCTGCTTTGTTTCTTGATCTCATGCTGCTATTTCAGCTGCCGGCCCAGACAGGGAGAGGAGCAGACCCAAGCATCCTCCTGTCATTGCCAACGCAGACAGAGAAGCTTGCTGCCCTCTCACCTAAGCTAAGTCTCACCTGGTGTGGCAGAGCGCTAAGCTGTGCTTGCGCATGGGGATCCAGCATGGTTTCTCTGTGTTGTTGGTGTCATTCTCCTGCCCTTTACAGACAAAGGAGCAGAAAGAGACTGGATCAGTCCACGCTGTGCCCCTGTCCTCCAGCGTGCCGCTAGAGAAATGCGCTGCATCCTAAGCGGTCTCTAAATAAAAGATAAGTCTTGAAGCCTCTGCATGGGTTCTAAACCTGTGTTTCCAAGGGGGATCAAGGGTTGATGCACCATGTCTTTGCTAATCTTAAACTGCTTTTGCTGTCACCCTCCCAGACGGGGACAGGACCTGACCACAGAGCCCTCCTCTACTCCGCCAAAGAGACAGAGGTTTTGGCTTCTCTCTCAAGGACAAAACGCTCCCGAGTTACATCTTGAGGAGAATGGAAGAGCCCTGAGCAAGGATTCCACCTGGTGAGACATTTTTGCTGCTCCCTTGCTTTGTTGCTATTCTCCTGCCATTTCCAGCTGTAGGCCCACGCTAAAACTGCACCAGACCAATAGGCACCCTTGGTCTCAGCCAGAGGCCTAGGCAGGTTCTCCACTCCACAAAGACGCAGACGATAAGTTAAGGCTTGAAAAGAACGGCAGATCCCTAGCTAGGGGTTTCACATGGAGAGCCACGGTGGCATCTGCCTTTGGCTGTTGCAATTGTCGTGTCTGTTAGGGTCCCTGGCCCAGAGAGGAAGAGCACCAGTCCCTGGAACGCTCCTGTCCTCAGCCACACACCTGGAGAAATCCTCTACCTTCTACAAGGCCTCTAACACTAAACATAATCCTAAGAAAAAGAACATTCCCAGTCTAAAGTGAGTGACCACGTGAATTTCACAGGATTAAAACTGGCAATTGCTTAGTTTTATTTTATGAATATTGCATTACTTATTAAACACATATTTAGTAACCATCAAAAACCTGAATATAATTTATTCAACATACAGAATAACTCCATGATCAATAACATTTACAGAGATTGTTCGTATGTCTTTTCACGAATTACACTGGAGGACTGCTCACTATGTTCATGAATGCCAACAACAGTATTAATAAACGCTGTTTATTACTATCAAGTCCAATCACATGCTCTTTCTGATGAGAATCACCCCCAAAGAATGGATCTTACGATAGTTTACTCATGAACAGATATAGCTGTATATTCTTTTGAGAACTTTTGCTAGTGAGGTGAGGATGAGATATTTACATGAGAGCAGGAACAGACGATAGCTGAGAAAAAAGATACGTTTGGGATTAAAAGGAGCATCTAGTGCATTTCTCCCAGGCCCTGTGTCCTATGTTTAGTTTCATCTATGGCCATCGGACACTGGACTGTAAACCAGATCAAGTGGATATCGGCCAGTATATTAAACACCTGAATTGCTCCCAAATGATTAGACACTACATGTATTTCTCCTCAGCCTCATGCTGAACTCCAACTGCCGGCACACAGGCTCTAACAGCAAGGACAAAACCCGGGGAGGGAGGTGGCCCAGGACATCTGGGGGACATCAGGTGATTGCCGCCATGGGTGAGAGGCAGCCCACACACAGGCAGACATGACAGGGGTCTCTCTGTGTTGGACACTTTCCTCATGGTCCTGAGTAATGGAATCTGTCCACCCTGCTACATTTAAGAATGCAAAAGCATGGTGGTCATTTCCCCCATGATGGCAATGGTTCAGCCCTCCATCAGCCTTGGAACACCTGGTGATGTCACAGTTTTCAGTGTTAGTGGTTGCCATGGGATGAGGGGTTTTGTCACTAACACCCAGAGCAGGCATAGCATCAGCTGCGTGGAGAGTGTATACCAACTGAAGCCAAGCAAGCAGAGAGCAAGGGCTGCAGAGAGGAAAGTGAGGTGAGCAGGGAGGACAGGGCTAGGCTGCAGAGCTTGCCAGAGGCATGAGAGATAGTGGCTGCCCTTACTTTGCCTTCTAGAGGCAGAGGCTCAAGCAATGATAGGACCAAAAGTGGGCCCTCTCCTGTCCTCAGCCATGCAACCAGACTTTTGCTTCCATCTGGAAGGACATTGATGCTAAGTTAAGGCAATAAGAGTCTGGTAGATTCCTGGGTAGGTGTCGCACATAACGAGTGAGGTTAGCTTCTCTTATTTCTGTTGAAGGTATCCTGCATTTTGAAGCTAAAGATGCAGGCAGTGTCAGGACCAGGCAATGATGTGCTCCATTTGTCACCAAAAGAACCAGGCTTTTAATGATCTGCAAAGACACAGACACTAAGTCTTGAAGCCTCTGGTAGAGCTCCAGGAAGGGGTTGTATATGCTGAGCCAGGATGGCTACTCCCTTTGATTGTTCCCCTGCCTTTTACAGATGCAGGACCAGAGGGGGACAGGACCAAAGTGAGGGTCCTTCCCTAAGGCACACAGCCAAGTGTTTGATACCCTCTGCAAGGGCACAAACACTAAGTTAAGGTCTGAAGAGTCTGAAAAAGTACTACGTAGACAGTGCACAGGGTGTAATAGGGTGGGTTTTCCCTTTGGTGTTTAGAACTTTCATGCTTTTCAAATCTACTGTCCCAGACAGGTATAGGACCCACCCATGAAAATGTCTTGTCCCCAGACACCATCTAAGATATTTGCTGCATTCTAAATGGTCTTTAACTCTTAGATAATTCTTCAAGAGTGTAGAGGAGACTAAAAAGGAGTTCCGCTTCTTAACTAGGTTGGCTGCTGTCTTTGTTTGTTGATATTATGCTGCCTTTGGCAGCAGAAAGCCCTGAGAGGGACAGGATCAGACGAAGAAGATCTCCTGTCCTCAGCTACACAGCTGGAGAGATTTCTTACAATCTATGAGGACTCTGACACTAAGTTAAGGATTAAAGAGTCAGGAAGGCATATCTTTAGTGTTTGCAAATAAAGAGTATGGTTGGCTGCTCCCTCAGTTTGAACACATTATCATGATTTTTGCTAATACAGGCCTAGAGAGGGACAGGATCAGACCAATGGGCATTACTGTCCTCAAACATGCAGCCAGGGTTCACTGCATTCCAAAAAAATGCTATCATTCTGCTAAGGAATTAAGAGTATTGGATAATTTTTCTTACATGGGTTGAACATGGAAAGCAAAGGTGGCCACTATGGTGTTTTTTATTAATATCATACTGTAATTGCTGCTGAAGGTTCACATAAGGAAAAGCTTGGCCAATGGTGTACTACTGTCCATGGAAACACAGCCAGTGACACGGAACATCGTGCAAAAGCATTAAAAAAGAAGATATAATTTAAAAGTCTGGCAGAGACATACACAAGGGGATACCCTTGGTGAGTCACTGTGGTTGCTCAATTTTTCTAGTGATTTCATTGTGTTTTTCCAGTCCTGGGCAAGATAGAAACAGATTAAGTGAATGGCAAGATGCTGCGATCAAAAAAGGAGCCATGAAAATCCCAGAATTTATACAAGGCCACTGAGACTGTCTCAACAAAAAAGACACCAAGGTATTTCTTAAGGAGAATGGGAGACCGCTGAGTAAGGATTCCACCTGGTGAGCCATTTTTGCTGCTCCCTTTCTTTGTTGCTATTCTCCTGCCATTTCCAGCTGTAGGCCCACGCTAAAACTGCACCAGACCAATAGGCAACCTAGGTCTCAGCCAGAGGCCTAGGCAGGTTCTCCACTGCACAAAGATGCTGACGATAAGTTTAGGCCTGAAAAGAACGGCAGATCCCTAGCTAGGGGTTTCACATGGAGAGCCACGGTGGCATCTGCCTTTGGCTATTGCTATTGTCGTGTCTGTTAGGGTCCCTGGCCCAGAGAGGAAGAGCACCAGTCCCTGGCACGCTCCTGTCCTCAGCCACACACCTGGAGAAATCCTCTACTTTCTACAAGGCCTCTAACACTAAAGATAAGTCTTGAAGAATTTAGCAGGGATTGTGCAGGGAGAGGGACTTGGGCTACTTTCCTTTCTGCACAAAGTCCTCCTGCCTTTGACAGTGGCAGCAAACACACGGACAGGAGCAGTCGATGGAGCTGCAATGTCCTCATCTGCACGGGCAGAGAGATTTGCTAACTTCTGCAAGGACCCTGACACCAAGCCAAGTCTACCAAAGAGGCTGACAGAGCCCGGGGCTGGGGTTTGCCTGGTGAGCCAGAGTGGCATCTCCCTTTGGTTCTTCACATCCTCATGCCTTTTACAGCCACCGCCCCACAGACGGCTTGGGATCAATCCATGGCATGCTCCAGGCCGTAGCCACAAGGCCAGAAAAATCCTCTACCTTCTACCAGGACATTGACACTAAGAGAAGTCTGGAGGAGTCTGACAGAGCCCTAGAGAGTGGTTGTGCACAGTGAGCCCTTGGGAGCGCTGCTTTGTTTCTTGATCTCATGCTGCTATTTCAGCTGCCGGCCCAGACAGGGAGAGGAGCAGACCCAAGCATCCTCCTGTCATTGCCAACGCAGACAGAGAAGCTTGCTGCCCTCTCACCTAAGCTAAGTCTCACCTGGTGTGGCAGAGCGCTAAGCTGTGCTTGCGCATGGGGATCCAGCATGGTTTCTCTGTGTTGTTGGTGTCATTCTCCTGCCCTTTACAGACAAAGGAGCAGAAAGAGACTGGATCAGTCCACGCTGTGCCCCTGTCCTCCAGCGTGCCGCTAGAGAAATGCGATGCATCCTAAGCGGTCTCTAAATAAAAGATAAGTCTTGAAGCCTCTGCATGGGTTCTAAACCTGTGTTTCCAAGGGGGATCAAGGGTTGATGCACCATGTCTTTGCTAATCTTAAACTGCTTTTGCTGTCACCCTCCCAGACGGGGACAGGACCTGACCACAGAGCCCTCCTCTACTCCGCCAAAGAGACAGAGGTTTTGGCTTCTCTCTCAAGGACAAAACGCTCCCGAGTTACATCTTGAGGAGAATGGCAGAGCCCTGAGCAAGGATTCCACCTGGTGAGCCATTTTTGCTGCTCCCTTGCTTTGTTGCTGTTCTCCTGCCATTTCCAGCTGTAGGCCCATGCTAAAACTGCACCAGACCAATAGGCACCCTTGGTCTCAGCCAGAGGCCTAGGCAGGTTCTCCACTCCACAAAGACGCTGACGATAAGTTTAGGCCTGAAAAGAACGATAGATCCCTAGCTAGGGGTTTCACATGGAGAGCCACGGTGGCATCTGCCTTTGGCTGTTGCTATTGTCGTGTCTGTTAGGGTCCCTGGCCCAGAGAGGAAGAGCACCAGTCCCTGGAACGCTCCTGTCCTCAGCCACACACCTGGAGAAATCCTCTACCTTCTACAAGGCCTCTAACACTAAACATAATCCTAAGAAAAAGAACATTCCCAGTCTAAAGTGAGTGACCACGTGAATTTCACAGGATTAAAACTGACAATTACTTAGTTTTATTTTATGAATATTGCATTACTTATTAAACACATATTTAGTAACCATCAAAAACCTGAATATATTTTGTTCAGCATACAGAATAACTCCATGTTTACTACTATTTACAGAGATTGTTTGTATGTCTTTTCACGAATTACGCTGGAGGACTGCTCACTATGTTCATGAATGCCAACGTAGTATTAAAAAACTCTGTTTATTACTATCAAGTCCAATCACATGCTCTTTCTAATGAGAATCACCCCCAAAGAATTGATCTTAGGATAGTTTACTCATGAACAGATGTAGCTGTATATTCTTTTGAGAACTTTTGCTAGTGAGGTGAGGATGAGATATTTACATGAGAGCAGGAACAGACGATAGCTGAGAAAAAAGTTATATTTGGGATTAAAAGGAGCATCTAGTGCATTTCTCCCAGGCCCTGTGTCCTATGTTTAGTTTCATCTATGGCCATCGGACACTGGACTGTAAACCAGATCAAGTGGATATCGGCCAGTATATTAAACACCTGAATTGCTCCCAAATGATTAGACACTACATGTATTTCTCCTCAGCCTCATGCTGAACTCCAACTGCCGGCACACAGGCTCTAACAGCAAGGACAAAGCCCGAGGAGGGAGGTGGCCCAGGACATCTGGGGGACATCAGGTGATTGCCGCCATGGGTGAGAGGCAGCCCACACACAGGCAGACATGACAGGGGTCTCTCTGTGTTGGACACTTTCCTCATGGTCCTGAGTAATGGAATCTGTCCACCCTGCTACATTTAAGAATGCAAAAACATGGTGGTCATTTCCCCCATGATGGCAATGGTTCAGCCCTCCATCAGCCTTGGAACACCTGGTGATGTCACAGTTTTCAGTGTTAGTGGTTGCCATGGGATGAGGGGTTTTGTCACTAACACCCAGAGCAGGCATAGCATCAGCTGCGTGGAGAGTGTATACCAACTGAAGCCAAGCAAGCAGAGAGCAAGGGCTGCAGAGAGGAAAGTGAGGTGAGCAGGGAGGACAGGGCTAGGCTGCAGAGCTTGCCAGAGGCATGAGAGATAGTGGCTGCCCTTACTTTGCCTTCTAGAGGCAGAGGCTCAAGCAATGATAGGACCAAAAGTGGGCCCTCTCCTGTCCTCAGCCATGCAACCAGACTTTTGCTTCCATCTGGAAGGACATTGATGCTAAGTTAAGGCAATAAGAGTCTGGTAGATTCCTGGGTAGGTGTCGCACATAACGAGTGAGGTTAGCTTCTCTTATTTCTGTTGAAGGTATCCTGCATTTTGAAGCTAAAGATGCAGGCAGTGTCAGGACCAGGCAATGATGTGCTCCATTTGTCACCAAAAGAACCAGGCTTTTAATGATCTGCAAAGACACAGACACTAAGTCTTGAAGCCTCTGGTAGAGCTCCAGGAAGGGGTTGTATATGCTGAGCCAGGATGGCTACTCCCTTTGATTGTTCCCCTGCCTTTTACAGATGCAGGACCAGAGGGGGACAGGACCAAAGTGAGGGTCCTTCCCTAAGGCACACAGCCAAGTGTTTGATACCCTCTGCAAGGGCACAAACACTAAGTTAAGGTCTGAAGAGTCTGAAAAAGTACTACGTAGACAGTGCACAGGGTGTAATAGGGTGGGTTTTCCCTTTGGTGTTTAGAACTTTCATGCCTTTCAAATCTACTGTCCCAGACAGGTATAGGACCAACCCATGAAAATGTCTTGTCCCCAGACACCATCTAAGGTATTTGCTGCATTCTAAATGGTCTTTAACTCTTAGATAATTCTTCAAGAGTATAGAGGAGACTAAAAAGGAGTTCCGCTTCTTAACTAGGTTGGTTGCTGTCTTTGTTTGTTGATATTATGCTGCCTTTGGCAGCAGAAAGCCCGGAGAGGGACAGGATCAGACCAAGAAGCTCTCCTGTCCTCAGCTACACAGCTGGAGAGATTTCTTACAATCTATGAGGACTCTGACACTAAGTTAAGGATTAAAGAGTCAGGAAGGCATATCTTTAGTGTTTGCAAATAAAGAGTATGGTTGGCTGCTCCCTCAGTTTGAACACATTATCATGATTTTTGCTAATACAGGCCTAGAGAGGGACAGGATCAGACCAATGGGCATTACTGTCCTCAAACATGCAGCCAGGGTTCACTGCATTCCAAAAAAATGCTATCATTCTGCTAAGGAATTAAGAGTATTGGAGAATTTTTCTTACATGGGTTGAACATGGAAAGCAAAGGTGGCCACTATGGTGTTTTTTATTAATATCATACTGTAATTGCTGCTGAAGGTTCACATAAGGAAAAGCTTGGCCTATGGTGTACTACTGTCCATGGAAACACAGCCAGTGACACGGAACATCATGCAAAAGCATTAAAAAAGAAGATATAATTTAAAAGTCTGGCAGAGACATACACAAGGGGATACCCTTGGTGAGTCACTGTGGTTGCTCAATTTTTCTAGTGATTTCATTGTGTTTTTCCAGTCCTGGGCAAGATAGGAACAGATTAAGTGAATGGCAAGATGCTGCGATCAAAAAAGGAGCCATGAAAATCCCAGAATTTATACAAGGCCACTGAGACTCTCTCAACAAAAAAGACACCAAGGTATTTCTTAAGGAGAATGGGAGACCACTGAGTAAGGATTCCAACCGGTGAGCCATTTTTGCTGCTCCCTTTCTTTGTTGCTATTCTCCTGCCATTTCCAGCTGTAGGCCCACGCTAAAACTGCACCAGACCAATAGGCACCCTTGGTTTCAGCCAGAGGCCTAGGCAGGTTCTCCACTGCACAAAGATGCTGACGATAAGTTTAGCCCTGAAAAGAACGATAGATCCCTAGCTAGGGGTTTCACATGGAGAGCCACGGTGGCATCTGCCTTTGGCTGTTGCTATTGTCGTGTCTGTTAGGGTCCCTGGCCCAGAGAGGAAGAGCACCAGTCCCTGGAACGCTCCTGTCCTCAGCCACACACCTGGAGAAATCCTCTACCTTCTACAAGGCCTCTAACACTAAAGATAAGTCTTGAAGAATTTGGCAGGGATCGTGCAGGAAGAGGGACTTGGGCTACTTTCCTTTCTGCACAAAGTCCTCCTGCCTTTGACAGTGGCAGCAAACACACGGACAGGAGCAGTCGATGGAGCTGCAATGTCCTCATCTGCACGGGCAGAGAGATTTGCTAACTTCTGCAAGGACCCTGACACCAAGCTAAGTCTACCAAAGAGGCTGACAGAGCCCGGGGCTGGGGTTTGCCTGGTGAGCCAGAGTGGCATCTCCCTTTGGTTCTTCACATCCTCATGCCTTTTACAGCCAGCGCCCCACAGACGGCTTGGGATCAATCCATGGCATGCTCCAGGCGGTAGCCACAAGGCCAGAAAAATCCTCTACCTTCTACCAGGACATTGACACTAAGAGAAGTCTGGAGGAGTCTGACAGAGCCCTAGAGAGTGGTTGTGCACAGTGAGCCCTTGGGAGCGCTGCTTTGTTTCTTGATCTCATGCTGCTATTTCAGCTGCCGGCCCAGACAGGGAGAGGAGCAGACCCAAGCATCCTCCTGTCATTGCCAACGCAGACAGAGAAGCTTGCTGCCCTCTCACCTAAGCTAAGTCTCACCTGGTGTGGCAGAGCGCTAAGCTGTGCTTGCGCATGGGGATCCAGCATGGTTTCTCTGTGTTGTTGGTGTCATTCTCCTGCCCTTTACAGACAAAGGAGCAAAAAGAGACTGGATCAGTCCACGCTGTGCCCCTGTCCTCCAGCGTGCCGCTAGAGAAATGCGCTGCATCCTAAGCGGTCTCTAAATAAAAGATAAGTCTTGAAGCCTCTGCATGGGTTCTAAACCTGTGTTTCCAAGGGGGATCAAGGGTTGATGCACCATGTCTTTGCTAATCTTAAACTGCTTTTGCTGTCACCCTCCCAGACGGGGACAGGACCTGACCACAGAGCCCTCCTCTACTCCGCCAAAGAGACAGAGGTTTTGGCTTCTCTCTCAAGGACAAAACGCTCCCGAGTTACATCTTGAGGAGAATGGAAGAGCCCTGAGCAAGGATTCCACCTGGTGATCCATTTTTGCTGCTCCCTTTCTTTGTTGCTATTCTCCTGCCATTTCCAGCTGTAGGCCCATGCTAAAACTGCACCAGACCAATAGGCACACTTCGTCTCAGCCAGAGGCCTAGGCAGGTTCTCCACTCCACAAAGACGCTGACGATAAGTTTAGCCCTGAAAAGAACGGCAGATCCCTAGCTAGGGGTTTCACATCGAGAGCCACAGTGGCATCTGCCTTTGGCTGTTGCTATTGTTGTGTCTGTTAGGGTCCCTGGCCCAGAGAGGAAGAGCACCATTCTCTGGCACGCTCCTGTCCTCAGCCACACATCTGGAGAAATCCTCTACCTTCTACAATGCCTCTAACACTAAAGATAAGTCTTGAAGAATTTGGCAGGGATTGTGCGGGGAGAGGGACTTGGGCTGCGTTCCTTTCTGCAGAAAGTCCTCCTGCCTTTGACAGTGGCAGCAAACACCCGGACAGGAGCAGTCGATGGAGCTGCAATGTCCTCATCTGCACGGGCAGAGAGATTTGCTAACTTCTGCGAGGACCCTGACACCAAGCTAAGTCTACCAAAGAGGCTGAGAGAGCCCGGGGCTGGGGTTTGCCTGGTGAGCCAGAGTGGCATCTCCCTTTGGTTCTTCACATCCTCATGCCTTTTACAGCCACCGCCCCACAGACGGCTTGGGATCAATCCATGGCATGCTCCAGGCCGTAGCCACAAGGCCAGAAAAATCCTCTACCTTCTACCAGGACATTGACACTAAGAGAAGTCCGGAGGAGTCTGACAGAGCCCTAGAGAGTGGTTGTGCACAGTGAGCCCTTGGGAGCGCTGCTTTGTTTCTTGATCTCATGCTGCTATTTCAGCTGCCGGCCCAGACAGGGAGAGGAGCAGACCCAAGCATCCTCCTGTCATTGCCAACGCAGACAGAGAAGCTTGCTGCCCTCTCACCTAAGCTAAGTCTCACCTGGTGTGGCAGAGCGCTAAGCTGTGCTTGCGCATGGGGATCCAGCATGGTTTCTCTGTGTTGTTGGTGTCATTCTCCTGCCCTTTACAGACAAAGGAGCAGAAAGAGACTGGATCAGTCCACGCTGTGCCCCTGTCCTCCAGCAGGCCGCTAGAGAAATGCGCTGCATCCTAAGCGGTCTCTAAATAAAAGATAAGTCTTGAAGCCTCTGCATGGGTTCTAAACCTGTGTTTCCAAGGGGGATCAAGGGTTGATGCACCATGTCTTTGCTAATCTTAAACTGCTTTTGCTGTCACCCTCCCAGACGGGGACAGGACCTGACCACAGAGCCCTCCTCTACTCCACCAAAGAGACAGAGGTTTTGGCTTCTCTCTCAAGGACAAAACGCTCCCGAGTTACATCTTGAGGAGAATGGCAGAGCCCTGAGCAAGGATTCCACCTGGTGAGCCATTTTTGCTGCTCCCTTGCTTTGTTGCTATTCTCCTGCCATTTCCAGCTGTAGGCCCACGCTAAAACTGCACCAGACCAATAGGCACCCTTGGTCTCAGCCAGAGGCCTAGGCAGGTTCTCCACTGCACAAAGATGCTGACGATAAGTTTAGGCCTGAAAAGAACGATAGATCCCTAGCTAGGGGTTTCACATGGAGAGCCACGGTGGCATCTGCCTTTGGCTGTTGCTATTGTCGTGTCTGTTAGGGTTCCTGGCCCAGAGAGGAAGAGCACCAGTCCCTGGAACGCTCCTGTCCTCAGCCACACACCTGGAGAAATCCTCTACCTTCTACAAGGCCTCTAACACTAAAGATAAGTCTTGAAGAATTTGGCAGGGATTGTGCAGGGAGAGGGACTTGGGCTGCTTTCCTTTCTGCACAAAGTCCTCCTGCCTTTGACAGTGGCAGCAAACACACGGACAGGAGCAGTCGATGGAGCTGCAATGTCCTCATCTGCACGGGCAGAGAGATTTGCTAACTTCTGCGAGGACCCTGACACCAAGCTAAGTCTACCAAAGAGGCTGACAGAGCCCGGGGCTGGGGTTTGCCTGGTGAGCCAGAGTGGCATCTCCCTTTGGTTCTTCACATCCTCATGCCTTTTACAGCCACCGCCCCACAGACGGCTTGGGATCAATCCATGGCATGCTCCAGGCCGTAGCCACAAGTCCAGAAAAATCCTCTACCTTCTACCAGGACATTGACACTAAGAGAAGTCTGGAGGAGTCTGACAGAGCCCTAGAGAGTGGTTGTGCACAGTGAGCCCTTGGGAGCGCTGCTTTGTTTCTTGATCTCATGCTGCTATTTCAGCTGCCGGCCCAGACAGGGAGAGGAGCAGACCCAAGCATCCTCCTGTCATTGCCAACGCAGACAGAGAAGCTTGCTGCCCTCTCACCTAAGCTAAGTCTCACCTGGTGTGGCAGAGCGCTAAGCTGTGCTTGCGCATGGGGATCCAGCATGGTTTCTCTGTGTTGTTGGTGTCATTCTCCTGCCCTTTACAGACAAAGGAGCAGAAAGAGACTGGATCAGTCCACGCTGTGCCCCTGTCCTCCAGCGTGCCGCTGGACAAATGACCTGCATCCTAAGCGGTCTCTAAATAAAAGATAAGTCTTGAAGCCTCTGCATGGGTTCTAAACCTGTGTTTCCAAGGGGGATCAAGGGTTGATGCACCATGTCTTTGCTAATCTTAAACTGCTTTTGCTGTCACCCTCCCAGACGGGGACAGGACCTGACCACAGAGCCCTCCTCTACTCCGCCAAAGAGACAGAGGTTTTGGCTTCTCTCTCAAGGACAAAACGCTCCCGAGTTACATCTTGAGGAGAATGGCAGAGCCCTGAGCAAGGATTCCACCTGGTGAGCCATTTTTGCTGCTCCCTTGCTTTGTTGCTATTCTCCTGCCATTTCCAGCTGTAGGCCCATGCTAAAACTGCACCAGACCAATAGGCACACTTCGTCTCAGCCAGAGGCCTAGGCAGGTTCTCCACTCCACAAAGACGCTGACGATAAGTTTAGGCCTGAAAAGAACGATAGATCCCTAGCTAGGGGTTTCACATCAAGAGCCACGGTGGCATCTGCCTTTGGCTGTTGCTATTGTCGTGTCTGTTAGGGTCCCTGGCCCAGAGAGGAAGAGCACCAGTCCCTGGAACGCTCCTGTCCTCAGCCACACACCTGGAGAAATCCTCTACCTTCTACAAGGCCTCTAACACTAAAGATAAGTCTTGAAGAATTTGGCAGGGATTGTGCAGGGAGAGGGACTTGGGCTGCTTTCCTTTCTGCACAAAGTCCTCCTGCCTTTGACAGTGGCAGCAAACACACGGACAGGAGCAGTCGATGGAGCTGCAATGTCCTCATCTGCACGGGCAGAGAGATTTGCTAACTTCTGCGAGGACCCTGACACCAAGCTAAGTCTACCAAAGAGGCTGACAGAGCCCGGGGCTGGGGTTTGCCTGGTGAGCCAGAGTGGCATCTCCCTTTGGTTCTTCACATCCTCATGCCTTTTACAGCCACCGCCCCACAGACGGCTTGGGATCAATCCATGGCATGCTCCAGGCCGTAGCCACAAGGCCAGAAAAATCCTCTACCTTCTACCAGGACATTGACACTAAGAGAAGTCCGGAGGAGTCTGACAGAGCCCTAGAGAGTGGTTGTGCACAGTGAGCCCTTGGGAGCGCTGCTTTGTTTCTTGATCTCATGCTGCTATTTCAGCTGCCGGCCCAGACAGGGAGAGGAGCAGACCCAAGCATCCTCCTGTCATTGCCAACGCAGACAGAGAAGCTTGCTGCCCTCTCACCTAAGCTAAGTCTCACCTGGTGTGGCAGAGCGCTAAGCTGTGCTTGCGCATGGGGATCCAGCATGGTTTCTCTGTGTTGTTGGTGTCATTCTCCTGCCCTTTACAGACAAAGGAGCAGAAAGAGACTGGATCAGTCCACGCTGTGCCCCTGTCCTCCAGCGTGCCGCTGGACAAATGACCTGCATCCTAAGCGGTCTCTAAATAAAAGATAAGTCTTGAAGCCTCTGCATGGGTTCTAAACCTGTGTTTCCAAGGGGGATCAAGGGTTGATGCACCATGTCTTTGCTAATCTTAAACTGCTTTTGCTGTCACCCTCCCAGACGGGGACAGGACCTGACCACAGAGCCCTCCTCTACTCCGCCAAAGAGACAGAGGTTTTGGCTTCTCTCTCAAGGACAAAACGCTCCCGAGTTACATCTTGAGGAGAATGGCAGAGCCCTGAGCAAGGATTCCACCTGGTGAGCCATTTTTGCTGCTCCCTTGCTTTGTTGCTATTCTCCTGCCATTTCCAGCTGTAGGCCCATGCTAAAACTGCACCAGACCAATAGGCACACTTCGTCTCAGCCAGAGGCCTAGGCAGGTTCTCCACTCCACAAAGACGCTGACGATAAGTTTAGGCCTGAAAAGAACGATAGATCCCTAGCTAGGGGTTTCACATCAAGAGCCACGGTGGCATCTGCCTTTGGCTGTTGCTATTGTCGTGTCTGTTAGGGTCCCTGGCCCAGAGAGGAAGAGCACCAGTCCCTGGAACGCTCCTGCCCTCAGCCACACACCTGGAGAAATCCTCTACCTTCTACAAGGCCTCTAACACTAAAGATAAGTCTTGAAGAATTTGGCAGGGATTGTGCAGGGAGAGGGACTTGGGCTACTTTCCTTTCTGCACAAAGTCCTCCTGCCTTTGACAGTGGCAGCAAACACACGGACAGGAGCAGTCGATGGAGCTGCAATGTCCTCATCTGCACGGGCAGAGAGATTTGCTAACTTCTGCGAGGACCCTGACACCAAGCTAAGTCTACCAAAGAGGCTGACAGAGCCCGGGGCTGGGGTTTGCCTGGTGAGCCAGAGTGGCATCTCCCTTTGGTTCTTCACATCCTCATGCCTTTTACAGCCACCGCCCCACAGACGGCTTGGGATCAATCCATGGCATGCTCCAGGCCGTAGCCACAAGGCCAGAAAAATCCTCTACCTTCTACCAGGACATTGACACTAAGAGAAGTCTGGAGGAGTCTGACAGAGCCCTAGAGAGTGGTTGTGCACAGTGAGCCCTTGGGAGCGCTGCTTTGTTTCTTGATCTCATGCTGCTATTTCAGCTGCCGGCCCAGACAGGGAGAGGAGCAGACCCAAGCATCCTCCTGTCATTGCCAACGCAGACAGAGAAGCTTGCTGCCCTCTCACCTAAGCTAAGTCTCACCTGGTGTGGCAGAGCGCTAAGCTGTGCTTGCGCATGGGGATCCAGCATGGTTTCTCTGTGTTGTTGGTGTCATTCTCCTGCCCTTTACAGACAAAGGAGCAGAAAGAGACTGGATCAGTCCACGCTGTGCCCCTGTCCTCCAGCGTGCCGCTGGACAAATGACCTGCATCCTAAGCGGTCTCTAAATAAAAGATAAGTCTTGAAGCCTCTGCATGGGTTCTAAACCTGTGTTTCCAAGGGGGATCAAGGGTTGATGCACCATGTCTTTGCTAATCTTAAACTGCTTTTGCTGTCACCCTCCCAGACGGGGACAGGACCTGACCACAGAGCCCTCCTCTACTCCGCCAAAGAGACAGAGGTTTTGGCTTTTCTCTCAAGGACAAAACGCTCCCGAGTTACATCTTGAGGAGAATGGAAGAGCCCTGAGCAAGGATTCCACCTGGTGAGCCATTTTTGCTGCTCCCTTGCTTTGTTGCTATTCTCCTGCCATTTCCAGCTGTAGGCCCATGCTAAAACTGCACCAGACCAATAGGCACACTTCGTCTCAGCCAGAGGCCTAGGCAGGTTCTCCACTCCACAAAGACGCTGACGATAAGTTTAGGCCTGAAAAGAACGGCAGATCCCTAGCTAGGGGTTTCACATGGAGAGCCACGGTGGCATCTGCCTTTGGCTGTTGCTATTGTCGTGTCTGTTAGGGTCCCCGGCCCAGAGAGGAAGAGCACCAGTCCCTGGAACGCTCCTGTCCTCAGCCACACACCTGGAGAAATCCTCTACCTTCTACAAGGCCTCTAACACTAAAGATAAGTCTTGAAGAATTTGGCAGGGATTGTGCAGGGAGAGGGACTTGGGCTGCTTTCCTTTCTGCACAAAGTCCTCCTGCCTTTGACAGTGGCAGCAAACACACGGACAGGAGCAGTCGATGGAGCTGCAATGTCCTCATCTGCACGGGCAGAGAGATTTGCTAACTTCTGCGAGGACCCTGACACCAAGCTAAGTCTACCAAAGAGGCTGACAGAGCCCGGGGCTGGGGTTTGCCTGGTGAGCCAGAGTGGCATCTCCCTTTGGTTCTTCACATCCTCATGCCTTTTACAGCCACCGCCCCACAGACGGCTTGGGATCAATCCATGGCATGCTCCAGGCCGTAGCCACAAGGCCAGAAAAATCCTCTACCTTCTACCAGGACATTGACACTAAGAGAAGTCTGGAGGAGTCTGACAGAGCCCTAGAGAGTGGTTGTGCACAGTGAGCCCTTGGGAGCGCTGCTTTGTTTCTTGATCTCATGCTGCTATTTCAGCTGCCGGCCCAGACAGGGAGAGGAGCAGACCCAAGCATCCTCCTGTCATTGCCAACGCAGACAGAGAAGCTTGCTGCCCTCTCACCTAAGCTAAGTCTCACCTGGTGTGGCAGAGCGCTAAGCTGTGCTTGCGCATGGGGATCCAGCATGGTTTCTCTGTGTTGTTGGTGTCATTCTCCTGCCCTTTACAGACAAAGGAGCAGAAAGAGACTGGATCAGTCCACGCTGTGCCCCTGTCCTCCAGCGTGCCGCTAGAGAAATGCGCTGCATCCTAAGCGGTCTCTAAATAAAAGATAAGTCTTGAAGCCTCTGCATGGGTTCTAAACCTGTGTTTCCAAGGGGGATCAAGGGTTGATGCACCATGTCTTTGCTAATCTTAAACTGCTTTTGCTGTCACCCTCCCAGACGGGGACAGGACCTGACCACAGAGCCCTCCTCTACTCCGCCAAAGAGACAGAGGTTTTGGCTTTTCTCTCAAGGACAAAACGCTCCCGAGTTACATCTTGAGGAGAATGGAAGAGCCCTGAGCAAGGATTCCACCTGGTGAGCCATTTTTGCTGCTCCCTTGCTTTGTTGCTATTCTCCTGCCATTTCCAGCTGTAGGCCCACGCTAAAACTGCACCAGACCAATAGGCACCCTTGGTCTCAGCCAGAGGCCTAGGCAGGTTCTCCACTGCACAAAGATGCTGACGATAAGTTTAGGCCTGAAAAGAACGATAGATCCCTAGCTAGGGGTTTCACATGGAGAGCCACGGTGGCATCTGCCTTTGGCTGTTGCAATTGTCATGTCTGTTAGGGTCCCTGGCCCAGAGAGGAAGAGCACCAGTCCCTGGAACGCTCCTGTCCACAGCCACACACCTGGAGAAATCCTCTACCTTCTACAAGGCCTCTAACACTAAAGATAAATCTTGAAGAATTTGGCAGGGATTGTGCGGGGAGAGGGACTTGGGCTACTTCACTTTCTGCACAAAGTCCTCCTGCCTTTGACAGTGGCAGCAAACACACGGACAGGAGCAGTCGATGGAGCTGCAATGTCCTCATCTGCACGGGCAGAGAGATTTGCTAACTTCTGCAAGGACCCTGACACCAAGCTAAGTCTATCAAAGAGGCTGACAGGGCCTAGGGCTGGGGTTTACCTGGTGAGCCAGAGTGGCATCTCCCTTTGGTTCTTCACATCCTCATGCCTTTTACAGCCACCGCCCCACAGACGGCTTGGGATCAATCCATGGCATGCTCCAGGCCGTAGCCACAAGGCCAGAAAAATCCTCTACCTTCTACCAGGACATTGACACTAAGAGAAGTCTGGAGGAGTCTGACAGAGCCCTAGAGAGTGGTTGTGCACAGTGAGCCCTTGGGAGCGCTGCTTTGTTTCTTGATCTCATGCTGCTATTTCAGCTGCCGGCCCAGACAGGGAGAGGAGCAGACCCAAGCATCCTCCTGTCATTGCCAACGCAGACAGAGAAGCTTGCTGCCCTCTCACCTAAGCTAAGTCTCACCTGGTGTGGCAGAGCGCTAAGCTGTGCTTGCGCATGGGGATCCAGCATGGTTTCTCTGTGTTGTTGGTGTCATTCTCCTGCCCTTTACAGACAAAGGAGCAGAAAGAGACTGGATCAGTCCACGCTGTGCCCCTGTCCTCCAGCGTGCCGCTAGAGAAATGCGCTGCATCCTAAGCGGTCTCTAAATAAAAGATAAGTCTTGAAGCCTCTGCATGGGTTCTAAACCTGTGTTTCCAAGGGGGATCAAGGGTTGATGCACCATGTCTTTGCTAATCTTAAACTGCTTTTGCTGTCACCCTCCCAGACGGGGACAGGACCTGACCACAGAGCCCTCCTCTACTCCACCAAAGAGACAGAGGTTTTGGCTTCTCTCTCAAGGACAAAACGCTCCCGAGTTACATCTTGAGGAGAATGGCAGAGCCCTGAGCAAGGATTCCACCTGGTGATCCATTTTTGCTGCTCCCTTGCTTTGTTGCTATTCTCCTGCCATTTCCAGCTGTAGGCCCATGCTAAAACTGCACCAGACCAATAGGCACACTTCGTCTCAGCCAGAGGCCTAGGCAGGTTCTCCACTCCACAAAGACGCTGACGATAAGTTTAGGCCTGAAAAGAACGATAGATCCCTAGCTAGGGGTTTCACATGGAGAGCCACGGTGGCATCTGCCTTTGGCTGTTGCTATTGTCGTGTCTGTTAGGGTTCCTGGCCCAGAGAGGAAGAGCACCAGTCCCTGGAACGCTCCTGTCCTCAGCCACACACCTGGAGAAATCCTCTACCTTCTACAAGGCCTCTAACACTAAAGATAAGTCTTGAAGAATTTGGCAGGGATTGTGCAGGGAGAGGGACTTGGGCTGCTTTCCTTTCTGCACAAAGTCCTCCTGCCTTTGACAGTGGCAGCAAACACACGGACAGGAGCAGTCGATGGAGCTGCAATGTCCTCATCTGCACGGGCAGAGAGATTTGCTAACTTCTGCGAGGACCCTGACACCAAGCTAAGTCTACCAAAGAGGCTGACAGAGCCCGGGGCTGGGGTTTGCCTGGTGAGCCAGAGTGGCATCTCCCTTTGGTTCTTCACATCCTCATGCCTTTTACAGCCACCGCCCCACAGACGGCTTGGGATCAATCCATGGCATGCTCCAGGCCGTAGCCACAAGGCCAGAAAAATCCTCTACCTTCTACCAGGACATTGACACTAAGAGAAGTCTGGAGGAGTCTGACAGAGCCCTAGAGAGTGGTTGTGCACAGTGAGCCCTTGGGAGCGCTGCTTTGTTTCTTGATCTCATGCTGCTATTTCAGCTGCCGGCCCAGACAGGGAGAGGAGCAGACCCAAGCATCCTCCTGTCATTGCCAACGCAGACAGAGAAGCTTGCTGCCCTCTCACCTAAGCTAAGTCTCACCTGGTGTGGCAGAGCGCTAAGCTGTGCTTGCGCATGGGGATCCAGCATGGTTTCTCTGTGTTGTTGGTGTCATTCTCCTGCCCTTTACAGACAAAGGAGCAGAAAGAGACTGGATCAGTCCACGCTGTGCCCCTGTCCTCCAGCGTGCCGCTGGACAAATGACCTGCATCCTAAGCGGTCTCTAAATAAAAGATAAGTCTTGAAGCCTCTGCATGGGTTCTAAACCTGTGTTTCCAAGGGGGATCAAGGGTTGATGCACCATGTCTTTGCTAATCTTAAACTGCTTTTGCTGTCACCCTCCCAGACGGGGACAGGACCTGACCACAGAGCCCTCCTCTACTCCGCCAAAGAGACAGAGGTTTTGGCTTCTCTCTCAAGGACAAAACGCTCCCGAGTTACATCTTGAGGAGAATGGCAGAGCCCTGAGCAAGGATTCCACCTGGTGAGCCATTTTTGCTGCTCCCTTGCTTTGTTGCTATTCTCCTGCCATTTCCAGCTGTAGGCCCATGCTAAAACTGCACCAGACCAATAGGCACACTTCGTCTCAGCCAGAGGCCTAGGCAGGTTCTCCACTGCACAAAGACGCTGACGATAAGTTTAGGCCTGAAAAGAACGATAGATCCCTAGCTAGGGGTTTCACATCAAGAGCCACGGTGGCATCTGCCTTTGGCTGTTGCTATTGTCGTGTCTGTTAGGGTCCCTGGCCCAGAGAGGAAGAGCACCAGTCCCTGGCACGCTCCTGTCCTCAGCCACACACCTGGAGAAATCCTCTACCTTCTACAAGGCCTCTAACACTAAAGATAAGTCTTGAAGAATTTGGCAGGGATTGTGCAGGGAGAGGGACTTGGGCTGCTTTCCTTTCTGCACAAAGTCCTCCTGCCTTTGACAGTGGCAGCAAACACACGGACAGGAGCAGTCGATGGAGCTGCAATGTCCTCATCTGCACGGGCAGAGAGATTTGCTAACTTCTGCGAGGACCCTGACACCAAGCTAAGTCTACCAAAGAGGCTGACAGAGCCCGGGGCTGGGGTTTGCCTGGTGAGCCAGAGTGGCATCTCCCTTTGGTTCTTCACATCCTCAAGCCTTTTACAGCCACCGCCCCACAGACGGCTTGGGATCAATCCATGGCATGCTCCAGGCCGTAGCCACAAGGCCAGAAAAATCCTCTACCTTCTACCAGGACATTGACACTAAGAGAAGTCTGGAGGAGTCTGACAGAGCCCTAGAGAGTGGTTGTGCACAGTGAGCCCTTGGGAGCGCTGCTTTGTTTCTTGATCTCATGCTGCTATTTCAGCTGCCGGCCCAGACAGGGAGAGGAGCAGACCCAAGCATCCTCCTGTCATTGCCAACGCAGACAGAGAAGCTTGCTGCCCTCTCACCTAAGCTAAGTCTCACCTGGTGTGGCAGAGCGCTAAGCTGTGCTTGCGCATGGGGATCCAGCATGGTTTCTCTGTGTTGTTGGTGTCATTCTCCTGCCCTTTACAGACAAAGGAGCAGAAAGAGACTGGATCAGTCCACGCTGTGCCCCTGTCCTCCAGCGTGCCGCTAGAGAAATGCGCTGCATCCTAAGCGGTCTCTAAATAAAAGATAAGTCTTGAAGCCTCTGCATGGGTTCTAAACCTGTGTTTCCAAGGGGGATCAAGGGTTGATGCACCATGTCTTTGCTAATCTTAAACTGCTTTTGCTGTCACCCTCCCAGACGGGGACAGGACCTGACCACAGAGCCCTCCTCTACTCCGCCAAAGAGACAGAGGTTTTGGCTTCTCTCTCAAGGACAAAACGCTCCCGAGTTACATCTTGAGGAGAATGGAAGAGCCCTGAGCAAGGATTCCACCTGGTGAGCCATTTTTGCTGCTCCCTTTCTTTGTTGCTATTCTCCTGCCATTTCCAGCTGTAGGCCCACGCTAAAACTGCACCAGACCAATAGGCACCCTTGGTTTCAGCCAGAGGCCTAGGCAGGTTCTCCACTGCACAAAGACGCTGACGATAAGTTTAGGCCTGAAAAGAACGGCAGATCCCTAGCTAGGGGTTTCACATCGAGAGCCACAGTGGCATCTGCCTTTGGCTGTTGCTATTGTCGTGTCTGTTAGGGTCCCTGGCCCAGAGAGGAAGAGCACCATTCTCTGGCACGCTCCTGTCCTCAGCCACACATCTGGAGAAATCCTCTACCTTCTACAAGGCCTCTAATACTAAAGATAAGTCGTGAAGAATTTGGCAGGGATTGTGCGGGGACAGGGAGTTGGGCTGCGTTCCTTTCTGCACAAAGTCCTCCTGCCTTTGACAGTGGCAGCAAACACACGGACAGGAGCAGTCGATGGAGCTGCAATGTCCTCATCTGCACGGGCAGAGAGATTTGCTAACTTCTGCGAGGACCCTGACACCAAGCTAAGTCTACCAAAGAGGCTGACAGAGCCCGGGGCTGGGGTTTGCCTGGTGAGCCAGAGTGGCATCTCCCTTTGGTTCTTCGCATCCTCATGCCTTTTACAGCCACCGCCCCACAGACGGCTTGGGATCAATCCATGGCATGCTCCAGGCCGTAGCCACAAGGCCAGAAAAATCCTCTACCTTCTACCAGGACATTGACACTAAGAGAAGTCTGGAGGAGTCTGACAGAGCCCTAGAGAGTGGTTGTGCACAGTGAGCCCTTGGGAGCGCTGCTTTGTTTCTTGATCTCATGCTGCTATTTCAGCTGCCGGCCCAGACAGGGAGAGGAGCAGACCCAAGCATCCTCCTGTCATTGCCAACGCAGACAGAGAAGCTTGCTGCCCTCTCACCTAAGCTAAGTCTCACCTGGTGTGGCAGAGCGCTAAGCTGTGCTTGCGCATGGGGATCCAGCATGGTTTCTCTGTGTTGTTGGTGTCATTCTCCTGCCCTTTACAGACAAAGGAGCAGAAAGAGACTGGATCAGTCCACGCTGTGCCCCTGTCCTCCAGCGTGCCGCTAGAGAAATGCGCTGCATCCTAAGCGGTCTCTAAATAAAAGATAAGTCTTGAAGCCTCTGCATGGGTTCTAAACCTGTGTTTCCAAGGGGGATCAAGGGTTGATGCACCATGTCTTTGCTAATCTTAAACTGCTTTTGCTGTCACCCTCCCAGACGGGGACAGGACCTGACCACAGAGCCCTCCTCTACTCCGCCAAAGAGACAGAGGTTTTGGCTTCTCTCTCAAGGACAAAACGCTCCCGAGTTACATCTTGAGGAGAATGGAAGAGCCCTGAGCAAGGATTCCACCTGGTGAGCCATTATTGCTGCTCCCTTTCTTTGTTGCTATTCTCCTGCCATTTCCAGCTGTAGACCCACGCTAAAACTGCACCAGACCAATAGGCACCCTTGGTTTCAGCCAGAGGCCTAGGCAGGTTCTCCACTGCACAAAGACGCTGACGATAAGTTTAGCCCTGAAAAGAACGGCAGATCCCTAGCTAGGGGTTTCACATCGAGAGCCACAGTGGCATCTGCCTTTGGCTGTTGCTATTGTTGTGTCTGTTAGGGTCCCTGGCCCAGAGAGGAAGAGCACCATTCTCTGGCACGCTCCTGTCCTCAGCCACACACCTGGAGAAATCCTCTACCTTCTACAAGGCCTCTAATACTAAAGATAAGTCTGGAAGAATTTGGCAGGGATTGTGCGGGGAGAGGGACTTGGGCTGCGTTCCTTTCTGCAGAAAGTCCTCCTGCCTTTGACAGTGGCAGCAAACACCCGGACAGGAGCAGTCGATGGAGCTGCAATGTCCTCATCTGCACGGGCAGAGAGATTTGCTAACTTCTGCGAGGACCCTGACACCAAGCTAAGTCTACCAAAGAGGCTGAGAGAGCCCGGGGCTGGGGTTTGCCTGGTGAGCCAGAGTGGCATCTCCCTTTGGTTCTTCACATCCTCATGCCTTTTACAGCCACCGCCCCACAGACGGCTTGGGGTCAATCCATGGCATGCTCCAGGCCGTAGCCACAAGGCCAGAAAAATCCTCTACCTTCTACCAGGACATTGACACTAAGAGAAGTCCGGAGGAGTCTGACAGAGCCCTAGAGAGTGGTTGTGCACAGTGAGCCCTTGGGAGCGCTGCTTTGTTTCTTGATCTCATGCTGCTATTTCAGCTGCCGGCCCAGACAGGGAGAGGAGCAGACCCAAGCATCCTCCTGTCATTGCCAACGCAGACAGAGAAGCTTGCTGCCCTCTCACCTAAGCTAAGTCTCACCTGGTGTGGCAGAGCGCTAAGCTGTGCTTGCGCATGGGGATCCAGCATGGTTTCTCTGTGTTGTTGGTGTCATTCTCCTGCCCTTTACAGACAAAGGAGCAGAAAGAGACTGGATCAGTCCACGCTGTGCCCCTGTCCTCCAGCGTGCCGCTAGAGAAATGCGCTGCATCCTAAGCGGTCTCTAAATAAAAGATAAGTCTTGAAGCCTCTGCATGGGTTCTAAACCTGTGTTTCCAAGGGGGATCAAGGGTTGATGCACCATGTCTTTGCTAATCTTAAACTGCTTTTGCTGTCACCCTCCCAGACGGGGACAGGACCTGACCACAGAGCCCTCCTCTACTCCGCCAAAGAGACAGAGGTTTTGGCTTTTCTCTCAAGGACAAAACGCTCCCGAGTTACATCTTGAGGAGAATGGAAGAGCCCTGAGCAAGGATTCCACCTGGTGAGCCATTTTTGCTGCTCCCTTGCTTTGTTGCTATTCTCCTGCCATTTCCAGCTGTAGGCCCACGCTAAAACTGCACCAGACCAATAGGCACCCTTGGTCTCAGCCAGAGGCCTAGGCAGGTTCTCCACTGCACAAAGATGCTGACGATAAGTTTAGGCCTGAAAAGAACGATAGATCCCTAGCTAGGGGTTTCACATGGAGAGCCACGGTGGCATCTGCCTTTGGCTGTTGCAATTGTCATGTCTGTTAGGGTCCCTGGCCCAGAGAGGAAGAGCACCAGTCCCTGGAACGCTCCTGTCCTCAGCCACACACCTGGAGAAATCCTCTACCTTCTACAAGGCCTCTAACACTAAAGATAAGTCTTGAAGAATTTGGCAGGGATTGTGCAGGGAGAGGGACTTGGGCTGCTTTCCTTTCTGCACAAAGTCCTCCTGCCTTTGACAGTGGCAGCAAACACACGGACAGGAGCAGTCGATGGAGCTGCAATGTCCTCATCTGCACGGGCAGAGAGATTTGCTAACTTCTGCGAGGACCCTGACACCAAGCTAAGTCTACCAAAGAGGCTGACAGAGCCCGGGGCTGGGGTTTGCCTGGTGAGCCAGAGTGGCATCTCCCTTTGGTTCTTCACATCCTCATGCCTTTTACAGCCACCACCCCACAGACGGCTTGGGATCAATCCATGGCATGCTCCAGGCCGTAGCCACAAGGCCAGAAAAATCCTCTACCTTCTACCAGGACATTGACACTAAGAGAAGTCTGGAGGAGTCTGACAGAGCCCTAGAGAGTGGTTGTGCACAGTGAGCCCTTGGGAGCGCTGCTTTGTTTCTTGATCTCATGCTGCTATTTCAGCTGCCGGCCCAGACAGGGAGAGGAGCAGACCCAAGCATCCTCCTGTCATTGCCAACGCAGACAGAGAAGCTTGCTGCCCTCTCACCTAAGCTAAGTCTCACCTGGTGTGGCAGAGCGCTAAGCTGTGCTTGCGCATGGGGATCCAGCATGGTTTCTCTGTGTTGTTGGTGTCATTCTCCTGCCCTTTACAGACAAAGGAGCAGAAAGAGACTGGATCAGTCCACGCTGTGCCCCTGTCCTCCAGCGTGCCGCTGGACAAATGACCTGCATCCTAAGCGGTCTCTAAATAAAAGATAAGTCTTGAAGCCTCTGCATGGGTTCTAAACCTGTGTTTCCAAGGGGGATCAAGGGTTGATGCACCATGTCTTTGCTAATCTTAAACTGCTTTTGCTGTCACCCTCCCAGACGGGGACAGGACCTGACCACAGAGCCCTCCTCTACTCCGCCAAAGAGACAGAGGTTTTGGCTTCTCTCTCAAGGACAAAACGCTCCCGAGTTACATCTTGAGGAGAATGGCAGAGCCCTGAGCAAGGATTCCACCTGGTGAGCCATTTTTGCTGCTCCCTTGCTTTGTTGCTATTCTCCTGCCATTTCCAGCTGTAGGCCCACGCTAAAACTGCACCAGACCAATAGGCACACTTCGTCTCAGCCAGAGGCCTAGGCAGGTTCTCCACTCCACAAAGACGCTGACGATAAGTTTAGGCCTGAAAAGAACGATAGATCCCTAGCTAGGGGTTTCACATGGAGAGCCACGGTGGCATCTGCCTTTGGCTGTTGCTATTGTCGTGTCTGTTAGGGTCCCCGGCCCAGAGAGGAAGAGCACCAGTCCCTGGAACGCTCCTGTCCTCAGCCACACACCTGGAGAAATCCTCTACCTTCTACAAGGCCTCTAACACTAAAGATAAGTCTTGAAGAATTTGGCAGGGATTGTGCAGGGAGAGGGACTTGGGCTGCTTTCCTTTCTGCACAAAGTCCTCCTGCCTTTGACAGTGGCAGCAAACACACGGACAGGAGCAGTCGATGGAGCTGCAATGTCCTCATCTGCACGGGCAGAGAGATTTGCTAACTTCTGCGAGGACCCTGACACCAAGCTAAGTCTACCAAAGAGGCTGACAGAGCCCGGGGCTGGGGTTTGCCTGGTGAGCCAGAGTGGCATCTCCCTTTGGTTCTTCACATCCTCATGCCTTTTACAGCCACCGCCCCACAGACGGCTTGGGATCAATCCATGGCATGCTCCAGGCCGTAGCCACAAGGCCAGAAAAATCCTCTACCTTCTACCAGGACATTGACACTAAGAGAAGTCTGGAGGAGTCTGACAGAGCCCTAGAGAGTGGTTGTGCACAGTGAGCCCTTGGGAGCGCTGCTTTGTTTCTTGATCTCATGCTGCTATTTCAGCTGCCGGCCCAGACAGGGAGAGGAGCAGACCCAAGCATCCTCCTGTCATTGCCAACGCAGACAGAGAAGCTTGCTGCCCTCTCACCTAAGCTAAGTCTCACCTGGTGTGGCAGAGCGCTAAGCTGTGCTTGCGCATGGGGATCCAGCATGGTTTCTCTGTGTTGTTGGTGTCATTCTCCTGCCCTTTACAGACAAAGGAGCAGAAAGAGACTGGATCAGTCCACGCTGTGCCCCTGTCCTCCAGCGTGCCGCTAGAGAAATGCGCTGCATCCTAAGCGGTCTCTAAATAAAAGATAAGTCTTGAAGCCTCTGCATGGGTTCTAAACCTGTGTTTCCAAGGGGGATCAAGGGTTGATGCACCATGTCTTTGCTAATCTTAAACTGCTTTTGCTGTCACCCTCCCAGACGGGGACAGGACCTGACCACAGAGCCCTCCTCTACTCCGCCAAAGAGACAGAGGTTTTGGCTTTTCTCTCAAGGACAAAACGCTCCCGAGTTACATCTTGAGGAGAATGGAAGAGCCCTGAGCAAGGATTCCACCTGGTGAGCCATTTTTGCTGCTCCCTTGCTTTGTTGCTATTCTCCTGCCATTTCCAGCTGTAGGCCCACGCTAAAACTGCACCAGACCAATAGGCACCCTTCGTCTCAGCCAGAGGCCTAGGCAGGTTCTCCACTGCACAAAGATGCTGACGATAAGTTTAGGCCTGAAAAGAACGATAGATCCCTAGCTAGGGGTTTCACATGGAGAGCCACGGTGGCATCTGCCTTTGGCTGTTGCAATTGTCATGTCTGTTAGGGTCCCTGGCCCAGAGAGGAAGAGCACCAGTCCCTGGAACGCTCCTGTCCACAGCCACACACCTGGAGAAATCCTCTACCTTCTACAAGGCCTCTAACACTAAAGATAAATCTTGAAGAATTTGGCAGGGATTGTGCGGGGAGAGGGACTTGGGCTACTTCACTTTCTGCACAAAGTCCTCCTGCCTTTGACAGTGGCAGCAAACACACGGACAGGAGCAGTCGATGGAGCTGCAATGTCCTCATCTGCACGGGCAGAGAGATTTGCTAACTTCTGCAAGGACCCTGACACCAAGCTAAGTCTATCAAAGAGGCTGACAGGGCCTAGGGCTGGGGTTTACCTGGTGAGCCAGAGTGGCATCTCCCTTTGGTTCTTCACATCCTCATGCCTTTTACAGCCACCGCCCCACAGACGGCTTGGGATCAATCCATGTCATGCTCCAGGCCGTAGCCACAAGGCCAGAAAAATCCTCTACCTTCTACCAGGACATTGACACTAAGAGAAGTCTGGAGGAGTCTGACAGAGCCCTAGAGAGTGGTTGTGCACAGTGAGCCCTTGGGAGCGCTGCTTTGTTTCTTGATCTCATGCTGCTATTTCAGCTGCCGGCCCAGACAGGGAGAGGAGCAGACCCAAGCATCCTCCTGTCATTGCCAACGCAGACAGAGAAGCTTGCTGCCCTCTCACCTAAGCTAAGTCTCACCTGGTGTGGCAGAGCGCTAAGCTGTGCTTGCGCATGGGGATCCAGCATGGTTTCTCTGTGTTGTTGGTGTCATTCTCCTGCCCTTTACAGACAAAGGAGCAGAAAGAGACTGGATCAGTCCACGCTGTGCCCCTGTCCTCCAGCGTGCCGCTGGACAAATGACCTGCATCCTAAGCGGTCTCTAAATAAAAGATAAGTCTTGAAGCCTCTGCATGGGTTCTAAACCTGTGTTTCCAAGGGGGATCAAGGGTTGATGCACCATGTCTTTGCTAATCTTAAACTGCTTTTGCTGTCACCCTCCCAGACGGGGACAGGACCTGACCACAGAGCCCTCCTCTACTCCGCCAAAGAGACAGAGGTTTTGGCTTCTCTCTCAAGGACAAAACGCTCCCGAGTTACATCTTGAGGAGAATGGCAGAGCCCTGAGCAAGGATTCCACCTGGTGAGCCATTTTTGCTGCTCCCTTGCTTTGTTGCTATTCTCCTGCCATTTCCAGCTGTAGGCCCATGCTAAAACTGCACCAGACCAATAGGCACACTTCGTCTCAGCCAGAGGCCTAGGCAGGTTCTCCACTCCACAAAGACGCTGACGATAAGTTTAGGCCTGAAAAGAACGATAGATCCCTAGCTAGGGGTTTCACATCAAGAGCCACGGTGGCATCTGCCTTTGGCTGTTGCTATTGTCGTGTCTGTTAGGGTCCCTGGCCCAGAGAGGAAGAGCACCAGTCCCTGGAACGCTCCTGTCCTCAGCCACACACCTGGAGAAATCCTCTACCTTCTACAAGGCCTCTAACACTAAAGATAAGTCTTGAAGAATTTGGCAGGGATTGTGCAGGGAGAGGGACTTGGGCTGCTTTCCTTTCTGCACAAAGTCCTCCTGCCTTTGACAGTGGCAGCAAACACACGGACAGGAGCAGTCGATGGAGCTGCAATGTCCTCATCTGCACGGGCAGAGAGATTTGCTAACTTCTGCGAGGACCCTGACACCAAGCTAAGTCTACCAAAGAGGCTGACAGAGCCCGGGGCTGGGGTTTGCCTGGTGAGCCAGAGTGGCATCTCCCTTTGGTTCTTCACATCCTCATGCCTTTTACAGCCACCGCCCCACAGACGGCTTGGGATCAATCCATGGCATGCTCCAGGCCGTAGCCACAAGGCCAGAAAAATCCTCTACCTTCTACCAGGACATTGACACTAAGAGAAGTCTGGAGGAGTCTGACAGAGCCCTAGAGAGTGGTTGTGCACAGTGAGCCCTTGGGAGCGCTGCTTTGTTTCTTGATCTCATGCTGCTATTTCAGCTGCCGGCCCAGACAGGGAGAGGAGCAGACCCAAGCATCCTCCTGTCATTGCCAACGCAGACAGAGAAGCTTGCTGCCCTCTCACCTAAGCTAAGTCTCACCTGGTGTGGCAGAGCGCTAAGCTGTGCTTGCGCATGGGGATCCAGCATGGTTTCTCTGTGTTGTTGGTGTCATTCTCCTGCCCTTTACAGACAAAGGAGCAGAAAGAGACTGGATCAGTCCACGCTGTGCCCCTGTCCTCCAGCGTGCCGCTAGAGAAATGCGCTGCATCCTAAGCGGTCTCTAAATAAAAGATAAGTCTTGAAGCCTCTGCATGGGTTCTAAACCTGTGTTTCCAAGGGGGATCAAGGGTTGATGCACCATGTCTTTGCTAATCTTAAACTGCTTTTGCTGTCACCCTCCCAGACGGGGACAGGACCTGACCACAGAGCCCTCCTCTACTCCGCCAAAGAGACAGAGGTTTTGGCTTTTCTCTCAAGGACAAAACGCTCCCGAGTTACATCTTGAGGAGAATGGAAGAGCCCTGAGCAAGGATTCCACCTGGTGAGCCATTTTTGCTGCTCCCTTGCTTTGTTGCTATTCTCCTGCCATTTCCAGCTGTAGGCCCACGCTAAAACTGCACCAGACCAATAGGCACCCTTGGTCTCAGCCAGAGGCCTAGGCAGGTTCTCCACTGCACAAAGATGCTGACGATAAGTTTAGGCCTGAAAAGAACGATAGATCCCTAGCTAGGGGTTTCACATCGAGAGCCACAGTGGCATCTGCCTTTGGCTGTTGCTATTGTCGTGTCTGTTAGGGTCCCTGGCCCAGAGAGGAAGAGCACCAGTCCCTGGCACGCTCCTGTCCTCAGCCACACATCTGGAGAAATCCTCTACCTTCTACAAGGCCTCTAATACTAAAGATAAGTCTTGAAGAATTTGGCAGGGATTGTGCAGGGAGAGGGACTTGGGCTGCGTTCCTTTCTGCACAAAGTCCTCCTGCCTTTGACAGTGGCAGCAAACACACGGACAGGAGCAGTCGATGGAGCTGCAATGTCCTCATCTGCACGGGCAGAGAGATTTGCTAACTTCTGCAAGGACCCTGACACCAAGCTAAGTCTACCAAAGAGGCTGACAGAGCCCGGGGCTGGGGTTTGCCTGGTGAGCCAGAGTGGCATCTCCCTTTGGTTCTTCACATCCTCATGCCTTTTACAGCCACCGCCCCAAAGATGGCTTGGGATCAATCCATGGCATGCTCCAGGCCGTAGCCACAAGGCCAGAAAAATCCTCTACCTTCTACCAGGACATTGACACTAAGAGAAGTCTGGAGGAGTCTGACAGAGCCCTAGAGAGTGGTTGTGCACAGTGAGCCCTTGGGAGCGCTGCTTTGTTTCTTGATCTCATGCTGCTATTTCAGCTGCCGGCCCAGACAGGGAGAGGAGCAGACCCAAGCATCCTCCTGTCATTGCCAACGCAGACAGAGAAGCTTGCTGCCCTCTCACCTAAGCTAAGTCTCACCTGGTGTGGCAGAGCGCTAAGCTGTGCTTGCGCATGGGGATCCAGCATGGTTTCTCTGTGTTGTTGGTGTCATTCTCCTGCCCTTTACAGACAAAGGAGCAGAAAGAGACTGGATCAGTCCACGCTGTGCCCCTGTCCTCCAGCGGGCCGCTAGAGAAATGCGCTGCATCCTAAGCGGTCTCTAAATAAAAGATAAGTCTTGAAGCCTCTGCATGGGTTCTAAACCTGTGTTTCCAAGGAGGATCAAGGGTTGATGCACCATGTCTTTGCTAATCTTAAACTGCTTTTGCTGTCACCCTCCCAGACCGGGACAGGACCTGACCACAGAGCCCTCCTCTACTCCGCCAAAGAGACAGAGGTTTTGGCTTCTCTCTCAAGGACAAAACGCTCCCGAGTTACATCTTGAGGAGAATGGCAGAGCCCTGAGCAAGGATTCCACCTGGTGAGCCATTTTTGCTGCTCCCTTGCTTTGTTGCTATTCTCCTGCCATTTCCAGCTGTAGGCCCACGCTAAAACTGCACCAGACCAATAGGCACCCTTGGTTTCAGCCAGAGGCCTAGGCAGGTTCTCCACTGCACAAAGACGCTGACGATAAGTTTAGGCCTGAAAAGAACGGCAGATCCCTAGCTAGGGGTTTCACATCGAGAGCCACAGTGGCATCTGCCTTTGGCTGTTGCTATTGTCGTGTCTGTTAGGGTCCCTGGCCCAGAGAGGAAGAGCACCATTCTCTGGCACGCTCCTGTCCTCAGCCACACATCTGGAGAAATCCTCTACCTTCTACAAGGCCTCTAATACTAAAGATAAGTCGTGAAGAATTTGGCAGGGATTGTGCGGGGACAGGGAGTTGGGCTGCGTTCCTTTCTGCACAAAGTCCTCCTGCCTTTGACAGTGGCAGCAAACACACGGACAGGAGCAGTCGATGGAGCTGCAATGTCCTCATCTGCACGGGCAGAGAGATTTGCTAACTTCTGCGAGGACCCTGACACCAAGCTAAGTCTACCAAAGAGGCTGACAGAGCACGGGGCTGGGGTTTGCCTGCTGAGCCAGAGTGGCATCTCCCTTTGGTTCTTCACATCCTCATGCCTTTTACAGCCACCGCCCCACAGACGGCTTGGGATCAATCCATGGCATGCTCCAGGCCGTAGCCACAAGGCCAGAAAAATCCTCTACCTTCTACCAGGACATTGACACTAAGAGAAGTCTGGAGGAGTCTGACAGAGCCCTAGAGAGTGGTTGTGCACAGTGAGCCCTTGGGAGCGCTGCTTTGTTTCTTGATCTCATGCTGCTATTTCAGCTGCCGGCCCAGACAGGGAGAGGAGCAGACCCAAGCATCCTCCTGTCATTGCCAACGCAGACAGAGAAGCTTGCTGCCCTCTCACCTAAGCTAAGTCTCACCTGGTGTGGCAGAGCGCTAAGCTGTGCTTGCGCATGGGGATCCAGCATGGTTTCTCTGTGTTGTTGGTGTCATTCTCCTGCCCTTTACAGACAAAGGAGCAGAAAGAGACTGGATCAGTCCACACTGTGCCCCTGTCCTCCAGCGGGCCGCTAGAGAAATGCGCTGCATCCTAAGCGGTCTCTAAATAAAAGATAAGTCTTGAAGCCTCTGCATGGGTTCTAAACCTGTGTTTCCAAGGGGGATCAAGGGTTGATGCACCATGTCTTTGCTAATCTTAAACTGCTTTTGCTGTCACCCTCCCAGACGGGGACAGGACCTGACCACAGAGCCCTCCTCTACTCCGCCAAAGAGACAGAGGTTTTGGCTTCTCTCTCAAGGACAAAACGCTCCCGAGTTACATCTTGAGGAGAATGGCAGACCCCTGAGCAAGGATTCCACCTGGTGACCCATTTTTGCTGCTCCCTTGCTTTGTTGCTATTCTCCTGCCATTTCCAGCTGTAGGCCCATGCTAAAACTGCACCAGACCAATAGGCACACTTCGTCTCAACCAGAGGCCTAGGCAGGTTCTCCACTCCACAAAGACGCTGACGATAAGTTTAGGCCTGAAAGTAACGATAGATCCCTAGCTAGGGGTTTCACATGGAGAGCCACGGTGGCATCTGCCTTTGGCTGTTGCTATTGTCGTGTCTGTTAGGGTCCCTGGCCCAGAGAGGAAGAGCACCAGTCCCTGGAACGCTCCTGTCCTCAGCCACACACCTGGAGAAATCCTCTACCTTCTACAAGGCCTCTAACACTAAACATAATCCTAAGAAAAAGAACATTCCCAGTCTAAAGTGAGTGACCACGTGAATTTCACAGGATGAAAACTGGCAATTACTTAGTTTTATTTTATGAATATTGCATTACTTATTAAACACATATTTAGTAACCATCAAAAACCTGAATATAATTTGTTCAGCATACAGAATAACTCCATGTTTACTACTATTTACAGAGATTGTTTGTATGTCTTTTCACGAATTACGCTGGAGGACTGCTCACTATGTTCATGAATGCCAACGTAGTATTAAAAAACTCTGTTTATTACTATCAAGTCCAATCACATGCTCTTTCTAATGAGAATCACCCCCAAAGAATTGATCTTAGGATAGTTTACTCATGAACAGATGTAGCTGTATATTCTTTTGAGAACTTTTGCTAGTGAGGTGAGGATGAGATATTTACATGAGAGCAGGAACAGACGATAGCTGAGAAAAAAGTTATATTTGGGATTAAAAGGAGCATCTAGTGCATTTCTCCCAGGCCCTGTGTCCTATGTTTAGTTTCATCTATGGCCATCGGACACTGGACTGTAAACCAGATCAAGTGGATATCGGCCAGTATATTAAACACCTGAATTGCTCCCAAATTATTAGACACTACATGTATTTCTCCTCAGCCTCATGCTGAACTCCAACTGCCGGCACACAGGCTCTAACAGCAAGGACAAAACCCGGGGAGGGAGGTGGCCCAGGACATCTGGGGGACATCAGGTGATTGCCGCCATGGGTGAGAGGCAGCCCACACACAGGCAGACATGACAGGGGTCTCTCTGTGTTGGACACTTTCCTCATGGTCCTGAGTAATGGAATCTGTCCACCCTGCTACATTTAAGAATGCAAAAACATGGTGGTCATTTCCCCCATGATGGCAATGGTTCAGCCCTCCATCAGCCTTGGAACACCTGGTGATGTCACAGTTTTCAGTGTTAGTGGTTGCCATGGGATGAGGGGTTTTGTCACTAACACCCAGAGCAGGCATAGCATCAGCTGCGTGGAGAGTGTATACCAACTGAAGCCAAGCAAGCGGAGAGCAAGGGCTGCAGAGAGGAAAGTGAGGTGAGCAGGGAGGACAGGGCTAGGCTGCAGAGCTTGCCAGAGGCATGAGAGATAGTGGCTGCCCTTACTTTGCCTTCTAGAGGCAGAGGCTCAAGCAATGATAGGACCAAAAGTGGGCCCTCTCCTGTCCTCAGCCATGCAACCAGACTTTTGCTTCCATCTGGAAGGACATTGATGCTAAGTTAAGGCAATAAGAGTCTGGTAGATTCCTGGGTAGGTGTCGCACATAACGAGTGAGGTTAGCTTCTCTTATTTCTGTTGAAGGTATCCTGCATTTTGAAGCTAAAGATGCAGGCAGTGTCAGGACCAGGCAATGATGTGCTCCATTTGTCACCAAAAGAACCAGGCTTTTAATGATCTGCAAAGACACAGACACTAAGTCTTGAAGCCTCTGGTAGAGCTCCAGGAAGGGGTTGTATATGCTGAGCCAGGATGGCTACTCCCTTTGATTGTTCCCCTGCCTTTTACAGATGCAGGACCAGAGGGGGACAGGACCAAAGTGAGGGTCCTTCCCTAAGGCACACAGCCAAGTGTTTGATACCCTCTGCAAGGGCACAAACACTAAGTTAAGGTCTGAAGAGTCTGAAAAAGTACTACGTAGACAGTGCACAGGGTGTAATAGGGTGGGTTTTCCCTTTGGTGTTTAGAACTTTCATGCCTTTCAAATCTACTGTCCCAGACAGGTATAGGACCAACCCATGAAAATGTCTTGTCCCCAGACACCATCTAAGATATTTGCTGCATTCTAAATGGTCTTTAACTCTTAGATAATTCTTCAAGAGTATAGAGGAGACTAAAAAGGAGTTCCACTTCTTAACTAGGTTGGCTGCTGTCTTTGTTTGTTGATATTATGCTGCCTTTGGCAGCAGAAAGCCCGGAGAGGGACAGGATCAGACCAAGAAGCTCTCCTGTCCTCAGCTACACAGCTGGAGAGATTTCTTACAATCTATGAGGACTCTGACACTAAGTTAAAGATTAAAGAGTCAGGAAGGCGTATCTTTAGTGTTTGCAAATAAAGAGTATGGTTGGCTGCACCCTCAGTTTGAACACATTATCATGATTTTTGCTAATACAGGCCTAGAGAGGGACAGGATCAGACCAATGGGCATTACTGTCCTCAAACATGCAGCCAGGGTTCACTGCATTCCAAAAAAATGCTATCATTCTGCTAAGGAATTAAGAGTATTGGAGAATTTTTCTTACATGGGTTGAACATGGAAAGCAAAGGTGGCCACTATGGTGTTTTTTATTAATATCATACTGTAATTGCTGCTGAAGGTTCACATAAGGAAAAGCTTGGCCTATGGTGTACTACTGTCCATGGAAACACAGCCAGTGACACGGAACATCGTGCAAAAGCATTAAAAAAGAAGATATAATTTAAGAGTCTGGCAGAGATATACACAAGGGGATACCCTTGGTGAGTTACTGTGGTTGCTCAATTTTTCTAGTGATTTCATTGTGTTTTTCCAGTCCTGGGCAAGATAGGAACAGATTAAGTGAATGGCAAGATGCTGCGATCAAAAAAGGAGCCATGAAAATCCCAGAATTTATACAAGGCCACTGAGACTCTCTCAACAAAAAAGACACCAAGGTATTTCTTAAGGAGAATGGGAGACCGCTGAGTAAGGATTCCAACCGGTGAGCCATTTTTGCTGCTCCCTTGCTTTGTTGCTATTCTCCTGCCATTTCCAGCTGTAGGCCCACGCTAAAACTGCACCAGACCAATAGGCACCCTTGGTTTCAGCCAGAGGCCTAGGCAGGTTCTCCACTGCACAAAGACGCTGACGATAAGTTTAGGCCTGAAAAGAACGGCAGATCCCTAGCTAGGGGTTTCACATCGAGAGCCACAGTGGCATCTGCCTTTGGCTGTTGCTATTGTCGTGTCTGTTAGGGTCCCTGGCCCAGAGAGGAAGAGCACCAGTCCCTGGCACGCTCCTGTCCTCAGCCACACATCTGGAGAAATCCTCTACCTTCTACAAGGCCTCTAATACTAAAGATAAGTCGTGAAGAATTTGGCAGGGATTGTGCAGGGAGAGGGACTTGGGCTGCGTTCCTTTCTGCACAAAGTCCTCCTGCCTTTGACAGTGGCAGCAAACACCCGGACAGGAGCAGTCGATGGAGCTGCAATGTCCTCATCTGCACGGGCAGAGAGATTTGCTAACTTCTGCAAGGACCCTGACACCAAGCTAAGTCTACCAAAGAGGCTGACAGAGCCCGGGGCTGGGGTTTGCCTGGTGAGCCAGAGTGGCATCTCCCTTTGGTTCTTCACATCCTCATGCCTTTTACAGCCAGCGCCCCACAGACGGCTTGGGATCAATCCATGGCATGCTCCAGGCCGTAGCCACAAGGCCAGAAAAATCCTCTACCTTCTACCAGGACATTGACACTAAGAGAAGTCTGGAGGAGTCTGACAGAGCCCTAGAGAGTGGTTGTGCACAGTGAGCCCTTGGGAGCGCTGCTTTGTTTCTTGATCTCATGCTGCTATTTCAGCTGCCGGCCCAGACAGGGAGAGGAGCAGACCCAAGCATCCTCCTGTCATTGCCAACGCAGACAGAGAAGCTTGCTGCCCTCTCACCTAAGCTAAGTCTCACCTGGTGTGGCAGAGCGCTAAGCTGTGCTTGCGCATGGGGATCCAGCATGGTTTCTCTGTGTTGTTGGTGTCATTCTCCTGCCCTTTACAGACAAAGGAGCAGAAAGAGACTGGATCAGTCCACACTGTGCCCCTGTCCTCCAGCGGGCCGCTAGAGAAATGCGCTGCATCCTAAGCGGTCTCTAAATAAAAGATAAGTCTTGAAGCCTCTGCATGGGTTCTAAACCTGTGTTTCCAAGGAGGATCAAGGGTTGATGCACCATGTCTTTGCTAATCTTAAACTGCTTTTGCTGTCACCCTCCCAGACGGGGACAGGACCTGACCACAGAGCCCTCCTCTACTCCGCCAAAGAGACAGAGGTTTTGGCTTCTCTCTCAAGGACAAAACGCTCCCGAGTTACATCTTGAGGAGAATGGCAGAGCCCTGAGCAAGGATTCCACCTGGTGAGCCATTTTTGCTGCTCCCTTGCTTTGTTGCTATTCTCCTGCCATTTCCAGCTGTAGGCCCACGCTAAAACTGCACCAGACCAATAGGCACCCTTGGTTTCAGCCAGAGGCCTAGGCAGGTTCTCCACTGCACAAAGACGCTGACGATAAGTTTAGGCCTGAAAAGAACGGCAGATCCCTAGCTAGGGGTTTCACATCGAGAGCCACAGTGGCATCTGCCTTTGGCTGTTGCTATTGTCGTGTCTGTTAGGGTCCCTGGCCCAGAGAGGAAGAGCACCATTCTCTGGCACGCTCCTGTCCTCAGCCACACATCTGGAGAAATCCTCTACCTTCTACAAGGCCTCTAATACTAAAGATAAGTCGTGAAGAATTTGGCAGGGATTGTGCGGGGACAGGGAGTTGGGCTGCGTTCCTTTCTGCACAAAGTCCTCCTGCCTTTGACAGTGGCAGCAAACACACGGACAGGAGCAGTCGATGGAGCTGCAATGTCCTCATCTGCACGGGCAGAGAGATTTGCTAACTTCTGCGAGGACCCTGACACCAAGCTAAGTCTACCAAAGAGGCTGACAGAGCCCGGGGCTGGGGTTTGCCTGCTGAGCCAGAGTGGCATCTCCCTTTGGTTCTTCACATCCTCATGCCTTTTACAGCCAGCGCCCCACAGACGGCTTGGGATCAATCCATGGCATGCTCCAGGCCGTAGCCACAAGGCCAGAAAAATCCTCTACCTTCTACCAGGACATTGACACTAAGAGAAGTCCGGAGGAGTCTGACAGAGCCCTAGAGAGTGGTTGTGCACAGTGAGCCCTTGGGAGCGCTGCTTTGTTTCTTGATCTCATGCTGCTATTTCAGATGCCGGCCCAGACAGGGAGAGGAGCAGACCCAAGCATCCTCCTGTCATTGCCAACGCAGACAGAGAAGCTTGCTGCCCTCTCACCTAAGCTAAGTCTCACCTGGTGTGGCAGAGCGCTAAGCTGTGCTTGCGCATGGGGATCCAGCATGGTTTCTCTGTGTTGTTGGTGTCATTCTCCTGCCCTTTACAGACAAAGGAGCAGAAAGAGACTGGATCAGTCCACACTGTGCCCCTGTCCTCCAGCGGGCCGCTAGAGAAATGCGCTGCATCCTAAGCGGTCTCTAAATAAAAGATAAGTCTTGAAGCCTCTGCATGGGTTCTAAACCTGTGTTTCCAAGGGGGATCAAGGGTTGATGCACCATGTCTTTGCTAATCTTAAACTGCTTTTGCTGTCACCCTCCCAGACGGGGACAGGACCTGACCACAGAGCCCTCCTCTACTCCGCCAAAGAGACAGAGGTTTTGGCTTCTCTCTCAAGGACAAAACGCTCCCGAGTTACATCTTGAGGAGAATGGCAGACCCCTGAGCAAGGATTCCACCTGGTGACCCATTTTTGCTGCTCCCTTGCTTTGTTGCTATTCTCCTGCCATTTCCAGCTGTAGGCCCACGCTAAAACTGCACCAGACCAATAGGCACCCTTGGTCTCAGCCAGAGGCCTAGGCAGGTTCTCCACTCCACAAAGACGCTGACGATAAGTTTAGGCCTGAAAAGAATAGCAGATCCCTAGCTAGGGGTTTCACATGGAGAGCCACGGTGGCATCTGCCTTTGGCTGTTGCTATTGTCGTGTCTGTTAGGGTCCCTGGCCCAGAGAGGAAGAGCACCAGTCCCTGGAACGCTCCTGTCCTCAGCCACACACCTGGAGAAATCCTCTACCTTCTACAAGGCCTCTAACACTAAACATAATCCTAAGAAAAAGAACATTCCCAGTCTAAAGTGAGTGACCACGTGAATTTCACAGGATTAAAACTGGCAATTACTTAGTTTTATTTTATGAATATTGCATTACTTATTAAACACATATTTAGTAACCATCAAAAACCTGAATATAATTTGTTCAGCATACAGAATAACTCCATGTTTACTACTATTTACAGAGATTGTTTGTATGTCTTTTCACGAATTACGCTGGAGGACTGCTCACTATGTTCATGAATGCCAACGTAGTATTAAAAAACTCTGTTTATTACTATCAAGTCCAATCACATGCTCTTTCTAATGAGAATCACCCCCAAAGAATTGATCTTAGGATAGTTTACTCATGAACAGATGTAGCTGTATATTCTTTTGAGAACTTTTGCTAGTGAGGTGAGGATGAGATATTTACATGAGAGCAGGAACAGACGATAGCTGAGAAAAAAGTTATATTTGGGATTAAAAGGAGCATCTAGTGCATTTCTCCCAGGCCCTGTGTCCTATGTTTAGTTTCATCTATGGCCATCGGACACTGGACTGTAAACCAGATCAAGTGGATATCGGCCAGTATATTAAACACCTGAATTGCTCCCAAATGATTAGACACTACATGTATTTCTCCTCAGCCTCATGCTGAACTCCAACTGCCGGCACACAGGCTCTAACAGCAAGGACAAAACCCGGGGAGGGAGGTGGCCCAGGACATCTGGGGGACATCAGGTGATTGCCGCCATGGGTGAGAGGCAGCCCACACACAGGCAGACATGACAGGGGTCTCTCTGTGTTGGACACTTTCCTCATGGTCCTGAGTAATGGAATCTGTCCACCCTGCTACATTTAAGAATGCAAAAACATGGTGGTCATTTCCCCCATGATGGCAATGGTTCAGCCCTCCATCAGCCTTGGAACACCTGGTGATGTCACAGTTTTCAGTGTTAGTGGTTGCCATGGGATGAGGGGTTTTGTCACTAACACCCAGAGCAGGCATAGCATCAGCTGCGTGGAGAGTGTATACCAACTGAAGCCAAGCAAGCGGAGAGCAAGGGCTGCAGAGAGGAAAGTGAGGTGAGCAGGGAGGACAGGGCTAGGCTGCAGAGCTTGCCAGAGGCATGAGAGATAGTGGCTGCCCTTACTTTGCCTTCTAGAGGCAGAGGCTCAAGCAATGATAGGACCAAAAGTGGGCCCTCTCCTGTCCTCAGCCATGCAACCAGACTTTTGCTTCCATCTGGAAGGACATTGATGCTAAGTTAAGGCAATAAGAGTCTGGTAGATTCCTGGGTAGGTGTCGCACATAACGAGTGAGGTTAGCTTCTCTTATTTCTGTTGAAGGTATCCTGCATTTTGAAGCTAAAGATGCAGGCAGTGTCAGGACCAGGCAATGATGTGCTCCATTTGTCACCAAAAGAACCAGGCTTTTAATGATCTGCAAAGACACAGACACTAAGTCTTGAAGCCTCTGGTAGAGCTCCAGGAAGGGGTTGTATATGCTGAGCCAGGATGGCTACTCCCTTTGATTGTTCCCCTGCCTTTTACAGATGCAGGACCAGAGGGGGACAGGACCAAAGTGAGGGTCCTTCCCTAAGGCACACAGCCAAGTGTTTGATACCCTCTGCAAGGGCACAAACACTAAGTTAAGGTCTGAAGAGTCTGAAAAAGTACTACGTAGACAGTGCACAGGGTGTAATAGGGTGGGTTTTCCCTTTGGTGTTTAGAACTTTCATGCCTTTCAAATCTACTGTCCCAGACAGGTATAGGACCAACCCATGAAAATGTCTTGTCCCCAGACACCATCTAAGATATTTGCTGCATTCTAAATGGTCTTTAACTCTTAGATAATTCTTCAAGAGTATAGAGGAGACTAAAAAGGAGTTCCACTTCTTAACTAGGTTGGCTGCTGTCTTTGTTTGTTGATATTATGCTGCCTTTGGCAGCAGAAAGCCCGGAGAGGGACAGGATCAGACCAAGAAGCTCTCCTGTCCTCAGCTACACAGCTGGAGAGATTTCTTACAATCTATGAGGACTCTGACACTAAGTTAAAGATTAAAGAGTCAGGAAGGCGTATCTTTAGTGTTTGCAAATAAAGAGTATGGTTGGCTGCACCCTCAGTTTGAACACATTATCATGATTTTTGCTAATACAGGCCTAGAGAGGGACAGGATCAGACCAATGGGCATTACTGTCCTCAAACATGCAGCCAGGGTTCACTGCATTCCAAAAAAATGCTATCATTCTGCTAAGGAATTAAGAGTATTGGAGAATTTTTCTTACATGGGTTGAACATGGAAAGCAAAGGTGGCCACTATGGTGTTTTTTATTAATATCATACTGTAATTGCTGCTGAAGGTTCACATAAGGAAAAGCTTGGCCTATGGTGTACTACTGTCCATGGAAACACAGCCAGTGACACGGAACATCGTGCAAAAGCATTAAAAAAGAAGATATAATTTAAGAGTCTGGCAGAGATATACACAAGGGGATACCCTTGGTGAGTTACTGTGGTTGCTCAATTTTTCTAGTGATTTCATTGTGTTTTTCCAGTCCTGGGCAAGATAGGAACAGATTAAGTGAATGGCAAGATGCTGCGATCAAAAAAGGAGCCATGAAAATCCCAGAATTTATACAAGGCCACTGAGACTCTCTCAACAAAAAAGACACCAAGGTATTTCTTAAGGAGAATGGGAGACCGCTGAGTAAGGATTCCAACCGGTGAGCCATTTTTGCTGCTCCCTTGCTTTGTTGCTATTCTCCTGCCATTTCCAGCTGTAGGCCCACGCTAAAACTGCACCAGACCAATAGGCACCCTTGGTTTCAGCCAGAGGCCTAGGCAGGTTCTCCACTGCACAAAGACGCTGACGATAAGTTTAGGCCTGAAAAGAACGGCAGATCCCTAGCTAGGGGTTTCACATCGAGAGCCACAGTGGCATCTGCCTTTGGCTGTTGCTATTGTCGTGTCTGTTAGGGTCCCTGGCCCAGAGAGGAAGAGCACCAGTCCCTGGCACGCTCCTGTCCTCAGCCACACATCTGGAGAAATCCTCTACCTTCTACAAGGCCTCTAATACTAAAGATAAGTCTTGAAGAATTTGGCAGGGATTGTGCAGGGAGAGGGACTTGGGCTGCGTTCCTTTCTGCACAAAGTCCTCCTGCCTTTGACAGTGGCAGCAAACACACGGACAGGAGCAGTCGATGGAGCTGCAATGTCCTCATCTGCACGGGCAGAGAGATTTGCTAACTTCTGCAAGGACCCTGACACCAAGCTAAGTCTACCAAAGAGGCTGACAGAGCCCGGGGCTGGGGTTTGCCTGGTGAGCCAGAGTGGCATCTCCCTTTGGTTCTTCACATCCTCATGCCTTTTACAGCCAGCGCCCCACAGACGGCTTGGGATCAATCCATGGCATGCTCCAGGCCGTAGCCACAAGGCCAGAAAAATCCTCTACCTTCTACCAGGACATTGACACTAAGAGAAGTCCGGAGGAGTCTGACAGAGCCCTAGAGAGTGGTTGTGCACAGTGAGCCCTTGGGAGCGCTGCTTTGTTTCTTGATCTCATGCTGCTATTTCAGCTACCGGCCCAGACAGGGAGAGGAGCAGACCCAAGCATCCTCCTGTCATTGCCAACGCAGACAGAGAAGCTTGCTGCCCTCTCACCTAAGCTAAGTCTCACCTGGTGTGGCAGAGCGCTAAGCTGTGCTTGCGCATGGGGATCCAGCATGGTTTCTCTGTGTTGTTGGTGTCATTCTCCTGCCCTTTACAGACAAAGGAGCAGAAAGAGACTGGATCAGTCCACGCTGTGCCCCTGTCCTCCAGCGTGCCGCTGGACAAATGACCTGCATCCTAAGCGGTCTCTAAATAAAAGATAAGTCTTGAAGCCTCTGCATGGGTTCTAAACCTGTGTTTCCAAGGGGGATCAAGGGTTGATGCACCATGTCTTTGCTAATCTTAAACTGCTTTTGCTGTCACCCTCCCAGACGGGGACAGGACCTGACCACAGAGCCCTCCTCTACTCCGCCAAAGAGACAGAGGTTTTGGCTTCTCTCTCAAGGACAAAACGCTCCCGAGTTACATCTTGAGGAGAATGGCAGACCCCTGAGCAAGGATTCCACCTGGTGAGCCATTTTTGCTGCTCCCTTGCTTTGTTGCTATTCTCCTGCCATTTCCAGCTGTAGGCCCACGCTAAAACTGCACCAGACCAATAGGCACCCTTGGTCTCAGCCAGAGGCCTAGGCAGGTTCTCCACTCCACAAAGACGCTGATGATAAGTTTAGGCCTGAAAAGAATAGCAGATCCCTAGCTAGGGGTTTCACATGGAGAGCCACGGTGGCATCTGCCTTTGGCTGTTGCTATTGTCGTGTCTGTTAGGGTCCCTGGCCCAGAGAGGAAGAGCACCAGTCCCTGGCACGCTCCTGTCCTCAGCCACACACCTGGAGAAATCCTCTACCTTCTACAAGGCCTCTAACACTAAAAATAAGTCTTGAAGAATTTGGCAGGGATTGTGCGGGGACAGGGACTTGGGCTACTTTCCTTTCTGCACAAAGTCCTCCTGCCTTTGACAGTGGCAGCAAACACACGGACAGGAGCAGTCAATGGAGCTGCAATGTCCTCATCTGCACGGGCAGAGAGATTTGCTAACTTCTGCAAGGACCCTGACACCAAGCTAAGTCTACCAAAGAGGCTGACAGAGCCCGGGGCTGGGGTTTGCCTGGTGAGCCAGAGTGGCATCTCCCTTTGGTTCTTCACATCCTCATGCCTTTTACAGCCAGCGCCCCACAGACGGCTTGGGATCAATCCATGGCATGCTCCAGGCCATAGCCACAAGGCCAGAAAAATCCTCTACCTTCTACCAGGACATTGACACTAAGAGAAGTCTGGAGGAGTCTGACAGAGCCCTAGAGAGTGGTTGTGCACAGTGAGCCCTTGGGAGCGCTGCTTTGTTTCTTGATCTCATGCTGCTATTTCAGCTGCCGGCCCAGACAGGGAGAGGAGCAGACCCAAGCATCCTCCTGTCATTGCCAACGCAGACAGAGAAGCTTGCTGCCCTCTCACCTAAGCTAAGTCTCACCTGGTGTGGCAGAGCGCTAAGCTGTGCTTGCGCATGGGGATCCAGCATGGTTTCTCTGTGTTGTTGGTGTCATTCTCCTGCCCTTTACAGACAAAGGAGCAGAAAGAGACTGGATCAGTCCACGCTGTGCCCCTGTCCTCCAGCGTGCCGCTAGAGAAATGCGCTGCATCCTAAGCAGTCTCTAAATAAAAGATAAGTCTTGAAGCCTCTGCATGGGTTCTAAACCTGTGTTTCCAAGGAGGATCAAGGGTTGATGCACCATGTCTTTGCTAATGTTAAACTGCTTTTGCTGTCACCCTCCCAGACGGGGACAGGACCTGACCACAGAGCCCTCCTCTACTCCGCCAAAGAGACAGAGGTTTTGGCTTCTCTCTCAAGGACAAAACGCTCCCGAGTTACATCTTGAGGAGAATGGCAGACCCCTGAGCAAGGATTCCAGCTGTAGGCCCACGCTAAAACTGCACCAGACCAATAGGCACCCTTGGTCTCAGCCAGAGGCCTAGGCAGGTTCTCCACTCCACAAAGACGCTGACGATAAGTTTAGGCCTGAAAAGAATAGCAGATCCCTAGCTAGGGGTTTCACATGGAGAGCCACGGTGGCATCTGCCTTTGGCTGTTGCTATTGTCGTGTCTGTTAGGGTCCCTGGCCCAGAGAGGAAGAGCACCAGTCCCTGGAACGCTCCTGTCCTCAGCCACACACCTGGAGAAATCCTCTACCTTCTACAAGGCCTCTAATACTAAAGATAAGTCTTGAAGAATTTGGCAGGGATTGTGCAGGGAGAGGGACTTGGGCTGCGTTCCTTTCTGCACAAAGTCCTCCTGCCTTTGACAGTGGCAGCAAACACACAGACAGGAGCAGTCGATGGAGCTGCAATGTCCTCATCTGCACGGGCAGAGAGATTTGCTAACTTCTGCGAGGACCCTGACACCAAGCTAAGTCTACCAAAGAGGCTGACAGAGCCCGGGGCTGGGGTTTGCCTGGTGAGCCAGAGTGGCATCTCCCTTTGGTTCTTCACATCCTCATGCCTTTTACAGCCAGCGCCCCACAGACGGCTTGGGATCAATCCATGGCATGCTCCAGGCCGTAGCCACAAGGCCAGAAAAATCCTCTACCTTCTACCAGGACATTGACACTAAGAGAAGTCTGGAGGAGTCTGACAGAGCCCTAGAGAGTGGTTGTGCACAGTGAGCCCTTGGGAGCGCTGCTTTGTTTCTTGATCTCATGCTGCTATTTCAATGCCCGCCCAGACAGGGAGAGGAGCAGACCCAAGCATCCTCCTGTCATTGCCAACGCAGACAGAGAAGCTTGCTGCCCTCTCACCTAAGCTAAGTCTCACCTGGTGTGGCAGAGCGCTAAGCTGTGCTTGCGCATGGGGATCCAGCATGGTTTCTCTGTGTTGTTGGTGTCATTCTCCTGCCCTTTACAGACAAAGGAGCAGAAAGAGGCTGGATCAGTCCACGCTGTGCCCCTGTCCTCCAGCGTGCCGCTAGAGAAATGCGCTGCATCCTAAGCGGTCTCTAAATAAAAGATAAGTCTTGAAGCCTCTGCATGGGTTCTAAACCTGTGTTTCCAAGGAGGATCAAGGGTTGATGCACCATGTCTTTGCTAATGTTAAACTGCTTTTGCTGTCACCCTCCCAGACGGGGACAGGACCTGACCACAGAGCCCTCCTCTACTCCGCCAAAGAGACAGAGGTTTTGGCTTCTCTCTCAAGGACAAAACGCTCCCAAGTTACATCTTGAGGAGAATGGCAGAGCCCTGAGCAAGGATTCCACCTGGTGAGCCATTTTTGCTGCTCCCTTGCTTTGTTGCTATTCTCCTGCCATTTCCAGCTGTAGGCCCACGCTAAAACTGCACCAGACCAATAGGCACCCTTGGTTTCAGCCAGAGGCCTAGGCAGGTTCTCCACTCCACAAAGACGCTGACGATAAGTTTAGGCCTGAAAAGAACGGCAGATCCCTAGCTAGGGGTTTCACATGGAGAGCCACGGTGGCATCTGCCTTTGGCTGTTGCTATTGTCGTGTCTGTTAGGGTCCCTGGCCCAGAGAGGAAGAGCACCAGTCCCTGGAACGCTCCTGTCCTCAGCCACACACCTGGAGAAATCCTCTACCTTCTACAAGGCCTCTAATACTAAAGATAAGTCTTGAAGAATTTGGCAGGGATTGTGCAGGGAGAGGGACTTGGGCTGCGTTCCTTTCTGCACAAAGTCCTCCTGCCTTTGACAGTGGCAGCAAACACACGGACAGGAGCAGTCGATGGAGCTGCAATGTCCTCATCTGCACGGGCAGAGAGATTTGCTAACTTCTGCGAGGACCCTGACACCAAGCTAAGTCTACCAAAGAGGCTGACAGAGCCCGGGGCTGGGGTTTGCCTGGTGAGCCAGAGTGGCATCTCCCTTTGGTTCTTCACATCCTCATGCCTTTTACAGCCAGCGCCCCACAGACGGCTTGGGATCAATCCATGGCATGCTCCAGGCTGTAGCCACAAGGCCAGAAAAATCCTCTACCTTCTACCAGGACATTGACACTAAGAGAAGTCCGGAGGAGTCTGACAGAGCCCTAGAGAGTGGTTGTGCACAGTGAGCCCTTGGGAGCGCTGCTTTGTTTCTTGATCTCATGCTGCTATTTCAATGCCCGCCCAGACAGGGAGAGGAGCAGACCCAAGCATCCTCCTGTCATTGCCAACGCAGACAGAGAAGCTTGCTGCCCTCTCACCTAAGCTAAGTCTCACCTGGTGTGGCAGAGCGCTAAGCTGTGCTTGCTCATGGGGATCCAGCATGGTTTCTCTGTGTTGTTGGTGTCATTCTCCTGCCCTTTACAGACAAAGGAGCAGAAAGAGGCTGGATCAGTCCACGCTGTGCCCCTGTCCTCCAGCGTGCCGCTAGAGAAATGCGCTGCATCCTAAGCGGTCTCTAAATAAAAGATAAGTCTTGAAGCCTCTGCATGGGTTCTAAACCTGTGTTTCCAAGGGGGATCAAGGGTTGATGCACCATGTCTTTGCTAATCTTAAACTGCTTTTGCTGTCACCCTCCCAGACGGGGACAGGACCTGACCACAGAGCCCTCCTCTACTCCGCCAAAGAGACAGAGGTTTTGGCTTCTCTCTCAAGGAGAAAACGCTCCCAAGTTACATCTTGAGGAGAATGGCAGAGCCCTGAGCAAGGATTCCACCTGGTGAGCCATTTTTGCTGCTCCCTTGCTTTGTTGCTATTCTCCTGCCATTTCCAGCTGTAGGCCCACGCTAAAACTGCACCAGACCAATAGGCACCCTTGGTCTCAGCCAGAGGCCTAGGCAGGTTCTCCACTCCACAAAGACGCTGACGATAAGTTTAGGCCTGAAAAGAATAGCAGATCCCTAGCTAGGGGTTTCACATGGAGAGCCACGGTGGCATCTGCCTTTGGCTGTTGCTATTGTCGTGTCTGTTAGGGTCCCTGGCCCAGAGAGGAAGAGCACCAGTCCCTGGAACGCTCCTGTCCTCAGCCACACACCTGGAGAAATCCTCTACCTTCTACAAGGCCTCTAACACTAAACATAATCCTAAGAAAAAGAACATTCCCAGTCTAAAGTGAGTGACCACGTGAATTTCACAGGATTAAAACTGGCAATTACTTAGTTTTATTTTATGAATATTGCATTACTTATTAAACACATATTTAGTAACCATCAAAAACCTGAATATAATTTGTTCAGCATACAGAATAACTCCATGTTTACTACTATTTACAGAGATTGTTTGTATGTCTTTTCACGAATTACGCTGGAGGACTGCTCACTATGTTCATGAATGCCAACGTAGTATTAAAAAACTCTGTTTATTACTATCAAGTCCAATCACATGCTCTTTCTAATGAGAATCACCCCCAAAGAATTGATCTTAGGATAGTTTACTCATGAACAGATGTAGCTGTATATTCTTTTGAGAACTTTTGCTAGTGAGGTGAGGATGAGATATTTACATGAGAGCAGGAACAGACGATAGCTGAGAAAAAAGTTATATTTGGGATTAAAAGGAGCATCTAGTGCATTTCTCCCAGGCCCTGTGTCCTATGTTTAGTTTCATCTATGGCCATCGGACACTGGACTGTAAACCAGATCAAGTGGATATCGGCCAGTATATTAAACACCTGAATTGCTCCCAAATGATTAGACACTACATGTATTTCTCCTCAGCCTCATGCTGAACTCCAACTGCCGGCACACAGGCTCTAACAGCAAGGACAAAACCCGGGGAGGGAGGTGGCCCAGGACATCTGGGGGACATCAGGTGATTGCCGCCATGGGTGAGAGGCAGCCCACACACAGGCAGACATGACAGGGGTCTCTCTGTGTTGGACACTTTCCTCATGGTCCTGAGTAATGGAATCTGTCCACCCTGCTACATTTAAGAATGCAAAAACATGGTGGTCATTTCCCCCATGATGGCAATGGTTCAGCCCTCCATCAGCCTTGGAACACCTGGTGATGTCACAGTTTTCAGTGTTAGTGGTTGCCATGGGATGAGGGGTTTTGTCACTAACACCCAGAGCAGGCATAGCATCAGCTGCGTGGAGAGTGTATACCAACTGAAGCCAAGCAAGCGGAGAGCAAGGGCTGCAGAGAGGAAAGTGAGGTGAGCAGGGAGGACAGGGCTAGGCTGCAGAGCTTGCCAGAGGCATGAGAGATAGTGGCTGCCCTTACTTTGCCTTCTAGAGGCAGAGGCTCAAGCAATGATAGGACCAAAAGTGGGCCCTCTCCTGTCCTCAGCCATGCAACCAGACTTTTGCTTCCATCTGGAAGGACATTGATGCTAAGTTAAGGCAATAAGAGTCTGGTAGATTCCTGGGTAGGTGTCGCACATAACGAGTGAGGTTAGCTTCTCTTATTTCTGTTGAAGGTATCCTGCATTTTGAAGCTAAAGATGCAGGCAGTGTCAGGACCAGGCAATGATGTGCTCCATTTGTCACCAAAAGAACCAGGCTTTTAATGATCTGCAAAGACACAGACACTAAGTCTTGAAGCCTCTGGTAGAGCTCCAGGAAGGGGTTGTATATGCTGAGCCAGGATGGCTACTCCCTTTGATTGTTCCCCTGCCTTTTACAGATGCAGGACCAGAGGGGGACAGGACCAAAGTGAGGGTCCTTCCCTAAGGCACACAGCCAAGTGTTTGATACCCTCTGCAAGGGCACAAACACTAAGTTAAGGTCTGAAGAGTCTGAAAAAGTACTACGTAGACAGTGCACAGGGTGTAATAGGGTGGGTTTTCCCTTTGGTGTTTAGAACTTTCATGCCTTTCAAATCTACTGTCCCAGACAGGTATAGGACCAACCCATGAAAATGTCTTGTCCCCAGACACCATCTAAGATATTTGCTGCATTCTAAATGGTCTTTAACTCTTAGATAATTCTTCAAGAGTATAGAGGAGACTAAAAAGGAGTTCCACTTCTTAACTAGGTTGGCTGCTGTCTTTGTTTGTTGATATTATGCTGCCTTTGGCAGCAGAAAGCCCGGAGAGGGACAGGATCAGACCAAGAAGCTCTCCTGTCCTCAGCTACACAGCTGGAGAGATTTCTTACAATCTATGAGGACTCTGACACTAAGTTAAGGATTAAAGAGTCAGGAAGGCATATCTTTAGTGTTTGCAAATAAAGAGTATGGTTGGCTGCACCCTCAGTTTGAACACATTATCATGATTTTTGCTAATACAGGCCTAGAGAGGGACAGGATCAGACCAATGGGCATTACTGTCCTCAAACATGCAGCCAGGGTTCACTGCATTCCAAAAAAATGCTATCATTCTGCTAAGGAATTAAGAGTATTGGAGAATTTTTCTTACATGGGTTGAACATGGAAAGCAAAGGTGGCCACTATGGTGTTTTTTATTAATATCATACTGTAATTGCTGCTGAAGGTTCACATAAGGAAAAGCTTGGCCTATGGTGTACTACTGTCCATGGAAACACAGCCAGTGACACGGAACATCGTGCAAAAGCATTAAAAAAGAAGATATAATTTAAGAGTCTGGCAGAGATATACACAAGGGGATACCCTTGGTGAGTTACTGTGGTTGCTCAATTTTTCTAGTGATTTCATTGTGTTTTTCCAGTCCTGGGCAAGATAGGAACAGATTAAGTGAATGGCAAGATGCTGCGATCAAAAAAGGAGCCATGAAAATCCCAGAATTTATACAAGGCCACTGAGACTCTCTCAACAAAAAAGACACCAAGGTATTTCTTAAGGAGAATGGGAGACCGCTGAGTAAGGATTCCAACCGGTGAGCCATTTTTGCTGCTCCCTTTCTTTGTTGCTATTCTCCTGCCATTTCCAGCTGTAGGCCCACGCTAAAACTGCACCAGACCAATAGGCACCCTTGGTTTCAGCCAGAGGCCTAGGCAGGTTCTCCACTGCACAAAGACGCTGACGATAAGTTTAGGCCTGAAAAGAACGGCAGATCCCTAGCTAGGGGTTTCACATCGAGAGCCACGGTGGCATCTGCCTTTGGCTGTTGCTATTGTCGTGTCTGTTAGGGTCCCTGGCCCAGAGAGGAAGAGCACCATTCTCTGGCGCGCTCCTGTCCTCAGCCACACACCTGGAGAAATCCTCTACCTTCTACAAGGCCTCTAACACTAAAGATAAGTCTTGAAGAATTTGGCAGGGATTGTGCGGGGCGAGGGACTTGGGCTACTTTCCTTTCTGCACAAAGTCCTCCTGCCTTTGACAGTGGCAGCAAACACACGGACAGGAGCAGTCGATGGAGCTGCAATGTCCTCATCTGCACGGGCAGAGAGATTTGCTAACTTCTGCAAGGACCCTGACACCAAGCTAAGTCTACCAAAGAGGCTGACAGAGCCCGGGGCTGGGGTTTGCCTGCTGAGCCAGAGTGGCATCTCCCTTTGGTTCTTCACATCCTCATGCCTTTTATAGCCACCGCTCCACAGATAGCTTGGGATCAATCCATGTCATGCTCCAGGCCGTAGCCACAAGGCCAGAAAAATCCTATACCTTCTACCAGGACATTGACACTAAGAGAAGTCTGGAGGAGTCTGACAGAGCCCTAGAGAGTGGTTGTGCACAGTGAGCCCTTGGGAGCGCTGCTTTGTTTCTTGATCTCATGCTGCTATTTCAGCTGCCGGCCCAGACAGGGAGAGGAGCAGACCCAAGCATCCTCCTGTCATTGCCAACGCAGACAGAGAAGCTTGCTGCCCTCTCACCTAAGCTAAGTCTCACCTGGTGTGGCAGAGCGCTAAGCTGTGCTTGCGCATGGGGATCCAGCATGGTTTCTCTGTGTTGTTGGTGTCATTCTCCTGCCCTTTACAGACAAAGGAGCAGAAAGAGACTGGATCAGTCCACACTGTGCCCCTGTCCTCCAGCGTGCCGCTAGAGAAATGCGCTGCATCCTAAGCGGTCTCTAAATAAAAGATAAGTCTTGAAGCCTCTGCATGGGTTCTAAACCTGTGTTTCCAAGGGGGATCAAGGGTTGATGCACCATGTCTTTGCTAATCTTAAACTGCTTTTGCTGTCACCCTCCCAGACGGGGACAGGACCTGACCACAGAGCCCTCCTCTACTCCGCCAAAGAGACAGAGGTTTTGGCTTCTCTCTCAAGGACAAAACGCTCCCGAGTTACATCTTGAGGAGATTGGAAGAGCCCTGAGCAAGGATTCCACCTGGTGAGCCATTTTTGCTGCTCCCTTGCTTTGTTGCTATTCTCCTGCCATTTCCAGCTGTAGGCCCACGCTAAAACTGCACCAGACCAATAGGCACCCTTGGTTTCAGCCAGAGGCCTAGGCAGGTTCTCCACTCCACAAAGACGCTGACGATAAGTTTAGGCTTGAAAAGAACGGCAGATCCCTAGCTAGGGGTTTCACATGGAGAGCCACGGTGGCATCTGCCTTTGGCTGTTGCTATTGTTGTGTCTGTTAGGGTCCCTGGCCCAGAGAGGAAGAGCACCAGTCCCTGGAACGCTCCTGTCCACAGCCACACACCTGGAGAAATCCTCTACCTTCTACAAGGCCTCTAACACTAAAGATAAGTCTTGAAGAATTTGGCAGGGATCGTGCGGGGAGAGGGACTTGGGCTACTTTCCTTTCTGCACAAAGTCCTCCTGCCTTTGACAGTGGCAGCAAACACACGGACAGGAGCAGTCGATGGAGCTGCAATGTCCTCATCTGCACGGGCAGAGAGATTTGCTAACTTCTGCAAGGACCCTGACACCAAGCTAAGTCTACCAAAGAGGCTGACAGAGCACGGGGCTGGGGTTTGCCTGGTGAGCCAGAGTGGCATCTCCCTTTGGTTCTTCACATCCTCATGCCTTTTACAGCCACCGCCCCACAGATGGCTTGGGATCAATCCATGGCATGCTCCAGGCCATAGCCACAAGGCCAGAAAAATCCTCTACCTTCTACCAGGACATTGACACTAAGAGAAGTCCGGAGGAGTCTGACAGAGCCCTAGAGAGTGGTTGTGCACAGTGAGCCCTTGGGAGCGCTGCTTTGTTTCTTGATCTCATGCTGCTATTTCAGCTGCCGGCCCAGACAGGGAGAGGAGCAGACCCAAGCATCCTCCTGTCATTGCCAACGCAGACAGAGAAGCTTGCTGCCCTCTCACCTAAGCTAAGTCTCACCTGGTGTGGCAGAGCGCTAAGCTGTGCTTGCTCATGGGGATCCAGCATGGTTTCTCTGTGTTGTTGGTGTCATTCTCCTGCCCTTTACAGACAAAGGAGCAGAAAGAGACTGGATCAGTCCACGCTGTGCCCCTGTCCTCCAGCGGGCCGCTAGAGAAATGCGCTGCATCCTAAGCGGTCTCTAAATAAAAGATAAGTCTTGAAGCCTCTGCATGGGTTCTAAACCTGTGTTTCCAAGGAGGATCAAGGGTTGATGCACCATGTCTTTGCTAATGTTAAACTGCTTTTGCTGTCACCCTCCCAGACGGGGACAGGACCTGACCACAGAGCCCTCCTCTACTCCGCCAAAGAGACAGAGGTTTTGGCTTCTCTCTCAAGGACAAAACGCTCCCGAGTTACATCTTGAGGAGAATGGCAGAGCCCTGAGCAAGGATTCCACCTGGTGAGCCATTTTTGCTGCTCCCTTGCTTTGTTGCTATTCTCCTGCCATTTCCAGCTGTAGACCCACGCTAAAACTGCACCAGACCAATAGGCACCCTAGGTCTCAGCCAGAGGCCTAGGCAGGTTCTCCACTCCACAAAGACGCTGACGATAAGTTTAGGCCTGAAAAGAATAGCAGATCCCTAGCTAGGGGTTTCACATGGAGAGCCACGGTGGCATCTGCCTTTGGCTGTTGCTATTGTCGTGTCTGTTAGGGTCCCTGGCCCAGAGAGGAAGAGCACCAGTCCCTGGAACGCTCCTGTCCTCAGCCACACACCTGGAGAAATCCTCTACCTTCTACAAGGCCTCTAACACTAAACATAATCCTAAGAAAAAGAACATTCCCAGTCTAAAGTGAGTGACCACGTGAATTTCACAGGATTAAAACTGGCAATTACTTAGTTTTATTTTATGAATATTGCATTACTTATTAAACACATATTTAGTAACCATCAAAAACCTGAATATAATTTGTTCAGCATACAGAATAACTCCATGTTTACTACTATTTACAGAGATTGTTTGTATGTCTTTTCACGAATTACGCTGGAGGACTGCTCACTATGTTCATGAATGCCAACGTAGTATTAAAAAACTCTGTTTATTACTATCAAGTCCAATCACATGCTCTTTCTAATGAGAATCACCCCCAAAGAATTGATCTTAGGATAGTTTACTCATGAACAGATGTAGCTGTATATTCTTTTGAGAACTTTTGCTAGTGAGGTGAGGATGAGATATTTACATGAGAGCAGGAACAGACGATAGCTGAGAAAAAAGTTATATTTGGGATTAAAAGGAGCATCTAGTGCATTTCTCCCAGGCTCTGTGTCCTATGTTTAGTTTCATCTATGGCCATCGGACACTGGACTGTAAACCAGATCAAGTGGATATCGGCCAGTATATTAAACACCTGAATTGCTCCCAAATGATTAGACACTACATGTATTTCTCCTCAGCCTCATGCTGAACTCCAACTGCCGGCACACAGGCTCTAACAGCAAGGACAAAACCCGGGGAGGGAGGTGGCCCAGGACATCTGGGGGACATCAGGTGATTGCCGCCATGGGTGAGAGGCAGCCCACACACAGGCAGACATGACAGGGATCTCTCTGTGTTGGACACTTTCCTCATGGTCCTGAGTAATGGAATCTGTCCACCCTGCTACATTTAAGAATGCAAAAACATGGTGGTCATTTCCCCCATGATGGCAATGGTTCAGCCCTCCATCAGCCTTGGAACACCTGGTGATGTCACAGTTTTCAGTGTTAGTGGTTGCCATGGGATGAGGGGTTTTGTCACTAACACCCAGAGCAGGCATAGCATCAGCTGCGTGGAGAGTGTATACCAACTGAAGCCAAGCAAGCAGAGAGCAAGGGCTGCAGAGAGGAAAGTGAGGTGAGCAGGGAGGACAGGGCTAGGCTGCAGAGCTTGCCAGAGGCATGAGAGATAGTGGCTGCCCTTACTTTGCCTTCTAGAGGCAGAGGCTCAAGCAATGATAGGACCAAAAGTGGGCCCTCTCCTGTCCTCAGCCATGCAACCAGACTTTTGCTTCCATCTGGAAGGACATTGATGCTAAGTTAAGGCAATAAGAGTCTGGTAGATTCCTGGGTAGGTGTCGCACATAACGAGTGAGGTTAGCTTCTCTTATTTCTGTTGAAGGTATCCTGCATTTTGAAGCTAAAGATGCAGGCAGTGTCAGGACCACGCAATGATGTGCTCCATTTGTCACCAAAAGAACCAGGCTTTTAATGCTATCTGCAAAGACACAGACACTAAGTCTTGAAGCCTCTGGTAGAGCTCCAGGAAGGGGTTGTATATGCTGAGCCAGGATGGCTACTCCCTTTGATTGTTCCCCTGCCTTTTACAGATGCAGGACCAGAGGGGGACAGGACCAAAGTGAGGGTCCTTCCCTAAGGCACACAGCCAAGTGTTTGATACCCTCTGCAAGGGCACAAACACTAAGTTAAGGTCTGAAGAGTCTGAAAAAGTACTACGTAGACAGTGCACAGGGTGTAATAGGGTGGGTTTTCCCTTTGGTGTTTAGAACTTTCATGCCTTTCAAATCTACTGTCCCAGACAGGTATAGGACCAACCCATGAAAATGTCTTGTCCCCAGACACCATCTAAGATATTTGCTGCATTCTAAATGGTCTTTAACTCTTAGATAATTCTTCAAGAGTATAGAGGAGACTAAAAAGGAGTTCCACTTCTTAACTAGGTTGGCTGCTGTCTTTGTTTGTTGATATTATGCTGCCTTTGGCAGCAGAAAGCCCGGAGAGGGACAGGATCAGACCAAGAAGCTCTCCTGTCCTCAGCTACACAGCTGGAGAGATTTCTTACAATCTATGAGGACTCTGACACTAAGTTAAGGATTAAAGAGTCAGGAAGGCATATCTTTAGTGTTTGCAAATAAAGAGTATGGTTGGCTGCACCCTCAGTTTGAACACATTATCATGATTTTTGCTAATACAGGCCTAGAGAGGGACAGGATCAGACCAATGGGCATTACTGTCCTCAAACATGCAGCCAGGGTTCACTGCATTCCAAAAAAATGCTATCATTCTGCTAAGGAATTAAGAGTATTGGAGAATTTTTCTTACATGGGTTGAACATGGAAAGCAAAGGTGGCCACTATGGTGTTTTTTATTAATATCATACTGTAATTGCTGCTGAAGGTTCACATAAGGAAAAGCTTGGCCTATGGTGTACTACTGTCCATGGAAACACAGCCAGTGACACGGAACATCGTGCAAAAGCATTAAAAAAGAAGATATAATTTAAGAGTCTGGCAGAGATATACACAAGGGGATACCCTTGGTGAGTTACTGTGGTTGCTCAATTTTTCTAGTGATTTCATTGTGTTTTTCCAGTCCTGGGCAAGATAGGAACAGATTAAGTGAATGGCAAGATGCTGCGATCAAAAAAGGAGCCATGAAAATCCCAGAATTTATACAAGGCCACTGAGACTCTCTCAACAAAAAAGACACCAAGGTATTTCTTAAGGAGAATGGGAGACCGCTGAGTAAGGATTCCAACCGGTGAGCCATTTTTGCTGCTCCCTTTCTTTGTTGCTATTCTCCTGCCATTTCCAGCTGTAGGCCCACGCTAAAACTGCACCAGACCAATAGGCACCCTTGGTTTCAGCCAGAGGCCTAGGCAGGTTCTCCACTCCACAAAGACGCTGACGATAAGTTTAGGCCTGAAAAGAACGGCAGATCCCTAGCTAGGGGTTTCACATCGAGAACCACGGTGGCATCTGCATTTGGCTGTTGCAATTGTCGTGTCTGTTAGGGTCCCTGGCCCAGAGAGGAAGAGCACCAGTCCCTGGCGAACTCCTGTCCTCAGCCACACACCTGGAGAAATCCTCTACCTTCTACAAGGCCTCTAACACTAAAGATAAGTCTTGAAGAATTTGGCAGGGATTGTGCGGGGCGAGGGACTTGGGCTACTTTCCTTTCTGCACAAAGTCCTCCTGCCTTTAACAGTGGCAGCAAACACACGGACAGGAGCAGTCAATGGAGCTGCAATGTCCTCATCTGCACGGGCAGAGAGATTTGCTAACTTCTGCAAGGACCCTGACACCAAGCTAAGTCTACCAAAGAGGCTGACAGAGCCCGGGGCTGGGGTTTGCCTGCTGAGCCTGAGTGGCATCTCCCTTTGGTTCTTCACATCCTCATGCCTTTTACAGCCACCGCTCCACAGATGACTTGGGATCAATCCATGGCATGCTCCAGGCCGTAGCCACAAGGCCAGAAAAATCCTCTACCTTCTACCAGGACATTGACACTAAGAGAAGTCCGGAGGAGTCTGACAGAGCCCTAGAGAGTGGTTGTGCACAGTGAGCCCTTGGGAGCGCTGCTTTGTTTCTTGATCTCATGCTGCTATTTCAGCTGCCGGCCCAGACAGGGAGAGGAGCAGACCCAAGCATCCTCCTGTCATTGCCAACGCAGACAGAGAAGCTTGCTGCCCTCTCACCTAAGCTAAGTCTCACCTGGTGTGGCAGAGCGCTAAGCTGTGCTTGCGCATGGGGATCCAGCATGGTTTCTCTGTGTTGTTGGTGTCATTCTCCTGCCCTTTACAGACAAAGGAGCAGAAAGAGACTGGATCAGTCCACGCTGTGCCCCTGTCCTCCAGCGTGCCGCTAGAGAAATGCGCTGCATCCTAAGCGGTCTCTAAATAAAAGATAAGTCTTGAAGCCTCTGCATGGGTTCTAAACCTGTGTTTCCAAGGGGGATCAAGGGTTGATGCACCATGTCTTTGCTAATCTTAAACTGCTTTTGCTGTCACCCTCCCAGACGGGGACAGGACCTGACCACAGAGCCCTCCTCTACTCCGCCAAAGAGACAGAGGTTTTGGCTTCTCTCTCAAGGACAAAACGCTCCCGAGTTACATCTTGAGGAGAATGGCAGAGCCCTGAGCAAGGATTCCACCTGGTGAGCCATTTTTGCTGCTCCATTGCTTTGTTGCTGTTCTCCTGCCATTTCCAGCTGTAGGCCCACGCTAAAACTGCACCAGACCAATAGGCACCCTTGGTTTCAGCCAGAGGCCTAGGCAGGTTCTCCACTGCACAAAGACGCTGACGATAAGTTTAGGCCTGAAAAGAATAGCAGATCCCTAGCTAGGGGTTTCACATGGAGAGCCACGGTGGCATCTGCCTTTGGCTGTTGCTATTGTCGTGTCTGTTAGGGTCCCTGGCCCAGAGAGGAAGAGCACCAGTCCCTGGCACGCTCCTGTCCTCAGCCACACACCTGGAGAAATCCTCTACCTTCTACAAGGCCTCTAACACTAAAGATAAGTCTTGAAGGATTTGGCAGGGATTGTGCGGGGAGAGGGACTTGGGCTACTTTCCTTTCTGCACAAAGTCCTCCTGCCTTTGACAGTGGCAGCAAACACACAGACAGGAGCAGTCGATGGAGCTGCAATGTCCTCATCTGCACGGGCAGAGAGATTTGCTAACTTCTGCAAGGACCCTGACACCAAGCTAAGTCTACCAAAGAGGCTGACAGAGCCCGGGGCTGGGGTTTGCCTGCTGAGCCAGAGTGGCATCTCCCTTTGGTTCTTCACATCCTCATGCCTTTTACAGCCACCGCCCCACAGACGGCTTGGGATCAATCCATGGCATGCTCCAGGCCGTAGCCACAAGGCCAGAAAAATCCTCTACCTTCTACCAGGACATTGACACTAAGAGAAGTCTGGAGGAGTCTGACAGAGCCCTAGAGAGTGGTTGTGCACAGTGAGCCCTTGGGAGCGCTGCTTTGTTTCTTGATCTCATGCTGCTATTTCAGCTGCCGGCCCAGACAGGGAGAGGAGCAGACCCAAGCATCCTCCTGTCATTGCCAACGCAGACAGAGAAGCTTGCTGCCCTCTCACCTAAGCTAAGTCTCACCTGGTGTGGCAGAGCGCTAAGCTGTGCTTGCGCATGGGGATCCAGCATGGTTTCTCTGTGTTGTTGGTGTCATTCTCCTGCCCTTTACAGACAAAGGAGCAGAAAGAGGCTGGATCAGTCCACGCTGTGCCCCTGTCCTCCAGCGGGCCGCTAGAGAAATGCGCTGCATCCTAAGCGGTCTCTAAATAAAAGATAAGTCTTGAAGCCTCTGCATGGGTTCTAAACCTGTGTTTCCAAGGGGGATCAAGGGTTGATGCACCATGTCTTTGCTAATGTTAAACTGCTTTTGCTGTCACCCTCCCAGACGGGGACAGGACCTGACCACAGAGCCCTCCTCTACTCCGCCAAAGAGACAGAGGTTTTGGCTTCTCTCTCAAGGACAAAACGCTCCCGAGTTACATCTTGAGGAGAATGGCAGAGCCCTGAGCAAGGATTCCACCTGGTGAGCCATTTTTGCTGCTCCCTTGCTTTGTTGCTATTCTCCTGCCATTTCCAGCTGTAGGCCCACGCTAAAACTCCACCAGACCAATAGGCACCCTTGGTCTCAGCCAGAGGCCTAGGCAGGTTCTCCACTGCACAAAGACGCTGACGATAAGTTTAGGCCTGAAAAGAACAGCAGATCCCTAGCTAGGGGTTTCACATCAAGAGCCACGGTGGCATCTGCCTTTGGCTGTTGCTATTGTCGTGTCTGTTAGGGTCCCTGGCCCAGAGAGGAAGAGCACCAGTCCCTGGCGAACTCCTGTCCTCAGCCACACACCTGGAGAAATCCTCTACCTTCTACAAGGCCTCTAACACTAAAGATAAGTCCTGAAGAATTTGGCAGGGATTGTGCAGGGAGAGGGACTTGGGCTGCTTTCCTTTCTGCACAAAGTCCTCCTGCCTTTGACAGTGGCAGCAAACACACGGACAGGAGCAGTCGATGGAGCTGCAATGTCCTCATCTGCACGGGCAGAGAGATTTGCTAACTTCTGCGAGGACCCTGACACCAAGCTAAGTCTACCAAAGAGGCTGACAGAGCCCGGGGCTGGGGTTTGCCTGGTGAGCCAGAGTGGCATCTCCCTTTGGTTCTTCACATCCTCATGCCTTTTACAGCCACCGCCCCACAGACGGCTTGGGATCAATCCATGGCATGCTCCAGGCCGTAGCCACAAGGCCAGAAAAATCCTCTACCTTCTACCAGGACATTGACACTAAGAGAAGTCTGGAGGAGTCTGACAGAGCCCTAGAGAGTGGTTGTGCACAGTGAGCCCTTGGGAGCGCTGCTTTGTTTCTTGATCTCATGCTGCTATTTCAGCTGCCGGCCCAGACAGGGAGAGGAGCAGACCCAAGCATCCTCCTGTCATTGCCAACGCAGACAGAGAAGCTTGCTGCCCTCTCACCTAAGCTAAGTCTCACCTGGTGTGGCAGAGCGCTAAGCTGTGCTTGCGCATGGGGATCCAGCATGGTTTCTCTGTGTTGTTGGTGTCATTCTCCTGCCCTTTACAGACAAAGGAGCAGAAAGAGACTGGATCAGTCCACGCTGTGCCCCTGTCCTCCAGCGTGCCGCTAGAGAAATGCGCTGCATCCTAAGCGGTCTCTAAATAAAAGATAAGTCTTGAAGCCTCTGCATGGGTTCTAAACCTGTGTTTCCAAGGGGGATCAAGGGTTGATGCACCATGTCTTTGCTAATCTTAAACTGCTTTTGCTGTCACCCTCCCAGACGGGGACAGGACCTGACCACAGAGCCCTCCTCTACTCCGCCAAAGAGACAGAGGTTTTGGCTTCTCTCTCAAGGACAAAACGCTCCCGAGTTACATCTTGAGGAGAATGGCAGAGCCCTGAGCAAGGATTCCACCTGGTGAGCAATTTTTGCTGCTCCCTTGCTTTGTTGCTATTCTCCTGCCATTTCCAGCTGTAGGCCCACGCTAAAACTGCACCAGACCAATAGGCACCCTTGGTTTCAGCCAGAGGCCTAGGCAGGTTCTCCACTCCACAAAGACACTGACGATAAGTTTAGGCCTGAAAAGAACGGCAGATCCCTAGCTAGGGGTTTCACATGGAGAGCCATGGTGGCATCTGCCTTTGGCTGTTGCTATTGTCGTGTCTGTTAGGGTCCCTGGCCCAGAGAGGAAGAGCACCAGTCCCTGGCACGCTCCTGTCCTCAGCCACACACCTGGAGAAATCCTCTACCTTCTACAAGGCCTCTAACACTAAAGATAAGTCTTGAAGAATTTGGCAGGGATCGTGCGGGAAGAGGGACTTGGGCTACTTTCCTTTCTGCACAAAGTCCTCCTGCCTTTGACAGTGGCAGCAAACACACGGACAGGAGCAGTCGATGGAGCTGCAATGTCCTCATCTGCACGGGCAGAGAGATTTGCTAACTTCTGCGAGGACCCTGACACCAAGCTAAGTCTACCAAAGAGGCTGACAGAGCCCGGGGCTGGGGTTTGCCTGGTGAGCCAGAGTGGCATCTCCCTTTGGTTCTTCACATCCTCATGCCTTTTACAGCCACCGCCCCACAGACGGCTTGGGATCAATCCATGGCATGCTCCAGGCCATAGCCACAAGGCCAGAAAAATCCTCTACCTTCTACCAGGACATTGACACTAAGAGAAGTCTGGAGGAGTCTGACAGAGCCCTAGAGAGTGGTTGTGCACAGTGAGCCCTTGGGAGCGCTGCTTTGTTTCTTGATCTCATGCTGCTATTTCAGCTGCCGGCCCAGACAGGGAGAGGAGCAGACCCAAGCATCCTCCTGTCATTGCCAACGCAGACAGAGAAGCTTGCTGCCCTCTCACCTAAGCTAAGTCTCACCTGGTGTGGCAGAGCGCTAAGCTGTGCTTGCGCATGGGGATCCAGCATGGTTTCTCTGTGTTGTTGGTGTCATTCTCCTGCCCTTTACAGACAAAGGAGCAAAAAGAGACTGGATCAGTCCACGCTGTGCCCCTGTCCTCCAGCGTGCCGCTAGAGAAATGCGCTGCATCCTAAGCGGTCTCTAAATAAAAGATAAGTCTTGAAGCCTCTGCATGGGTTCTAAACCTGTGTTTCCAAGGAGGATCAAGGGTTGATGCACCATGTCTTTGCTAATCTTAAACTGCTTTTGCTGTCACCCTCCCAGACGGGGACAGGACCTGACCACAGAGCCCTCCTCTACTCCGCCAAAGAGACAGAGGTTTTGGCTTCTCTCTCAAGGACAAAACGCTCCCGAGTTACATCTTGAGGAGAATGGCAGACCCCTGAGCAAGGATTCCACCTGGTGAGCCATTTTTGCTGCTCCCTTGCTTTGTTGCTATTCTCCTGCCATTTCCAGCTGTAGGCCCACGCTAAAACTGCACCAGACCAATAGGCACCCTTGGTCTCAGCCAGAGGCCTAGGCAGGTTCTCCACTCCACAAAGACGCTGACGATAAGTTTAGGCCTGAAAAGAATAGCAGATCCCTAGCTAGGGGTTTCACATGGAGAGCCACGGTGGCATCTGCCTTTGGCTGTTGCTATTGTCGTGTCTGTTAGGGTCCCTGGCCCAGAGAGGAAGAGCACCAGTCCCTGGAACGCTCCTGTCCTCAGCCACACACCTGGAGAAATCCTCTACCTTCTACAAGGCCTCTAACACTAAACATAATCCTAAGAAAAAGAACATTCCCAGTCTAAAGTGAGTGACCACGTGAATTTCACAGGATTAAAACTGGCAATTACTTAGTTTTATTTTATGAATATTGCATTACTTATTAAACACATATTTAGTAACCATCAAAAACCTGAATATAATTTGTTCAGCATACAGAATAACTCCATGTTTACTACTATTTACAGAGATTGTTTGTATGTCTTTTCACGAATTACGCTGGAGGACTGCTCACTATGTTCATGAATGCCAACGTAGTATTAAAAAACTCTGTTTATTACTATCAAGTTCAATCACATGCTCTTTCTAATGAGAATCACCCCCAAAGAATTGATCTTAGGATAGTTTACTCATGAACAGATGTAGCTGTATATTCTTTTGAGAACTTTTGCTAGTGAGGTGAGGATGAGATATTTACATGAGAGCAGGAACAGACGATAGCTGAGAAAAAAGTTATATTTGGGATTAAAAGGAGCATCTAGTGCATTTCTCCCAGGCCCTGTGTCCTATGTTTAGTTTCATCTATGGCCATCGGACACTGGACTGTAAACCAGATCAAGTGGATATCGGCCAGTATATTAAACACCTGAATTGCTCCCAAATGATTAGACACTACATGTATTTCTCCTCAGCCTCATGCTGAACTCCAACTGCCGGCACACAGGCTCTAACAGCAAGGACAAAACCCGGGGAGGGAGGTGGCCCAGGACATCTGGGGGACATCAGGTGATTGCCGCCATGGGTGAGAGGCAGCCCACACACAGGCAGACATGACAGGGGTCTCTCTGTGTTGGACACTTTCCTCATGGTCCTGAGTAATGGAATCTGTCCACCCTGCTACATTTAAGAATGCAAAAACATGGTGGTCATTTCCCCCATGATGGCAATGGTTCAGCCCTCCATCAGCCTTGGAACACCTGGTGATGTCACAGTTTTCAGTGTTAGTGGTTGCCATGGGATGAGGGGTTTTGTCACTAACACCCAGAGCAGGCATAGCATCAGCTGCGTGGAGAGTGTATACCAACTGAAGCCAAGCAAGCGGAGAGCAAGGGCTGCAGAGAGGAAAGTGAGGTGAGCAGGGAGGACAGGGCTAGGCTGCAGAGCTTGCCAGAGGCATGAGAGATAGTGGCTGCCCTTACTTTGCCTTCTAGAGGCAGAGGCTCAAGCAATGATAGGACCAAAAGTGGGCCCTCTCCTGTCCTCAGCCATGCAACCAGACTTTTGCTTCCATCTGGAAGGACATTGATGCTAAGTTAAGGCAATAAGAGTCTGGTAGATTCCTGGGTAGGTGTCGCACATAACGAGTGAGGTTAGCTTCTCTTATTTCTGTTGAAGGTATCCTGCATTTTGAAGCTAAAGATGCAGGCAGTGTCAGGACCAGGCAATGATGTGCTCCATTTGTCACCAAAAGAACCAGGCTTTTAATGCTATCTGCAAAGACACAGACACTAAGTCTTGAAGCCTCTGGTAGAGCTCCAGGAAGGGGTTGTATATGCTGAGCCAGGATGGCTACTCCCTTTGATTGTTCCCCTGCCTTTTACAGATGCAGGACCAGAGGGGGACAGGACCAAAGTGAGGGTCCTTCCCTAAGGCACACAGCCAAGTGTTTGATACCCTCTGCAAGGGCACAAACACTAAGTTAAGGTCTGAAGAGTCTGAAAAAGTACTACGTAGACAGTGCACAGGGTGTAATAGGGTGGGTTTTCCCTTTGGTGTTTAGAACTTTCATGCCTTTCAAATCTACTGTCCCAGACAGGTATAGGACCAACCCATGAAAATGTCTTGTCCCCAGACACCATCTAAGATATTTGCTGCATTCTAAATGGTCTTTAACTCTTAGATAATTCTTCAAGAGTATAGAGGAGACTAAAAAGGAGTTCCACTTCTTAACTAGGTTGGCTGCTGTCTTTGTTTGTTGATATTATGCTGCCTTTGGCAGCAGAAAGCCCGGAGAGGGACAGGATCAGACCAAGAAGCTCTCCTGTCCTCAGCTACACAGCTGGAGAGATTTCTTACAATCTATGAGGACTCTGACACTAAGTTAAGGATTAAAGAGTCAGGAAGGCATATCTTTAGTGTTTGCAAATAAAGAGTATGGTTGGCTGCACCCTCAGTTTGAACACATTATCATGATTTTTGCTAATACAGGCCTAGAGAGGGACAGGATCAGACCAATGGGCATTACTGTCCTCAAACATGCAGCCAGGGTTCACTGCATTCCAAAAAAATGCTATCATTCTGCTAAGGAATTAAGAGTATTGGAGAATTTTTCTTACATGGGTTGAACATGGAAAGCAAAGGTGGCCACTATGGTGTTTTTTATTAATATCATACTGTAATTGCTGCTGAAGGTTCACATAAGGAAAAGCTTGGCCTATGGTGTACTACTGTCCATGGAAACACAGCCAGTGACACGGAACATCGTGCAAAAGCATTAAAAAAGAAGATATAATTTAAGAGTCTGGCAGAGATATACACAAGGGGATACCCTTGGTGAGTTACTGTGGTTGCTCAATTTTTCTAGTGATTTCATTGTGTTTTTCCAGTCCTGGGCAAGATAGGAACAGATTAAGTGAATGGCAAGATGCTGCGATCAAAAAAGGAGCCATGAAAATCCCAGAATTTATACAAGGCCACTGAGACTCTCTCAACAAAAAAGACACCAAGGTATTTCTTAAGGAGAATGGGAGACCGCTGAGTAAGGATTCCAACCGGTGAGCCATTTTTGCTGCTCCCTTTCTTTGTTGCTATTCTCCTGCCATTTCCAGCTGTAGGCCCACGCTAAAACTGCACCAGACCAATAGGCACCCTTGGTTTCAGCCAGAGGCCTAGGCAGGTTCTCCACTCCACAAAGACGCTGACGATAAGTTTAGGCCTGAAAAGAACGGCAGATCCCTAGCTAGGGGTTTCACATCGAGAACCACGGTGGCATCTGCATTTGGCTGTTGCTATTGTCGTGTCTGTTAGGGTCCCTGGCCCAGAGAGGAAGAGCACCAGTCCCTGGCACGCTCCTGTCCTCAGCCACACACCTGGAGAAATCCTCTACCTTCTACAAGGCCTCTAACACTAAAGATAAGTCTTGAAGAATTTGGCAGGGATCGTGCGGGGAGAGGGACTTGGGCTACTTTCCTTTCTGCACAAAGTCCTCCTGCCTTTGACAGTGGCAGCAAACACACGGACAGGAGCAGTCGATGGAGCTGCAATGTCCTCATCTGCACGGGCAGAGAGATTTGCTAACTTCTGCAAGGACCCTGACACCAAGCTAAGTCTACCAAAGAGGCTGACAGAGCCCGGGGCTGGGGTTTGCCTGGTGAGCCAGAGTGGCATCCCCCTTTGGTTCTTCACATCCTCATGCCTTTTACAGCCACCGCCCCACAGACGGCTTGGGATCAATCCATGGCATGCTCCAGGCCGTAGCCACAAGGCCAGAAAAATCCTCTACCTTCTACCAGGACATTGACACTAAGAGAAGTCTGGAGGAGTCTGACAGAGCCCTAGAGAGTGGTTGTGCACAGTGAGCCCTTGGGAGCGCTGCTTTGTTTCTTGATCTCATGCTGCTATTTCAGCTGCCGGCCCAGACAGGGAGAGGAGCAGACCCAAGCATCCTCCTGTCATTGCCAACGCAGACAGAGAAGCTTGCTGCCCTCTCACCTAAGCTAAGTCTCACCTGGTGTGGCAGAGCGCTAAGCTGTGCTTGCGCATGGGGATCCAGCATGGTTTCTCTGTGTTGTTGGTGTCATTCTCCTGCCCTTTACAGACAAAGGAGCAGAAAGAGACTGGATCAGTCCACGCTGTGCCCCTGTCCTCCAGCGTGCCGCTAGAGAAATGCGCTGCATCCTAAGCGGTCTCTAAATAAAAGATAAGTCTTGAAGCCTCTGCATGGGTTCTAAACCTGTGTTTCCAAGGGGGATCAAGGGTTGATGCACCATGTCTTTGCTAATGTTAAACTGCTTTTGCTGTCACCCTCCCAGACGGGGACAGGACCTGACCACAGAGCCCTCCTCTACTCCGCCAAAGAGACAGAGGTTTTGGCTTCTCTCTCAAGGACAAAACGCTCCCGAGTTACATCTTGAGGAGAATGGCAGAGCCCTGAGCAAGGATTCCACCTGGTGAGCCATTTTTGCTGCTCCCTTGCTTTGTTGCTATTCTCCTGCCATTTCCAGCTGTAGGCCCACGCTAAAACTGCACCAGACCAATAGGCACCCTTGGTCTCAGCCAGAGGCCTAGGCAGGTTCTCCACTCCACAAAGACGCTGACGATAAGTTTAGGCCTGAAAAGAACGGCAGATCCCTAGCTAGGGGTTTCACATGGAGAGCCACGGTGGCATCTGCCTTTGGCTGTTGCTATTGTCGTGTCTGTTAGGGTCCCTGGCCCAGAGAGGAAGAGCACCAGTCCCTGGCACGCTCCTGTCCTCAGCCACACACCTGGAGAAATCCTCTACCTTCTACAAGGCCTCTAACACTAAAGATAAGTCTTGAAGAATTTGGCAGGGATCGTGCGGGGAGAGGGACTTGGGCTACTTTCCTTTCTGCACAAAGTCCTCCTGCCTTTGACAGTGGCAGCAAACACACGGACAGGAGCAGTCGATGGAGCTGCAATGTCCTCATCTGCACGGGCAGAGAGATTTGCTAACTTCTGCAAGGACCCTGACACCAAGCTAAGTCTACCAAAGAGGCTGACAGAGCCCGGGGCTGGGGTTTGCCTGCTGAGCCTGAGTGGCATCTCCCTTTGGTTCTTCACATCCTCATGCCTTTTACAGCCACCGCCCCACAGATGGCTTGGGATCAATCCATGGCATGCTCCAGGCCGTAGCCACAAGGCCAGAAAAATCCTCTACCTTCTACCAGGACATTGACACTAAGAGAAGTCTGGAGGAGTCTGACAGAGCCCTAGAGAGTGGTTGTGCACAGTGAGCCCTTGGGAGCGCTGCTTTGTTTCTTGATCTCATGCTGCTATTTCAGCTGCCGGCCCAGACAGGGAGAGGAGCAGACCCAAGCATCCTCCTGTCATTGCCAACGCAGACAGAGAAGCTTGCTGCCCTCTCACCTAAGCTAAGTCTCACCTGGTGTGGCAGAGCGCTAAGCTGTGCTTGCGCATGGGGATCCAGCATGGTTTCTCTGTGTTGTTGGTGTCATTCTCCTGCCCTTTACAGACAAAGGAGCAGAAAGAGACTGGATCAGTCCACGCTGTGCCCCTGTCCTCCAGCGGGCCGCTAGAGAAATGCGCTGCATCCTAAGCGGTCTCTAAATAAAAGATAAGTCTTGAAGCCTCTGCATGGGTTCTAAACCTGTGTTTCCAAGGGGGATCAAGGGTTGATGCACCATGTCTTTGCTAATCTTAAACTGCTTTTGCTGTCACCCTCCCAGACGGGGACAGGACCTGACCACAGAGCCCTCCTCTACTCCGCCAAAGAGACAGAGGTTTTGGCTTCTCTCTCAAGGACAAAACGCTCCCGAGTTACATCTTGAGGAGAATGGCAGACCCCTGAGCAAGGATTCCACCTGGTGAGCCATTTTTGCTGCTCCCTTGCTTTGTTGCTATTCTCCTGCCATTTCCAGCTGTAGGCCCACGCTAAAACTGCACCAGACCAATAGGCACCCTTGGTTTCAGCCAGAGGCCTAGGCAGATTCTCCACTCCACAAAGACGCTGACGATAAGTTTAGGCCTGAAAAGAACGGCAGATCCCTAGCTAGGGGTTTCACATGGAGAGCCATGGTGGCATCTGCCTTTGGCTGTTGCTATTGTCGTGTCTGTTAGGGTCCCTGGCCCAGAGAGGAAGAGCACCAGTCCCTGGCACGCTCCTGTCCTCAGCCACACACCTGGAGAAATCCTCTACCTTCTACAAGGCCTCTAACACTAAAGATAAGTCTTGAAGAATTTGGCAGGGATCGTGCGGGAAGAGGGACTTGGGCTACTTTCCTTTCTGCACAAAGTCCTCCTGCCTTTGACAGTGGCAGCAAACACACGGACAGGAGCAGTCGATGGAGCTGCAATGTCCTCATCTGCACGGGCAGAGAGATTTGCTAACTTCTGCAAGGACCCTGACACCAAGCTAAGTCTACCAAAGAGGCTGACAGAGCCCGGGGCTGGGGTTTGCCTGGTGAGCCAGAGTGGCATCTCCCTTTGGTTCTTCACATCCTCATGCCTTTTACAGCCACCGCCCCACAGACGGCTTGGGATCAATCCATGGCATGCTCCAGGCCGTAGCCACAAGGCCAGAAAAATCCTCTACCTTCTACCAGGACATTGACACTAAGAGAAGTCCGGAGGAGTCTGACAGAGCCCTAGAGAGTGGTTGTGCACAGTGAGCCCTTGGGAGCGCTGCTTTGTTTCTTGATCTCATGCTGCTATTTCAGCTGCCGGCCCAGACAGGGAGAGGAGCAGACCCAAGCATCCTCCTGTCATTGCCAACGCAGACAGAGAAGCTTGCTGCCCTCTCACCTAAGCTAAGTCTCACCTGGTGTGGCAGAGCGCTAAGCTGTGCTTGCGCATGGGGATCCAGCATGGTTTCTCTGTGTTGTTGGTGTCATTCTCCTGCCCTTTACAGACAAAGGAGCAGAAAGAGACTGGATCAGTCCACGCTGTGCCCCTGTCCTCCAGCGTGCTGCTAGAGAAATGCGCTGCATCCTAAGCGGTCTCTAAATAAAAGATAAGTCTTGAAGCCTCTGCATGGGTTCTAAACCTGTGTTTCCAAGGAGGATCAAGGGTTGATGCACCATGTCTTTGCTAATCTTAAACTGCTTTTGCTGTCACCCTCCCAGACGGGGACAGGACCTGACCACAGAGCCCTCCTCTACTCCGCCAAAGAGACAGAGGTTTTGGCTTCTCTCTCAAGGACAAAACGCTCCCGAGTTACATCTTGAGGAGAATGGCAGACCCCTGAGCAAGGATTCCACCTGGTGAGCCATTTTTGCTGCTCCCTTGCTTTGTTGCTATTCTCCTGCCATTTCCAGCTGTAGGCCCACGCTAAAACTGCACCAGACCAATAGGCACCCTTGGTTTCAGCCAGAGGCCTAGGCAGGTTCTCCACTCCACAAAGACACTGACGATAAGTTTAGGCCTGAAAAGAACGGCAGATCCCTAGCTAGGGGTTTCACATGGAGAGCCATGGTGGCATCTGCCTTTGGCTGTTGCTATTGTCGTGTCTGTTAGGGTCCCTGGCCCAGAGAGGAAGAGCACCAGTCCCTGGCACGCTCCTGTCCTCAGCCACACACCTGGAGAAATCCTCTACCTTCTACAAGGCCTCTAACACTAAAGATAAGTCTTGAAGAATTTGGCAGGGATCGTGCGGGAAGAGGGACTTGGGCTACTTTCCTTTCTGCACAAAGTCCTCCTGCCTTTGACAGTGGCAGCAAACACACGGACAGGAGCAGTCGATGGAGCTGCAATGTCCTCATCTGCACGGGCAGAGAGATTTGCTAACTTCTGCAAGGACCCTGACACCAAGCTAAGTCTACCAAAGAGGCTGACAGAGCCCGGGGCTGGGGTTTGCCTGGTGAGCCAGAGTGGCATCTCCCTTTGGTTCTTCACATCCTCATGCCTTTTACAGCCACCGCCCCACAGACGGCTTGGGATCAATCCATGGCATGCTCCAGGCCATAGCCACAAGGCCAGAAAAATCCTCTACCTTCTACCAGGACATTGACACTAAGAGAAGTCTGGAGGAGTCTGACAGAGCCCTAGAGAGTGGTTGTGCACAGTGAGCCCTTGGGAGCGCTGCTTTGTTTCTTGATCTCATGCTGCTATTTCAGCTGCCGGCCCAGACAGGGAGAGGAGCAGACCCAAGCATCCTCCTGTCATTGCCAACGCAGACAGAGAAGCTTGCTGCCCTCTCACCTAAGCTAAGTCTCACCTGGTGTGGCAGAGCGCTAAGCTGTGCTTGCGCATGGGGATCCAGCATGGTTTCTCTGTGTTGTTGGTGTCATTCTCCTGCCCTTTACAGACAAAGGAGCAAAAAGAGACTGGATCAGTCCACGCTGTGCCCCTGTCCTCCAGCGTGCCGCTAGAGAAATGCGCTGCATCCTAAGCGGTCTCTAAATAAAAGATAAGTCTTGAAGCCTCTGCATGGGTTCTAAACCTGTGTTTCCAAGGAGGATCAAGGGTTGATGCACCATGTCTTTGCTAATCTTAAACTGCTTTTGCTGTCACCCTCCCAGACGGGGACAGGACCTGACCACAGAGCCCTCCTCTACTCCGCCAAAGAGACAGAGGTTTTGGCTTCTCTCTCAAGGACAAAACGCTCCCGAGTTACATCTTGAGGAGAATGGCAGAGCCCTGAGCAAGGATTCCACCTGGTGAGCCATTTTTGCTGCTCCCTTGCTTTGTTGCTATTCTCCTGCCATTTCCAGCTGTAGGCCCACGCTAAAACTGCACCAGACCAATAGGCACCCTTGGTCTCAGCCAGAGGCCTAGGCAGGTTCTCCACTCCACAAAGACGCTGACGATAAGTTTAGGCCTGAAAAGAATAGCAGATCCCTAGCTAGGGGTTTCACATGGAGAGCCACGGTGGCATCTGCCTTTGGCTGTTGCTATTGTCGTGTCTGTTAGGGTCCCTGGCCCAGAGAGGAAGAGCACCAGTCCCTGGAACGCTCCTGTCCTCAGCCACACACCTGGAGAAATCCTCTACCTTCTACAAGGCCTCTAACACTAAACATAATCCTAAGAAAAAGAACATTCCCAGTCTAAAGTGAGTGACCACGTGAATTTCACAGGATTAAAACTGGCAATTACTTAGTTTTATTTTATGAATATTGCATTACTTATTAAACACATATTTAGTAACCATCAAAAACCTGAATATAATTTGTTCAGCATACAGAATAACTCCATGTTTACTACTATTTACAGAGATTGTTTGTATGTCTTTTCACGAATTACGCTGGAGGACTGCTCACTATGTTCATGAATGCCAACGTAGTATTAAAAAACTCTGTTTATTACTATCAAGTCCAATCACATGCTCTTTCTAATGAGAATCACCCCCAAAGAATTGATCTTAGGATAGTTTACTCATGAACAGATGTAGCTGTATATTCTTTTGAGAACTTTTGCTAGTGAGGTGAGGATGAGATATTTACATGAGAGCAGGAACAGACGATAGCTGAGAAAAAAGTTATATTTGGGATTAAAAGGAGCATCTAGTGCATTTCTCCCAGGCCCTGTGTCCTATGTTTAGTTTCATCTATGGCCATCGGACACTGGACTGTAAACCAGATCAAGTGGATATCGGCCAGTATATTAAACACCTGAATTGCTCCCAAATGATTAGACACTACATGTATTTCTCCTCAGCCTCATGCTGAACTCCAACTGCCGGCACACAGGCTCTAACAGCAAGGACAAAACCCGGGGAGGGAGGTGGCCCAGGACATCTGGGGGACATCAGGTGATTGCCGCCATGGGTGAGAGGCAGCCCACACACAGGCAGACATGACAGGGGTCTCTCTGTGTTGGACACTTTCCTCATGGTCCTGAGTAATGGAATCTGTCCACCCTGCTACATTTAAGAATGCAAAAGCATGGTGGTCATTTCCCCCATGATGGCAATGGTTCAGCCCTCCATCAGCCTTGGAACACCTGGTGATGTCACAGTTTTCAGTGTTAGTGGTTGCCATGGGATGAGGGGTTTTGTCACTAACACCCAGAGCAGGCATAGCATCAGCTGCGTGGAGAGTGTATACCAACTGAAGCCAAGCAAGCAGAGAGCAAGGGCTGCAGAGAGGAAAGTGAGGTGAGCAGGGAGGACAGGGCTAGGCTGCAGAGCTTGCCAGAGGCATGAGAGATAGTGGCTGCCCTTACTTTGCCTTCTAGAGGCAGAGGCTCAAGCAATGATAGGACCAAAAGTGGGCCCTCTCCTGTCCTCAGCCATGCAACCAGACTTTTGCTTCCATCTGGAAGGACATTGATGCTAAGTTAAGGCAATAAGAGTCTGGTAGATTCCTGGGTAGGTGTCGCACATAACGAGTGAGGTTAGCTTCTCTTATTTCTGTTGAAGGTATCCTGCATTTTGAAGCTAAAGATGCAGGCAGTGTCAGGACCAGGCAATGATGTGCTCCATTTGTCACCAAAAGAACCAGGCTTTTAATGCTATCTGCAAAGACACAGACACTAAGTCTTGAAGCCTCTGGTAGAGCTCCAGGAAGGGGTTGTATATGCTGAGCCAGGATGGCTACTCCCTTTGATTGTTCCCCTGCCTTTTACAGATGCAGGACCAGAGGGGGACAGGACCAAAGTGAGGGTCCTTCCCTAAGGCACACAGCCAAGTGTTTGATACCCTCTGCAAGGGCACAAACACTAAGTTAAGGTCTGAAGAGTCTGAAAAAGTACTACGTAGACAGTGCACAGGGTGTAATAGGGTGGGTTTTCCCTTTGGTGTTTAGAACTTTCATGCCTTTCAAATCTACTGTCCCAGACAGGTATAGGACCAACCCATGAAAATGTCTTGTCCCCAGACACCATCTAAGATATTTGCTGCATTCTAAATGGTCTTTAACTCTTAGATAATTCTTCAAGAGTATAGAGGAGACTAAAAAGGAGTTCCACTTCTTAACTAGGTTGGCTGCTGTCTTTGTTTGTTGATATTATGCTGCCTTTGGCAGCAGAAAGCCCGGAGAGGGACAGGATCAGACCAAGAAGCTCTCCTGTCCTCAGCTACACAGCTGGAGAGATTTCTTACAATCTATGAGGACTCTGACACTAAGTTAAGGATTAAAGAGTCAGGAAGGCATATCTTTAGTGTTTGCAAATAAAGAGTATGGTTGGCTGCACCCTCAGTTTGAACACATTATCATGATTTTTGCTAATACAGGCCTAGAGAGGGACAGGATCAGACCAATGGGCATTACTGTCCTCAAACATGCAGCCAGGGTTCACTGCATTCCAAAAAAATGCTATCATTCTGCTAAGGAATTAAGAGTATTGGAGAATTTTTCTTACATGGGTTGAACATGGAAAGCAAAGGTGGCCACTATGGTGTTTTTTATTAATATCATACTGTAATTGCTGCTGAAGGTTCACATAAGGAAAAGCTTGGCCTATGGTGTACTACTGTCCATGGAAACACAGCCAGTGACACGGAACATCGTGCAAAAGCATTAAAAAAGAAGATATAATTTAAGAGTCTGGCAGAGATATACACAAGGGGATACCCTTGGTGAGTTACTGTGGTTGCTCAATTTTTCTAGTGATTTCATTGTGTTTTTCCAGTCCTGGGCAAGATAGGAACAGATTAAGTGAATGGCAAGATGCTGCGATCAAAAAAGGAGCCATGAAAATCCCAGAATTTATACAAGGCCACTGAGACTCTCTCAACAAAAAAGACACCAAGGTATTTCTTAAGGAGAATGGGAGACCGCTGAGTAAGGATTCCAACCGGTGAGCCATTTTTGCTGCTCCCTTTCTTTGTTGCTATTCTCCTGCCATTTCCAGCTGTAGGCCCACGCTAAAACTGCACCAGACCAATAGGCACCCTTGGTTTCAGCCAGAGGCCTAGGCAGGTTCTCCACTCCACAAAGACGCTGACGATAAGTTTAGGCCTGAAAAGAACGGCAGATCCCTAGCTAGGGGTTTCACATCGAGAACCACGGTGGCATCTGCATTTGGCTGTTGCAATTGTCGTGTCTGTTAGGGTCCCTGGCCCAGAGAGGAAGAGCACCAGTCCCTGGCGAACTCCTGTCCTCAGCCACACACCTGGAGAAATCCTCTACCTTCTACAAGGCCTCTAACACTAAAGATAAGTCTTGAAGAATTTGGCAGGGATTGTGCGGGGCGAGGGACTTGGGCTACTTTCCTTTCTGCACAAAGTCCTCCTGCCTTTGACAGTGGCAGCAAACACACGGACAGGAGCAGTCGATGGAGCTGCAATGTCCTCATCTGCACGGGCAGAGAGATTTGCTAACTTCTGCAAGGACCCTGACACCAAGCTAAGTCTACCAAAGAGGCTGACAGAGCACGGGGCTGGGGTTTGCCTGCTGAGCCTGAGTGGCATCTCCCTTTGGTTCTTCACATCCTCATGCCTTTTACAGCCACCGCCCCACAGATGGCTTGGGATCAATCCATGGCATGCTCCAGGCCGTAGCCACAAGGCCAGAAAAATCCTCTACCTTCTACCAGGACATTGACACTAAGAGAAGTCTGGAGGAGTCTGACAGAGCCCTAGAGAGTGGTTGTGCACAGTGAGCCCTTGGGAGCGCTGCTTTGTTTCTTGATCTCATGCTGCTATTTCAGCTGCCGGCCCAGACAGGGAGAGGAGCAGACCCAAGCATCCTCCTGTCATTGCCAACGCAGACAGAGAAGCTTGCTGCCCTCTCACCTAAGCTAAGTCTCACCTGGTGTGGCAGAGCGCTAAGCTGTGCTTGCGCATGGGGATCCAGCATGGTTTCTCTGTGTTGTTGGTGTCATTCTCCTGCCCTTTACAGACAAAGGAGCAGAAAGAGACTGGATCAGTCCACGCTGTGCCCCTGTCCTCCAGCGTGCCGCTAGAGAAATGCGCTGCATCCTAAGCGGTCTCTAAATAAAAGATAAGTCTTGAAGCCTCTGCATGGGTTCTAAACCTGTGTTTCCAAGGAGGATCAAGGGTTGATGCACCATGTCTTTGCTAATCTTAAACTGCTTTTGCTGTCACCCTCCCAGACGGGGACAGGACCTGACCACAGAGCCCTCCTCTACTCTGCCAAAGAGACAGAGGTTTTGGCTTCTCTCTCAAGGACAAAACGCTCCCGAGTTACATCTTGAGGAGAATGGCAGACCCTTGAGCAAGGATTCCACCTGGTGAGCCATTTTTGCTGCTCCCTTGCCTTGTTGCTATTCTCCTGCCATTTCCAGCTGTAGGCCCACGCTAAAACTGCACCAGACCAATAGGCACCCTTGGTTTCAGCCAGAGGCCTAGGCAGGTTCTCCACTCCACAAAGACGCTGACGATAAGTTTAGGCCTGAAAAGAATAGCAGATCCCTAGCTAGGGGTTTCACATGGAGAGCCATGGTGGCATCTGCCTTTGGCTGTTGCTATTGTCGTGTCTGTTAGGGTCCCTGGCCCAGAGAGGAAGAGCACCAGTCCCTGGCACGCTCCTGTCCTCAGCCACACACCTGGAGAAATCCTCTACCTTCTACAAGGCCTCTAACACTAAAGATAAGTCTTGAAGAATTTGGCAGGGATCGTGCGGGAAGAGGGACTTGGGCTACTTTCCTTTCTGCACAAAGTCCTCCTGCCTTTGACAGTGGCAGCAAACACACGGACAGGAGCAGTCGATGGAGCTGCAATGTCCTCATCTGCACGGGCAGAGAGATTTGCTAACTTCTGCAAGGACCCTGACACCAAGCTAAGTCTACCAAAGAGGCTGACAGAGCCCGGGGCTGGGGTTTGCCTGCTGAGCCTGAGTGGCATCTCCCTTTGGTTCTTCACATCCTCATGCCTTTTACAGCCACCGCCCCACAGATGGCTTGGGATCAATCCATGGCATGCTCCAGGCCGTAGCCACAAGGCCAGAAAAATCCTCTACCTTCTACCAGGACATTGACACTAAGAGAAGTCTGGAGGAGTCTGACAGAGCCCTAGAGAGTGGTTGTGCACAGTGAGCCCTTGGGAGCGCTGCTTTGTTTCTTGATCTCATGCTGCTATTTCAGCTGCCGGCCCAGACAGGGAGAGGAGCAGACCCAAGCATCCTCCTGTCATTGCCAACGCAGACAGAGAAGCTTGCTGCCCTCTCACCTAAGCTAAGTCTCACCTGGTGTGGCAGAGCGCTAAGCTGTGCTTGCGCATGGGGATCCAGCATGGTTTCTCTGTGTTGTTGGTGTCATTCTCCTGCCCTTTACAGACAAAGGAGCAGAAAGAGGCTGGATCAGTCCACGCTGTGCCCCTGTCCTCCAGCGTGCCGCTAGAGAAATGCGCTGCATCCTAAGCGGTCTCTAAATAAAAGATAAGTCTTGAAGCCTCTGCATGGGTTCTAAACCTGTGTTTCCAAGGAGGATCAAGGGTTGATGCACCATGTCTTTGCTAATCTTAAACTGCTTTTGCTGTCACCCTCCCAGACGGGGACAGGACCTGACCACAGAGCCCTCCTCTACTCTGCCAAAGAGACAGAGGTTTTGGCTTCTCTCTCAAGGACAAAACGCTCCCGAGTTACATCTTGAGGAGAATGGCAGACCCTTGAGCAAGGATTCCACCTGGTGAGCCATTTTTGCTACTCCCTTGCTTTGTTGCTATTCTCCTGCCATTTCCAGCTGTAGGCCCACGCTAAAACTGCACCAGACCAATAGGCACCCTTGGTTTCAGCCAGAGGCCTAGGCAGGTTCTCCACTCCACAAAGACGCTGACGATAAGTTTAGGCCTGAAAAGAATAGCAGATCCCTAGCTAGGGGTTTCACATGGAGAGCCATGGTGGCATCTGCCTTTGGCTGTTGCTATTGTCGTGTCTGTTAGGGTCCCTGGCCCAGAGAGGAAGAGCACCAGTCCCTGGCACGCTCCTGTCCTCAGCCACACACCTGGAGAAATCCTCTACCTTCTACAAGGCCTCTAACACTAAAGATAAGTCTTGAAGAATTTGGCAGGGATCGTGCGGGAAGAGGGACTTGGGCTACTTTCCTTTCTGCACAAAGTCCTCCTGCCTTTGACAGTGGCAGCAAACACACGGACAGGAGCAGTCGATGGAGCTGCAATGTCCTCATCTGCACGGGCAGAGAGATTTGCTAACTTCTGCAAGGACCCTGACACCAAGCTAAGTCTACCAAAGAGGCTGACAGAGCCCGGGGCTGGGGTTTGCCTGGTGAGCCAGAGTGGCATCTCCCTTTGGTTCTTCACATCCTCATGCCTTTTACAGCCAGCGCCCCACAGACGGCTTGGGATCAATCCATGGCATGCTCCAGGCGGTAGCCACAAGGCCAGAAAAATCCTCTACCTTCTACCAGGACATTGACACTAAGAGAAGTCTGGAGGAGTCTGACAGAGCCCTAGAGAGTGGTTGTGCACAGTGAGCCCTTGGGAGCGCTGCTTTGTTTCTTGATCTCATGCTGCTATTTCAGCTGCCGGCCCAGACAGGGAGAGGAGCAGACCCAAGCATCCTCCTGTCATTGCCAACGCAGACAGAGAAGCTTGCTGCCCTCTCACCTAAGCTAAGTCTCACCTGGTGTGGCAGAGCGCTAAGCTGTGCTTGCGCATGGGGATCCAGCATGGTTTCTCTGTGTTGTTGGTGTCATTCTCCTGCCCTTTACAGACAAAGGAGCAGAAAGAGGCTGGATCAGTCCACGCTGTGCCCCTGTCCTCCAGCGTGCCGCTAGAGAAATGCGCTGCATCCTAAGCGGTCTCTAAATAAAAGATAAGTCTTGAAGCCTCTGCATGGGTTCTAAACCTGTGTTTCCAAGGGGGATCAAGGGTTGATGCACCATGTCTTTGCTAATCTTAAACTGCTTTTGCTGTCACCCTCCCAGACGGGGACAGGACCTGACCACAGAGCCCTCCTCTACTCCGCCAAAGAGACAGAGGTTTTGGCTTCTCTCTCAAGGACAAAACGCTCCCGAGTTACATCTTGAGGAGAATGGCAGACCCCTGAGCAAGGATTCCACCTGGTGAGCCATTTTTGCTGCTCCCTTGCTTTGTTGCTATTCTCCTGCCATTTCCAGCTGTAGGCCCACGCTAAAACTGCACCAGACCAATAGGCACCCTTGGTCTCAGCCAGAGGCCTAGGCAGATTCTCCACTCCACAAAGACGCTGACGATAAGTTTAGGCCTGAAAAGAACGGCAGATCCCTAGCTAGGGGTTTCACATGGAGAGCCATGGTGGCATCTGCCTTTGGCTGTTGCTATTGTCGTGTCTGTTAGGGTCCCTGGCCCAGAGAGGAAGAGCACCAGTCCCTGGCACGCTCCTGTCCTCAGCCACACACCTGGAGAAATCCTCTACCTTCTACAAGGCCTCTAACACTAAAGATAAGTCTTGAAGAATTTGGCAGGAATCGTGCGGGGAGAGGGACTTGGGCTACTTTCCTTTCTGCACAAAGTCCTCCTGCCTTTGACAGTGGCAGCAAACACACGGACAGGAGCAGTCGATGGAGCTGCAATGTCCTCATCTGCACGGGCAGAGAGATTTGCTAACTTCTGCAAGGACCCTGACACCAAGCTAAGTCTACCAAAGAGGCTGACAGAGCCCGGGGCTGGGGTTTGCCTGGTGAGCCAGAGTGGCATCTCCCTTTGGTTCTTCACATCCTCATGCCTTTTACAGCCAGCGCCCCACAGACGGCTTGGGATCAATCCATGGCATGCTCCAGGCGGTAGCCACAAGGCCAGAAAAATCCTCTACCTTCTACCAGGACATTGACACTAAGAGAAGTCTGGAGGAGTCTGACAGAGCCCTAGAGAGTGGTTGTGCACAGTGAGCCCTTGGGAGCGCTGCTTTGTTTCTTGATCTCATGCTGCTATTTCAGCTGCCGGCCCAGACAGGGAGAGGAGCAGACCCAAGCATCCTCCTGTCATTGCCAACGCAGACAGAGAAGCTTGCTGCCCTCTCACCTAAGCTAAGTCTCACCTGGTGTGGCAGAGCGCTAAGCTGTGCTTGCGCATGGGGATCCAGCATGGTTTCTCTGTGTTGTTGGTGTCATTCTCCTGCCCTTTACAGACAAAGGAGCAGAAAGAGGCTGGATCAGTCCACGCTGTGCCCCTGTCCTCCAGCGTGCCGCTAGAGAAATGCGCTGCATCCTAAGCGGTCTCTAAATAAAAGATAAGTCTTGAAGCCTCTGCATGGGTTCTAAACCTGTGTTTCCAAGGGGGATCAAGGGTTGATGCACCATGTCTTTGCTAATCTTAAACTGCTTTTGCTGTCACCCTCCCAGACGGGGACAGGACCTGACCACAGAGCCCTCCTCTACTCCGCCAAAGAGACAGAGGTTTTGGCTTCTCTCTCAAGGACAAAACGCTCCCGAGTTACATCTTGAGGAGAATGGCAGACCCCTGAGCAAGGATTCCACCTGGTGAGCCATTTTTGCTGCTCCCTTGCTTTGTTGCTATTCTCCTGCCATTTCCAGCTGTAGGCCCACGCTAAAACTGCACCAGACCAATAGGCACCCTTGGTCTCAGCCAGAGGCCTAGGCAGATTCTCCACTCCACAAAGACGCTGACGATAAGTTTAGGCCTGAAAAGAACGGCAGATCCCTAGCTAGGGGTTTCACATGGAGAGCCATGGTGGCATCTGCCTTTGGCTGTTGCTATTGTCGTGTCTGTTAGGGTCCCTGGCCCAGAGAGGAAGAGCACCAGTCCCTGGCACGCTCCTGTCCTCAGCCACACACCTGGAGAAATCCTCTACCTTCTACAAGGCCTCTAATACTAAAGATAAGTCTTGAAGAATTTGGCAGGAATCGTGCGGGGAGAGGGACTTGGGCTACTTTCCTTTCTGCACAAAGTCCTCCTGCCTTTGACAGTGGCAGCAAACACACGGACAGGAGCAGTCGATGGAGCTGCAATGTCCTCATCTGCACGGGCAGAGAGATTTGCTAACTTCTGCAAGGACCCTGACACCAAGCTAAGTCTACCAAAGAGGCTGACAGAGCCCGGGGCTGGGGTTTGCCTGCTGAGCCAGAGTGGCATCTCCCTTTGGTTCTTCACATCCTCATGCCTTTTACAGCCAGCGCCCCACAGACGGCTTGGGATCAATCCATGGCATGCTCCAGGCCATAGCCACAAGGCCAGAAAAATCCTCTACCTTCTACCAGGACATTGACACTAAGAGAAGTCTGGAGGAGTCTGACAGAGCCCTAGAGAGTGGTTGTGCACAGTGAGCCCTTGGGAGCGCTGCTTTGTTTCTTGATCTCATGCTGCTATTTCAGCTGCCGGCACAGACAGGGAGAGGAGCAGACCCAAGCATCCTCCTGTCATTGCCAACGCAGACAGAGAAGCTTGCTGCCCTCTCACCTAAGCTAAGTCTCACCTGGTGTGGCAGAGCGCTAAGCTGTGCTTGCGCATGGGGATCCAGCATGGTTTCTCTGTGTTGTTGGTGTCATTCTCCTGCCCTTTACAGACAAAGGAGCAAAAAGAGACTGGATCAGTCCACGCTGTGCCCCTGTCCTCCAGCGTGCCGCTAGAGAAATGCGCTGCATCCTAAGCGGTCTCTAAATAAAAGATAAGTCTTGAAGCCTCTGCATGGGTTCTAAACCTGTGTTTCCAAGGAGGATCAAGGGTTGATGCACCATGTCTTTGCTAATGTTAAACTGCTTTTGCTGTCACCCTCCCAGACGGGGACAGGACCTGACCACAGAGCCCTCCTCTACTCCGCCAAAGAGACAGAGGTTTTGGCTTCTCTCTCAAGGACAAAACGCTCCCGAGTTACATCTTGAGGAGAATGGCAGAGCCCTGAGCAAGGATTCCACCTGGTGAGCCATTTTTGCTGCTCCCTTGCTTTGTTGCTATTCTCCTGCCATTTCCAGCTGTAGGCCCACGCTAAAACTGCACCAGACCAATAGGCACCCTTGGTCTCAGCCAGAGGCCTAGGCAGGTTCTCCACTCCACAAAGACGCTGACGATAAGTTTAGGCCTGAAAAGAATAGCAGATCCCTAGCTAGGGGTTTCACATGGAGAGCCACGGTGGCATCTGCCTTTGGCTGTTGCTATTGTCGTGTCTGTTAGGGTCCCTGGCCCAGAGAGGAAGAGCACCAGTCCCTGGAACGCTCCTGTCCTCAGCCACACACCTGGAGAAATCCTCTACCTTCTACAAGGCCTCTAACACTAAACATAATCCTAAGAAAAAGAACATTCCCAGTCTAAAGTGAGTGACCACGTGAATTTCACAGGATTAAAACTGGCAATTACTTAGTTTTATTTTATGAATATTGCATTACTTATTAAACACATATTTAGTAACCATCAAAAACCTGAATATAATTTGTTCAGCATACAGAATAACTCCATGTTTACTACTATTTACAGAGATTGTTTGTATGTCTTTTCACGAATTACGCTGGAGGACTGCTCACTATGTTCATGAATGCCAACGTAGTATTAAAAAACTCTGTTTATTACTATCAAGTCCAATCACATGCTCTTTCTAATGAGAATCACCCCCAAAGAATTGATCTTAGGATAGTTTACTCATGAACAGATGTAGCTGTATATTCTTTTGAGAACTTTTGCTAGTGAGGTGAGGATGAGATATTTACATGAGAGCAGGAACAGACGATAGCTGAGAAAAAAGTTATATTTGGGATTAAAAGGAGCATCTAGTGCATTTCTCCCAGGCCCTGTGTCCTATGTTTAGTTTCATCTATGGCCATCGGACACTGGACTGTAAACCAGATCAAGTGGATATCGGCCAGTATATTAAACACCTGAATTGCTCCCAAATGATTAGACACTACATGTATTTCTCCTCAGCCTCATGCTGAACTCCAACTGCCGGCACACAGGCTCTAACAGCAAGGACAAAACCCGGGGAGGGAGGTGGCCCAGGACATCTGGGGGACATCAGGTGATTGCCGCCATGGGTGAGAGGCAGCCCACACACAGGCAGACATGACAGGGGTCTCTCTGTGTTGGACACTTTCCTCATGGTCCTGAGTAATGGAATCTGTCCACCCTGCTACATTTAAGAATGCAAAAACATGGTGGTCATTTCCCCCATGATGGCAATGGTTCAGCCCTCCATCAGCCTTGGAACACCTGGTGATGTCACAGTTTTCAGTGTTAGTGGTTGCCATGGGATGAGGGGTTTTGTCACTAACACCCAGAGCAGGCATAGCATCAGCTGCGTGGAGAGTGTATACCAACTGAAGCCAAGCAAGCGGAGAGCAAGGGCTGCAGAGAGGAAAGTGAGGTGAGCAGGGAGGACAGGGCTAGGCTGCAGAGCTTGCCAGAGGCATGAGAGATAGTGGCTGCCCTTACTTTGCCTTCTAGAGGCAGAGGCTCAAGCAATGATAGGACCAAAAGTGGGCCCTCTCCTGTCCTCAGCCATGCAACCAGACTTTTGCTTCCATCTGGAAGGACATTGATGCTAAGTTAAGGCAATAAGAGTCTGGTAGATTCCTGGGTAGGTGTCGCACATAACGAGTGAGGTTAGCTTCTCTTATTTCTGTTGAAGGTATCCTGCATTTTGAAGCTAAAGATGCAGGCAGTGTCAGGACCAGGCAATGATGTGCTCCATTTGTCACCAAAAGAACCAGGCTTTTAATGCTATCTGCAAAGACACAGACACTAAGTCTTGAAGCCTCTGGTAGAGCTCCAGGAAGGGGTTGTATATGCTGAGCCAGGATGGCTACTCCCTTTGATTGTTCCCCTGCCTTTTACAGATGCAGGACCAGAGGGGGACAGGACCAAAGTGAGGGTCCTTCCCTAAGGCACACAGCCAAGTGTTTGATACCCTCTGCAAGGGCACAAACACTAAGTTAAGGTCTGAAGAGTCTGAAAAAGTACTACGTAGACAGTGCACAGGGTGTAATAGGGTGGGTTTTCCCTTTGGTGTTTAGAACTTTCATGCCTTTCAAATCTACTGTCCCAGACAGGTATAGGACCAACCCATGAAAATGTCTTGTCCCCAGACACCATCTAAGATATTTGCTGCATTCTAAATGGTCTTTAACTCTTAGATAATTCTTCAAGAGTATAGAGGAGACTAAAAAGGAGTTCCACTTCTTAACTAGGTTGGCTGCTGTCTTTGTTTGTTGATATTATGCTGCCTTTGGCAGCAGAAAGCCCGGAGAGGGACAGGATCAGACCAAGAAGCTCTCCTGTCCTCAGCTACACAGCTGGAGAGATTTCTTACAATCTATGAGGACTCTGACACTAAGTTAAGGATTAAAGAGTCAGGAAGGCATATCTTTAGTGTTTGCAAATAAAGAGTATGGTTGGCTGCACCCTCAGTTTGAACACATTATCATGATTTTTGCTAATACAGGCCTAGAGAGGGACAGGATCAGACCAATGGGCATTACTGTCCTCAAACATGCAGCCAGGGTTCACTGCATTCCAAAAAAATGCTATCATTCTGCTAAGGAATTAAGAGTATTGGAGAATTTTTCTTACATGGGTTGAACATGGAAAGCAAAGGTGGCCACTATGGTGTTTTTTATTAATATCATACTGTAATTGCTGCTGAAGGTTCACATAAGGAAAAGCTTGGCCTATGGTGTACTACTGTCCATGGAAACACAGCCAGTGACACGGAACATCGTGCAAAAGCATTAAAAAAGAAGATATAATTTAAGAGTCTGGCAGAGATATACACAAGGGGATACCCTTGGTGAGTTACTGTGGTTGCTCAATTTTTCTAGTGATTTCATTGTGTTTTTCCAGTCCTGGGCAAGATAGGAACAGATTAAGTGAATGGCAAGATGCTGCGATCAAAAAAGGAGCCATGAAAATCCCAGAATTTATACAAGGCCACTGAGACTCTCTCAACAAAAAAGACACCAAGGTATTTCTTAAGGAGAATGGGAGACCGCTGAGTAAGGATTCCAACCGGTGAGCCATTTTTGCTGCTCCCTTTCTTTGTTGCTATTCTCCTGCCATTTCCAGCTGTAGGCCCACGCTAAAACTGCACCAGACCAATAGGCACCCTTGGTTTCAGCCAGAGGCCTAGGCAGGTTCTCCACTCCACAAAGACGCTGACGATAAGTTTAGGCCTGAAAAGAACGGCAGATCCCTAGCTAGGGGTTTCACATCGAGAACCACGGTGGCATCTGCATTTGGCTGTTGCAATTGTCGTGTCTGTTAGGGTCCCTGGCCCAGAGAGGAAGAGCACCAGTCCCTGGCGAACTCCTGTCCTCAGCCACACACCTGGAGAAATCCTCTACCTTCTACAAGGCCTCTAACACTAAAGATAAGTCTTGAAGAATTTGGCAGGGATTGTGCGGGGCGAGGGACTTGGGCTACTTTCCTTTCTGCACAAAGTCCTCCTGCCTTTAACAGTGGCAGCAAACACACGGACAGGAGCAGTCAATGGAGCTGCAATGTCCTCATCTGCACGGGCAGAGAGATTTGCTAACTTCTGCAAGGACCCTGACACCAAGCTAAGTCTACCAAAGAGGCTGACAGAGCCCGGGGCTGGGGTTTGCCTGCTGAGCCTGAGTGGCATCTCCCTTTGGTTCTTCACATCCTCATGCCTTTTACAGCCACCGCTCCACAGATGACTTGGGATCAATCCATGTCATGCTCCAGGCCGTAGCCACAAGGCCAGAAAAATCCTCTACCTTCTACCAGGACATTGACACTAAGAGAAGTCCGGAGGAGTCTGACAGAGCCCTAGAGAGTGGTTGTGCACAGTGAGCCCTTGGGAGCGCTGCTTTGTTTCTTGATCTCATGCTGCTATTTCAGCTGCCGGCCCAGACAGGGAGAGGAGCAGACCCAAGCATCCTCCTGTCATTGCCAACGCAGACAGAGAAGCTTGCTGCCCTCTCACCTAAGCTAAGTCTCACCTGGTGTGGCAGAGCGCTAAGCTGTGCTTGCGCATGGGGATCCAGCATGGTTTCTCTGTGTTGTTGGTGTCATTCTCCTGCCCTTTACAGACAAAGGAGCAGAAAGAGGCTGGATCAGTCCACGCTGTGCCCCTGTCCTCCAGCGTGCCGCTAGAGAAATGCGCTGCATCCTAAGCGGTCTCTAAATAAAAGATAAGTCTTGAAGCCTCTGCATGGGTTCTAAACCTGTGTTTCCAAGGGGGATCAAGGGTTGATGCACCATGTCTTTGCTAATCTTAAACTGCTTTTGCTGTCACCCTCCCAGACGGGGACAGGACCTGACCACAGAGCCCTCCTCTACTCCGCCAAAGAGACAGAGGTTTTGGCTTCTCTCTCAAGGACAAAACGCTCCCGAGTTACATCTTGAGGAGAATGGCAGACCCCTGAGCAAGGATTCCACCTGGTGAGCCATTTTTGCTGCTCCCTTGCTTTGTTGCTATTCTCCTGCCATTTCCAGCTGTAGGCCCACGCTAAAACTGCACCAGACCAATAGGCACCCTTGGTTTCAGCCAGAGGCCTAGGCAGATTCTCCACTCCACAAAGACGCTGACGATAAGTTTAGGCCTGAAAAGAACGGCAGATCCCTAGCTAGGGGTTTCACATGGAGAGCCATGGTGGCATCTGCCTTTGGCTGTTGCTATTGTCGTGTCTGTTAGGGTCCCTGGCCCAGAGAGGAAGAGCACCAGTCCCTGGCACGCTCCTGTCCTCAGCCACACACCTGGAGAAATCCTCTACCTTCTACAAGGCCTCTAACACTAAAGATAAGTCTTGAAGAATTTGGCAGGGATCGTGCGGGGAGAGGGACTTGGGCTACTTTCCTTTCTGCACAAAGTCCTCCTGCCTTTGACAGTGGCAGCAAACACACGGACAGGAGCAGTCGATGGAGCTGCAATGTCCTCATCTGCACGGGCAGAGAGATTTGCTAACTTCTGCAAGGACCCTGACACCAAGCTAAGTCTACCAAAGAGGCTGACAGAGCACGGGGCTGGGGTTTGCCTGCTGAGCCTGAGTGGCATCTCCCTTTGGTTCTTCACATCCTCATGCCTTTTACAGCCACCGCCCCACAGATGGCTTGGGATCAATCCATGGCATGCTCCAGGCCGTAGCCACAAGGCCAGAAAAATCCTCTACCTTCTACCAGGACATTGACACTAAGAGAAGTCTGGAGGAGTCTGACAGAGCCCTAGAGAGTGGTTGTGCACAGTGAGCCCTTGGGAGCGCTGCTTTGTTTCTTGATCTCATGCTGCTATTTCAGCTGCCGGCCCAGACAGGGAGAGGAGCAGACCCAAGCATCCTCCTGTCATTGCCAACGCAGACAGAGAAGCTTGCTGCCCTCTCACCTAAGCTAAGTCTCACCTGGTGTGGCAGAGCGCTAAGCTGTGCTTGCGCATGGGGATCCAGCATGGTTTCTCTGTGTTGTTGGTGTCATTCTCCTGCCCTTTACAGACAAAGGAGCAGAAAGAGGCTGGATCAGTCCACGCTGTGCCCCTGTCCTCCAGCGTGCCGCTAGAGAAATGCGCTGCATCCTAAGCGGTCTCTAAATAAAAGATAAGTCTTGAAGCCTCTGCATGGGTTCTAAACCTGTGTTTCCAAGGAGGATCAAGGGTTGATGCACCATGTCTTTGCTAATCTTAAACTGCTTTTGCTGTCACCCTCCCAGACGGGGACAGGACCTGACCACAGAGCCCTCCTCTACTCCGCCAAAGAGACAGAGGTTTTGGCTTCTCTCTCAAGGACAAAACGCTCCCGAGTTACATCTTGAGGAGAATGGCAGACCCCTGAGCAAGGATTCCACCTGGTGAGCCATTTTTGCTGCTCCCTTGCTTTGTTGCTATTCTCCTGCCATTTCCAGCTGTAGGCCCACGCTAAAACTGCACCAGACCAATAGGCACCCTTGGTTTCAGCCAGAGGCCTAGGCAGGTTCTCCACTCCACAAAGACGCTGACGATAAGTTTAGGCCTGAAAAGAACGGCAGATCCCTAGCTAGGGGTTTCACATGGAGAGCCATGGTGGCATCTGCCTTTGGCTGTTGCTATTGTCGTGTCTGTTAGGGTCCCTGGCCCAGAGAGGAAGAGCACCAGTCCCTGGCACGCTCCTGTCCTCAGCCACACACCTGGAGAAATCCTCTACCTTCTACAAGGCCTCTAACACTAAAGATAAGTCTTGAAGAATTTGGCAGGGATCGTGCGGGAAGAGGGACTTGGGCTACTTTCCTTTCTGCACAAAGTCCTCCTGCCTTTGACAGTGGCAGCAAACACACGGACAGGAGCAGTCGATGGAGCTGCAATGTCCTCATCTGCACGGGCAGAGAGATTTGCTAACTTCTGCAAGGACCCTGACACCAAGCTAAGTCTACCAAAGAGGCTGACAGAGCCCGGGGCTGGGGTTTGCCTGCTGAGCCAGAGTGGCATCTCCCTTTGGTTCTTCACATCCTCATGCCTTTTACAGCCACCGCCCCACAGACGGCTTGGGATCAATCCATGGCATGCTCCAGGCCATAGCCACAAGGCCAGAAAAATCCTCTACCTTCTACCAGGACATTGACACTAAGAGAAGTCTGGAGGAGTCTGACAGAGCCCTAGAGAGTGGTTGTGCACAGTGAGCCCTTGGGAGCGCTGCTTTGTTTCTTGATCTCATGCTGCTATTTCAGCTGCCGGCCCAGACAGGGAGAGGAGCAGACCCAAGCATCCTCCTGTCATTGCCAACGCAGACAGAGAAGCTTGCTGCCCTCTCACCTAAGCTAAGTCTCACCTGGTGTGGCAGAGCGCTAAGCTGTGCTTGCGCATGGGGATCCAGCATGGTTTCTCTGTGTTGTTGGTGTCATTCTCCTGCCCTTTACAGACAAAGGAGCAGAAAGAGACTGGATCAGTCCACGCTGTGCCCCTGTCCTCCAGCGTGCCGCTAGAGAAATGCGCTGCATCCTAAGCGGTCTCTAAATAAAAGATAAGTCTTGAAGCCTCTGCATGGGTTCTAAACCTGTGTTTCCAAGGAGGATCAAGGGTTGATGCACCATGTCTTTGCTAATCTTAAACTGCTTTTGCTGTCACCCTCCCAGACGGGGACAGGACCTGACCACAGAGCCCTCCTCTACTCCGCCAAAGAGACAGAGGTTTTGGCTTCTCTCTCAAGGACAAAACGCTCCCGAGTTACATCTTGAGGAGAATGGCAGACCCCTGAGCAAGGATTCCACCTGGTGAGCCATTTTTGCTGCTCCCTTGCTTTGTTGCTATTCTCCTGCCATTTCCAGCTGTAGGCCCACGCTAAAACTGCACCAGACCAATAGGCACCCTTGGTCTCAGCCAGAGGCCTAGGCAGGTTCTCCACTCCACAAAGACGCTGACGATAAGTTTAGGCCTGAAAAGAATAGCAGATCCCTAGCTAGGGGTTTCACATGGAGAGCCACGGTGGCATCTGCCTTTGGCTGTTGCTATTGTCGTGTCTGTTAGGGTCCCTGGCCCAGAGAGGAAGAGCACCAGTCCCTGGCACGCTCCTGTCCTCAGCCACACACCTGGAGAAATCCTCTACCTTCTACAAGGCCTCTAACACTAAACATAATCCTAAGAAAAAGAACATTCCCAGTCTAAAGTGAGTGACCACGTGAATTTCACAGGATTAAAACTGGCAATTACTTAGTTTTATTTTATGAATATTGCATTACTTATTAAACACATATTTAGTAACCATCAAAAACCTGAATATAATTTGTTCAGCATACAGAATAACTCCATGTTTACTACTATTTACAGAGATTGTTTGTATGTCTTTTCACGAATTACGCTGGAGGACTGCTCACTATGTTCATGAATGCCAACGTAGTATTAAAAAACTCTGTTTATTACTATCAAGTCCAATCACATGCTCTTTCTAATGAGAATCACCCCCAAAGAATTGATCTTAGGATAGTTTACTCATGAACAGATGTAGCTGTATATTCTTTTGAGAACTTTTGCTAGTGAGGTGAGGATGAGATATTTACATGAGAGCAGGAACAGACGATAGCTGAGAAAAAAGTTATATTTGGGATTAAAAGGAGCATCTAGTGCATTTCTCCCAGGCCCTGTGTCCTATGTTTAGTTTCATCTATGGCCATCGGACACTGGACTGTAAACCAGATCAAGTGGATATCGGCCAGTATATTAAACACCTGAATTGCTCCCAAATGATTAGACACTACATGTATTTCTCCTCAGCCTCATGCTGAACTCCAACTGCCGGCACACAGGCTCTAACAGCAAGGACAAAACCCGGGGAGGGAGGTGGCCCAGGACATCTGGGGGACATCAGGTGATTGCCGCCATGGGTGAGAGGCAGCCCACACACAGGCAGACATGACAGGGGTCTCTCTGTGTTGGACACTTTCCTCATGGTCCTGAGTAATGGAATCTGTCCACCCTGCTACATTTAAGAATGCAAAAACATGGTGGTCATTTCCCCCATGATGGCAATGGTTCAGCCCTCCATCAGCCTTGGAACACCTGGTGATGTCACAGTTTTCAGTGTTAGTGGTTGCCATGGGATGAGGGGTTTTGTCACTAACACCCAGAGCAGGCATAGCATCAGCTGCGTGGAGAGTGTATACCAACTGAAGCCAAGCAAGCGGAGAGCAAGGGCTGCAGAGAGGAAAGTGAGGTGAGCAGGGAGGACAGGGCTAGGCTGCAGAGCTTGCCAGAGGCATGAGAGATAGTGGCTGCCCTTACTTTGCCTTCTAGAGGCAGAGGCTCAAGCAATGATAGGACCAAAAGTGGGCCCTCTCCTGTCCTCAGCCATGCAACCAGACTTTTGCTTCCATCTGGAAGGACATTGATGCTAAGTTAAGGCAATAAGAGTCTGGTAGATTCCTGGGTAGGTGTCGCACATAACGAGTGAGGTTAGCTTCTCTTATTTCTGTTGAAGGTATCCTGCATTTTGAAGCTAAAGATGCAGGCAGTGTCAGGACCAGGCAATGATGTGCTCCATTTGTCACCAAAAGAACCAGGCTTTTAATGCTATCTGCAAAGACACAGACACTAAGTCTTGAAGCCTCTGGTAGAGCTCCAGGAAGGGGTTGTATATGCTGAGCCAGGATGGCTACTCCCTTTGATTGTTCCCCTGCCTTTTACAGATGCAGGACCAGAGGGGGACAGGACCAAAGTGAGGGTCCTTCCCTAAGGCACACAGCCAAGTGTTTGATACCCTCTGCAAGGGCACAAACACTAAGTTAAGGTCTGAAGAGTCTGAAAAAGTACTACGTAGACAGTGCACAGGGTGTAATAGGGTGGGTTTTCCCTTTGGTGTTTAGAACTTTCATGCCTTTCAAATCTACTGTCCCAGACAGGTATAGGACCAACCCATGAAAATGTCTTGTCCCCAGACACCATCTAAGATATTTGCTGCATTCTAAATGGTCTTTAACTCTTAGATAATTCTTCAAGAGTATAGAGGAGACTAAAAAGGAGTTCCACTTCTTAACTAGGTTGGCTGCTGTCTTTGTTTGTTGATATTATGCTGCCTTTGGCAGCAGAAAGCCCGGAGAGGGACAGGATCAGACCAAGAAGCTCTCCTGTCCTCAGCTACACAGCTGGAGAGATTTCTTACAATCTATGAGGACTCTGACACTAAGTTAAGGATTAAAGAGTCAGGAAGGCATATCTTTAGTGTTTGCAAATAAAGAGTATGGTTGGCTGCACCCTCAGTTTGAACACATTATCATGATTTTTGCTAATACAGGCCTAGAGAGGGACAGGATCAGACCAATGGGCATTACTGTCCTCAAACATGCAGCCAGGGTTCACTGCATTCCAAAAAAATGCTATCATTCTGCTAAGGAATTAAGAGTATTGGAGAATTTTTCTTACATGGGTTGAACATGGAAAGCAAAGGTGGCCACTATGGTGTTTTTTATTAATATCATACTGTAATTGCTGCTGAAGGTTCACATAAGGAAAAGCTTGGCCTATGGTGTACTACTGTCCATGGAAACACAGCCAGTGACACGGAACATCGTGCAAAAGCATTAAAAAAGAAGATATAATTTAAGAGTCTGGCAGAGATATACACAAGGGGATACCCTTGGTGAGTTACTGTGGTTGCTCAATTTTTCTAGTGATTTCATTGTGTTTTTCCAGTCCTGGGCAAGATAGGAACAGATTAAGTGAATGGCAAGATGCTGCGATCAAAAAAGGAGCCATGAAAATCCCAGAATTTATACAAGGCCACTGAGACTCTCTCAACAAAAAAGACACCAAGGTATTTCTTAAGGAGAATGGGAGACCGCTGAGTAAGGATTCCAACCGGTGAGCCATTTTTGCTGCTCCCTTTCTTTGTTGCTATTCTCCTGCCATTTCCAGCTGTAGGCCCACGCTAAAACTGCACCAGACCAATAGGCACCCTTGGTTTCAGCCAGAGGCCTAGGCAGGTTCTCCACTGCACAAAGACGCTGACGATAAGTTTAGGCCTGAAAAGAACGGCAGATCCCTAGCTAGGGGTTTCACATCGAGAGCCACGGTGGCATCTGCCTTTGGCTGTTGCTATTGTCGTGTCTGTTAGGGTCCCTGGCCCAGAGAGGAAGAGCACCATTCTCTGGCGCGCTCCTGTCCTCAGCCACACACCTGGAGAAATCCTCTACCTTCTACAAGGCCTCTAACACTAAAGATAAGTCTTGAAGAATTTGGCAGGGATTGTGCGGGGCGAGGGACTTGGGCTACTTTCCTTTCTGCACAAAGTCCTCCTGCCTTTGACAGTGGCAGCAAACACACGGACAGGAGCAGTCAATGGAGCTGCAATGTCCTCATCTGCACGGGCAGAGAGATTTGCTAACTTCTGCAAGGACCCTGACACCAAGCTAAGTCTACCAAAGAGGCTGACAGAGCCCGGGGCTGGGGTTTGCCTGCTGAGCCAGAGTGGCATCTCCCTTTGGTTCTTCACATCCTCATGCCTTTTATAGCCACCGCTCCACAGATGACTTGGGATCAATCCATGTCATGCTCCAGGCCGTAGCCACAAGGCCAGAAAAATCCTATACCTTCTACCAGGACATTGACACTAAGAGAAGTCTGGAGGAGTCTGACAGAGCCCTAGAGAGTGGTTGTGCACAGTGAGCCCTTGGGAGCGCTGCTTTGTTTCTTGATCTCATGCTGCTATTTCAGCTGCCGGCCCAGACAGGGAGAGGAGCAGACCCAAGCATCCTCCTGTCATTGCCAACGCAGACAGAGAAGCTTGCTGCCCTCTCACCTAAGCTAAGTCTCACCTGGTGTGGCAGAGCGCTAAGCTGTGCTTGCGCATGGGGATCCAGCATGGTTTCTCTGTGTTGTTGGTGTCATTCTCCTGCCCTTTACAGACAAAGGAGCAGAAAGAGACTGGATCAGTCCACGCTGTGCCCCTGTCCTCCAGCGTGCCGCTAGAGAAATGCGCTGCATCCTAAGCGGTCTCTAAATAAAAGATAAGTCTTGAAGCCTCTGCATGGGTTCTAAACCTGTGTTTCCAAGGGGGATCAAGGGTTGATGCACCATGTCTTTGCTAATCTTAAACTGCTTTTGCTGTCACCCTCCCAGACGGGGACAGGACCTGACCACAGAGCCCTCCTCTACTCCGCCAAAGAGACAGAGGTTTTGGCTTCTCTCTCAAGGACAAAACGCTCCCGAGTTACATCTTGAGGAGAATGGAAGAGCCCTGAGCAAGGATTCCACCTGGTGAGCCATTTTTGCTGCTCCCTTGCTTTGTTGCTATTCTCCTGCCATTTCCAGCTGTAGGCCCACGCTAAAACTGCACCAGACCAATAGGCACCCTTGGTTTCAGCCAGAGGCCTAGGCAGGTTCTCCACTCCACAAAGACGCTGACGATAAGTTTAGGCTTGAAAAGAACGGCAGATCCCTAGCTAGGGGTTTCACATGGAGAGCCACGGTGGCATCTGCCTTTGGCTGTTGCAATTGTCATGTCTGTTAGGGTCCCTGGCCCAGAGAGGAAGAGCACCAGTCCCTGGAACGCTCCTGTCCACAGCCACACACCTGGAGAAATCCTCTACCTTCTACAAGGCCTCTAACACTAAAGATAAGTCTTGAAGAATTTGGCAGGGATCGTGCGGGGAGAGGGACTTGGGATACTTTCCTTTCTGCACAAAGTCCTCCTGCCTTTGACAGTGGCAGCAAACACACGGACAGGAGCAGTCGATGGAGCTGCAATGTCCTCATCTGCACGGGCAGAGAGATTTGCTAACTTCTGCAAGGACCCTGACACCAAGCTAAGTCTACCAAAGAGGCTGACAGAGCACGGGGCTGGGGTTTGCCTGGTGAGCCAGAGTGGCATCTCCCTTTGGTTCTTCACATCCTCATGCCTTTTACAGCCACCGCCCCACAGACGGCTTGGGATCAATCCATGGCATGCTCCAGGCCGTAGCCACAAGGCCAGAAAAATCCTCTACCTTCTACCAGGACATTGACACTAAGAGAAGTCCGGAGGAGTCTGACAGAGCCCTAGAGAGTGGTTGTGCACAGTGAGCCCTTGGGAGCGCTGCTTTGTTTCTTGATCTCATGCTGCTATTTCAGCTGCCGGCCCAGACAGGGAGAGGAGCAGACCCAAGCATCCTCCTGTCATTGCCAACGCAGACAGAGAAGCTTGCTGCCCTCTCACCTAAGCTAAGTCTCACCTGGTGTGGCAGAGCGCTAAGCTGTGCTTGCTCATGGGGATCCAGCATGGTTTCTCTGTGTTGTTGGTGTCATTCTCCTGCCCTTTACAGACAAAGGAGCAGAAAGAGACTGGATCAGTCCACGCTGTGCCCCTGTCCTCCAGCGTGCCGCTAGAGAAATGCGCTGCATCCTAAGCGGTCTCTAAATAAAAGATAAGTCTTGAAGCCTCTGCATGGGTTCTAAACCTGTGTTTCCAAGGAGGATCAAGGGTTGATGCACCATGTCTTTGCTAATGTTAAACTGCTTTTGCTGTCACCCTCCCAGACGGGGACAGGACCTGACCACAGAGCCCTCCTCTACTCCGCCAAAGAGACAGAGGTTTTGGCTTCTCTCTCAAGGACAAAACGCTCCCAAGTTACATCTTGAGGAGAATGGCAGACCCCTGAGCAAGGATTCCACTGGCCCAGAGAGGAAGAGCACCAGTCCCTGGAACGCTCCTGTCCTCAGCCACACACCTGGAGAAATCCTCTACCTTCTACAAGGCCTCTAACACTAAAGATAAGTCTTGAAGAATTTGGCAGGGATTGTGCAGGGAGAGGGACTTGGGCTACTTCCCTTTCTGCACAAAGTCCTCCTGCCTTTGACAGTGGCAGCAAACACACGGACAGGAGCAGTCGATGGAGCTGCAATGTCCTCATCTGCACGGGCAGAGAGATTTGCTAACTTCTGCAAGGACCCTGACACCAAGCTAAGTCTAACAAAGAGGCTGACAGAGCCCGGGGCTGGGGTTTGCCTGCTGAGCCTGAGTGGCATCTCCCTTTGGTTCTTCACATCCTCATGCCTTTTACAGCCACCGCCCCACAGACGGCTTGGGATCAATCCATGGCATGCTCCAGGCCGTAGCCACAAGGCCAGAAAAATCCTCTACCTTCTACCAGGACATTGACACTAAGAGAAGTCCGGAGGAGTCTGACAGAGCCCTAGAGAGTGGTTGTGCACAGTGAGCCCTTGGGAGCGCTGCTTTGTTTCTTGATCTCATGCTGCTATTTCAGCTGCCGGCCCAGACAGGGAGAGGAGCAGACCCAAGCATCCTCCTGTCATTGCCAACGCAGACAGAGAAGCTTGCTGCCCGCTCACCTAAGCTAAGTCTCACCTGGTGTGGCAGAGCGCTAAGCTGTGCTTGCGCATGGGGATCCAGCATGGTTTCTCTGTGTTGTTGGTGTCATTCTCCTGCCCTTTACAGACAAAGGAGCAGAAAGAGACTGGATCAGTCCACGCTGTGCCCCTGTCCTCCAGCGGGCTGCAAGAGAAATGCGCTGCATCCTAAGCGGTCTCTAAATAAAAGATAAGTCTTGAAGCCTCTGCATGGGTTCTAAACCTGTGTTTCCAAGGAGGATCAAGGGTTGATGCACCATGTCTTTGCTAATGTTAAACTGCTTTTGCTGTCACCCTCCCAGACGGGGACAGGACCTGACCACAGAGCCCTCCTCTACTACGCCAAAGAGACAGAGGTTTTGGCTTCTCTCTCAAGGACAAAACGCTCCCGAGTTACATATTGAGGAGAATGGCAGAGCCCTGAGCAAGGATTCCACCTGGTGAGCCATTTTTGCTGCTCCCTTGCTTTGTTGCTATTCTCCTGCCATTTCCAGCTGTAGGCCCATGCTAAAACTGCACCAGACCAATAGGCACCCTTGGTTTCAGCCAGAGGCCTAGGCAGGTTCTCCACTGCACATAGATGCTGACGATAAGTTTAGGCCTGAAAAGAACGGCAGATCCCTAGCTAGGGGTTTCACATCGAGAGCCATGGTGGCATCTGCATTTGGCTGTTGCTATTGTCGTGTCTGTTAGGGTCCCTGGCCCAGAGAGGAAGAGCACCAGTCCCTGGCGAACTCCTGTCCTCAGCCACACACCTGGAGAAATCCTCTACCTTCTACAAGGCCTCTAACACTAAAGATAAGTCTTGAAGAATTTGGCAGGGATCGTGCGGGGAGAGGGACTTGGGTTACTTCCCTTTCTGCACAAAGTCCTCCTGCCTTTGACAGTGGCAGCAAACACACGGACAGGAGCAGTCGATGGAGCTGCAATGTCCTCATCTGCACGGGCAGAGAGATTTGCTAACTTCTGCAAGGACCCTGACACCAAGCTAAGTCTACCAAAGAGGCTGACAGAGCCCGGGGCTGGGGTTTGCCTGGTGAGCCAGAGTGGCATCTCCCTTTGGTTCTTCACATCCTCATGCCTTTTACAGCCACCGCCCCACAGACGGCTTGGGATCAATCCATGGCATGCTCCAGGCCGTAGCCACAAGGCCAGAAAAATCCTCTACCTTCTACCAGGACATTGACACTAAGAGAAGTCTGGAGGAGTCTGACAGAGCCCTAGAGAGTGGTTGTGCACAGTGAGCCCTTGGGAGCGCTGCTTTGTTTCTTGATCTCATGCTGCTATTTCAGCTGCCGGCCCAGACAGGGAGAGGAGCAGACCCAAGCATCCTCCTGTCATTGCCAACGCAGACAGAGAAGCTTGCTGCCCTCTCACCTAAGCTAAGTCTCACCTGGTGTGGCAGAGCGCTAAGCTGTGCTTGCGCATGGGGATCCAGCATGGTTTCTCTGTGTTGTTGGTGTCATTCTCCTGCCCTTTACAGACAAAGGAGCAGAAAGAGGCTGGATCAGTCCACGCTGTGCCCCTGTCCTCCAGCGTGCCGCTAGAGAAATGCGCTGCATCCTAAGCGGTCTCTAAATAAAAGATAAGTCTTGAAGCCTCTGCATGGGTTCTAAACCTGTGTTTCCAAGGGGGATCAAGGGTTGATGCACCATGTCTTTGCTAATCTTAAACTGCTTTTGCTGTCACCCTCCCAGACGGGGACAGGACCTGACCACAGAGCCCTCCTCTACTCCGCCAAAGAGACAGAGGTTTTGGCTTCTCTCTCAAGGACAAAACGCTCCCGAGTTACATCTTGAGGAGAATGGCAGACCCCTGAGCAAGGATTCCACCTGGTGACCCATTTTTGCTGCTCCCTTGCTTTGTTGCTATTCTCCTGCCATTTCCAGCTGTAGGCCCATGCTAAAACTGCACCAGACCAATAGGCACACTTCGTCTCAGCCAGAGGCCTAGGCAGGTTCTCCACTCCACAAAGACGCTGACGATAAGTTTAGGCCTGAAAAGAACGATAGATCCCTAGCTAGGGGTTTCACATGGAGAGCCACGGTGGCATCTGCCTTTGGCTGTTGCTATTGTCGTGTCTGTTAGGGTCCCTGGCCCAGAGAGGAAGAGCACCAGTCCCTGGAACGCTCCTGTCCTCAGCCACACACCTGGAGAAATCCTCTACCTTCTACAAGGCCTCTAACACTAAAGATAAGTCCTGAAGAATTTGGCAGGGATTGTGCAGGGAGAGGGACTTGGGCTGCTTTCCTTTCTGCACAAAGTCCTCCTGCCTTTGACAGTGGCAGCAAACACACGGACAGGAGCAGTCGATGGAGCTGCAATGTCCTCATCTGCACGGGCAGAGAGATTTGCTAACTTCTGCGAGGACCCTGACACCAAGCTAAGTCTACCAAAGAGGCTGACAGAGCCCGGGGCTGGGGTTTGCCTGGTGAGCCAGAGTGGCATCTCCCTTTGGTTCTTCACATCCTCATGCCTTTTACAGCCAGCGCCCCACAGACGGCTTGGGATCAATCCATGGCATGCTCCAGGCCGTAGCCACAAGGCCAGAAAAATCCTCTACCTTCTACCAGGACATTGACACTAAGAGAAGTCCGGAGGAGTCTGACAGAGCCCTAGAGAGTGGTTGTGCACAGTGAGCCCTTGGGAGCGCTGCTTTGTTTCTTGATCTCATGCTGCTATTTCAGCTGCCGGCCCAGACAGGGAGAGGAGCAGACCCAAGCATCCTCCTGTCATTGCCAACGCAGACAGAGAAGCTTGCTGCCCTCTCACCTAAGCTAAGTCTCACCTGGTGTGGCAGAGCGCTAAGCTGTGCTTGCGCATGGGGATCCAGCATGGTTTCTCTGTGTTGTTGGTGTCATTCTCCTGCCCTTTACAGACAAAGGAGCAGAAAGAGACTGGATCAGTCCACACTGTGCCCCTGTCCTCCAGCGTGCCGCTAGAGAAATGCGCTGCATCCTAAGCGGTCTCTAAATAAAAGATAAGTCTTGAAGCCTCTGCATGGGTTCTAAACCTGTGTTTCCAAGGAGGATCAAGGGTTGATGCACCATGTCTTTGCTAATGTTAAACTGCTTTTGCTGTCACCCTCCCAGACGGGGACAGGACCTGACCACAGAGCCCTCCTCTACTCCGCCAAAGAGACAGAGGTTTTGGCTTCTCTCTCAAGGACAAAACGCTCCCGAGTTACATCTTGAGGAGAATGGCAGAGCCCTGAGCAAGGATTCCACCTGGTGAGCCATTTTTGCTGCTCCCTTGCTTTGTTGCTATTCTCCTGCCATTTCCAGCTGTAGGCCCACGCTAAAACTGCACCAGACCAATAGGCACCCTTGGTCTCAGCCAGAGGCCTAGGCAGGTTCTCCACTCCACAAAGACGCTGACGATAAGTTTAGGCCTGAAAAGAATAGCAGATCCCTAGCTAGGGGTTTCACATGGAGAGCCACGGTGGCATCTGCCTTTGGCTGTTGCAATTGTCGTGTCTGTTAGGGTCCCTGGCCCAGAGAGGAAGAGCACCAGTCCCTGGAACGCTCCTGTCCTCAGCCACACACCTGGAGAAATCCTCTACCTTCTACAAGGCCTCTAACACTAAACATAATCCTAAGAAAAAGAACATTCCCAGTCTAAAGTGAGTGACCACGTGAATTTCACAGGATTAAAACTGGCAATTACTTAGTTTTATTTTATGAATATTGCATTACTTATTAAACACATATTTAGTAACCATCAAAAACCTGAATATAATTTGTTCAGCATACAGAATAACTCCATGTTTACTACTATTTACAGAGATTGTTTGTATGTCTTTTCACGAATTACGCTGGAGGACTGCTCACTATGTTCATGAATGCCAACGTAGTATTAAAAAACTCTGTTTATTACTATCAAGTTCAATCACATGCTCTTTCTAATGAGAATCACCCCCAAAGAATTGATCTTAGGATAGTTTACTCATGAACAGATGTAGCTGTATATTCTTTTGAGAACTTTTGCTAGTGAGGTGAGGATGAGATATTTACATGAGAGCAGGAACAGACGATAGCTGAGAAAAAAGTTATATTTGGGATTAAAAGGAGCATCTAGTGCATTTCTCCCAGGCCCTGTGTCCTATGTTTAGTTTCATCTATGGCCATCGGACACTGGACTGTAAACCAGATCAAGTGGATATCGGCCAGTATATTAAACACCTGAATTGCTCCCAAATGATTAGACACTACATGTATTTCTCCTCAGCCTCATGCTGAACTCCAACTGCCGGCACACAGGCTCTAACAGCAAGGACAAAACCCGGGGAGGGAGGTGGCCCAGGACATCTGGGGGACATCAGGTGATTGCCGCCATGGGTGAGAGGCAGCCCACACACAGGCAGACATGACAGGGGTCTCTCTGTGTTGGACACTTTCCTCATGGTCCTGAGTAATGGAATCTGTCCACCCTGCTACATTTAAGAATGCAAAAACATGGTGGTCATTTCCCCCATGATGGCAATGGTTCAGCCCTCCATCAGCCTTGGAACACCTGGTGATGTCACAGTTTTCAGTGTTAGTGGTTGCCATGGGATGAGGGGTTTTGTCACTAACACCCAGAGCAGGCATAGCATCAGCTGCGTGGAGAGTGTATACCAACTGAAGCCAAGCAAGCGGAGAGCAAGGGCTGCAGAGAGGAAAGTGAGGTGAGCAGGGAGGACAGGGCTAGGCTGCAGAGCTTGCCAGAGGCATGAGAGATAGTGGCTGCCCTTACTTTGCCTTCTAGAGTCAGAGGCTCAAGCAATGATAGGACCAAAAGTGGGCCCTCTCCTGTCCTCAGCCATGCAACCAGACTTTTGCTTCCATCTGGAAGGACATTGATGCTAAGTTAAGGCAATAAGAGTCTGGTAGATTCCTGGGTAGGTGTCGCACATAACGAGTGAGGTTAGCTTCTCTTATTTCTGTTGAAGGTATCCTGCATTTTGAAGCTAAAGATGCAGGCAGTGTCAGGACCAGGCAATGATGTGCTCCATTTGTCACCAAAAGAACCAGGCTTTTAATGCTATCTGCAAAGACACAGACACTAAGTCTTGAAGCCTCTGGTAGAGCTCCAGGAAGGGGTTGTATATGCTGAGCCAGGATGGCTACTCCCTTTGATTGTTCCCCTGCCTTTTACAGATGCAGGACCAGAGGGGGACAGGACCAAAGTGAGGGTCCTTCCCTAAGGCACACAGCCAAGTGTTTGATACCCTCTGCAAGGGCACAAACACTAAGTTAAGGTCTGAAGAGTCTGAAAAAGTACTACGTAGACAGTGCACAGGGTGTAATAGGGTGGGTTTTCCCTTTGGTGTTTAGAACTTTCATGCCTTTCAAATCTACTGTCCCAGACAGGTATAGGACCAACCCATGAAAATGTCTTGTCCCCAGACACCATCTAAGATATTTGCTGCATTCTAAATGGTCTTTAACTCTTAGATAATTCTTCAAGAGTATAGAGGAGACTAAAAAGGAGTTCCACTTCTTAACTAGGTTGGCTGCTGTCTTTGTTTGTTGATATTATGCTGCCTTTGGCAGCAGAAAGCCCGGAGAGGGACAGGATCAGACCAAGAAGCTCTCCTGTCCTCAGCTACACAGCTGGAGAGATTTCTTACAATCTATGAGGACTCTGACACTAAGTTAAGGATTAAAGAGTCAGGAAGGCATATCTTTAGTGTTTGCAAATAAAGAGTATGGTTGGCTGCACCCTCAGTTTGAACACATTATCATGATTTTTGCTAATACAGGCCTAGAGAGGGACAGGATCAGACCAATGGGCATTACTGTCCTCAAACATGCAGCCAGGGTTCACTGCATTCCAAAAAAATGCTATCATTCTGCTAAGGAATTAAGAGTATTGGAGAATTTTTCTTACATGGGTTGAACATGGAAAGCAAAGGTGGCCACTATGGTGTTTTTTATTAATATCATACTGTAATTGCTGCTGAAGGTTCACATAAGGAAAAGCTTGGCCTATGGTGTACTACTGTCCATGGAAACACAGCCAGTGACACGGAACATCGTGCAAAAGCATTAAAAAAGAAGATATAATTTAAGAGTCTGGCAGAGATATACACAAGGGGATACCCTTGGTGAGTTACTGTGGTTGCTCAATTTTTCTAGTGATTTCATTGTGTTTTTCCAGTCCTGGGCAAGATAGGAACAGATTAAGTGAATGGCAAGATGCTGCGATCAAAAAAGGAGCCATGAAAATCCCAGAATTTATACAAGGCCACTGAGACTCTCTCAACAAAAAAGACACCAAGGTATTTCTTAAGGAGAATGGGAGACCGCTGAGTAAGGATTCCAACCGGTGAGCCATTTTTGCTGCTCCCTTTCTTTGTTGCTATTCTCCTGCCATTTCCAGCTGTAGGCCCACGCTAAAACTGCACCAGACCAATAGGCACCCTTGGTTTCAGCCAGAGGCCTAGGCAGGTTCTCCACTCCACAAAGACGCTGACGATAAGTTTAGGCCTGAAAAGAACGGCAGATCCCTAGCTAGGGGTTTCACATCGAGAACCACGGTGGCATCTGCATTTGGCTGTTGCAATTGTCGTGTCTGTTAGGGTCCCTGGCCCAGAGAGGAAGAGCACCAGTCCCTGGCGAACTCCTGTCCTCAGCCACACACCTGGAGAAATCCTCTACCTTCTACAAGGCCTCTAACACTAAAGATAAGTCTTGAAGAATTTGGCAGGGATTGTGCGGGGCGAGGGACTTGGGCTACTTTCCTTTCTGCACAAAGTCCTCCTGCCTTTAACAGTGGCAGCAAACACACGGACAGGAGCAGTCAATGGAGCTGCAATGTCCTCATCTGCACGGGCAGAGAGATTTGCTAACTTCTGCAAGGACCCTGACACCAAGCTAAGTCTACCAAAGAGGCTGACAGAGCCCGGGGCTGGGGTTTGCCTGCTGAGCCTGAGTGGCATCTCCCTTTGGTTCTTCACATCCTCATGCCTTTTACAGCCACCGCTCCACAGATGACTTGGGATCAATCCATGGCATGCTCCAGGCCGTAGCCACAAGGCCAGAAAAATCCTCTACCTTCTACCAGGACATTGACACTAAGAGAAGTCCGGAGGAGTCTGACAGAGCCCTAGAGAGTGGTTGTGCACAGTGAGCCCTTGGGAGCGCTGCTTTGTTTCTTGATCTCATGCTGCTATTTCAGCTGCCGGCCCAGACAGGGAGAGGAGCAGACCCAAGCATCCTCCTGTCATTGCCAACGCAGACAGAGAAGCTTGCTGCCCTCTCACCTAAGCTAAGTCTCACCTGGTGTGGCAGAGCGCTAAGCTGTGCTTGCGCATGGGGATCCAGCATGGTTTCTCTGTGTTGTTGGTGTCATTCTCCTGCCCTTTACAGACAAAGGAGCAAAAAGAGACTGGATCAGTCCACGCTGTGCCCCTGTCCTCCAGCGTGCCGCTAGAGAAATGCGCTGCATCCTAAGCGGTCTCTAAATAAAAGATAAGTCTTGAAGCCTCTGCATGGGTTCTAAACCTGTGTTTCCAAGGGGGATCAAGGGTTGATGCACCATGTCTTTGCTAATCTTAAACTGCTTTTGCTGTCACCCTCCCAGACGGGGACAGGACCTGACCACAGAGCCCTCCTCTACTCCGCCAAAGAGACAGAGGTTTTGGCTTCTCTCTCAAGGACAAAACGCTCCCGAGTTACATCTTGAGGAGAATGGCAGAGCCCTGAGCAAGGATTCCACCTGGTGAGCCATTTTTGCTGCTCCCTTGCTTTGTTGCTGTTCTCCTGCCATTTCCAGCTGTAGGCCCACGCTAAAACTGCACCAGACCAATAGGCACCCTTGGTTTCAGCCAGAGGCCTAGGCAGGTTCTCCACTGCACAAAGACGCTGACGATAAGTTTAGGCCTGAAAAGAATAGCAGATCCCTAGCTAGGGGTTTCACATGGAGAGCCACGGTGGCATCTGCCTTTGGCTGTTGCTATTGTCGTGTCTGTTAGGGTCCCTGGCCCAGAGAGGAAGAGCACCAGTCCCTGGCACGCTCCTGTCCTCAGCCACACACCTGGAGAAATCCTCTACCTTCTACAAGGCCTCTAACACTAAAGATAAGTCTTGAAGAATTTGGCAGGGATCGTGCGGGGAGAGGGACTTGGGCTACTTTCCTTTCTGCACAAAGTCCTCCTGCCTTTGACAGTGGCAGCAAACACACGGACAGGAGCAGTCGATGGAGCTGCAATGTCCTCATCTGCACGGGCAGAGAGATTTGCTAACTTCTGCAAGGACCCTGACACCAAGCTAAGTCTACCAAAGAGGCTGACAGAGCCCGGGGCTGGGGTTTGCCTGGTGAGCCAGAGTGGCATCCCCCTTTGGTTCTTCACATCCTCATGCCTTTTACAGCCAGCGCCCCACAGACGGCTTGGGATCAATCCATGGCATGCTCCAGGCCGTAGCCACAAGGCCAGAAAAATCCTCTACCTTCTACCAGGACATTGACACTAAGAGAAGTCTGGAGGAGTCTGACAGAGCCCTAGAGAGTGGTTGTGCACAGTGAGCCCTTGGGAGCGCTGCTTTGTTTCTTGATCTCATGCTGCTATTTCAGCTGCCGGCCCAGACAGGGAGAGGAGCAGACCCAAGCATCCTCCTGTCATTGCCAACGCAGACAGAGAAGCTTGCTGCCCTCTCACCTAAGCTAAGTCTCACCTGGTGTGGCAGAGCGCTAAGCTGTGCTTGCGCATGGGGATCCAGCATGGTTTCTCTGTGTTGTTGGTGTCATTCTCCTGCCCTTTACAGACAAAGGAGCAGAAAGAGGCTGGATCAGTCCACGCTGTGCCCCTGTCCTCCAGCGTGCCGCTAGAGAAATGCGCTGCATCCTAAGCGGTCTCTAAATAAAAGATAAGTCTTGAAGCCTCTGCATGGGTTCTAAACCTGTGTTTCCAAGGGGGATCAAGGGTTGATGCACCATGTCTTTGCTAATGTTAAACTGCTTTTGCTGTCACCCTCCCAGACGGGGACAGGACCTGACCACAGAGCCCTCCTCTACTCCGCCAAAGAGACAGAGGTTTTGGCTTCTCTCTCAAGGACAAAACGCTCCCGAGTTACATCTTGAGGAGAATGGCAGAGCCCTGAGCAAGGATTCCACCTGGTGAGCCATTTTTGCTGCTCCCTTGCTTTGTTGCTATTCTCCTGCCATTTCCAGCTGTAGGCCCACGCTAAAACTGCACCAGACCAATAGGCACCCTTGGTCTCAGCCAGAGGCCTAGGCAGGTTCTCCACTCCACAAAGACGCTGACGATAAGTTTAGGCCTGAAAAGAACGGCAGATCCCTAGCTAGGGGTTTCACATGGAGAGCCATGGTGGCATCTGCCTTTGGCTGTTGCTATTGTCGTGTCTGTTAGGGTCCCTGGCCCAGAGAGGAAGAGCACCAGTCCCTGGCACGCTCCTGTCCTCAGCCACACACCTGGAGAAATCCTCTACCTTCTACAAGGCCTCTAACACTAAAGATAAGTCTTGAAGAATTTGGCAGGGATCGTGCGGGGAGAGGGACTTGGGCTACTTTCCTTTCTGCACAAAGTCCTCCTGCCTTTGACAGTGGCAGCAAACACACGGACAGGAGCAGTCGATGGAGCTGCAATGTCCTCATCTGCACGGGCAGAGAGATTTGCTAACTTCTGCAAGGACCCTGACACCAAGCTAAGTCTACCAAAGAGGCTGACAGAGCCCGGGGCTGGGGTTTGCCTGCTGAGCCTGAGTGGCATCTCCCTTTGGTTCTTCACATCCTCATGCCTTTTACAGCCACCGCCCCACAGATGGCTTGGGATCAATCCATGGCATGCTCCAGGCCGTAGCCACAAGGCCAGAAAAATCCTCTACCTTCTACCAGGACATTGACACTAAGAGAAGTCTGGAGGAGTCTGACAGAGCCCTAGAGAGTGGTTGTGCACAGTGAGCCCTTGGGAGCGCTGCTTTGTTTCTTGATCTCATGCTGCTATTTCAGCTGCCGGCCCAGACAGGGAGAGGAGCAGACCCAAGCATCCTCCTGTCATTGCCAACGCAGACAGAGAAGCTTGCTGCCCTCTCACCTAAGCTAAGTCTCACCTGGTGTGGCAGAGCGCTAAGCTGTGCTTGCGCATGGGGATCCAGCATGGTTTCTCTGTGTTGTTGGTGTCATTCTCCTGCCCTTTACAGACAAAGGAGCAGAAAGAGACTGGATCAGTCCACGCTGTGCCCCTGTCCTCCAGCGTGCCGCTAGAGAAATGCGCTGCATCCTAAGCGGTCTCTAAATAAAAGATAAGTCTTGAAGCCTCTGCATGGGTTCTAAACCTGTGTTTCCAAGGAGGATCAAGGGTTGATGCACCATGTCTTTGCTAATCTTAAACTGCTTTTGCTGTCACCCTCCCAGACGGGGACAGGACCTGACCACAGAGCCCTCCTCTACTCTGCCAAAGAGACAGAGGTTTTGGCTTCTCTCTCAAGGACAAAACGCTCCCGAGTTACATCTTGAGGAGAATGGCAGACCCTTGAGCAAGGATTCCACCTGGTGAGCCATTTTTGCTGCTCCCTTGCTTTGTTGCTATTCTCCTGCCATTTCCAGCTGTAGGCCCACGCTAAAACTGCACCAGACCAATAGGCACCCTTGGTTTCAGCCAGAGGCCTAGGCAGGTTCTCCACTCCACAAAGACGCTGACGATAAGTTTAGGCCTGAAAAGAACGGCAGATCCCTAGCTAGGGGTTTCACATGGAGAGCCATGGTGGCATCTGCCTTTGGCTGTTGCTATTGTCGTGTCTGTTAGGGTCCCTGGCCCAGAGAGGAAGAGCACCAGTCCCTGGCACGCTCCTGTCCTCAGCCACACACCTGGAGAAATCCTCTACCTTCTACAAGGCCTCTAACACTAAAGATAAGTCTTGAAGAATTTGGCAGGGATCGTGCGGGGAGAGGGACTTGGGCTACTTTCCTTTCTGCACAAAGTCCTCCTGCCTTTGACAGTGGCAGCAAACACACGGACAGGAGCAGTCGATGGAGCTGCAATGTCCTCATCTGCACGGGCAGAGAGATTTGCTAACTTCTGCAAGGACCCTGACACCAAGCTAAGTCTACCAAAGAGGCTGACAGAGCCCGGGGCTGGGGTTTGCCTGGTGAGCCAGAGTGGCATCTCCCTTTGGTTCTTCACATCCTCATGCCTTTTACAGCCAGCGCCCCACAGACGGCTTGGGATCAATCCATGGCATGCTCCAGGCGGTAGCCACAAGGCCAGAAAAATCCTCTACCTTCTACCAGGACATTGACACTAAGAGAAGTCTGGAGGAGTCTGACAGAGCCCTAGAGAGTGGTTGTGCACAGTGAGCCCTTGGGAGCGCTGCTTTGTTTCTTGATCTCATGCTGCTATTTCAGCTGCCGGCCCAGACAGGGAGAGGAGCAGACCCAAGCATCCTCCTGTCATTGCCAACGCAGACAGAGAAGCTTGCTGCCCTCTCACCTAAGCTAAGTCTCACCTGGTGTGGCAGAGCGCTAAGCTGTGCTTGCGCATGGGGATCCAGCATGGTTTCTCTGTGTTGTTGGTGTCATTCTCCTGCCCTTTACAGACAAAGGAGCAGAAAGAGGCTGGATCAGTCCACGCTGTGCCCCTGTCCTCCAGCGTGCCGCTAGAGAAATGCGCTGCATCCTCAGCGGTCTCTAAATAAAAGATAAGTCTTGAAGCCTCTGCATGGGTTCTAAACCTGTGTTTCCAAGGGGGATCAAGGGTTGATGCACCATGTCTTTGCTAATCTTAAACTGCTTTTGCTGTCACCCTCCCAGACGGGGACAGGACCTGACCACAGAGCCCTCCTCTACTCCGCCAAAGAGACAGAGGTTTTGGCTTCTCTCTCAAGGACAAAACGCTCCCGAGTTACATCTTGAGGAGAATGGCAGACCCCTGAGCAAGGATTCCACCTGGTGAGCCATTTTTGCTGCTCCCTTGCTTTGTTGCTATTCTCCTGCCATTTCCAGCTGTAGGCCCACGCTAAAACTGCACCAGACCAATAGGCACCCTTGGTTTCAGCCAGAGGCCTAGGCAGATTCTCCACTCCACAAAGACGCTGACGATAAGTTTAGGCCTGAAAAGAACGGCAGATCCCTAGCTAGGGGTTTCACATGGAGAGCCATGGTGGCATCTGCCTTTGGCTGTTGCTATTGTCGTGTCTGTTAGGGTCCCTGGCCCAGAGAGGAAGAGCACCAGTCCCTGGCACGCTCCTGTCCTCAGCCACACACCTGGAGAAATCCTCTACCTTCTACAAGGCCTCTAACACTAAAGATAAGTCTTGAAGAATTTGGCAGGGATCGTGCGGGAAGAGGGACTTGGGCTACTTTCCTTTCTGCACAAAGTCCTCCTGCCTTTGACAGTGGCAGCAAACACACGGACAGGAGCAGTCGATGGAGCTGCAATGTCCTCATCTGCACGGGCAGAGAGATTTGCTAACTTCTGCAAGGACCCTGACACCAAGCTAAGTCTACCAAAGAGGCTGACAGAGCCCGGGGCTGGGGTTTGCCTGGTGAGCCAGAGTGGCATCTCCCTTTGGTTCTTCACATCCTCATGCCTTTTACAGCCACCGCCCCACAGACGGCTTGGGATCAATCCATGGCATGCTCCAGGCCGTAGCCACAAGGCCAGAAAAATCCTCTACCTTCTACCAGGACATTGACACTAAGAGAAGTCCGGAGGAGTCTGACAGAGCCCTAGAGAGTGGTTGTGCACAGTGAGCCCTTGGGAGCGCTGCTTTGTTTCTTGATCTCATGCTGCTATTTCAGCTGCCGGCCCAGACAGGGAGAGGAGCAGACCCAAGCATCCTCCTGTCATTGCCAACGCAGACAGAGAAGCTTGCTGCCCTCTCACCTAAGCTAAGTCTCACCTGGTGTGGCAGAGCGCTAAGCTGTGCTTGCGCATGGGGATCCAGCATGGTTTCTCTGTGTTGTTGGTGTCATTCTCCTGCCCTTTACAGACAAAGGAGCAGAAAGAGGCTGGATCAGTCCACGCTGTGCCCCTGTCCTCCAGCGTGCCGCTAGAGAAATGCGCTGCATCCTAAGCGGTCTCTAAATAAAAGATAAGTCTTGAAGCCTCTGCATGGGTTCTAAACCTGTGTTTCCAAGGAGGATCAAGGGTTGATGCACCATGTCTTTGCTAATCTTAAACTGCTTTTGCTGTCACCCTCCCAGACGGGGACAGGACCTGACCACAGAGCCCTCCTCTACTCCGCCAAAGAGACAGAGGTTTTGGCTTCTCTCTCAAGGACAAAACGCTCCCGAGTTACATCTTGAGGAGAATGGCAGACCCCTGAGCAAGGATTCCACCTGGTGAGCCATTTTTGCTGCTCCCTTGCTTTGTTGCTATTCTCCTGCCATTTCCAGCTGTAGGCCCACGCTAAAACTGCACCAGACCAATAGGCACCCTTGGTTTCAGCCAGAGGCCTAGGCAGGTTCTCCACTCCACAAAGACACTGACGATAAGTTTAGGCCTGAAAAGAATGGCAGATCCCTAGCTAGGGGTTTCACATGGAGAGCCATGGTGGCATCTGCCTTTGGCTGTTGCTATTGTCGTGTCTGTTAGGGTCCCTGGCCCAGAGAGGAAGAGCACCAGTCCCTGGCACGCTCCTGTCCTCAGCCACACACCTGGAGAAATCCTCTACCTTCTACAAGGCCTCTAACACTAAAGATAAGTCTTGAAGAATTTGGCAGGGATCGTGCGGGAAGAGGGACTTGGGCTACTTTCCTTTCTGCACAAAGTCCTCCTGCCTTTGACAGTGGCAGCAAACACACGGACAGGAGCAGTCGATGGAGCTGCAATGTCCTCATCTGCACGGGCAGAGAGATTTGCTAACTTCTGCAAGGACCCTGACACCAAGCTAAGTCTACCAAAGAGGCTGACAGAGCCCGGGGCTGGGGTTTGCCTGGTGAGCCAGAGTGGCATCTCCCTTTGGTTCTTCACATCCTCATGCCTTTTACAGCCACCGCCCCACAGACGGCTTGGGATCAATCCATGGCATGCTCCAGGCCATAGCCACAAGGCCAGAAAAATCCTCTACCTTCTACCAGGACATTGACACTAAGAGAAGTCTGGAGGAGTCTGACAGAGCCCTAGAGAGTGGTTGTGCACAGTGAGCCCTTGGGAGCGCTGCTTTGTTTCTTGATCTCATGCTGCTATTTCAGCTGCCGGCCCAGACAGGGAGAGGAGCAGACCCAAGCATCCTCCTGTCATTGCCAACGCAGACAGAGAAGCTTGCTGCCCTCTCACCTAAGCTAAGTCTCACCTGGTGTGGCAGAGCGCTAAGCTGTGCTTGCGCATGGGGATCCAGCATGGTTTCTCTGTGTTGTTGGTGTCATTCTCCTGCCCTTTACAGACAAAGGAGCAAAAAGAGACTGGATCAGTCCACGCTGTGCCCCTGTCCTCCAGCGTGCCGCTAGAGAAATGCGCTGCATCCTAAGCGGTCTCTAAATAAAAGATAAGTCTTGAAGCCTCTGCATGGGTTCTAAACCTGTGTTTCCAAGGAGGATCAAGGGTTGATGCACCATGTCTTTGCTAATGTTAAACTGCTTTTGCTGTCACCCTCCCAGACGGGGACAGGACCTGACCACAGAGCCCTCCTCTACTCCGCCAAAGAGACAGAGGTTTTGGCTTCTCTCTCAAGGACAAAACGCTCCCGAGTTACATCTTGAGGAGAATGGCAGAGCCCTGAGCAAGGATTCCACCTGGTGAGCAATTTTTGCTGCTCCCTTGCTTTGTTGCTATTCTCCTGCCATTTCCAGCTGTAGGCCCACGCTAAAACTGCACCAGACCAATAGGCACCCTTGGTTTCAGCCAGAGGCCTAGGCAGGTTCTCCACTGCACAAAGACGCTGACGATAAGTTTAGGCCTGAAAAGAATAGCAGATCCCTAGCTAGGGGTTTCACATGGAGAGCCACGGTGGCATCTGCCTTTGGCTGTTGCTATTGTCGTGTCTGTTAGGGTCCCTGGCCCAGAGAGGAAGAGCACCAGTCCCTGGAACGCTCCTGTCCTCAGCCACACACCTGGAGAAATCCTCTACCTTCTACAAGGCCTCTAACACTAAACATAATCCTAAGAAAAAGAACATTCCCAGTCTAAAGTGAGTGACCACGTGAATTTCACAGGATTAAAACTGGCAATTACTTAGTTTTATTTTATGAATATTGCATTACTTATTAAACACATATTTAGTAACCATCAAAAACCTGAATATAATTTGTTCAGCATACAGAATAACTCCATGTTTACTACTATTTACAGAGATTGTTTGTATGTCTTTTCACGAATTACGCTGGAGGACTGCTCACTATGTTCATGAATGCCAACGTAGTATTAAAAAACTCTGTTTATTACTATCAAGTCCAATCACATGCTCTTTCTAATGAGAATCACCCCCAAAGAATTGATCTTAGGATAGTTTACTCATGAACAGATGTAGCTGTATATTCTTTTGAGAACTTTTGCTAGTGAGGTGAGGATGAGATATTTACATGAGAGCAGGAACAGACGATAGCTGAGAAAAAAGTTATATTTGGGATTAAAAGGAGCATCTAGTGCATTTCTCCCAGGCCCTGTGTCCTATGTTTAGTTTCATCTATGGCCATCGGACACTGGACTGTAAACCAGATCAAGTGGATATCGGCCAGTATATTAAACACCTGAATTGCTCCCAAATGATTAGACACTACATGTATTTCTCCTCAGCCTCATGCTGAACTCCAACTGCCGGCACACAGGCTCTAACAGCAAGGACAAAACCCGGGGAGGGAGGTGGCCCAGGACATCTGGGGGACATCAGGTGATTGCCGCCATGGGTGAGAGGCAGCCCACACACAGGCAGACATGACAGGGGTCTCTCTGTGTTGGACACTTTCCTCATGGTCCTGAGTAATGGAATCTGTCCACCCTGCTACATTTAAGAATGCAAAAACATGGTGGTCATTTCCCCCATGATGGCAATGGTTCAGCCCTCCATCAGCCTTGGAACACCTGGTGATGTCACAGTTTTCAGTGTTAGTGGTTGCCATGGGATGAGGGGTTTTGTCACTAACACCCAGAGCAGGCATAGCATCAGCTGCGTGGAGAGTGTATACCAACTGAAGCCAAGCAAGCGGAGAGCAAGGGCTGCAGAGAGGAAAGTGAGGTGAGCAGGGAGGACAGGGCTAGGCTGCAGAGCTTGCCAGAGGCATGAGAGATAGTGGCTGCCCTTACTTTGCCTTCTAGAGGCAGAGGCTCAAGCAATGATAGGACCAAAAGTGGGCCCTCTCCTGTCCTCAGCCATGCAACCAGACTTTTGCTTCCATCTGGAAGGACATTGATGCTAAGTTAAGGCAATAAGAGTCTGGTAGATTCCTGGGTAGGTGTCGCACATAACGAGTGAGGTTAGCTTCTCTTATTTCTGTTGAAGGTATCCTGCATTTTGAAGCTAAAGATGCAGGCAGTGTCAGGACCAGGCAATGATGTGCTCCATTTGTCACCAAAAGAACCAGGCTTTTAATGCTATCTGCAAAGACACAGACACTAAGTCTTGAAGCCTCTGGTAGAGCTCCAGGAAGGGGTTGTATATGCTGAGCCAGGATGGCTACTCCCTTTGATTGTTCCCCTGCCTTTTACAGATGCAGGACCAGAGGGGGACAGGACCAAAGTGAGGGTCCTTCCCTAAGGCACACAGCCAAGTGTTTGATACCCTCTGCAAGGGCACAAACACTAAGTTAAGGTCTGAAGAGTCTGAAAAAGTACTACGTAGACAGTGCACAGGGTGTAATAGGGTGGGTTTTCCCTTTGGTGTTTAGAACTTTCATGCCTTTCAAATCTACTGTCCCAGACAGGTATAGGACCAACCCATGAAAATGTCTTGTCCCCAGACACCATCTAAGATATTTGCTGCATTCTAAATGGTCTTTAACTCTTAGATAATTCTTCAAGAGTATAGAGGAGACTAAAAAGGAGTTCCACTTCTTAACTAGGTTGGCTGCTGTCTTTGTTTGTTGATATTATGCTGCCTTTGGCAGCAGAAAGCCCGGAGAGGGACAGGATCAGACCAAGAAGCTCTCCTGTCCTCAGCTACACAGCTGGAGAGATTTCTTACAATCTATGAGGACTCTGACACTAAGTTAAGGATTAAAGAGTCAGGAAGGCATATCTTTAGTGTTTGCAAATAAAGAGTATGGTTGGCTGCACCCTCAGTTTGAACACATTATCATGATTTTTGCTAATACAGGCCTAGAGAGGGACAGGATCAGACCAATGGGCATTACTGTCCTCAAACATGCAGCCAGGGTTCACTGCATTCCAAAAAAATGCTATCATTCTGCTAAGGAATTAAGAGTATTGGAGAATTTTTCTTACATGGGTTGAACATGGAAAGCAAAGGTGGCCACTATGGTGTTTTTTATTAATATCATACTGTAATTGCTGCTGAAGGTTCACATAAGGAAAAGCTTGGCCTATGGTGTACTACTGTCCATGGAAACACAGCCAGTGACACGGAACATCGTGCAAAAGCATTAAAAAAGAAGATATAATTTAAGAGTCTGGCAGAGATATACACAAGGGGATACCCTTGGTGAGTTACTGTGGTTGCTCAATTTTTCTAGTGATTTCATTGTGTTTTTCCAGTCCTGGGCAAGATAGGAACAGATTAAGTGAATGGCAAGATGCTGCGATCAAAAAAGGAGCCATGAAAATCCCAGAATTTATACAAGGCCACTGAGACTCTCTCAACAAAAAAGACACCAAGGTATTTCTTAAGGAGAATGGGAGACCGCTGAGTAAGGATTCCAACCGGTGAGCCATTTTTGCTGCTCCCTTTCTTTGTTGCTATTCTCCTGCCATTTCCAGCTGTAGGCCCACGCTAAAACTGCACCAGACCAATAGGCACCCTTGGTTTCAGCCAGAGGCCTAGGCAGGTTCTCCACTCCACAAAGACGCTGACGATAAGTTTAGGCCTGAAAAGAACGGCAGATCCCTAGCTAGGGGTTTCACATCGAGAACCACGGTGGCATCTGCATTTGGCTGTTGCAATTGTCGTGTCTGTTAGGGTCCCTGGCCCAGAGAGGAAGAGCACCATTCTCTGGCACGCTCCTGTCCTCAGCCACACATCTGGAGAAATCCTCTACCTTCTACAAGGCCTCTAATACTAAAGATAAGTCTTGAAGAATTTGGCAGGGATTGTGCGGGGCGAGGGACTTGGGCTACTTTCCTTTCTGCACAAAGTCCTCCTGCCTTTAACAGTGGCAGCAAACACACGGACAGGAGCAGTCGATGGAGCTGCAATGTCCTCATCTGCACGGGCAGAGAGATTTGCTAACTTCTGCAAGGACCCTGACACCAAGCTAAGTCTACCAAAGAGGCTGACAGAGCCCGGGGCTGGGGTTTGCCTGGTGAGCCAGAGTGGCATCTCCCTTTGGTTCTTCACATCCTCATGCCTTTTACAGCCAGCGCCCCACAGACGGCTTGGGATCAATCCATGGCATGCTCCAGGCCGTAGCCACAAGGCCAGAAAAATCCTCTACCTTCTACCAGGACATTGACACTAAGAGAAGTCTGGAGGAGTCTGACAGAGCCCTAGAGAGTGGTTGTGCACAGTGAGCCCTTGGGAGCGCTGCTTTGTTTCTTGATCTCATGCTGCTATTTCAGCTGCCGGCCCAGACAGGGAGAGGAGCAGACCCAAGCATCCTCCTGTCATTGCCAACGCAGACAGAGAAGCTTGCTGCCCTCTCACCTAAGCTAAGTCTCACCTGGTGTGGCAGAGCGCTAAGCTGTGCTTGCGCATGGGGATCCAGCATGGTTTCTCTGTGTTGTTGGTGTCATTCTCCTGCCCTTTACAGACAAAGGAGCAGAAAGAGGCTGGATCAGTCCACGCTGTGCCCCTGTCCTCCAGCGTGCCGCTAGAGAAATGCGCTGCATCCTAAGCGGTCTCTAAATAAAAGATAAGTCTTGAAGCCTCTGCATGGGTTCTAAACCTGTGTTTCCAAGGGGGATCAAGGGTTGATGCACCATGTCTTTGCTAATCTTAAACTGCTTTTGCTGTCACCCTCCCAGACGGGGACAGGACCTGACCACAGAGCCCTCCTCTACTCCGCCAAAGAGACAGAGGTTTTGGCTTCTCTCTCAAGGACAAAACGCTCCCGAGTTACATCTTGAGGAGAATGGCAGAGCCCTGAGCAAGGATTCCACCTGGTGAGCCATTTTTGCTGCTCCCTTGCTTTGTTGCTATTCTCCTGCCATTTCCAGCTGTAGGCCCACGCTAAAACTGCACCAGACCAATAGGCACCCTTGGTCTCAGCCAGAGGCCTAGGCAGGTTCTCCACTCCACAAAGACGCTGACGATAAGTTTAGGCCTGAAAAGAACGGCAGATCCCTAGCTAGGGGTTTCACATGGAGAGCCACGGTGGCATCTGCCTTTGGCTGTTGCTATTGTCGTGTCTGTTAGGGTCCCTGGCCCAGAGAGGAAGAGCACCAGTCCCTGGCACGCTCCTGTCCTCAGCCACACACCTGGAGAAATCCTCTACCTTCTACAAGGCCTCTAACACTAAAGATAAGTCTTGAAGAATTTGGCAGGGATCATGCGGGGAGAGGGACTTGGGCTACTTTCCTTTCTGCACAAAGTCCTCCTGCCTTTGACAGTGGCAGCAAACACACGGACAGGAGCAGTCGATGGAGCTGCAATGTCCTCATCTGCACGGGCAGAGAGATTTGCTAACTTCTGCAAGGACCCTGACACCAAGCTAAGTCTACCAAAGAGGCTGACAGAGCACGGGGCTGGGGTTTGCCTGCTGAGCCTGAGTGGCATCTCCCTTTGGTTCTTCACATCCTCATGCCTTTTACAGCCACCGCCCCACAGATGGCTTGGGATCAATCCATGGCATGCTCCAGGCGGTAGCCACAAGGCCAGAAAAATCCTCTACCTTCTACCAGGACATTGACACTAAGAGAAGTCCGGAGGAGTCTGACAGAGCCCTAGAGAGTGGTTGTGCACAGTGAGCCCTTGGGAGCGCTGCTTTGTTTCTTGATCTCATGCTGCTATTTCAGCTGCCGGCCCAGACAGGGAGAGGAGCAGACCCAAGCATCCTCCTGTCATTGCCAACGCAGACAGAGAAGCTTGCTGCCCTCTCACCTAAGCTAAGTCTCACCTGGTGTGGCAGAGCGCTAAGCTGTGCTTGCGCATGGGGATCCAGCATGGTTTCTCTGTGTTGTTGGTGTCATTCTCCTGCCCTTTACAGACAAAGGAGCAAAAAGAGACTGGATCAGTCCACGCTGTGCCCCTGTCCTCCAGCGTGCCGCTAGAGAAATGCGCTGCATCCTAAGCGGTCTCTAAATAAAAGATAAGTCTTGAAGCCTCTGCATGGGTTCTAAACCTGTGTTTCCAAGGAGGATCAAGGGTTGATGCACCATGTCTTTGCTAATGTTAAACTGCTTTTGCTGTCACCCTCCCAGACGGGGACAGGACCTGACCACAGAGCCCTCCTCTACTCCGCCAAAGAGACAGAGGTTTTGGCTTCTCTCTCAAGGACAAAACGCTCCCGAGTTACATCTTGAGGAGAATGGCAGAGCCCTGAGCAAGGATTCCACCTGGTGAGCAATTTTTGCTGCTCCCTTGCTTTGTTGCTATTCTCCTGCCATTTCCAGCTGTAGGCCCACGCTAAAACTGCACCAGACCAATAGGCACCCTTGGTTTCAGCCAGAGGCCTAGGCAGGTTCTCCACTGCACAAAGACGCTGACGATAAGTTTAGGCCTGAAAAGAATAGCAGATCCCTAGCTAGGGGTTTCACATGGAGAGCCACGGTGGCATCTGCCTTTGGCTGTTGCTATTGTCGTGTCTGTTAGGGTCCCTGGCCCAGAGAGGAAGAGCACCAGTCCCTGGAACGCTCCTGTCCTCAGCCACACACCTGGAGAAATCCTCTACCTTCTACAAGGCCTCTAACACTAAACATAATCCTAAGAAAAAGAACATTCCCAGTCTAAAGTGAGTGACCACGTGAATTTCACAGGATTAAAACTGGCAATTACTTAGTTTTATTTTATGAATATTGCATTACTTATTAAACACATATTTAGTAACCATCAAAAACCTGAATATAATTTGTTCAGCATACAGAATAACTCCATGTTTACTACTATTTACAGAGATTGTTTGTATGTCTTTTCACGAATTACGCTGGAGGACTGCTCACTATGTTCATGAATGCCAACGTAGTATTAAAAAACTCTGTTTATTACTATCAAGTCCAATCACATGCTCTTTCTAATGAGAATCACCCCCAAAGAATTGATCTTAGGATAGTTTACTCATGAACAGATGTAGCTGTATATTCTTTTGAGAACTTTTGCTAGTGAGGTGAGGATGAGATATTTACATGAGAGCAGGAACAGACGATAGCTGAGAAAAAAGTTATATTTGGGATTAAAAGGAGCATCTAGTGCATTTCTCCCAGGCCCTGTGTCCTATGTTTAGTTTCATCTATGGCCATCGGACACTGGACTGTAAACCAGATCAAGTGGATATCGGCCAGTATATTAAACACCTGAATTGCTCCCAAATGATTAGACACTACATGTATTTCTCCTCAGCCTCATGCTGAACTCCAACTGCCGGCACACAGGCTCTAACAGCAAGGACAAAACCCGGGGAGGGAGGTGGCCCAGGACATCTGGGGGACATCAGGTGATTGCCGCCATGGGTGAGAGGCAGCCCACACACAGGCAGACATGACAGGGGTCTCTCTGTGTTGGACACTTTCCTCATGGTCCTGAGTAATGGAATCTGTCCACCCTGCTACATTTAAGAATGCAAAAACATGGTGGTCATTTCCCCCATGATGGCAATGGTTCAGCCCTCCATCAGCCTTGGAACACCTGGTGATGTCACAGTTTTCAGTGTTAGTGGTTGCCATGGGATGAGGGGTTTTGTCACTAACACCCAGAGCAGGCATAGCATCAGCTGCGTGGAGAGTGTATACCAACTGAAGCCAAGCAAGCGGAGAGCAAGGGCTGCAGAGAGGAAAGTGAGGTGAGCAGGGAGGACAGGGCTAGGCTGCAGAGCTTGCCAGAGGCATGAGAGATAGTGGCTGCCCTTACTTTGCCTTCTAGAGTCAGAGGCTCAAGCAATGATAGGACCAAAAGTGGGCCCTCTCCTGTCCTCAGCCATGCAACCAGACTTTTGCTTCCATCTGGAAGGACATTGATGCTAAGTTAAGGCAATAAGAGTCTGGTAGATTCCTGGGTAGGTGTCGCACATAACGAGTGAGGTTAGCTTCTCTTATTTCTGTTGAAGGTATCCTGCATTTTGAAGCTAAAGATGCAGGCAGTGTCAGGACCAGGCAATGATGTGCTCCATTTGTCACCAAAAGAACCAGGCTTTTAATGCTATCTGCAAAGACACAGACACTAAGTCTTGAAGCCTCTGGTAGAGCTCCAGGAAGGGGTTGTATATGCTGAGCCAGGATGGCTACTCCCTTTGATTGTTCCCCTGCCTTTTACAGATGCAGGACCAGAGGGGGACAGGACCAAAGTGAGGGTCCTTCCCTAAGGCACACAGCCAAGTGTTTGATACCCTCTGCAAGGGCACAAACACTAAGTTAAGGTCTGAAGAGTCTGAAAAAGTACTACGTAGACAGTGCACAGGGTGTAATAGGGTGGGTTTTCCCTTTGGTGTTTAGAACTTTCATGCCTTTCAAATCTACTGTCCCAGACAGGTATAGGACCAACCCATGAAAATGTCTTGTCCCCAGACACCATCTAAGATATTTGCTGCATTCTAAATGGTCTTTAACTCTTAGATAATTCTTCAAGAGTATAGAGGAGACTAAAAAGGAGTTCCACTTCTTAACTAGGTTGGCTGCTGTCTTTGTTTGTTGATATTATGCTGCCTTTGGCAGCAGAAAGCCCGGAGAGGGACAGGATCAGACCAAGAAGCTCTCCTGTCCTCAGCTACACAGCTGGAGAGATTTCTTACAATCTATGAGGACTCTGACACTAAGTTAAGGATTAAAGAGTCAGGAAGGCATATCTTTAGTGTTTGCAAATAAAGAGTATGGTTGGCTGCACCCTCAGTTTGAACACATTATCATGATTTTTGCTAATACAGGCCTAGAGAGGGACAGGATCAGACCAATGGGCATTACTGTCCTCAAACATGCAGCCAGGGTTCACTGCATTCCAAAAAAATGCTATCATTCTGCTAAGGAATTAAGAGTATTGGAGAATTTTTCTTACATGGGTTGAACATGGAAAGCAAAGGTGGCCACTATGGTGTTTTTTATTAATATCATACTGTAATTGCTGCTGAAGGTTCACATAAGGAAAAGCTTGGCCTATGGTGTACTACTGTCCATGGAAACACAGCCAGTGACACGGAACATCGTGCAAAAGCATTAAAAAAGAAGATATAATTTAAGAGTCTGGCAGAGATATACACAAGGGGATACCCTTGGTGAGTTACTGTGGTTGCTCAATTTTTCTAGTGATTTCATTGTGTTTTTCCAGTCCTGGGCAAGATAGGAACAGATTAAGTGAATGGCAAGATGCTGCGATCAAAAAAGGAGCCATGAAAATCCCAGAATTTATACAAGGCCACTGAGACTCTCTCAACAAAAAAGACACCAAGGTATTTCTTAAGGAGAATGGGAGACCGCTGAGTAAGGATTCCAACCGGTGAGCCATTTTTGCTGCTCCCTTTCTTTGTTGCTATTCTCCTGCCATTTCCAGCTGTAGGCCCACGCTAAAACTGCACCAGACCAATAGGCACCCTTGGTTTCAGCCAGAGGCCTAGGCAGGTTCTCCACTCCACAAAGACGCTGACGATAAGTTTAGGCCTGAAAAGAACGGCAGATCCCTAGCTAGGGGTTTCACATCGAGAACCACGGTGGCATCTGCATTTGGCTGTTGCAATTGTCGTGTCTGTTAGGGTCCCTGGCCCAGAGAGGAAGAGCACCATTCTCTGGCACGCTCCTGTCCTCAGCCACACATCTGGAGAAATCCTCTACCTTCTACAAGGCCTCTAATACTAAAGATAAGTCTTGAAGAATTTGGCAGGGATTGTGCGGGGCGAGGGACTTGGGCTACTTTCCTTTCTGCACAAAGTCCTCCTGCCTTTAACAGTGGCAGCAAACACACGGACAGGAGCAGTCGATGGAGCTGCAATGTCCTCATCTGCACGGGCAGAGAGATTTGCTAACTTCTGCAAGGACCCTGACACCAAGCTAAGTCTACCAAAGAGGCTGACAGAGCCCGGGGCTGGGGTTTGCCTGGTGAGCCAGAGTGGCATCTCCCTTTGGTTCTTCACATCCTCATGCCTTTTACAGCCAGCGCCCCACAGACGGCTTGGGATCAATCCATGGCATGCTCCAGGCCGTAGCCACAAGGCCAGAAAAATCCTCTACCTTCTACCAGGACATTGACACTAAGAGAAGTCTGGAGGAGTCTGACAGAGCCCTAGAGAGTGGTTGTGCACAGTGAGCCCTTGGGAGCGCTGCTTTGTTTCTTGATCTCATGCTGCTATTTCAGCTGCCGGCCCAGACAGGGAGAGGAGCAGACCCAAGCATCCTCCTGTCATTGCCAACGCAGACAGAGAAGCTTGCTGCCCTCTCACCTAAGCTAAGTCTCACCTGGTGTGGCAGAGCGCTAAGCTGTGCTTGCGCATGGGGATCCAGCATGGTTTCTCTGTGTTGTTGGTGTCATTCTCCTGCCCTTTACAGACAAAGGAGCAGAAAGAGGCTGGATCAGTCCACGCTGTGCCCCTGTCCTCCAGCGTGCCGCTAGAGAAATGCGCTGCATCCTAAGCGGTCTCTAAATAAAAGATAAGTCTTGAAGCCTCTGCATGGGTTCTAAACCTGTGTTTCCAAGGGGGATCAAGGGTTGATGCACCATGTCTTTGCTAATCTTAAACTGCTTTTGCTGTCACCCTCCCAGACGGGGACAGGACCTGACCACAGAGCCCTCCTCTACTCCGCCAAAGAGACAGAGGTTTTGGCTTCTCTCTCAAGGACAAAACGCTCCCGAGTTACATCTTGAGGAGAATGGCAGAGCCCTGAGCAAGGATTCCACCTGGTGAGCCATTTTTGCTGCTCCCTTGCTTTGTTGCTATTCTCCTGCCATTTCCAGCTGTAGGCCCACGCTAAAACTGCACCAGACCAATAGGCACCCTTGGTCTCAGCCAGAGGCCTAGGCAGGTTCTCCACTCCACAAAGACGCTGACGATAAGTTTAGGCCTGAAAAGAACGGCAGATCCCTAGCTAGGGGTTTCACATGGAGAGCCACGGTGGCATCTGCCTTTGGCTGTTGCTATTGTCGTGTCTGTTAGGGTCCCTGGCCCAGAGAGGAAGAGCACCAGTCCCTGGCACGCTCCTGTCCTCAGCCACACACCTGGAGAAATCCTCTACCTTCTACAAGGCCTCTAACACTAAAGATAAGTCTTGAAGAATTTGGCAGGGATCATGCGGGGAGAGGGACTTGGGCTACTTTCCTTTCTGCACAAAGTCCTCCTGCCTTTGACAGTGGCAGCAAACACACGGACAGGAGCAGTCGATGGAGCTGCAATGTCCTCATCTGCACGGGCAGAGAGATTTGCTAACTTCTGCAAGGACCCTGACACCAAGCTAAGTCTACCAAAGAGGCTGACAGAGCACGGGGCTGGGGTTTGCCTGCTGAGCCTGAGTGGCATCTCCCTTTGGTTCTTCACATCCTCATGCCTTTTACAGCCACCGCCCCACAGATGGCTTGGGATCAATCCATGGCATGCTCCAGGCGGTAGCCACAAGGCCAGAAAAATCCTCTACCTTCTACCAGGACATTGACACTAAGAGAAGTCTGGAGGAGTCTGACAGAGCCCTAGAGAGTGGTTGTGCACAGTGAGCCCTTGGGAGCGCTGCTTTGTTTCTTGATCTCATGCTGCTATTTCAGCTGCCGGCCCAGACAGGGAGAGGAGCAGACCCAAGCATCCTCCTGTCATTGCCAACGCAGACAGAGAAGCTTGCTGCCCTCTCACCTAAGCTAAGTCTCACCTGGTGTGGCAGAGCGCTAAGCTGTGCTTGCGCATGGGGATCCAGCATGGTTTCTCTGTGTTGTTGGTGTCATTCTCCTGCCCTTTACAGACAAAGGAGCAGAAAGAGACTGGATCAGTCCACGCTGTGCCCCTGTCCTCCAGCGTGCCGCTAGAGAAATGCGCTGCATCCTAAGCGGTCTCTAAATAAAAGATAAGTCTTGAAGCCTCTGCATGGGTTCTAAACCTGTGTTTCCAAGGAGGATCAAGGGTTGATGCACCATGTCTTTGCTAATCTTAAACTGCTTTTGCTGTCACCCTCCCAGACGGGGACAGGACCTGACCACAGAGCCCTCCTCTACTCTGCCAAAGAGACAGAGGTTTTGGCTTCTCTCTCAAGGACAAAACGCTCCCGAGTTACATCTTGAGGAGAATGGCAGACCCTTGAGCAAGGATTCCACCTGGTGAGCCATTTTTGCTGCTCCCTTGCCTTGTTGCTATTCTCCTGCCATTTCCAGCTGTAGGCCCACGCTAAAACTGCACCAGACCAATAGGCACCCTTGGTTTCAGCCAGAGGCCTAGGCAGGTTCTCCACTCCACAAAGACGCTGACGATAAGTTTAGGCCTGAAAAGAACGGCAGATCCCTAGCTAGGGGTTTCACATGGAGAGCCACGGTGGCATCTGCATTTGGCTGTTGCAATTGTCGTGTCTGTTAGGGTCCCTGGCCCAGAGAGGAAGAGCACCAGTCCCTGGCGAACTCCTGTCCTCAGCCACACACCTGGAGAAATCCTCTACCTTCTACAAGGCCTCTAACACTAAAGATAAGTCTTGAAGAATTTGGCAGGGATTGTGCGGGGCGAGGGACTTGGGCTACTTTCCTTTCTGCACAAAGTCCTCCTGCCTTTGACAGTGGCAGCAAACACACGGACAGGAGCAGTCGATGGAGCTGCAATGTCCTCATCTGCACGGGCAGAGAGATTTGCTAACTTCTGCAAGGACCCTGACACCAAGCTAAGTCTACCAAAGAGGCTGACAGAGCACGGGGCTGGGGTTTGCCTGCTGAGCCTGAGTGGCATCTCCCTTTGGTTCTTCACATCCTCATGCCTTTTACAGCCACCGCCCCACAGATGGCTTGGGATCAATCCATGGCATGCTCCAGGCCGTAGCCACAAGGCCAGAAAAATCCTCTACCTTCTACCAGGACATTGACACTAAGAGAAGTCTGGAGGAGTCTGACAGAGCCCTAGAGAGTGGTTGTGCACAGTGAGCCCTTGGGAGCGCTGCTTTGTTTCTTGATCTCATGCTGCTATTTCAGCTGCCGGCCCAGACAGGGAGAGGAGCAGACCCAAGCATCCTCCTGTCATTGCCAACGCAGACAGAGAAGCTTGCTGCCCTCTCACCTAAGCTAAGTCTCACCTGGTGTGGCAGAGCGCTAAGCTGTGCTTGCGCATGGGGATCCAGCATGGTTTCTCTGTGTTGTTGGTGTCATTCTCCTGCCCTTTACAGACAAAGGAGCAGAAAGAGGCTGGATCAGTCCACGCTGTGCCCCTGTCCTCCAGCGTGCCGCTAGAGAAATGCGCTGCATCCTAAGCGGTCTCTAAATAAAAGATAAGTCTTGAAGCCTCTGCATGGGTTCTAAACCTGTGTTTCCAAGGAGGATCAAGGGTTGATGCACCATGTCTTTGCTAATCTTAAACTGCTTTTGCTGTCACCCTCCCAGACGGGGACAGGACCTGACCACAGAGCCCTCCTCTACTCCGCCAAAGAGACAGAGGTTTTGGCTTCTCTCTCAAGGACAAAACGCTCCCGAGTTACATCTTGAGGAGAATGGCAGACCCCTGAGCAAGGATTCCACCTGGTGAGCCATTTTTGCTGCTCCCTTGCTTTGTTGCTATTCTCCTGCCATTTCCAGCTGTAGGCCCACGCTAAAACTGCACCAGACCAATAGGCACCCTTGGTTTCAGCCAGAGGCCTAGGCAGGTTCTCCACTCCACAAAGACGCTGACGATAAGTTTAGGCCTGAAAAGAACGGCAGATCCCTAGCTAGGGGTTTCACATGGAGAGCCATGGTGGCATCTGCCTTTGGCTGTTGCTATTGTCGTGTCTGTTAGGGTCCCTGGCCCAGAGAGGAAGAGCACCAGTCCCTGGCACGCTCCTGTCCTCAGCCACACACCTGGAGAAATCCTCTACCTTCTACAAGGCCTCTAACACTAAAGATAAGTCGTGAAGAATTTGGCAGGGATCGTGCGGGAAGAGGGACTTGGGCTACTTTCCTTTCTGCACAAAGTCCTCCTGCCTTTGACAGTGGCAGCAAACACACGGACAGGAGCAGTCGATGGAGCTGCAATGTCCTCATCTGCACGGGCAGAGAGATTTGCTAACTTCTGCAAGGACCCTGACACCAAGCTAAGTCTACCAAAGAGGCTGACAGAGCCCGGGGCTGGGGTTTGCCTGGTGAGCCAGAGTGGCATCTCCCTTTGGTTCTTCACATCCTCATGCCTTTTACAGCCAGCGCCCCACAGACGGCTTGGGATCAATCCATGGCATGCTCCAGGCCATAGCCACAAGGCCAGAAAAATCCTCTACCTTCTACCAGGACATTGACACTAAGAGAAGTCTGGAGGAGTCTGACAGAGCCCTAGAGAGTGGTTGTGCACAGTGAGCCCTTGGGAGCGCTGCTTTGTTTCTTGATCTCATGCTGCTATTTCAGCTGCCGGCCCAGACAGGGAGAGGAGCAGACCCAAGCATCCTCCTGTCATTGCCAACGCAGACAGAGAAGCTTGCTGCCCTCTCACCTAAGCTAAGTCTCACCTGGTGTGGCAGAGCGCTAAGCTGTGCTTGCGCATGGGGATCCAGCATGGTTTCTCTGTGTTGTTGGTGTCATTCTCCTGCCCTTTACAGACAAAGGAGCAAAAAGAGACTGGATCAGTCCACGCTGTGCCCCTGTCCTCCAGCGTGCCGCTAGAGAAATGCGCTGCATCCTAAGCGGTCTCTAAATAAAAGATAAGTCTTGAAGCCTCTGCATGGGTTCTAAACCTGTGTTTCCAAGGAGGATCAAGGGTTGATGCACCATGTCTTTGCTAATGTTAAACTGCTTTTGCTGTCACCCTCCCAGACGGGGACAGGACCTGACCACAGAGCCCTCCTCTACTCCGCCAAAGAGACAGAGGTTTTGGCTTCTCTCTCAAGGACAAAACGCTCCCGAGTTACATCTTGAGGAGAATGGCAGACCCCTGAGCAAGGATTCCACCTGGTGAGCCATTTTTGCTGCTCCCTTGCTTTGTTGCTATTCTCCTGCCATTTCCAGCTGTAGGCCCACGCTAAAACTGCACCAGACCAATAGGCACCCTTGGTCTCAGCCAGAGGCCTAGGCAGGTTCTCCACTCCACAAAGACGCTGACGATAAGTTTAGGCCTGAAAAGAATAGCAGATCCCTAGCTAGGGGTTTCACATGGAGAGCCACGGTGGCATCTGCCTTTGGCTGTTGCAATTGTCGTGTCTGTTAGGGTCCCTGGCCCAGAGAGGAAGAGCACCAGTCCCTGGAACGCTCCTGTCCTCAGCCACACACCTGGAGAAATCCTCTACCTTCTACAAGGCCTCTAACACTAAACATAATCCTAAGAAAAAGAACATTCCCAGTCTAAAGTGAGTGACCACGTGAATTTCACAGGATTAAAACTGGCAATTACTTAGTTTTATTTTATGAATATTGCATTACTTATTAAACACATATTTAGTAACCATCAAAAACCTGAATATAATTTGTTCAGCATACAGAATAACTCCATGTTTACTACTATTTACAGAGATTGTTTGTATGTCTTTTCACGAATTACGCTGGAGGACTGCTCACTATGTTCATGAATGCCAACGTAGTATTAAAAAACTCTGTTTATTACTATCAAGTCCAATCACATGCTCTTTCTAATGAGAATCACCCCCAAAGAATTGATCTTAGGATAGTTTACTCATGAACAGATGTAGCTGTATATTCTTTTGAGAACTTTTGCTAGTGAGGTGAGGATGAGATATTTACATGAGAGCAGGAACAGACGATAGCTGAGAAAAAAGTTATATTTGGGATTAAAAGGAGCATCTAGTGCATTTCTCCCAGGCCCTGTGTCCTATGTTTAGTTTCATCTATGGCCATCGGACACTGGACTGTAAACCAGATCAAGTGGATATCGGCCAGTATATTAAACACCTGAATTGCTCCCAAATGATTAGACACTACATGTATTTCTCCTCAGCCTCATGCTGAACTCCAACTGCCGGCACACAGGCTCTAACAGCAAGGACAAAACCCGGGGAGGGAGGTGGCCCAGGACATCTGGGGGACATCAGGTGATTGCCGCCATGGGTGAGAGGCAGCCCACACACAGGCAGACATGACAGGGGTCTCTCTGTGTTGGACACTTTCCTCATGGTCCTGAGTAATGGAATCTGTCCACCCTGCTACATTTAAGAATGCAAAAACATGGTGGTCATTTCCCCCATGATGGCAATGGTTCAGCCCTCCATCAGCCTTGGAACACCTGGTGATGTCACAGTTTTCAGTGTTAGTGGTTGCCATGGGATGAGGGGTTTTGTCACTAACACCCAGAGCAGGCATAGCATCAGCTGCGTGGAGAGTGTATACCAACTGAAGCCAAGCAAGCGGAGAGCAAGGGCTGCAGAGAGGAAAGTGAGGTGAGCAGGGAGGACAGGGCTAGGCTGCAGAGCTTGCCAGAGGCATGAGAGATAGTGGCTGCCCTTACTTTGCCTTCTAGAGTCAGAGGCTCAAGCAATGATAGGACCAAAAGTGGGCCCTCTCCTGTCCTCAGCCATGCAACCAGACTTTTGCTTCCATCTGGAAGGACATTGATGCTAAGTTAAGGCAATAAGAGTCTGGTAGATTCCTGGGTAGGTGTCGCACATAACGAGTGAGGTTAGCTTCTCTTATTTCTGTTGAAGGTATCCTGCATTTTGAAGCTAAAGATGCAGGCAGTGTCAGGACCAGGCAATGATGTGCTCCATTTGTCACCAAAAGAACCAGGCTTTTAATGCTATCTGCAAAGACACAGACACTAAGTCTTGAAGCCTCTGGTAGAGCTCCAGGAAGGGGTTGTATATGCTGAGCCAGGATGGCTACTCCCTTTGATTGTTCCCCTGCCTTTTACAGATGCAGGACCAGAGGGGGACAGGACCAAAGTGAGGGTCCTTCCCTAAGGCACACAGCCAAGTGTTTGATACCCTCTGCAAGGGCACAAACACTAAGTTAAGGTCTGAAGAGTCTGAAAAAGTACTACGTAGACAGTGCACAGGGTGTAATAGGGTGGGTTTTCCCTTTGGTGTTTAGAACTTTCATGCCTTTCAAATCTACTGTCCCAGACAGGTATAGGACCAACCCATGAAAATGTCTTGTCCCCAGACACCATCTAAGATATTTGCTGCATTCTAAATGGTCTTTAACTCTTAGATAATTCTTCAAGAGTATAGAGGAGACTAAAAAGGAGTTCCACTTCTTAACTAGGTTGGCTGCTGTCTTTGTTTGTTGATATTATGCTGCCTTTGGCAGCAGAAAGCCCGGAGAGGGACAGGATCAGACCAAGAAGCTCTCCTGTCCTCAGCTACACAGCTGGAGAGATTTCTTACAATCTATGAGGACTCTGACACTAAGTTAAGGATTAAAGAGTCAGGAAGGCATATCTTTAGTGTTTGCAAATAAAGAGTATGGTTGGCTGCACCCTCAGTTTGAACACATTATCATGATTTTTGCTAATACAGGCCTAGAGAGGGACAGGATCAGACCAATGGGCATTACTGTCCTCAAACATGCAGCCAGGGTTCACTGCATTCCAAAAAAATGCTATCATTCTGCTAAGGAATTAAGAGTATTGGAGAATTTTTCTTACATGGGTTGAACATGGAAAGCAAAGGTGGCCACTATGGTGTTTTTTATTAATATCATACTGTAATTGCTGCTGAAGGTTCACATAAGGAAAAGCTTGGCCTATGGTGTACTACTGTCCATGGAAACACAGCCAGTGACACGGAACATCGTGCAAAAGCATTAAAAAAGAAGATATAATTTAAGAGTCTGGCAGAGATATACACAAGGGGATACCCTTGGTGAGTTACTGTGGTTGCTCAATTTTTCTAGTGATTTCATTGTGTTTTTCCAGTCCTGGGCAAGATAGGAACAGATTAAGTGAATGGCAAGATGCTGCGATCAAAAAAGGAGCCATGAAAATCCCAGAATTTATACAAGGCCACTGAGACTCTCTCAACAAAAAAGACACCAAGGTATTTCTTAAGGAGAATGGGAGACCGCTGAGTAAGGATTCCAACCGGTGAGCCATTTTTGCTGCTCCCTTTCTTTGTTGCTATTCTCCTGCCATTTCCAGCTGTAGGCCCACGCTAAAACTGCACCAGACCAATAGGCACCCTTGGTTTCAGCCAGAGGCCTAGGCAGGTTCTCCACTGCACAAAGACGCTGACGATAAGTTTAGGCCTGAAAAGAACGGCAGATCCCTAGCTAGGGGTTTCACATCGAGAGCCACGGTGGCATCTGCCTTTGGCTGTTGCTATTGTCGTGTCTGTTAGGGTCCCTGGCCCAGAGAGGAAGAGCACCATTCTCTGGCGCGCTCCTGTCCTCAGCCACACACCTGGAGAAATCCTCTACCTTCTACAAGGCCTCTAACACTAAAGATAAGTCTTGAAGAATTTGGCAGGGATTGTGCGGGGCGAGGGACTTGGGCTACTTTCCTTTCTGCACAAAGTCCTCCTGCCTTTAACAGTGGCAGCAAACACACGGACAGGAGCAGTCAATGGAGCTGCAATGTCCTCATCTGCACGGGCAGAGAGATTTGCTAACTTCTGCAAGGACCCTGACACCAAGCTAAGTCTACCAAAGAGGCTGACAGAGCCCGGGGCTGGGGTTTGCCTGCTGAGCCTGAGTGGCATCTCCCTTTGGTTCTTCACATCCTCATGCCTTTTACAGCCACCGCTCCACAGACGGCTTGGGATCAATCCATGGCATGCTCCAGGCGGTAGCCACATGGCCAGAAAAATCCTCTACCTTCTACCAGGACATTGACACTAAGAGAAGTCCGGAGGAGTCTGACAGAGCCCTAGAGAGTGGTTGTGCACAGTGAGCCCTTGGGAGCGCTGCTTTGTTTCTTGATCTCATGCTGCTATTTCAGCTGCCGGCCCAGACAGGGAGAGGAGCAGACCCAAGCATCCTCCTGTCATTGCCAACGCAGACAGAGAAGCTTGCTGCCCTCTCACCTAAGCTAAGTCTCACCTGGTGTGGCAGAGCGCTAAGCTGTGCTTGCGCATGGGGATCCAGCATGGTTTCTCTGTGTTGTTGGTGTCATTCTCCTGCCCTTTACAGACAAAGGAGCAGAAAGAGGCTGGATCAGTCCACGCTGTGCCCCTGTCCTCCAGCGTGCCGCTAGAGAAATGCGCTGCATCCTAAGCGGTCTCTAAATAAAAGATAAGTCTTGAAGCCTCTGCATGGGTTCTAAACCTGTGTTTCCAAGGGGGATCAAGGGTTGATGCACCATGTCTTTGCTAATCTTAAACTGCTTTTGCTGTCACCCTCCCAGACGGGGACAGGACCTGACCACAGAGCCCTCCTCTACTCCGCCAAAGAGACAGAGGTTTTGGCTTCTCTCTCAAGGACAAAACGCTCCCGAGTTACATCTTGAGGAGAATGGCAGACCCCTGAGCAAGGATTCCACCTGGTGAGCCATTTTTGCTGCTCCCTTGCTTTGTTGCTATTCTCCTGCCATTTCCAGCTGTAGGCCCACGCTAAAACTGCACCAGACCAATAGGCACCCTTGGTTTCAGCCAGAGGCCTAGGCAGGTTCTCCACTCCACAAAGACGCTGACGATAAGTTTAGGCCTGAAAAGAACGGCAGATCCCTAGCTAGGGGTTTCACATGGAGAGCCATGGTGGCATCTGCCTTTGGCTGTTGCTATTGTCGTGTCTGTTAGGGTCCCTGGCCCAGAGAGGAAGAGCACCAGTCCCTGGCACGCTCCTGTCCTCAGCCACACACCTGGAGAAATCCTCTACCTTCTACAAGGCCTCTAACACTAAAGATAAGTCTTGAAGAATTTGGCAGGGATCGTGCGGGGAGAGGGACTTGGGCTACTTTCCTTTCTGCACAAAGTCCTCCTGCCTTTGACAGTGGCAGCAAACACACGGACAGGAGCAGTCGATGGAGCTGCAATGTCCTCATCTGCACGGGCAGAGAGATTTGCTAACTTCTGCAAGGACCCTGACACCAAGCTAAGTCTACCAAAGAGGCTGACAGAGCACGGGGCTGGGGTTTGCCTGCTGAGCCTGAGTGGCATCTCCCTTTGGTTCTTCACATCCTCATGCCTTTTACAGCCACCGCCCCACAGATGGCTTGGGATCAATCCATGGCATGCTCCAGGCCGTAGCCACAAGGCCAGAAAAATCCTCTACCTTCTACCAGGACATTGACACTAAGAGAAGTCTGGAGGAGTCTGACAGAGCCCTAGAGAGTGGTTGTGCACAGTGAGCCCTTGGGAGCGCTGCTTTGTTTCTTGATCTCATGCTGCTATTTCAGCTGCCGGCCCAGACAGGGAGAGGAGCAGACCCAAGCATCCTCCTGTCATTGCCAACGCAGACAGAGAAGCTTGCTGCCCTCTCACCTAAGCTAAGTCTCACCTGGTGTGGCAGAGCGCTAAGCTGTGCTTGCGCATGGGGATCCAGCATGGTTTCTCTGTGTTGTTGGTGTCATTCTCCTGCCCTTTACAGACAAAGGAGCAGAAAGAGGCTGGATCAGTCCACGCTGTGCCCCTGTCCTCCAGCGTGCCGCTAGAGAAATGCGCTGCATCCTAAGCGGTCTCTAAATAAAAGATAAGTCTTGAAGCCTCTGCATGGGTTCTAAACCTGTGTTTCCAAGGAGGATCAAGGGTTGATGCACCATGTCTTTGCTAATCTTAAACTGCTTTTGCTGTCACCCTCCCAGACGGGGACAGGACCTGACCACAGAGCCCTCCTCTACTCCGCCAAAGAGACAGAGGTTTTGGCTTCTCTCTCAAGGACAAAACGCTCCCGAGTTACATCTTGAGGAGAATGGCAGACCCCTGAGCAAGGATTCCACCTGGTGAGCCATTTTTGCTGCTCCCTTGCTTTGTTGCTATTCTCCTGCCATTTCCAGCTGTAGGCCCACGCTAAAACTGCACCAGACCAATAGGCACCCTTGGTTTCAGCCAGAGGCCTAGGCAGGTTCTCCACTCCACAAAGACGCTGACGATAAGTTTAGGCCTGAAAAGAACGGCAGATCCCTAGCTAGGGGTTTCACATGGAGAGCCATGGTGGCATCTGCCTTTGGCTGTTGCTATTGTCGTGTCTGTTAGGGTCCCTGGCCCAGAGAGGAAGAGCACCAGTCCCTGGCACGCTCCTGTCCTCAGCCACACACCTGGAGAAATCCTCTACCTTCTACAAGGCCTCTAACACTAAAGATAAGTCTTGAAGAATTTGGCAGGGATCGTGCGGGAAGAGGGACTTGGGCTACTTTCCTTTCTGCACAAAGTCCTCCTGCCTTTGACAGTGGCAGCAAACACACGGACAGGAGCAGTCGATGGAGCTGCAATGTCCTCATCTGCACGGGCAGAGAGATTTGCTAACTTCTGCAAGGACCCTGACACCAAGCTAAGTCTACCAAAGAGGCTGACAGAGCCCGGGGCTGGGGTTTGCCTGCTGAGCCAGAGTGGCATCTCCCTTTGGTTCTTCACATCCTCATGCCTTTTACAGCCAGCGCCCCACAGACGGCTTGGGATCAATCCATGGCATGCTCCAGGCCATAGCCACAAGGCCAGAAAAATCCTCTACCTTCTACCAGGACATTGACACTAAGAGAAGTCTGGAGGAGTCTGACAGAGCCCTAGAGAGTGGTTGTGCACAGTGAGCCCTTGGGAGCGCTGCTTTGTTTCTTGATCTCATGCTGCTATTTCAGCTGCCGGCCCAGACAGGGAGAGGAGCAGACCCAAGCATCCTCCTGTCATTGCCAACGCAGACAGAGAAGCTTGCTGCCCTCTCACCTAAGCTAAGTCTCACCTGGTGTGGCAGAGCGCTAAGCTGTGCTTGCGCATGGGGATCCAGCATGGTTTCTCTGTGTTGTTGGTGTCATTCTCCTGCCCTTTACAGACAAAGGAGCAAAAAGAGACTGGATCAGTCCACGCTGTGCCCCTGTCCTCCAGCGTGCCGCTAGAGAAATGCGCTGCATCCTAAGCGGTCTCTAAATAAAAGATAAGTCTTGAAGCCTCTGCATGGGTTCTAAACCTGTGTTTCCAAGGAGGATCAAGGGTTGATGCACCATGTCTTTGCTAATCTTAAACTGCTTTTGCTGTCACCCTCCCAGACGGGGACAGGACCTGACCACAGAGCCCTCCTCTACTCCGCCAAAGAGACAGAGGTTTTGGCTTCTCTCTCAAGGACAAAACGCTCCCGAGTTACATCTTGAGGAGAATGGCAGACCCCTGAGCAAGGATTCCACCTGGTGAGCCATTTTTGCTGCTCCCTTGCTTTGTTGCTATTCTCCTGCCATTTCCAGCTGTAGGCCCACGCTAAAACTGCACCAGACCAATAGGCACCCTTGGTCTCAGCCAGAGGCCTAGGCAGGTTCTCCACTCCACAAAGACGCTGACGATAAGTTTAGGCCTGAAAAGAATAGCAGATCCCTAGCTAGGGGTTTCACATGGAGAGCCACGGTGGCATCTGCCTTTGGCTGTTGCTATTGTCGTGTCTGTTAGGGTCCCTGGCCCAGAGAGGAAGAGCACCAGTCCCTGGAACGCTCCTGTCCTCAGCCACACACCTGGAGAAATCCTCTACCTTCTACAAGGCCTCTAACACTAAACATAATCCTAAGAAAAAGAACATTCCCAGTCTAAAGTGAGTGACCACGTGAATTTCACAGGATTAAAACTGGCAATTACTTAGTTTTATTTTATGAATATTGCATTACTTATTAAACACATATTTAGTAACCATCAAAAACCTGAATATAATTTGTTCAGCATACAGAATAACTCCATGTTTACTACTATTTACAGAGATTGTTTGTATGTCTTTTCACGAATTACGCTGGAGGACTGCTCACTATGTTCATGAATGCCAACGTAGTATTAAAAAACTCTGTTTATTACTATCAAGTCCAATCACATGCTCTTTCTAATGAGAATCACCCCCAAAGAATTGATCTTAGGATAGTTTACTCATGAACAGATGTAGCTGTATATTCTTTTGAGAACTTTTGCTAGTGAGGTGAGGATGAGATATTTACATGAGAGCAGGAACAGACGATAGCTGAGAAAAAAGTTATATTTGGGATTAAAAGGAGCATCTAGTGCATTTCTCCCAGGCCCTGTGTCCTATGTTTAGTTTCATCTATGGCCATCGGACACTGGACTGTAAACCAGATCAAGTGGATATCGGCCAGTATATTAAACACCTGAATTGCTCCCAAATGATTAGACACTACATGTATTTCTCCTCAGCCTCATGCTGAACTCCAACTGCCGGCACACAGGCTCTAACAGCAAGGACAAAACCCGGGGAGGGAGGTGGCCCAGGACATCTGGGGGACATCAGGTGATTGCCGCCATGGGTGAGAGGCAGCCCACACACAGGCAGACATGACAGGGGTCTCTCTGTGTTGGACACTTTCCTCATGGTCCTGAGTAATGGAATCTGTCCACCCTGCTACATTTAAGAATGCAAAAACATGGTGGTCATTTCCCCCATGATGGCAATGGTTCAGCCCTCCATCAGCCTTGGAACACCTGGTGATGTCACAGTTTTCAGTGTTAGTGGTTGCCATGGGATGAGGGGTTTTGTCACTAACACCCAGAGCAGGCATAGCATCAGCTGCGTGGAGAGTGTATACCAACTGAAGCCAAGCAAGCGGAGAGCAAGGGCTGCAGAGAGGAAAGTGAGGTGAGCAGGGAGGACAGGGCTAGGCTGCAGAGCTTGCCAGAGGCATGAGAGATAGTGGCTGCCCTTACTTTGCCTTCTAGAGTCAGAGGCTCAAGCAATGATAGGACCAAAAGTGGGCCCTCTCCTGTCCTCAGCCATGCAACCAGACTTTTGCTTCCATCTGGAAGGACATTGATGCTAAGTTAAGGCAATAAGAGTCTGGTAGATTCCTGGGTAGGTGTCGCACATAACGAGTGAGGTTAGCTTCTCTTATTTCTGTTGAAGGTATCCTGCATTTTGAAGCTAAAGATGCAGGCAGTGTCAGGACCAGGCAATGATGTGCTCCATTTGTCACCAAAAGAACCAGGCTTTTAATGCTATCTGCAAAGACACAGACACTAAGTCTTGAAGCCTCTGGTAGAGCTCCAGGAAGGGGTTGTATATGCTGAGCCAGGATGGCTACTCCCTTTGATTGTTCCCCTGCCTTTTACAGATGCAGGACCAGAGGGGGACAGGACCAAAGTGAGGGTCCTTCCCTAAGGCACACAGCCAAGTGTTTGATACCCTCTGCAAGGGCACAAACACTAAGTTAAGGTCTGAAGAGTCTGAAAAAGTACTACGTAGACAGTGCACAGGGTGTAATAGGGTGGGTTTTCCCTTTGGTGTTTAGAACTTTCATGCCTTTCAAATCTACTGTCCCAGACAGGTATAGGACCAACCCATGAAAATGTCTTGTCCCCAGACACCATCTAAGATATTTGCTGCATTCTAAATGGTCTTTAACTCTTAGATAATTCTTCAAGAGTATAGAGGAGACTAAAAAGGAGTTCCACTTCTTAACTAGGTTGGCTGCTGTCTTTGTTTGTTGATATTATGCTGCCTTTGGCAGCAGAAAGCCCGGAGAGGGACAGGATCAGACCAAGAAGCTCTCCTGTCCTCAGCTACACAGCTGGAGAGATTTCTTACAATCTATGAGGACTCTGACACTAAGTTAAGGATTAAAGAGTCAGGAAGGCATATCTTTAGTGTTTGCAAATAAAGAGTATGGTTGGCTGCACCCTCAGTTTGAACACATTATCATGATTTTTGCTAATACAGGCCTAGAGAGGGACAGGATCAGACCAATGGGCATTACTGTCCTCAAACATGCAGCCAGGGTTCACTGCATTCCAAAAAAATGCTACCATTCTGCTAAGGAATTAAGAGTATTGGAGAATTTTTCTTACATGGGTTGAACATGGAAAGCAAAGGTGGCCACTATGGTGTTTTTTATTAATATCATACTGTAATTGCTGCTGAAGGTTCACATAAGGAAAAGCTTGGCCTATGGTGTACTACTGTCCATGGAAACACAGCCAGTGACACGGAACATCGTGCAAAAGCATTAAAAAAGAAGATATAATTTAAGAGTCTGGCAGAGATATACACAAGGGGATACCCTTGGTGAGTTACTGTGGTTGCTCAATTTTTCTAGTGATTTCATTGTGTTTTTCCAGTCCTGGGCAAGATAGGAACAGATTAAGTGAATGGCAAGATGCTGCGATCAAAAAAGGAGCCATGAAAATCCCAGAATTTATACAAGGCCACTGAGACTCTCTCAACAAAAAAGACACCAAGGTATTTCTTAAGGAGAATGGGAGACCGCTGAGTAAGGATTCCAACCGGTGAGCCATTTTTGCTGCTCCCTTTCTTTGTTGCTATTCTCCTGCCATTTCCAGCTGTAGGCCCACGCTAAAACTGCACCAGACCAATAGGCACCCTTGGTTTCAGCCAGAGGCCTAGGCAGGTTCTCCACTGCACAAAGACGCTGACGATAAGTTTAGGCCTGAAAAGAACGGCAGATCCCTAGCTAGGGGTTTCACATCGAGAGCCACGGTGGCATCTGCCTTTGGCTGTTGCTATTGTCGTGTCTGTTAGGGTCCCTGGCCCAGAGAGGAAGAGCACCATTCTCTGGCGCGCTCCTGTCCTCAGCCACACACCTGGAGAAATCCTCTACCTTCTACAAGGCCTCTAACACTAAAGATAAGTCTTGAAGAATTTGGCAGGGATTGTGCGGGGCGAGGGACTTGGGCTACTTTCCTTTCTGCACAAAGTCCTCCTGCCTTTAACAGTGGCAGCAAACACACGGACAGGAGCAGTCAATGGAGCTGCAATGTCCTCATCTGCACGGGCAGAGAGATTTGCTAACTTCTGCAAGGACCCTGACACCAAGCTAAGTCTACCAAAGAGGCTGACAGAGCCCGGGGCTGGGGTTTGCCTGCTGAGCCTGAGTGGCATCTCCCTTTGGTTCTTCACATCCTCATGCCTTTTACAGCCACCGCTCCACAGATGACTTGGGATCAATCCATGTCATGCTCCAGGCCGTAGCCACAAGGCCAGAAAAATCCTCTACCTTCTACCAGGACATTGACACTAAGAGAAGTCCGGAGGAGTCTGACAGAGCCCTAGAGAGTGGTTGTGCACAGTGAGCCCTTGGGAGCGCTGCTTTGTTTCTTGATCTCATGCTGCTATTTCAGCTGCCGGCCCAGACAGGGAGAGGAGCAGACCCAAGCATCCTCCTGTCATTGCCAACGCAGACAGAGAAGCTTGCTGCCCTCTCACCTAAGCTAAGTCTCACCTGGTGTGGCAGAGCGCTAAGCTGTGCTTGCGCATGGGGATCCAGCATGGTTTCTCTGTGTTGTTGGTGTCATTCTCCTGCCCTTTACAGACAAAGGAGCAGAAAGAGGCTGGATCAGTCCACGCTGTGCCCCTGTCCTCCAGCGTGCCGCTAGAGAAATGCGCTGCATCCTAAGCGGTCTCTAAATAAAAGATAAGTCTTGAAGCCTCTGCATGGGTTCTAAACCTGTGTTTCCAAGGGGGATCAAGGGTTGATGCACCATGTCTTTGCTAATCTTAAACTGCTTTTGCTGTCACCCTCCCAGACGGGGACAGGACCTGACCACAGAGCCCTCCTCTACTCCGCCAAAGAGACAGAGGTTTTGGCTTCTCTCTCAAGGACAAAACGCTCCCGAGTTACATCTTGAGGAGAATGGCAGACCCCTGAGCAAGGATTCCACCTGGTGAGCCATTTTTGCTGCTCCCTTGCTTTGTTGCTATTCTCCTGCCATTTCCAGCTGTAGGCCCACGCTAAAACTGCACCAGACCAATAGGCACCCTTGGTTTCAGCCAGAGGCCTAGGCAGATTCTCCACTCCACAAAGACGCTGACGATAAGTTTAGGCCTGAAAAGAACGGCAGATCCCTAGCTAGGGGTTTCACATGGAGAGCCATGGTGGCATCTGCCTTTGGCTGTTGCTATTGTCGTGTCTGTTAGGGTCCCTGGCCCAGAGAGGAAGAGCACCAGTCCCTGGCACGCTCCTGTCCTCAGCCACACACCTGGAGAAATCCTCTACCTTCTACAAGGCCTCTAACACTAAAGATAAGTCTTGAAGAATTTGGCAGGGATCGTGCGGGGAGAGGGACTTGGGCTACTTTCCTTTCTGCACAAAGTCCTCCTGCCTTTGACAGTGGCAGCAAACACACGGACAGGAGCAGTCGATGGAGCTGCAATGTCCTCATCTGCACGGGCAGAGAGATTTGCTAACTTCTGCAAGGACCCTGACACCAAGCTAAGTCTACCAAAGAGGCTGACAGAGCCCGGGGCTGGGGTTTGCCTGCTGAGCCTGAGTGGCATCTCCCTTTGGTTCTTCACATCCTCATGCCTTTTACAGCCACCGCCCCACAGATGGCTTGGGATCAATCCATGGCATGCTCCAGGCCGTAGCCACAAGGCCAGAAAAATCCTCTACCTTCTACCAGGACATTGACACTAAGAGAAGTCTGGAGGAGTCTGACAGAGCCCTAGAGAGTGGTTGTGCACAGTGAGCCCTTGGGAGCGCTGCTTTGTTTCTTGATCTCATGCTGCTATTTCAGCTGCCGGCCCAGACAGGGAGAGGAGCAGACCCAAGCATCCTCCTGTCATTGCCAACGCAGACAGAGAAGCTTGCTGCCCTCTCACCTAAGCTAAGTCTCACCTGGTGTGGCAGAGCGCTAAGCTGTGCTTGCGCATGGGGATCCAGCATGGTTTCTCTGTGTTGTTGGTGTCATTCTCCTGCCCTTTACAGACAAAGGAGCAGAAAGAGACTGGATCAGTCCACGCTGTGCCCCTGTCCTCCAGCGTGCCGCTAGAGAAATGCGCTGCATCCTAAGCGGTCTCTAAATAAAAGATAAGTCTTGAAGCCTCTGCATGGGTTCTAAACCTGTGTTTCCAAGGAGGATCAAGGGTTGATGCACCATGTCTTTGCTAATCTTAAACTGCTTTTGCTGTCACCCTCCCAGACGGGGACAGGACCTGACCACAGAGCCCTCCTCTACTCTGCCAAAGAGACAGAGGTTTTGGCTTCTCTCTCAAGGACAAAACGCTCCCGAGTTACATCTTGAGGAGAATGGCAGACCCTTGAGCAAGGATTCCACCTGGTGAGCCATTTTTGCTGCTCCCTTGCTTTGTTGCTATTCTCCTGCCATTTCCAGCTGTAGGCCCACGCTAAAACTGCACCAGACCAATAGGCACCCTTGGTTTCAGCCAGAGGCCTAGGCAGGTTCTCCACTCCACAAAGACGCTGACGATAAGTTTAGGCCTGAAAAGAACGGCAGATCCCTAGCTAGGGGTTTCACATGGAGAGCCATGGTGGCATCTGCCTTTGGCTGTTGCTATTGTCGTGTCTGTTAGGGTCCCTGGCCCAGAGAGGAAGAGCACCAGTCCCTGGCACGCTCCTGTCCTCAGCCACACACCTGGAGAAATCCTCTACCTTCTACAAGGCCTCTAACACTAAAGATAAGTCTTGAAGAATTTGGCAGGGATCGTGCGGGAAGAGGGACTTGGGCTACTTTCCTTTCTGCACAAAGTCCTCCTGCCTTTGACAGTGGCAGCAAACACACGGACAGGAGCAGTCGATGGAGCTGCAATGTCCTCATCTGCACGGGCAGAGAGATTTGCTAACTTCTGCAAGGACCCTGACACCAAGCTAAGTCTACCAAAGAGGCTGACAGAGCCCGGGGCTGGGGTTTGCCTGCTGAGCCTGAGTGGCATCTCCCTTTGGTTCTTCACATCCTCATGCCTTTTACAGCCAGCGCCCCACAGACGGCTTGGGATCAATCCATGGCATGCTCCAGGCGGTAGCCACAAGGCCAGAAAAATCCTCTACCTTCTACCAGGACATTGACACTAAGAGAAGTCTGGAGGAGTCTGACAGAGCCCTAGAGAGTGGTTGTGCACAGTGAGCCCTTGGGAGCGCTGCTTTGTTTCTTGATCTCATGCTGCTATTTCAGCTGCCGGCCCAGACAGGGAGAGGAGCAGACCCAAGCATCCTCCTGTCATTGCCAACGCAGACAGAGAAGCTTGCTGCCCTCTCACCTAAGCTAAGTCTCACCTGGTGTGGCAGAGCGCTAAGCTGTGCTTGCGCATGGGGATCCAGCATGGTTTCTCTGTGTTGTTGGTGTCATTCTCCTGCCCTTTACAGACAAAGGAGCAGAAAGAGACTGGATCAGTCCACGCTGTGCCCCTGTCCTCCAGCGTGCCGCTAGAGAAATGCGCTGCATCCTAAGCGGTCTCTAAATAAAAGATAAGTCTTGAAGCCTCTGCATGGGTTCTAAACCTGTGTTTCCAAGGAGGATCAAGGGTTGATGCACCATGTCTTTGCTAATCTTAAACTGCTTTTGCTGTCACCCTCCCAGACGGGGACAGGACCTGACCACAGAGCCCTCCTCTACTCTGCCAAAGAGACAGAGGTTTTGGCTTCTCTCTCAAGGACAAAACGCTCCCGAGTTACATCTTGAGGAGAATGGCAGACCCTTGAGCAAGGATTCCACCTGGTGAGCCATTTTTGCTGCTCCCTTGCTTTGTTGCTATTCTCCTGCCATTTCCAGCTGTAGGCCCACGCTAAAACTGCACCAGAGCAATAGGCACCCTTGGTTTCAGCCAGAGGCCTAGGCAGGTTCTCCACTCCACAAAGACGCTGACGATAAGTTTAGGCCTGAAAAGAATAGCAGATCCCTAGCTAGGGGTTTCACATGGAGAGCCATGGTGGCATCTGCCTTTGGCTGTTGCTATTGTCGTGTCTGTTAGGGTCCCTGGCCCAGAGAGGAAGAGCACCAGTCCCTGGCACGCTCCTGTCCTCAGCCACACACCTGGAGAAATCCTCTACCTTCTACAAGGCCTCTAACACTAAAGATAAGTCTTGAAGAATTTGGCAGGGATCGTGCGGGAAGAGGGACTTGGGCTACTTTCCTTTCTGCACAAAGTCCTCCTGCCTTTGACAGTGGCAGCAAACACACGGACAGGAGCAGTCGATGGAGCTGCAATGTCCTCATCTGCACGGGCAGAGAGATTTGCTAACTTCTGCAAGGACCCTGACACCAAGCTAAGTCTACCAAAGAGGCTGACAGAGCCCGGGGCTGGGGTTTGCCTGGTGAGCCAGAGTGGCATCTCCCTTTGGTTCTTCACATCCTCATGCCTTTTACAGCCAGCGCCCCACAGACGGCTTGGGATCAATCCATGGCATGCTCCAGGCGGTAGCCACAAGGCCAGAAAAATCCTCTACCTTCTACCAGGACATTGACACTAAGAGAAGTCTGGAGGAGTCTGACAGAGCCCTAGAGAGTGGTTGTGCACAGTGAGCCCTTGGGAGCGCTGCTTTGTTTCTTGATCTCATGCTGCTATTTCAGCTGCCGGCCCAGACAGGGAGAGGAGCAGACCCAAGCATCCTCCTGTCATTGCCAACGCAGACAGAGAAGCTTGCTGCCCTCTCACCTAAGCTAAGTCTCACCTGGTGTGGCAGAGCGCTAAGCTGTGCTTGCGCATGGGGATCCAGCATGGTTTCTCTGTGTTGTTGGTGTCATTCTCCTGCCCTTTACAGACAAAGGAGCAGAAAGAGGCTGGATCAGTCCACGCTGTGCCCCTGTCCTCCAGCGTGCCGCTAGAGAAATGCGCTGCATCCTAAGCGGTCTCTAAATAAAAGATAAGTCTTGAAGCCTCTGCATGGGTTCTAAACCTGTGTTTCCAAGGGGGATCAAGGGTTGATGCACCATGTCTTTGCTAATCTTAAACTGCTTTTGCTGTCACCCTCCCAGACGGGGACAGGACCTGACCACAGAGCCCTCCTCTACTCCGCCAAAGAGACAGAGGTTTTGGCTTCTCTCTCAAGGACAAAACGCTCCCGAGTTACATCTTGAGGAGAATGGCAGACCCCTGAGCAAGGATTCCACCTGGTGAGCCATTTTTGCTGCTCCCTTGCTTTGTTGCTATTCTCCTGCCATTTCCAGCTGTAGGCCCACGCTAAAACTGCACCAGACCAATAGGCACCCTTGGTTTCAGCCAGAGGCCTAGGCAGGTTCTCCACTCCACAAAGACGCTGACGATAAGTTTAGGCCTGAAAAGAACGGCAGATCCCTAGCTAGGGGTTTCACATGGAGAGCCATGGTGGCATCTGCCTTTGGCTGTTGCTATTGTCGTGTCTGTTAGGGTCCCTGGCCCAGAGAGGAAGAGCACCAGTCCCTGGCACGCTCCTGTCCTCAGCCACACACCTGGAGAAATCCTCTACCTTCTACAAGGCCTCTAACACTAAAGATAAGTCTTGAAGAATTTGGCAGGGATCGTGCGGGAAGAGGGACTTGGGCTACTTTCCTTTCTGCACAAAGTCCTCCTGCCTTTGACAGTGGCAGCAAACACACGGACAGGAGCAGTCGATGGAGCTGCAATGTCCTCATCTGCACGGGCAGAGAGATTTGCTAACTTCTGCAAGGACCCTGACACCAAGCTAAGTCTACCAAAGAGGCTGACAGAGCCCGGGGCTGGGGTTTGCCTGGTGAGCCAGAGTGGCATCTCCCTTTGGTTCTTCACATCCTCATGCCTTTTACAGCCAGCGCCCCACAGACGGCTTGGGATCAATCCATGGCATGCTCCAGGCCATAGCCACAAGGCCAGAAAAATCCTCTACCTTCTACCAGGACATTGACACTAAGAGAAGTCCGGAGGAGTCTGACAGAGCCCTAGAGAGTGGTTGTGCACAGTGAGCCCTTGGGAGCGCTGCTTTGTTTCTTGATCTCATGCTGCTATTTCAGCTGCCGGCCCAGACAGGGAGAGGAGCAGACCCAAGCATCCTCCTGTCATTGCCAACGCAGACAGAGAAGCTTGCTGCCCTCTCACCTAAGCTAAGTCTCACCTGGTGTGGCAGAGCGCTAAGCTGTGCTTGCGCATGGGGATCCAGCATGGTTTCTCTGTGTTGTTGGTGTCATTCTCCTGCCCTTTACAGACAAAGGAGCAAAAAGAGACTGGATCAGTCCACGCTGTGCCCCTGTCCTCCAGCGTGCCGCTAGAGAAATGCGCTGCATCCTAAGCGGTCTCTAAATAAAAGATAAGTCTTGAAGCCTCTGCATGGGTTCTAAACCTGTGTTTCCAAGGAGGATCAAGGGTTGATGCACCATGTCTTTGCTAATCTTAAACTGCTTTTGCTGTCACCCTCCCAGACGGGGACAGGACCTGACCACAGAGCCCTCCTCTACTCCGCCAAAGAGACAGAGGTTTTGGCTTCTCTCTCAAGGACAAAACGCTCCCGAGTTACATCTTGAGGAGAATGGCAGACCCCTGAGCAAGGATTCCACCTGGTGAGCCATTTTTGCTGCTCCCTTGCTTTGTTGCTATTCTCCTGCCATTTCCAGCTGTAGGCCCACGCTAAAACTGCACCAGACCAATAGGCACCCTTGGTTTCAGCCAGAGGCCTAGGCAGGTTCTCCACTCCACAAAGACACTGACGATAAGTTTAGGCCTGAAAAGAACGGCAGATCCCTAGCTAGGGGTTTCACATGGAGAGCCATGGTGGCATCTGCCTTTGGCTGTTGCTATTGTCGTGTCTGTTAGGGTCCCTGGCCCAGAGAGGAAGAGCACCAGTCCCTGGCACGCTCCTGTCCTCAGCCACACACCTGGAGAAATCCTCTACCTTCTACAAGGCCTCTAACACTAAAGATAAGTCTTGAAGAATTTGGCAGGGATCGTGCGGGAAGAGGGACTTGGGCTACTTTCCTTTCTGCACAAAGTCCTCCTGCCTTTGACAGTGGCAGCAAACACACGGACAGGAGCAGTCGATGGAGCTGCAATGTCCTCATCTGCACGGGCAGAGAGATTTGCTAACTTCTGCAAGGACCCTGACACCAAGCTAAGTCTACCAAAGAGGCTGACAGAGCACGGGGCTGGGGTTTGCCTGCTGAGCCAGAGTGGCATCTCCCTTTGGTTCTTCACATCCTCATGCCTTTTACAGCCAGCGCCCCACAGACGGCTTGGGATCAATCCATGGCATGCTCCAGGCGGTAGCCACAAGGCCAGAAAAATCCTCTACCTTCTACCAGGACATTGACACTAAGAGAAGTCTGGAGGAGTCTGACAGAGCCCTAGAGAGTGGTTGTGCACAGTGAGCCCTTGGGAGCGCTGCTTTGTTTCTTGATCTCATGCTGCTATTTCAGCTGCCGGCCCAGACAGGGAGAGGAGCAGACCCAAGCATCCTCCTGTCATTGCCAACGCAGACAGAGAAGCTTGCTGCCCTCTCACCTAAGCTAAGTCTCACCTGGTGTGGCAGAGCGCTAAGCTGTGCTTGCGCATGGGGATCCAGCATGGTTTCTCTGTGTTGTTGGTGTCATTCTCCTGCCCTTTACAGACAAAGGAGCAGAAAGAGGCTGGATCAGTCCACGCTGTGCCCCTGTCCTCCAGCGTGCCGCTAGAGAAATGCGCTGCATCCTAAGCGGTCTCTAAATAAAAGATAAGTCTTGAAGCCTCTGCATGGGTTCTAAACCTGTGTTTCCAAGGGGGATCAAGGGTTGATGCACCATGTCTTTGCTAATCTTAAACTGCTTTTGCTGTCACCCTCCCAGACGGGGACAGGACCTGACCACAGAGCCCTCCTCTACTCCGCCAAAGAGACAGAGGTTTTGGCTTCTCTCTCAAGGACAAAACGCTCCCGAGTTACATCTTGAGGAGAATGGCAGACCCCTGAGCAAGGATTCCACCTGGTGAGCCATTTTTGCTGCTCCCTTGCTTTGTTGCTATTCTCCTGCCATTTCCAGTTGTAGGCCCACGCTAAAACTGCACCAGACCAATAGGCACCCTTGGTTTCAGCCAGAGGCCTAGGCAGATTCTCCACTCCACAAAGACGCTGACGATAAGTTTAGGCCTGAAAAGAACGGCAGATCCCTAGCTAGGGGTTTCACATGGAGAGCCATGGTGGCATCTGCCTTTGGCTGTTGCTATTGTCGTGTCTGTTAGGGTCCCTGGCCCAGAGAGGAAGAGCACCAGTCCCTGGCACGCTCCTGTCCTCAGCCACACACCTGGAGAAATCCTCTACCTTCTACAAGGCCTCTAACACTAAAGATAAGTCTTGAAGAATTTGGCAGGGATCGTGCGGGAAGAGGGACTTGGGCTACTTTCCTTTCTGCACAAAGTCCTCCTGCCTTTGACAGTGGCAGCAAACACACGGACAGGAGCAGTCGATGGAGCTGCAATGTCCTCATCTGCACGGGCAGAGAGATTTGCTAACTTCTGCAAGGACCCTGACACCAAGCTAAGTCTACCAAAGAGGCTGACAGAGCCCGGGGCTGGGGTTTGCCTGCTGAGCCAGAGTGGCATCTCCCTTTGGTTCTTCACATCCTCATGCCTTTTACAGCCAGCGCCCCACAGACGGCTTGGGATCAATCCATGGCATGCTCCAGGCGGTAGCCACAAGGCCAGAAAAATCCTCTACCTTCTACCAGGACATTGACACTAAGAGAAGTCCGGAGGAGTCTGACAGAGCCCTAGAGAGTGGTTGTGCACAGTGAGCCCTTGGGAGCGCTGCTTTGTTTCTTGATCTCATGCTGCTATTTCAGCTGCCGGCCCAGACAGGGAGAGGAGCAGACCCAAGCATCCTCCTGTCATTGCCAACGCAGACAGAGAAGCTTGCTGCCCTCTCACCTAAGCTAAGTCTCACCTGGTGTGGCAGAGCGCTAAGCTGTGCTTGCGCATGGGGATCCAGCATGGTTTCTCTGTGTTGTTGGTGTCATTCTCCTGCCCTTTACAGACAAAGGAGCAAAAAGAGACTGGATCAGTCCACGCTGTGCCCCTGTCCTCCAGCGTGCCGCTAGAGAAATGCGCTGCATCCTAAGCGGTCTCTAAATAAAAGATAAGTCTTGAAGCCTCTGCATGGGTTCTAAACCTGTGTTTCCAAGGAGGATCAAGGGTTGATGCACCATGTCTTTGCTAATCTTAAACTGCTTTTGCTGTCACCCTCCCAGACGGGGACAGGACCTGACCACAGAGCCCTCCTCTACTCCGCCAAAGAGACAGAGGTTTTGGCTTCTCTCTCAAGGACAAAACGCTCCCGAGTTACATCTTGAGGAGAATGGCAGACCCCTGAGCAAGGATTCCACCTGGTGAGCCATTTTTGCTGCTCCCTTGCTTTGTTGCTATTCTCCTGCCATTTCCAGCTGTAGGCCCACGCTAAAACTGCACCAGACCAATAGGCACCCTTGGTTTCAGCCAGAGGCCTAGGCAGGTTCTCCACTCCACAAAGACACTGACGATAAGTTTAGGCCTGAAAAGAACGGCAGATCCCTAGCTAGGGGTTTCACATGGAGAGCCATGGTGGCATCTGCCTTTGGCTGTTGCTATTGTCGTGTCTGTTAGGGTCCCTGGCCCAGAGAGGAAGAGCACCAGTCCCTGGCACGCTCCTGTCCTCAGCCACACACCTGGAGAAATCCTCTACCTTCTACAAGGCCTCTAACACTAAAGATAAGTCTTGAAGAATTTGGCAGGGATCGTGCGGGAAGAGGGACTTGGGCTACTTTCCTTTCTGCACAAAGTCCTCCTGCCTTTGACAGTGGCAGCAAACACACGGACAGGAGCAGTCGATGGAGCTGCAATGTCCTCATCTGCACGGGCAGAGAGATTTGCTAACTTCTGCAAGGACCCTGACACCAAGCTAAGTCTACCAAAGAGGCTGACAGAGCACGGGGCTGGGGTTTGCCTGCTGAGCCAGAGTGGCATCTCCCTTTGGTTCTTCACATCCTCATGCCTTTTACAGCCACCGCCCCACAGACGGCTTGGGATCAATCCATGGCATGCTCCAGGCCGTAGCCACAAGGCCAGAAAAATCCTCTACCTTCTACCAGGACATTGACACTAAGAGAAGTCTGGAGGAGTCTGACAGAGCCCTAGAGAGTGGTTGTGCACAGTGAGCCCTTGGGAGCGCTGCTTTGTTTCTTGATCTCATGCTGCTATTTCAGCTGCCGGCCCAGACAGGGAGAGGAGCAGACCCAAGCATCCTCCTGTCATTGCCAACGCAGACAGAGAAGCTTGCTGCCCTCTCACCTAAGCTAAGTCTCACCTGGTGTGGCAGAGCGCTAAGCTGTGCTTGCGCATGGGGATCCAGCATGGTTTCTCTGTGTTGTTGGTGTCATTCTCCTGCCCTTTACAGACAAAGGAGCAGAAAGAGGCTGGATCAGTCCACGCTGTGCCCCTGTCCTCCAGCGTGCCGCTAGAGAAATGCGCTGCATCCTAAGCGGTCTCTAAATAAAAGATAAGTCTTGAAGCCTCTGCATGGGTTCTAAACCTGTGTTTCCAAGGGGGATCAAGGGTTGATGCACCATGTCTTTGCTAATCTTAAACTGCTTTTGCTGTCACCCTCCCAGACGGGGACAGGACCTGACCACAGAGCCCTCCTCTACTCCGCCAAAGAGACAGAGGTTTTGGCTTCTCTCTCAAGGACAAAACGCTCCCGAGTTACATCTTGAGGAGAATGGCAGACCCCTGAGCAAGGATTCCACCTGGTGAGCCATTTTTGCTGCTCCCTTGCTTTGTTGCTATTCTCCTGCCATTTCCAGTTGTAGGCCCACGCTAAAACTGCACCAGACCAATAGGCACCCTTGGTTTCAGCCAGAGGCCTAGGCAGATTCTCCACTCCACAAAGACGCTGACGATAAGTTTAGGCCTGAAAAGAACGGCAGATCCCTAGCTAGGGGTTTCACATGGAGAGCCATGGTGGCATCTGCCTTTGGCTGTTGCTATTGTCGTGTCTGTTAGGGTCCCTGGCCCAGAGAGGAAGAGCACCAGTCCCTGGCACGCTCCTGTCCTCAGCCACACACCTGGAGAAATCCTCTACCTTCTACAAGGCCTCTAACACTAAAGATAAGTCTTGAAGAATTTGGCAGGGATCGTGCGGGAAGAGGGACTTGGGCTACTTTCCTTTCTGCACAAAGTCCTCCTGCCTTTGACAGTGGCAGCAAACACACGGACAGGAGCAGTCGATGGAGCTGCAATGTCCTCATCTGCACGGGCAGAGAGATTTGCTAACTTCTGCAAGGACCCTGACACCAAGCTAAGTCTACCAAAGAGGCTGACAGAGCCCGGGGCTGGGGTTTGCCTGGTGAGCCAGAGTGGCATCTCCCTTTGGTTCTTCACATCCTCATGCCTTTTACAGCCAGCGCCCCACAGACGGCTTGGGATCAATCCATGGCATGCTCCAGGCGGTAGCCACAAGGCCAGAAAAATCCTCTACCTTCTACCAGGACATTGACACTAAGAGAAGTCCGGAGGAGTCTGACAGAGCCCTAGAGAGTGGTTGTGCACAGTGAGCCCTTGGGAGCGCTGCTTTGTTTCTTGATCTCATGCTGCTATTTCAGCTGCCGGCCCAGACAGGGAGAGGAGCAGACCCAAGCATCCTCCTGTCATTGCCAACGCAGACAGAGAAGCTTGCTGCCCTCTCACCTAAGCTAAGTCTCACCTGGTGTGGCAGAGCGCTAAGCTGTGCTTGCGCATGGGGATCCAGCATGGTTTCTCTGTGTTGTTGGTGTCATTCTCCTGCCCTTTACAGACAAAGGAGCAAAAAGAGACTGGATCAGTCCACGCTGTGCCCCTGTCCTCCAGCGTGCCGCTAGAGAAATGCGCTGCATCCTAAGCGGTCTCTAAATAAAAGATAAGTCTTGAAGCCTCTGCATGGGTTCTAAACCTGTGTTTCCAAGGGGGATCAAGGGTTGATGCACCATGTCTTTGCTAATCTTAAACTGCTTTTGCTGTCACCCTCCCAGACGGGGACAGGACCTGACCACAGAGCCCTCCTCTACTCCGCCAAAGAGACAGAGGTTTTGGCTTCTCTCTCAAGGACAAAACGCTCCCGAGTTACATCTTGAGGAGAATGGCAGACCCCTGAGCAAGGATTCCACCTGGTGAGCCATTTTTGCTGCTCCCTTGCTTTGTTGCTATTCTCCTGCCATTTCCAGCTGTAGGCCCACGCTAAAACTGCACCAGACCAATAGGCACCCTTGGTTTCAGCCAGAGGCCTAGGCAGGTTCTCCACTCCACAAAGACGCTGACGATAAGTTTAGGCCTGAAAAGAACGGCAGATCCCTAGCTAGGGGTTTCACATGGAGAGCCATGGTGGCATCTGCCTTTGGCTGTTGCTATTGTCGTGTCTGTTAGGGTCCCTGGCCCAGAGAGGAAGAGCACCAGTCCCTGGCACGCTCCTGTCCTCAGCCACACACCTGGAGAAATCCTCTACCTTCTACAAGGCCTCTAACACTAAAGATAAGTCTTGAAGAATTTGGCAGGGATCGTGCGGGAAGAGGGACTTGGGCTACTTTCCTTTCTGCACAAAGTCCTCCTGCCTTTGACAGTGGCAGCAAACACACGGACAGGAGCAGTCGATGGAGCTGCAATGTCCTCATCTGCACGGGCAGAGAGATTTGCTAACTTCTGCAAGGACCCTGACACCAAGCTAAGTCTACCAAAGAGGCTGACAGAGCCCGGGGCTGGGGTTTGCCTGCTGAGCCAGAGTGGCATCTCCCTTTGGTTCTTCACATCCTCATGCCTTTTACAGCCACCGCCCCACAGACGGCTTGGGATCAATCCATGGCATGCTCCAGGCCGTAGCCACAAGGCCAGAAAAATCCTCTACCTTCTACCAGGACATTGACACTAAGAGAAGTCTGGAGGAGTCTGACAGAGCCCTAGAGAGTGGTTGTGCACAGTGAGCCCTTGGGAGCGCTGCTTTGTTTCTTGATCTCATGCTGCTATTTCAGCTGCCGGCCCAGACAGGGAGAGGAGCAGACCCAAGCATCCTCCTGTCATTGCCAACGCAGACAGAGAAGCTTGCTGCCCTCTCACCTAAGCTAAGTCTCACCTGGTGTGGCAGAGCGCTAAGCTGTGCTTGCGCATGGGGATCCAGCATGGTTTCTCTGTGTTGTTGGTGTCATTCTCCTGCCCTTTACAGACAAAGGAGCAAAAAGAGACTGGATCAGTCCACGCTGTGCCCCTGTCCTCCAGCGTGCCGCTAGAGAAATGCGCTGCATCCTAAGCGGTCTCTAAATAAAAGATAAGTCTTGAAGCCTCTGCATGGGTTCTAAACCTGTGTTTCCAAGGAGGATCAAGGGTTGATGCACCATGTCTTTGCTAATCTTAAACTGCTTTTGCTGTCACCCTCCCAGACGGGGACAGGACCTGACCACAGAGCCCTCCTCTACTCCGCCAAATAGACAGAGGTTTTGGCTTCTCTCTCAAGGACAAAACGCTCCCGAGTTACATCTTGAGGAGAATGGCAGAGCCCTGAGCAAGGATTCCACCTGGTGAGCCATTTTTGCTGCTCCCTTGCTTTGTTGCTATTCTCCTGCCATTTCCAGCTGTAGGCCCACGCTAAAACTGCACCAGACCAATAGGCACCCTTGGTCTCAGCCAGAGGCCTAGGCAGGTTCTACACTGCACAAAGACGCTGACGATAAGTTTAGGCCTGAAAAGAACGGCAGATCCCTAGCTAGGGGTTTCACATCAAGAGCCACGGTGGCATCTGCCTTTGGCTGTTGCTATTGTCGTGTCTGTTAGGGTCCCTGGCCCAGAGAGGAAGAGCACCAGTCCCTGGCACGCTCCTGTCCTCAGCCACACACCTGGAGAAATCCTCTACCTTCTACAAGGCCTCTAACACTAAAGATAAGTCTTGAAGAATTTGGCAGGGATCGTGCGGGAAGAGGGACTTGGGCTACTTTCCTTTCTGCACAAAGTCCTCCTGCCTTTGACAGTGGCAGCAAACACACGGACAGGAGCAGTCGATGGAGCTGCAATGTCCTCATCTGCACGGGCAGAGAGATTTGCTAACTTCTGCAAGGACCCTGACACCAAGCTAAGTCTACCAAAGAGGCTGACAGAGCCCGGGGCTGGGGTTTGCCTGGTGAGCCAGAGTGGCATCTCCCTTTGGTTCTTCACATCCTCATGCCTTTTACAGCCAGCGCCCCACAGACGGCTTGGGATCAATCCATGGCATGCTCCAGGCCGTAGCCACAAGGCCAGAAAAATCCTCTACCTTCTACCAGGACATTGACACTAAGAGAAGTCTGGAGGAGTCTGACAGAGCCCTAGAGAGTGGTTGTGCACAGTGAGCCCTTGGGAGCGCTGCTTTGTTTCTTGATCTCATGCTGCTATTTCAGCTGCCGGCCCAGACAGGGAGAGGAGCAGACCCAAGCATCCTCCTGTCATTGCCAACGCAGACAGAGAAGCTTGCTGCCCTCTCACCTAAGCTAAGTCTCACCTGGTGTGGCAGAGCGCTAAGCTGTGCTTGTACATGGGGATCCAGCATGGTTTCTCTGTGTTGTTGGTGTCATTCTCCTGCCCTTTACAGACAAAGGAGCAGAAAGAGACTGGATCAGTCCACGCTGTGCCCCTGTCCTCCAGCGTGCCGCTAGAGAAATGCGCTGCATCCTAAGCGGTCTCTAAATAAAAGATAAGTCTTGAAGCCTCTGCATGGGTTCTAAACCTGTGTTTCCAAGGAGGATCAAGGGTTGATGCACCATGTCTTTGCTAATCTTAAACTGCTTTTGCTGTCACCCTCCCAGACGGGGACAGGACCTGACCACAGAGCCCTCCTCTACTCCGCCAAAGAGACAGAGGTTTTGGCTTCTCTCTCAAGGACAAAACGCTCCCGAGTTACATCTTGAGGAGAATGGCAGACCCCTGAGCAAGGATTCCACCTGGTGAGCCATTTTTGCTGCTCCCTTGCTTTGTTGCTATTCTCCTGCCATTTCCAGCTGTAGGCCCACGCTAAAACTGCACCAGACCAATAGGCACCCTTGGTCTCAGCCAGAGGCCTAGGCAGGTTCTACACTGCACAAAGACGCTGACGATAAGTTTAGGCCTGAAAAGAACGGCAGATCCCTAGCTAGGGGTTTCACATCAAGAGCCACGGTGGCATCTGCCTTTGGCTGTTGCTATTGTCGTGTCTGTTAGGGTCCCTGGCCCAGAGAGGAAGAGCACCAGTCCCTGGCACGCTCCTGTCCTCAGCCACACACCTGGAGAAATCCTCTACCTTCTACAAGGCCTCTAACACTAAAGATAAGTCTTGAAGAATTTGGCAGGGATCGTGCGGGAAGAGGGACTTGGGCTACTTTCCTTTCTGCACAAAGTCCTCCTGCCTTTGACAGTGGCAGCAAACACACGGACAGGAGCAGTCGATGGAGCTGCAATGTCCTCATCTGCACGGGCAGAGAGATTTGCTAACTTCTGCAAGGACCCTGACACCAAGCTAAGTCTACCAAAGAGGCTGACAGAGCCCGGGGCTGGGGTTTGCCTGGTGAGCCAGAGTGGCATCTCCCTTTGGTTCTTCACATCCTCATGCCTTTTACAGCCAGCGCCCCACAGACGGCTTGGGATCAATCCATGGCATGCTCCAGGCGGTAGCCACAAGGCCAGAAAAATCCTCTACCTTCTACCAGGACATTGACACTAAGAGAAGTCTGGAGGAGTCTGACAGAGCCCTAGAGAGTGGTTGTGCACAGTGAGCCCTTGGGAGCGCTGCTTTGTTTCTTGATCTCATGCTGCTATTTCAGCTGCCGGCCCAGACAGGGAGAGGAGCAGACCCAAGCATCCTCCTGTCATTGCCAACGCAGACAGAGAAGCTTGCTGCCCTCTCACCTAAGCTAAGTCTCACCTGGTGTGGCAGAGCGCTAAGCTGTGCTTGCGCATGGGGATCCAGCATGGTTTCTCTGTGTTGTTGGTGTCATTCTCCTGCCCTTTACAGACAAAGGAGCAGAAAGAGACTGGATCAGTCCACGCTGTGCCCCTGTCCTCCAGCGTGCCGCTAGAGAAATGCGCTGCATCCTAAGCGGTCTCTAAATAAAAGATAAGTCTTGAAGCCTCTGCATGGGTTCTAAACCTGTGTTTCCAAGGAGGATCAAGGGTTGATGCACCATGTCTTTGCTAATCTTAAACTGCTTTTGCTGTCACCCTCCCAGACGGGGACAGGACCTGACCACAGAGCCCTCCTCTACTCTGCCAAAGAGACAGAGGTTTTGGCTTCTCTCTCAAGGACAAAACGCTCCCGAGTTACATCTTGAGGAGAATGGCAGACCCTTGAGCAAGGATTCCACCTGGTGAGCCATTTTTGCTGCTCCCTTGCTTTGTTGCTATTCTCCTGCCATTTCCAGCTGTAGGCCCACGCTAAAACTGCACCAGACCAATAGGCACCCTTGGTTTCAGCCAGAGGCCTAGGCAGGTTCTCCACTCCACAAAGACGCTGACGATAAGTTTAGGCCTGAAAAGAATAGCAGATCCCTAGCTAGGGGTTTCACATGGAGAGCCATGGTGGCATCTGCCTTTGGCTGTTGCTATTGTCGTGTCTGTTAGGGTCCCTGGCCCAGAGAGGAAGAGCACCAGTCCCTGGCACGCTCCTGTCCTCAGCCACACACCTGGAGAAATCCTCTACCTTCTACAAGGCCTCTAACACTAAAGATAAGTCTTGAAGAATTTGGCAGGGATCGTGCGGGAAGAGGGACTTGGGCTACTTTCCTTTCTGCACAAAGTCCTCCTGCCTTTGACAGTGGCAGCAAACACACGGACAGGAGCAGTCGATGGAGCTGCAATGTCCTCATCTGCACGGGCAGAGAGATTTGCTAACTTCTGCAAGGACCCTGACACCAAGCTAAGTCTACCAAAGAGGCTGACAGAGCCCGGGGCTGGGGTTTGCCTGGTGAGCCAGAGTGGCATCTCCCTTTGGTTCTTCACATCGTCATGCCTTTTACAGCCAGCGCCCCACAGACGGCTTGGGATCAATCCATGGCATGCTCCAGGCGGTAGCCACAAGGCCAGAAAAATCCTCTACCTTCTACCAGGACATTGACACTAAGAGAAGTCTGGAGGAGTCTGACAGAGCCCTAGAGAGTGGTTGTGCACAGTGAGCCCTTGGGAGCGCTGCTTTGTTTCTTGATCTCATGCTGCTATTTCAGCTGCCGGCCCAGACAGGGAGAGGAGCAGACCCAAGCATCCTCCTGTCATTGCCAACGCAGACAGAGAAGCTTGCTGCCCTCTCACCTAAGCTAAGTCTCACCTGGTGTGGCAGAGCGCTAAGCTGTGCTTGCGCATGGGGATCCAGCATGGTTTCTCTGTGTTGTTGGTGTCATTCTCCTGCCCTTTACAGACAAAGGAGCAGAAAGAGACTGGATCAGTCCACGCTGTGCCCCTGTCCTCCAGCGTGCCGCTAGAGAAATGCGCTGCATCCTAAGCGGTCTCTAAATAAAAGATAAGTCTTGAAGCCTCTGCATGGGTTCTAAACCTGTGTTTCCAAGGAGGATCAAGGGTTGATGCACCATGTCTTTGCTAATCTTAAACTGCTTTTGCTGTCACCCTCCCAGACGGGGACAGGACCTGACCACAGAGCCCTCCTCTACTCTGCCAAAGAGACAGAGGTTTTGGCTTCTCTCTCAAGGACAAAACGCTCCCGAGTTACATCTTGAGGAGAATGGCAGACCCTTGAGCAAGGATTCCACCTGGTGAGCCATTTTTGCTGCTCCCTTGCTTTGTTGCTATTCTCCTGCCATTTCCAGCTGTAGGCCCACGCTAAAACTGCACCAGACCAATAGGCACCCTTGGTTTCAGCCAGAGGCCTAGGCAGGTTCTCCACTCCACAAAGACGCTGACGATAAGTTTAGGCCTGAAAAGAACGGCAGATCCCTAGCTAGGGGTTTCACATGGAGAGCCATGGTGGCATCTGCCTTTGGCTGTTGCTATTGTCGTGTCTGTTAGGGTCCCTGGCCCAGAGAGGAAGAGCACCAGTCCCTGGCACGCTCCTGTCCTCAGCCACACACCTGGAGAAATCCTCTACCTTCTACAAGGCCTCTAACACTAAAGATAAGTCTTGAAGAATTTGGCAGGGATCGTGCGGGAAGAGGGACTTGGGCTACTTTCCTTTCTGCACAAAGTCCTCCTGCCTTTGACAGTGGCAGCAAACACACGGACAGGAGCAGTCGATGGAGCTGCAATGTCCTCATCTGCACGGGCAGAGAGATTTGCTAACTTCTGCAAGGACCCTGACACCAAGCTAAGTCTACCAAAGAGGCTGACAGAGCCCGGGGCTGGGGTTTGCCTGGTGAGCCAGAGTGGCATCTCCCTTTGGTTCTTCACATCCTCATGCCTTTTACAGCCAGCGCCCCACAGACGGCTTGGGATCAATCCATGGCATGCTCCAGGCCATAGCCACAAGGCCAGAAAAATCCTCTACCTTCTACCAGGACATTGACACTAAGAGAAGTCTGGAGGAGTCTGACAGAGCCCTAGAGAGTGGTTGTGCACAGTGAGCCCTTGGGAGCGCTGCTTTGTTTCTTGATCTCATGCTGCTATTTCAGCTGCCGGCCCAGACAGGGAGAGGAGCAGACCCAAGCATCCTCCTGTCATTGCCAACGCAGACAGAGAAGCTTGCTGCCCTCTCACCTAAGCTAAGTCTCACCTGGTGTGGCAGAGCGCTAAGCTGTGCTTGCGCATGGGGATCCAGCATGGTTTCTCTGTGTTGTTGGTGTCATTCTCCTGCCCTTTACAGACAAAGGAGCAGAAAGAGGCTGGATCAGTCCACGCTGTGCCCCTGTCCTCCAGCGTGCCGCTAGAGAAATGTGCTGCATCCTAAGCGGTCTCTAAATAAAAGATAAGTCTTGAAGCCTCTGCATGGGTTCTAAACCTGTGTTTCCAAGGGGGATCAAGGGTTGATGCACCATGTCTTTGCTAATCTTAAACTGCTTTTGCTGTCACCCTCCCAGACGGGGACAGGACCTGACCACAGAGCCCTCCTCTACTCCGCCAAAGAGACAGAGGTTTTGGCTTCTCTCTCAAGGACAAAACGCTCCCGAGTTACATCTTGAGGAGAATGGCAGACCCCTGAGCAAGGATTCCACCTGGTGAGCCATTTTTGCTGCTCCCTTGCTTTGTTGCTATTCTCCTGCCATTTCCAGCTGTAGGCCCACGCTAAAACTGCACCAGACCAATAGGCACCCTTGGTTTCAGCCAGAGGCCTAGGCAGGTTCTCCACTCCACAAAGACGCTGACGATAAGTTTAGGCCTGAAAAGAACGGCAGATCCCTAGCTAGGGGTTTCACATGGAGAGCCATGGTGGCATCTGCCTTTGGCTGTTGCTATTGTCGTGTCTGTTAGGGTCCCTGGCCCAGAGAGGAAGAGCACCAGTCCCTGGCACGCTCCTGTCCTCAGCCACACACCTGGAGAAATCCTCTACCTTCTACAAGGCCTCTAACACTAAAGATAAGTCTTGAAGAATTTGGCAGGGATCGTGCGGGAAGAGGGACTTGGGCTACTTTCCTTTCTGCACAAAGTCCTCCTGCCTTTGACAGTGGCAGCAAACACACGGACAGGAGCAGTCGATGGAGCTGCAATGTCCTCATCTGCACGGGCAGAGAGATTTGCTAACTTCTGCAAGGACCCTGACACCAAGCTAAGTCTACCAAAGAGGCTGACAGAGCCCGGGGCTGGGGTTTGCCTGGTGAGCCAGAGTGGCATCTCCCTTTGGTTCTTCACATCCTCATGCCTTTTACAGCCAGCGCCCCACAGACGGCTTGGGATCAATCCATGGCATGCTCCAGGCCATAGCCACAAGGCCAGAAAAATCCTCTACCTTCTACCAGGACATTGACACTAAGAGAAGTCCGGAGGAGTCTGACAGAGCCCTAGAGAGTGGTTGTGCACAGTGAGCCCTTGGGAGCGCTGCTTTGTTTCTTGATCTCATGCTGCTATTTCAGCTGCCGGCCCAGACAGGGAGAGGAGCAGACCCAAGCATCCTCCTGTCATTGCCAACGCAGACAGAGAAGCTTGCTGCCCTCTCACCTAAGCTAAGTCTCACCTGGTGTGGCAGAGCGCTAAGCTGTGCTTGCGCATGGGGATCCAGCATGGTTTCTCTGTGTTGTTGGTGTCATTCTCCTGCCCTTTACAGACAAAGGAGCAAAAAGAGACTGGATCAGTCCACGCTGTGCCCCTGTCCTCCAGCGTGCCGCTAGAGAAATGCGCTGCATCCTAAGCGGTCTCTAAATAAAAGATAAGTCTTGAAGCCTCTGCATGGGTTCTAAACCTGTGTTTCCAAGGAGGATCAAGGGTTGATGCACCATGTCTTTGCTAATCTTAAACTGCTTTTGCTGTCACCCTCCCAGACGGGGACAGGACCTGACCACAGAGCCCTCCTCTACTCCGCCAAAGAGACAGAGGTTTTGGCTTCTCTCTCAAGGACAAAACGCTCCCGAGTTACATCTTGAGGAGAATGGCAGACCCCTGAGCAAGGATTCCACCTGGTGAGCCATTTTTGCTGCTCCCTTGCTTTGTTGCTATTCTCCTGCCATTTCCAGCTGTAGGCCCACGCTAAAACTGCACCAGACCAATAGGCACCCTTGGTTTCAGCCAGAGGCCTAGGCAGGTTCTCCACTCCACAAAGACACTGACGATAAGTTTAGGCCTGAAAAGAACGGCAGATCCCTAGCTAGGGGTTTCACATGGAGAGCCATGGTGGCATCTGCCTTTGGCTGTTGCTATTGTCGTGTCTGTTAGGGTCCCTGGCCCAGAGAGGAAGAGCACCAGTCCCTGGCACGCTCCTGTCCTCAGCCACACACCTGGAGAAATCCTCTACCTTCTACAAGGCCTCTAACACTAAAGATAAGTCTTGAAGAATTTGGCAGGGATCGTGCGGGAAGAGGGACTTGGGCTACTTTCCTTTCTGCACAAAGTCCTCCTGCCTTTGACAGTGGCAGCAAACACACGGACAGGAGCAGTCGATGGAGCTGCAATGTCCTCATCTGCACGGGCAGAGAGATTTGCTAACTTCTGCAAGGACCCTGACACCAAGCTAAGTCTACCAAAGAGGCTGACAGAGCCCGGGGCTGGGGTTTGCCTGCTGAGCCAGAGTGGCATCTCCCTTTGGTTCTTCACATCCTCATGCCTTTTACAGCCACCGCCCCACAGACGGCTTGGGATCAATCCATGGCATGCTCCAGGCCATAGCCACAAGGCCAGAAAAATCCTCTACCTTCTACCAGGACATTGACACTAAGAGAAGTCTGGAGGAGTCTGACAGAGCCCTAGAGATGGTTGTGCACAGTGAGCCCTTGGGAGCGCTGCTTTGTTTCTTGATCTCATGCTGCTATTTCAGCTGCCGGCCCAGACAGGGAGAGGAGCAGACCCAAGCATCCTCCTGTCATTGCCAACACAGACAGAGAAGCTTGCTGCCCTCTCACCTAAGCTAAGTCTCACCTGGTGTGGCAGAGCGCTAAGCTGTGCTTGCGCATGGGGATCCAGCATGGTTTCTCTGTGTTGTTGGTGTCATTCTCCTGCCCTTTACAGACAAAGGAGCAGAAAGAGACTGGATCAGTCCACGCTGTGCCCCTGTCCTCCAGCGTGCCGCTAGAGAAATGCGCTGCATCCTAAGCGGTCTCTAAATAAAAGATAAGTCTTGAAGCCTCTGCATGGGTTCTAAACCTGTGTTTCCAAGGAGGATCAAGGGTTGATGCACCATGTCTTTGCTAATCTTAAACTGCTTTTGCTGTCACCCTCCCAGACGGGGACAGGACCTGACCACAGAGCCCTCCTCTACTCTGCCAAAGAGACAGAGGTTTTGGCTTCTCTCTCAAGGACAAAACGCTCCCGAGTTACATCTTGAGGAGAATGGCAGACCCTTGAGCAAGGATTCCACCTGGTGAGCCATTTTTGCTGCTCCCTTGCTTTGTTGCTGTTCTCCTGCCATTTCCAGCTGTAGGCCCACGCTAAAACTGCACCAGACCAATAGGCACCCTTGGTTTCAGCCAGAGGCCTAGGCAGGTTCTCCACTCCACAAAGACGCTGACGATAAGTTTAGGCCTGAAAAGAATAGCAGATCCCTAGCTAGGGGTTTCACATGGAGAGCCATGGTGGCATCTGCCTTTGGCTGTTGCTATTGTCGTGTCTGTTAGGGTCCCTGGCCCAGAGAGGAAGAGCACCAGTCCCTGGCACGCTCCTGTCCTCAGCCACACACCTGGAGAAATCCTCTACCTTCTACAAGGCCTCTAACACTAAAGATAAGTCTTGAAGAATTTGGCAGGGATCGTGCGGGAAGAGGGACTTGGGCTACTTTCCTTTCTGCACAAAGTCCTCCTGCCTTTGACAGTGGCAGCAAACACACGGACAGGAGCAGTCGATGGAGCTGCAATGTCCTCATCTGCACGGGCAGAGAGATTTGCTAACTTCTGCAAGGACCCTGACACCAAGCTAAGTCTACCAAAGAGGCTGACAGAGCCCGGGGCTGGGGTTTGCCTGGTGAGCCAGAGTGGCATCTCCCTTTGGTTCTTCACATCCTCATGCCTTTTACAGCCAGCGCCCCACAGACGGCTTGGGATCAATCCATGGCATGCTCCAGGCGGTAGCCACAAGGCCAGAAAAATCCTCTACCTTCTACCAGGACATTGACACTAAGAGAAGTCTGGAGGAGTCTGACAGAGCCCTAGAGAGTGGTTGTGCACAGTGAGCCCTTGGGAGCGCTGCTTTGTTTCTTGATCTCATGCTGCTATTTCAGCTGCCGGCCCAGACAGGGAGAGGAGCAGACCCAAGCATCCTCCTGTCATTGCCAACGCAGACAGAGAAGCTTGCTGCCCTCTCACCTAAGCTAAGTCTCACCTGGTGTGGCAGAGCGCTAAGCTGTGCTTGCGCATGGGGATCCAGCATGGTTTCTCTGTGTTGTTGGTGTCATTCTCCTGCCCTTTACAGACAAAGGAGCAGAAAGAGGCTGGATCAGTCCACGCTGTGCCCCTGTCCTCCAGCGTGCCGCTAGAGAAATGCGCTGCATCCTAAGCGGTCTCTAAATAAAAGATAAGTCTTGAAGCCTCTGCATGGGTTCTAAACCTGTGTTTCCAAGGGGGATCAAGGGTTGATGCACCATGTCTTTGCTAATCTTAAACTGCTTTTGCTGTCACCCTCCCAGACGGGGACAGGACCTGACCACAGAGCCCTCCTCTACTCCGCCAAAGAGACAGAGGTTTTGGCTTCTCTCTCAAGGACAAAACGCTCCCGAGTTACATCTTGAGGAGAATGGCAGACCCCTGAGCAAGGATTCCACCTGGTGACCCATTTTTGCTGCTCCCTTGCTTTGTTGCTATTCTCCTGCCATTTCCAGCTGTAGGCCCACGCTAAAACTGCACCAGACCAATAGGCACCCTTGGTTTCAGCCAGAGGCCTAGGCAGATTCTCCACTCCACAAAGACGCTGACGATAAGTTTAGGCCTGAAAAGAACGGCAGATCCCTAGCTAGGGGTTTCACATGGAGAGCCATGGTGGCATCTGCCTTTGGCTGTTGCTATTGTCGTGTCTGTTAGGGTCCCTGGCCCAGAGAGGAAGAGCACCAGTCCCTGGCACGCTCCTGTCCTCAGCCACACACCTGGAGAAATCCTCTACCTTCTACAAGGCCTCTAACACTAAAGATAAGTCTTGAAGAATTTGGCAGGGATCGTGCGGGGAGAGGGACTTGGGCTACTTTCCTTTCTGCACAAAGTCCTCCTGCCTTTGACAGTGGCAGCAAACACACGGACAGGAGCAGTCGATGGAGCTGCAATGTCCTCATCTGCACGGGCAGAGAGATTTGCTAACTTCTGCAAGGACCCTGACACCAAGCTAAGTCTACCAAAGAGGCTGACAGAGCACGGGGCTGGGGTTTGCCTGCTGAGCCAGAGTGGCATCTCCCTTTGGTTCTTCACATCCTCATGCCTTTTACAGCCACCGCCCCACAGACGGCTTGGGATCAATCCATGGCATGCTCCAGGCCATAGCCACAAGGCCAGAAAAATCCTCTACCTTCTACCAGGACATTGACACTAAGAGAAGTCCGGAGGAGTCTGACAGAGCCCTAGAGAGTGGTTGTGCACAGTGAGCCCTTGGGAGCGCTGCTTTGTTTCTTGATCTCATGCTGCTATTTCAGCTGCCGGCCCAGACAGGGAGAGGAGCAGACCCAAGCATCCTCCTGTCATTGCCAACGCAGACAGAGAAGCTTGCTGCCCTCTCACCTAAGCTAAGTCTCACCTGGTGTGGCAGAGCGCTAAGCTGTGCTTGCGCATGGGGATCCAGCATGGTTTCTCTGTGTTGTTGGTGTCATTCTCCTGCCCTTTACAGACAAAGGAGCAGAAAGAGACTGGATCAGTCCACGCTGTGCCCCTGTCCTCCAGCGTGCCGCTAGAGAAATGCGCTGCATCCTAAGCGGTCTCTAAATAAAAGATAAGTCTTGAAGCCTCTGCATGGGTTCTAAACCTGTGTTTCCAAGGAGGATCAAGGGTTGATGCACCATGTCTTTGCTAATCTTAAACTGCTTTTGCTGTCACCCTCCCAGACGGGGACAGGACCTGACCACAGAGCCCTCCTCTACTCCGCCAAAGAGACAGAGGTTTTGGCTTCTCTCTCAAGGACAAAACGCTCCCGAGTTACATCTTGAGGAGAATGGCAGACCCCTGAGCAAGGATTCCACCTGGTGAGCCATTTTTGCTGCTCCCTTGCTTTGTTGCTATTCTCCTGCCATTTCCAGCTGTAGGCCCACGCTAAAACTGCACCAGACCAATAGGCACCCTTGGTTTCAGCCAGAGGCCTAGGCAGATTCTCCACTCCACAAAGACGCTGACGATAAGTTTAGGCCTGAAAAGAACGGCAGATCCCTAGCTAGGGGTTTCACATGGAGAGCCATGGTGGCATCTGCCTTTGGCTGTTGCTATTGTCGTGTCTGTTAGGGTCCCTGGCCCAGAGAGGAAGAGCACCAGTCCCTGGCACGCTCCTGTCCTCAGCCACACACCTGGAGAAATCCTCTACCTTCTACAAGGCCTCTAACACTAAAGATAAGTCTTGAAGAATTTGGCAGGGATCGTGCGGGAAGAGGGACTTGGGCTACTTTCCTTTCTGCACAAAGTCCTCCTGCCTTTGACAGTGGCAGCAAACACACGGACAGGAGCAGTCGATGGAGCTGCAATGTCCTCATCTGCACGGGCAGAGAGATTTGCTAACTTCTGCAAGGACCCTGACACCAAGCTAAGTCTACCAAAGAGGCTGACAGAGCCCGGGGCTGGGGTTTGCCTGGTGAGCCAGAGTGGCATCTCCCTTTGGTTCTTCACATCCTCATGCCTTTTACAGCCAGCGCCCCACAGACGGCTTGGGATCAATCCATGGCATGCTCCAGGCGGTAGCCACAAGGCCAGAAAAATCCTCTACCTTCTACCAGGACATTGACACTAAGAGAAGTCCGGAGGAGTCTGACAGAGCCCTAGAGAGTGGTTGTGCACAGTGAGCCCTTGGGAGCGCTGCTTTGTTTCTTGATCTCATGCTGCTATTTCAGCTGCCGGCCCAGACAGGGAGAGGAGCAGACCCAAGCATCCTCCTGTCATTGCCAACGCAGACAGAGAAGCTTGCTGCCCTCTCACCTAAGCTAAGTCTCACCTGGTGTGGCAGAGCGCTAAGCTGTGCTTGCGCATGGGGATCCAGCATGGTTTCTCTGTGTTGTTGGTGTCATTCTCCTGCCCTTTACAGACAAAGGAGCAAAAAGAGACTGGATCAGTCCACGCTGTGCCCCTGTCCTCCAGCGTGCCGCTAGAGAAATGCGCTGCATCCTAAGCGGTCTCTAAATAAAAGATAAGTCTTGAAGCCTCTGCATGGGTTCTAAACCTGTGTTTCCAAGGGGGATCAAGGGTTGATGCACCATGTCTTTGCTAATCTTAAACTGCTTTTGCTGTCACCCTCCCAGACGGGGACAGGACCTGACCACAGAGCCCTCCTCTACTCCGCCAAAGAGACAGAGGTTTTGGCTTCTCTCTCAAGGACAAAACGCTCCCGAGTTACATCTTGAGGAGAATGGCAGACCCCTGAGCAAGGATTCCACCTGGTGAGCCATTTTTGCTGCTCCCTTGCTTTGTTGCTATTCTCCTGCCATTTCCAGCTGTAGGCCCACGCTAAAACTGCACCAGACCAATAGGCACCCTTGGTTTCAGCCAGAGGCCTAGGCAGGTTCTCCACTCCACAAAGACGCTGACGATAAGTTTAGGCCTGAAAAGAACGGCAGATCCCTAGCTAGGGGTTTCACATGGAGAGCCATGGTGGCATCTGCCTTTGGCTGTTGCTATTGTCGTGTCTGTTAGGGTCCCTGGCCCAGAGAGGAAGAGCACCAGTCCCTGGCACGCTCCTGTCCTCAGCCACACACCTGGAGAAATCCTCTACCTTCTACAAGGCCTCTAACACTAAAGATAAGTCTTGAAGAATTTGGCAGGGATCGTGCGGGAAGAGGGACTTGGGCTACTTTCCTTTCTGCACAAAGTCCTCCTGCCTTTGACAGTGGCAGCAAACACACGGACAGGAGCAGTCGATGGAGCTGCAATGTCCTCATCTGCACGGGCAGAGAGATTTGCTAACTTCTGCAAGGACCCTGACACCAAGCTAAGTCTACCAAAGAGGCTGACAGAGCCCGGGGCTGGGGTTTGCCTGCTGAGCCAGAGTGGCATCTCCCTTTGGTTCTTCACATCCTCATGCCTTTTACAGCCAGCGCCCCACAGACGGCTTGGGATCAATCCATGGCATGCTCCAGGCGGTAGCCACAAGGCCAGAAAAATCCTCTACCTTCTACCAGGACATTGACACTAAGAGAAGTCCGGAGGAGTCTGACAGAGCCCTAGAGAGTGGTTGTGCACAGTGAGCCCTTGGGAGCGCTGCTTTGTTTCTTGATCTCATGCTGCTATTTCAGCTGCCGGCCCAGACAGGGAGAGGAGCAGACCCAAGCATCCTCCTGTCATTGCCAACGCAGACAGAGAAGCTTGCTGCCCTCTCACCTAAGCTAAGTCTCACCTGGTGTGGCAGAGCGCTAAGCTGTGCTTGCGCATGGGGATCCAGCATGGTTTCTCTGTGTTGTTGGTGTCATTCTCCTGCCCTTTACAGACAAAGGAGCAAAAAGAGACTGGATCAGTCCACGCTGTGCCCCTGTCCTCCAGCGTGCCGCTAGAGAAATGCGCTGCATCCTAAGCGGTCTCTAAATAAAAGATAAGTCTTGAAGCCTCTGCATGGGTTCTAAACCTGTGTTTCCAAGGGGGATCAAGGGTTGATGCACCATGTCTTTGCTAATCTTAAACTGCTTTTGCTGTCACCCTCCCAGACGGGGACAGGACCTGACCACAGAGCCCTCCTCTACTCCGCCAAAGAGACAGAGGTTTTGGCTTCTCTCTCAAGGACAAAACGCTCCCGAGTTACATCTTGAGGAGAATGGCAGACCCCTGAGCAAGGATTCCACCTGGTGAGCCATTTTTGCTGCTCCCTTGCTTTGTTGCTATTCTCCTGCCATTTCCAGCTGTAGGCCCACGCTAAAACTGCACCAGACCAATAGGCACCCTTGGTTTCAGCCAGAGGCCTAGGCAGGTTCTCCACTCCACAAAGACGCTGACGATAAGTTTAGGCCTGAAAAGAACGGCAGATCCCTAGCTAGGGGTTTCACATGGAGAGCCATGGTGGCATCTGCCTTTGGCTGTTGCTATTGTCGTGTCTGTTAGGGTCCCTGGCCCAGAGAGGAAGAGCACCAGTCCCTGGCACGCTCCTGTCCTCAGCCACACACCTGGAGAAATCCTCTACCTTCTACAAGGCCTCTAACACTAAAGATAAGTCTTGAAGAATTTGGCAGGGATCGTGCGGGAAGAGGGACTTGGGCTACTTTCCTTTCTGCACAAAGTCCTCCTGCCTTTGACAGTGGCAGCAAACACACGGACAGGAGCAGTCGATGGAGCTGCAATGTCCTCATCTGCACGGGCAGAGAGATTTGCTAACTTCTGCAAGGACCCTGACACCAAGCTAAGTCTACCAAAGAGGCTGACAGAGCCCGGGGCTGGGGTTTGCCTGCTGAGCCAGAGTGGCATCTCCCTTTGGTTCTTCACATCCTCATGCCTTTTACAGCCAGCGCCCCACAGACGGCTTGGGATCAATCCATGGCATGCTCCAGGCCATAGCCACAAGGCCAGAAAAATCCTCTACCTTCTACCAGGACATTGACACTAAGAGAAGTCTGGAGGAGTCTGACAGAGCCCTAGAGATGGTTGTGCACAGTGAGCCCTTGGGAGCGCTGCTTTGTTTCTTGATCTCATGCTGCTATTTCAGCTGCCGGCCCAGACAGGGAGAGGAGCAGACCCAAGCATCCTCCTGTCATTGCCAACGCAGACAGAGAAGCTTGCTGCCCTCTCACCTAAGCTAAGTCTCACCTGGTGTGGCAGAGCGCTAAGCTGTGCTTGCGCATGGGGATCCAGCATGGTTTCTCTGTGTTGTTGGTGTCATTCTCCTGCCCTTTACAGACAAAGGAGCAGAAAGAGGCTGGATCAGTCCACGCTGTGCCCCTGTCCTCCAGCGTGCCGCTAGAGAAATGCGCTGCATCCTAAGCGGTCTCTAAATAAAAGATAAGTCTTGAAGCCTCTGCATGGGTTCTAAACCTGTGTTTCCAAGGGGGATCAAGGGTTGATGCACCATGTCTTTGCTAATCTTAAACTGCTTTTGCTGTCACCCTCCCAGACGGGGACAGGACCTGACCACAGAGCCCTCCTCTACTCCGCCAAAGAGACAGAGGTTTTGGCTTCTCTCTCAAGGACAAAACGCTCCCGAGTTACATCTTGAGGAGAATGGCAGACCCCTGAGCAAGGATTCCACCTGGTGAGCCATTTTTGCTGCTCCCTTGCTTTGTTGCTATTCTCCTGCCATTTCCAGCTGTAGGCCCACGCTAAAACTGCACCAGACCAATAGGCACCCTTGGTCTCAGCCAGAGGCCTAGGCAGGTTCTACACTGCACAAAGACGCTGACGATAAGTTTAGGCCTGAAAAGAACGGCAGATCCCTAGCTAGGGGTTTCACATCAAGAGCCACGGTGGCATCTGCCTTTGGCTGTTGCTATTGTCGTGTCTGTTAGGGTCCCTGGCCCAGAGAGGAAGAGCACCAGTCCCTGGCACGCTCCTGTCCTCAGCCACACACCTGGAGAAATCCTCTACCTTCTACAAGGCCTCTAACACTAAAGATAAGTCTTGAAGAATTTGGCAGGGATCGTGCGGGAAGAGGGACTTGGGCTACTTTCCTTTCTGCACAAAGTCCTCCTGCCTTTGACAGTGGCAGCAAACACACGGACAGGAGCAGTCGATGGAGCTGCAATGTCCTCATCTGCACGGGCAGAGAGATTTGCTAACTTCTGCAAGGACCCTGACACCAAGCTAAGTCTACCAAAGAGGCTGACAGAGCCCGGGGCTGGGGTTTGCCTGCTGAGCCTGAGTGGCATCTCCCTTTGGTTCTTCACATCCTCATGCCTTTTACAGCCACCGCCCCACAGACGGCTTGGGATCAATCCATGGCATGCTCCAGGCCGTAGCCACAAGGCCAGAAAAATCCTCTACCTTCTACCAGGACATTGACACTAAGAGAAGTCTGGAGGAGTCTGACAGAGCCCTAGAGAGTGGTTGTGCACAGTGAGCCCTTGGGAGCGCTGCTTTGTTTCTTGATCTCATGCTGCTATTTCAGCTGCCGGCCCAGACAGGGAGAGGAGCAGACCCAAGCATCCTCCTGTCATTGCCAACGCAGACAGAGAAGCTTGCTGCCCTCTCACCTAAGCTAAGTCTCACCTGGTGTGGCAGAGCGCTAAGCTGTGCTTGCACATGGGGATCCAGCATGGTTTCTCTGTGTTGTTGGTGTCATTCTCCTGCCCTTTACAGACAAAGGAGCAGAAAGAGACTGGATCAGTCCACGCTGTGCCCCTGTCCTCCAGCGTGCCGCTAGAGAAATGCGCTGCATCCTAAGCGGTCTCTAAATAAAAGATAAGTCTTGAAGCCTCTGCATGGGTTCTAAACCTGTGTTTCCAAGGAGGATCAAGGGTTGATGCACCATGTCTTTGCTAATCTTAAACTGCTTTTGCTGTCACCCTCCCAGACGGGGACAGGACCTGACCACAGAGCCCTCCTCTACTCCGCCAAAGAGACAGAGGTTTTGGCTTCTCTCTCAAGGACAAAACGCTCCCGAGTTACATCTTGAGGAGAATGGCAGAGCCCTGAGCAAGGATTCCACCTGGTGAGCCATTTTTGCTGCTCCCTTGCTTTGTTGCTATTCTCCTGCCATTTCCAGCTGTAGGCCCACGCTAAAACTGCACCAGACCAATAGGCACCCTTGGTCTCAGCCAGAGGCCTAGGCAGGTTCTCCACTGCACAAAGACGCTGACGATAAGTTTAGGCCTGAAAAGAACGGCAGATCCCTAGCTAGGGGTTTCACATCAAGAGCCACGGTGGCATCTGCCTTTGGCTGTTGCTATTGTCGTGTCTGTTAGGGTCCCTGGCCCAGAGAGGAAGAGCACCAGTCCCTGGCACGCTCCTGTCCTCAGCCACACACCTGGAGAAATCCTCTACCTTCTACAAGGCCTCTAACACTAAAGATAAGTCTTGAAGAATTTGGCAGGGATCGTGCGGGAAGAGGGACTTGGGCTACTTTCCTTTCTGCACAAAGTCCTCCTGCCTTTGACAGTGGCAGCAAACACACGGACAGGAGCAGTCGATGGAGCTGCAATGTCCTCATCTGCACGGGCAGAGAGATTTGCTAACTTCTGCAAGGACCCTGACACCAAGCTAAGTCTACCAAAGAGGCTGACAGAGCCCGGGGCTGGGGTTTGCCTGGTGAGCCAGAGTGGCATCTCCCTTTGGTTCTTCACATCCTCATGCCTTTTACAGCCACCGCCCCACAGACGGCTTGGGATCAATCCATGGCATGCTCCAGGCCGTAGCCACAAGGCCAGAAAAATCCTCTACCTTCTACCAGGACATTGACACTAAGAGAAGTCTGGAGGAGTCTGACAGAGCCCTAGAGAGTGGTTGTGCACAGTGAGCCCTTGGGAGCGCTGCTTTGTTTCTTGATCTCATGCTGCTATTTCAGCTGCCGGCCCAGACAGGGAGAGGAGCAGACCCAAGTATCCTCCTGTCATTGCCAACACAGACAGAGAAGCTTGCTGCCCTCTCACCTAAGCTAAGTCTCACCTGGTGTGGCAGAGCGCTAAGCTGTGCTTGCACATGGGGATCCAGCATGGTTTCTCTGTGTTGTTGGTGTCATTCTCCTGCCCTTTACAGACAAAGGAGCAGAAAGAGACTGGATCAGTCCACGCTGTGCCCCTGTCCTCCAGCGTGCCGCTAGAGAAATGCGCTGCATCCTAAGCGGTCTCTAAATAAAAGATAAGTCTTGAAGCCTCTGCATGGGTTCTAAACCTGTGTTTCCAAGGAGGATCAAGGGTTGATGCACCATGTCTTTGCTAATCTTAAACTGCTTTTGCTGTCACCCTCCCAGACGGGGACAGGACCTGACCACAGAGCCCTCCTCTACTCCGCCAAAGAGACAGAGGTTTTGGCTTCTCTCTCAAGGACAAAACGCTCCCGAGTTACATCTTGAGGAGAATGGCAGACCCCTGAGCAAGGATTCCACCTGGTGAGCCATTTTTGCTGCTCCCTTGCTTTGTTGCTATTCTCCTGCCATTTCCAGCTGTAGGCCCACGCTAAAACTGCACCAGACCAATAGGCACCCTTGGTTTCAGCCAGAGGCCTAGGCAGGTTCTCCACTCCACAAAGACGCTGACGATAAGTTTAGGCCTGAAAAGAACGGCAGATCCCTAGCTAGGGGTTTCACATCAAGAGCCACGGTGGCATCTGCCTTTGGCTGTTGCTATTGTCGTGTCTGTTAGGGTCCCTGGCCCAGAGAGGAAGAGCACCAGTCCCTGGCACGCTCCTGTCCTCAGCCACACACCTGGAGAAATCCTCTACCTTCTACAAGGCCTCTAACACTAAAGATAAGTCTTGAAGAATTTGGCAGGGATCGTGCGGGAAGAGGGACTTGGGCTACTTTCCTTTCTGCACAAAGTCCTCCTGCCTTTGACAGTGGCAGCAAACACACGGACAGGAGCAGTCGATGGAGCTGCAATGTCCTCATCTGCACGGGCAGAGAGATTTGCTAACTTCTGCAAGGACCCTGACACCAAGCTAAGTCTACCAAAGAGGCTGACAGAGCCCGGGGCTGGGGTTTGCCTGCTGAGCCAGAGTGGCATCTCCCTTTGGTTCTTCACATCCTCATGCCTTTTACAGCCAGCGCCCCACAGACGGCTTGGGATCAATCCATGGCATGCTCCAGGCCGTAGCCACAAGGCCAGAAAAATCCTCTACCTTCTACCAGGACATTGACACTAAGAGAAGTCCGGAGGAGTCTGACAGAGCCCTAGAGAGTGGTTGTGCACAGTGAGCCCTTGGGAGCGCTGCTTTGTTTCTTGATCTCATGCTGCTATTTCAGCTGCCGGCCCAGACAGGGAGAGGAGCAGACCCAAGCATCCTCCTGTCATTGCCAACGCAGACAGAGAAGCTTGCTGCCCGCTCACCTAAGCTAAGTCTCACCTGGTGTGGCAGAGCGCTAAGCTGTGCTTGCGCATGGGGATCCAGCATGGTTTCTCTGTGTTGTTGGTGTCATTCTCCTGCCCTTTACAGACAAAGGAGCAGAAAGAGACTGGATCAGTCCACGCTGTGCCCCTGTCCTCCAGCGGGCCGCTAGAGAAATGCGCTGCATCCTAAGCGGTCTCTAAATAAAAGATAAGTCTTGAAGCCTCTGCATGGGTTCTAAACCTGTGTTTCCAAGGGGGATCAAGGGTTGATGCACCATGTCTTTGCTAATCTTAAACTGCTTTTGCTGTCACCCTCCCAGATGGGGACAGGACCTGACCACAGAGCCCTCCACTACTCCACCAAAGAGACAGAGGTTTTGGCTTCTCTCTCAAGGACAAAACGCTCCCGAGTTACATCTTGAGGAGAATGGCAGACCCCTGAGCAAGGATTCTACCTGGTGAGCCATTTTTGCTGCTCCCTTGCTTTGTTGCTATTCTCCTGCCATTTCCAGCTGTAGGCCCACGCTAAAACTGCACCAGACCAATAGGCACCCTTGGTTTCAGCCAGAGGCCTAGGCAGGTTCTCCACTGCACAAAGACGCTGACGATAAGTTTAGGCCTGAAAAGAACGGCAGATCCCTAGCTAGGGGTTTCACATGGAGAGCCACGGTGGCATCTGCCTTTGGCTGTTGCTATTGTCGTGTCTGTTAGGGTCCCTGGCCCAGAGAGGAAGAGCACCAGTCCCTGGCACGCTCCTGTCCTCAGCCACACACCTGGAGAAATCCTCTACCTTCTACAAGGCCTCTAATACTAAAGATAAGTCTTGAAGGATTTGGCAGGGATTGTGCGGGGAGAGGGACTTGGGCTACTTTCCTTTCTGCACAAAGTCCTCCTGCCTTTGACAGTGGCAGCAAACACACGGACAGGAGCAGTCAATGGAGCTGCAATGTCCTCATCTGCACGGGCAGAGAGATTTGCTAACTTCTGCAAGGACCCTGACACCAAGCTAAGTCTACCAAAGAGGCTGACAGAGCCCGGGGCTGGGGTTTGCCTGCTGAGCCTGAGTGGCATCTCCCTTTGGTTCTTCACATCCTCATGCCTTTTACAGCCACCGCCCCACAGACGGCTTGGGATCAATCCATGGCATGCTCCAGGCCGTAGCCACAAGGCCAGAAAAATCCTCTACCTTCTACCAGGACATTGACACTAAGAGAAGTCTGGAGGAGTCTGACAGAGCCCTAGAGAGTGGTTGTGCACAGTGAGCCCTTGGGAGCGCTGCTTTGTTTCTTGATCTCATGCTGCTATTTCAGCTGCCGGCCCAGAGAGGGAGAGGAGCAGACCCAAGCATCCTCCTGTCATTGCCAACGCAGACAGAGAAGCTTGCTGCCCTCTCACCTAAGCTAAGTCTCACCTGGTGTGGCAGAGCGCTAAGCTGTGCTTGCGCATGGGGATCCAGCATGGTTTCTCTGTGTTGTTGGTGTCATTCTCCTGCCCTTTACAGACAAAGGAGCAGAAAGAGACTGGATCAGTCCACGCTGTGCCCCTGTCCTCCAGCGTGCCGCTAGAGAAATGCGCTGCATCCTAAGCGGTCTCTAAATAAAAGATAAGTCTTGAAGCCTCTGCATGGGTTCTAAACCTGTGTTTCCAAGGAGGATCAAGGGTTGATGCACCATGTCTTTGCTAATCTTAAACTGCTTTTGCTGTCACCCTCCCAGACGGGGACAGGACCTGACCACAGAGCCCTCCTCTACTCCGCCAAAGAGACAGAGGTTTTGGCTTTTCTCTCAAGGACAAAACGCTCCCGAGTTACATCTTGAGGAGAATGGCAGACCCCTGAGCAAGGATTCCACCTGGTGAGCCATTTTTGCTGCTCCCTTGCTTTGTTGCTATTCTCCTGCCATTTCCAGCTGTAGGCCCACGCTAAAACTGCACCAGACCAATAGGCACCCTTGGTCTCAGCCAGAGGGCTAGGCAGGTTCTCCACTCCACAAAGACTCTGAGGATAAGTTTAGGCTTGAAAAGAATGGCAGATCCCTAGCTAGGGGTTTCACATGGAGAGCCACGGTGGCATCTGCCTTTGGCTGTTGCTATTGTCGTGTCTGTTAGGGTCCCTGGCCCAGAGAGGAAGAGCACCAGTCCCTGGCACGCTCCTGTCCTCAGCCACACACCTGGAGAAATCCTCTACCTTCTACAAGGCCTCTAACACTAAAGATAAGTCTTGAAGAATTTGGCAGGGATTGTGCGGGGAGAGGGACTTGGGCTACTTTCCTTTCTGCTCAAAGTCTTCCTTTCTTTGACAATGGCAGTAAACACACGGTCAGGAACTGTTGATGGTACTAGACTGTCCTTAACTGCACGGGTAGAGATATTTGCTATCTTCCACAAGGACCCTAACACTAATCTAATCTCAAAGGTGAGATTAGGCAAATGTTTAATAAGGCCCATTCTGATGTTTCAATATATGATGTAACCAAAATTTTTGTGTGGCATAAACCCAGAACATCTGCATCTACTTTATCATTTCTTCACTAAGCTTCCTGCTCAGTCTGAAAGTTTTCCACATGCCAGTGGTGGCTCCTTTATGGCTGCTGTATGCCTAAAAAAAGTGAGACTTTGCTGTGGGGCTAATGTAATGGCTCATTGTTAATGAAAGGTAAGGTCTTTGCTGTTTTCCAAGATGCATGGTGGTACTTTCCAGCCCATCCATTTCTCAGTCCTTTCTGCCAGACAATTAAATTCATTTATCCAGCACATATCATCTGGGGCATCTATCTCATCTCATGCATTAGTGAGTTTACAGGTTCACAGGCTTCTGAATGACTGCCGGGTTTGGCATAAAGTCATTAGTGGAAGCAGGTGATCTTATGCCTTTCAGTGGTGTTCACCTGTTAGATCAGGTAACCTGTCTCCTGAAACCATTTTCACCTAATTGTCCAAGACAGATAATTACATCCTCTGACCAAGTAGAATTCACAGTCACGTCTTGTACCTCAGAACTATACAAGCCTCAGAACCATAGGAATACAGAAGAGAGAGATAGAAGGATCCTCCTAATGCCTCTGGTCTGCTGGGCCAGGACCTCAGGAGCCATGAGACCAAGAGGAGAGCAGGCATGAGGATGTCCTTTCGTTTGTGATGGATGCTCAAGGTGTAAAATCACAAATAATATTGATGGTAGAGAAAGGAACCCAAAACGTCTTCCTGAGGAAACTGCTTTAGCTACTGGGCTGCCAAGTCATGCCCCTTCTTGCCCACTCTCCTTCTGGCCCCAGGTCTTGGTTCACATAGATGCTGCAATATCAGACTTTTCTATCAAAAAGAAATTTCAGGCCTGTAAAACTAAGGTGCTGCATGCTTCAGCTTAACCCTGAAAGCAGTGCAGTGGCACTGACTATAAAGCGACTTGGACATTTCTAAACCAGCTTAAAATATGCTCATGCAGATACTGGCAGCCTGCCTGCCAATACAATGCTCAGGGTATGCTCATTTACCTCAATGAGACAGGCTCTCTGCTGTGCTCCAGAGACACGTTCCTTGCGCACAGAAGATGCTCCATGTTTTCCTCCAAGGCTCCTCTTGCTAACCTTGCATCTTTCCGAGTATTTTTATGGGAAACTAGACAGAGACACAGTAGGCAGGAAGTAGACTTTTTATGCTAGTAGACGATACTTCTTATTTCTCTGTTTTCTATACACCCACAAATATGGATGAAGTTGTGACAGATGGAAAAAAAAAAAGGAAGATGTGCTTCCAGTTATCAGGGTTCTTTCTTTTTTTCTGAATTTTTTGAAAAATCAATAGCATTCTGCACTTCACTGCCCAGCACTTCCCCTTAAATGCTAGATTAATAAGTGCCTGCATGCAAGAGCTACACACATTGTAAGCAAAGGCAGGTATATGAGAAATGGTGCCAAACAGGGCTCTGCAGCTTTGCTCTCTTCGGCTGAAGAGTTTCTCTCTGCTACACTGAGTGGGAAGAGAAGAGGTTTTGTTCATCAGGCTGGACCTGGAAAGACTTTCTGGGCTTTGAGAAGAATCTCACAGTCCTTGTTCCTGCTCCACTCCAGAGCTATAATGCTGACAAGATCAGAGGGGTCTGGGGCCCAAATCCACAGTCCTGGAATCTGGATTCTTGCTGTGTTTCCCTGTTCTTTCTCTCCTGTCGTCAGAGGTTATTGTCCTGCTCACACTCCTACAGAGCTAATCTCCTCTGCGATATGTACTTTTCATTGTCTTTCCCTGCTTTTCAAATAGAATCTCAAAGACAGCAATGTTCTATATTGAACAGGATATTTTTTTTTACACTGGAATACTTATAAATTCAAAGTTACCTCCCAGGATGCAACGCATTGGGAGATACACTTCTGTTGTGAGGGAAGCAAAAACCTGGACCTAAGAATATCAGCAGGGTTGCTTTAGCCTTACTTTTTATTTTCGTATTTCCTATTAATCTTGTTCTTTAGTGTTTTGATAAATCTGCTAACATGCACTGAAAGTTGTTTGTACAGAAGCCTTCTTCTTGAAAATCACGCCGATCTTAGGGTTTTTACTGGCAAAAATAATAAAGACAAAACACAAAAATGCTGAGGGAGAGTATTTCCAAAGTGGGAGGGAAGCACATTTCCTTTGTATTTTTAAGTGTTCCAACATACAAGACTATTTATGACAATATAAACAAAAAAAGCAATCTTCCTCCTGAAGAATGCAGAATCATCCTTAATTAATTAAACTCCTACTGTGAGCTCATAAACATCAGGATGTTGAAGTGCTATATGTTAATGGAGACTGATTGTTTTCATTATTTATTCCACTGGAGTAAAGTTGCTGAAATTCACAGCAGTAGCAAGTTACAAACTTGGTGGTAAGACATCATATTCAATACGAAGCAAGATGTTAGTTACTTCCTCTGAACTCCATGGATGTGCTAAGTTTATCAAAGCCTTGCTATGCTGGTCCCTTCCCACACCACAAACCCATAGCTGTCCATAGGAAGATGCCTTGCCTTACAAGAGTTGTCTGGGAGGCACGTCAAGCCCATGACCAAGCAGAAAGAACACTTTATTCAAAGCCAGTGCACTCAGAGATAAATGTAAGCTTACCACAAAAGAGTACAAGCAGGCAAGTTTACAGGACAAGCGCGCACACAAACAAAACTCTGACTGAGGGATTCAGTTTATGCAGAAGCAGATGCTGGGATATCATAAGCCTTAGTGGTCTGCCAGCCCCCAATATTTCTCATATTCCTAACAAACAGAAAGACAATACCAAGAGGCACTGATTTCTTCTAATTTTTCAGCTATAGGGAAGACATTTGCAATTTTAGCTGCCACCTCTTCAGGCAGGGAACACTGCTGGAAATGAGTGAAGCTCATCTCTTAGGAAATACATAGAAGCAATTTTAACCATACTTATTGCCTATTCCCCAAAACACAGGTCTAGCTGTACATAGGAAGGAACCAGTGTTGGCAGAACCCCTGGAGGAATGCATTAGGCCATCATAACAAATGTGTCTGAGGAAATGTGTGAGCCAAGCCCCTTCCCTGCCCTGGCAGAACCAGCCCCAGCAGCGTGTCGCCATCTGTGTGCTGCTGGCATGGAAGGCAGCGGGCTCACCACACCCCAGAGGATCGCTGCAGGGCTCCAAGTGATTATGCTGGAATGGAGAAAAGCCAAAGCCTGGCTCCTCTTTCCTTCTGTGCATCTTAACAGCACTTGAATAAAAGTGAGGGAAGTTATCCTTGTTGAACCAGTGCAGCAAGCACTGCTCATTGAGCACTACTTCTTGGTATGGTGATGGCATCACGTGGGTGCTAGCATCATGAGGGCCTCCGCATCAATGAACATGGTGTTTCCAGGGGCATTTGCTCAGGAGATGGCTCACCTGGTCCCCTGCCCTTCTGTTATAAACTGGTGCACACAGCTGTAATGGGGGCCAATGGCTGTGCCTTTATATTAGCCCTTCTATAATGTCAAGATTCAATTAGCAAAGCTACAAATGCTCCTCTAGAAATGACTGTATCTACTGCACCTAATAGGGTGAGTCAAATGAGATTATTCACTTAATTCACCCAATTTACTGGAGCTGTTTCCAAACAGCTTTTTGGATAGGTTGATTTTACCTGGAGAGCTTCACCAAACCATTCTCTGTAAGGCCAGAGAGACTTATGCTAACTCAGTGGTTACACAACCCTGGAGCAGAAATGAGCAGCCAGGGAGGCAGGGAGGGACCACTTCTTTCATCAATAGTGATGAGTTTTGATAGTCCAAAGTGCTCTTGAACAATAGCACAAAGACCAAAGAGTCAGGACTATGATGAAGATGTACATCTAAATTCCTTCTTGGTGCCAGTGCTGTGAGAACAATGTAGACATCTGAGTAGCGCTTCATCCAATACAAGAACAAAACTTGAGCTTAGCTGATATTAGGCAAATTTTCTAACATAATTTCTGATGATGATTACTTATGAAACATTGTGTTGATTCATTTTGTAAACAGAACTTATTGACTCTGTGTAGCTTTCAAATACATTATTAGAGTACTTTTTGTAACACTGTATAGTTATAACTGCAAAGCAGAACTGTAGATAGCCTGCAAAATTCCCACAAAAGTAAAACCAAAACTCCTAGAATTATCCAAAAGTTATGTAAGAGCAAAAATCCTAAAAAAACCAAACCAAACCTCCTAAAAAATAACAGAAAATTTGCATAACTAGAACTCAATTACCTCCTTAGAAATTCACTGTCTATCTAAAAAAGTGAGAACTTAAATAAAGTGTATACTTAGAAATACCGTAGATGAACAGTTTCATTTCTCTTTCAAGGGAAATTATTAAGGCTGCATGAAGGATGAAGTATGAAAAATGCATTGGAATGCCTGTTAAAAGAGGCTGTCAGAAAGTGTGGTGTGTCTCGGATTATGTTCACTCAAGGATTGTCAAGGGCAAGAATTTTAATGGCATAAAAGCACTGAGAAAAATACCAAAAGTTCTGAGCTTTGAGAGCAAAACATTCCAGCAAGTGTCTATTGGCAGCAGGCAGGGCTTAAAAGGTTTGGAGAGCCTCTCCAAAGTACGGTTGCATAAAGGGTACCACAACTTGATCATTCCAAAATACATTGCAAAACTTAATTTACACTCCTGATGGTTTTCTACTGTTGATTTCTATCCATATATGCAAATCCAAATAAATTAAGATTATAAAATACACATAATTAATGATTGGCCCTTGAGCTCAGACATTATGATACTTTGTAAGTGTAATATTAGTGTTTTCTCTGCACCACTCCTTTAACACGACAAAAGAAACTCTAAGCTGTAGCATAATGGTATTTCAGTGCCCCAGCTGGAACCATGAAAAGGTTGCTTAAAAGTTTACAAAAGAAGTATCATCACCTGTAAGTCCTTGAGTAGCCTTTCATCCCTGTTTCAAAATTGAAAACAAACCTCTGATTTTATGAGTCATTAAAAATAAATATGTTAACTAACTTCATTAAAACTAAATTTCTTGCATATGGTTTGCTCCTCAAATTCTCATTTTCTCTTCTTTTTTTAGCATTTTCAAAACTGAGTTCATTTTCTGGTGGAAGTAACTGACTCACATCTGTGGAATATTAATTTTGGAGTGGCCAGAACCCAAAATGTGGGGTCTGTTTCCCTACAATTTATAGCCAATATATGTTAATGGCCATTATTTTACTCTTCTACTTAAGCAAGCTATAATAACTATACTCAAGACAAGTCTGTCATCTTGGGGACGTATTTTCAGTTAACTGCTGAAAGAACAGATAGACATTCACCTCTTGATCTTGCATCTAGGCTATCCTTTTTCCATTAAAACTTTCCAGAGTTTCTGCCAAAAGCAATTGTGCAGTTGAAGGTGAGCACAGTTTATCCACTTTTACTTGGGTAATAGACATTTCAGCCAGTTTTCACAGCCTGGGAAACAAAACATGTGAGTTTATCTACCTTTTATGTACCTCTAAGAAGAAAGTTTCCCAGTATATCCTCACCAGCGCTAGCAAAAGTGAAAAGGTGAAGTAGTCCATGAAACTCTTGAGGAAGTACCTTTGTGAATACTGTGGTTTTTAATTGTCTTATACCTCATCAGTAATTAAACTGCTACTAGACCACTTGTAATACCTGGAATATTCAATAAGGAGACAGTCTAAGGTGGATAGAGTAATAGCTTACCAAATTTCTTGTTCCTTCTGTAGTCATAAAGGACATACTTTTTATCTATTTAATCAACACTAAGCTTGTCATTTTGTCTGCAGCATTGCTTGGCATTTCTTTACAATCAAGGTAACCCTGTGGGAAACTCATATGTAGATCCTGTCCTGCTCTTCCAACGTATGCAGAATTAACTTCTAACGCATCAAAGCCTTGAGCAATTGCATGAAAGGTCAAAGTTTCCCAACAAACCCAAAAACTTTTAATGGAGAGGGAAAGAAATTCCACATTTCTATTATATGTGATCAGTGGCTGTCTAGGTTTAGTTTTGAGACAAGTTTAGAAGCTGCTTCATAGCGAGGTCTTCTGTGAGTCACCCTGATGCATGGGTTAAACATATTTGCTGCAGCACAGGGATTGTCTTCAGTGTATGATGGCTTGGCATGTTATTGTGCTGTTTTAACAGGCATATAAGCATATCCTTGCAAGAGTAAAACTATGGTATGCAATGGGATTATTGACGTGTTTATGATTAGATGCATTTCAGAACATTTTTTGCTGCATTAGGGTCATGTATTTTTCCTTCCTTTGCATGGGAACATAGTGGATAATTTTGCACGTGGTGGGATTACAAACGTGCTGTTTTAAGCACTGGATCTTTTTCTAGGCACCTGCAAAAGGGCAGTTGTAAAGATGCTTTATCGAAGTTACTAACACTTAAGAACAAGGTTCTTGAATAGATAATTTCCCTACACCAGTACATTTGCTTGGTGAGAAAATTCAGCCAGAATATCCAGAAGAAATAACAGTGGACATGAGATGTTAGTGGGATGGGGAATTTTGGACTGGGAGACAGACAACATGAAAACTAAAATCAGTTTGAAAGTTAGGTTAGTGGCCTTATGTAAACACTTTTACTCCACTCTCAGCAATCTTCAACAGATGTGCTACAAATTACTCTTATTCACGTCCTGTGACCCATACACATGTTCAAATTTCCAACAGTTACAATGCAGCAATGCCCAAGAACATATTGTTCTCCAAAAAAATCAGGAAAAGTAATTGTCCCAGCATCTGGAGCTGTGGTCCCAAGTCCTCTTCCAGCCTGTGTGCTGTACCTCCCAGCCCATGCCCAGCTGATCCTTGGCATCCTGCTGGAGGTTACCCCCCTCAACTTAGCTCTTAGCAGATCCCAGTACATGATCACTGCCTGACCTGTCTCAGTAATCCTGAGCTGGACTACTTACAACTATTTAATCCAGCTCCTTTTACTGGAAATGGGTCCACTCAAGCAGGTGGAGGCAGGTGGAGGCAGGAATATCTTTAGTCAGTAGAAATACTCTTGGAAGAGCACTTGACTAGAACATACAATACTAACCCAAAGTATACAAACACTTTTTTCTTTAATGGCCAGCATTGTCTTTATCCAAGAATTTTTGTTAGCACTGTCACTACAGTATCCAGATCCCTCCTAGCTATTTTTACCCAAGGCACTTAGAGCCTTGCTTTTGCCAGCTTTCCTCCAGGCACCCCTCTCATGCACTTTGGGTGAGCCGCATGTTGTGTCCCTGCTCCTTGTGTTGTGTTGCTGTTAGTAAGACCCACGTGGCTAACAGTAAATAACCTTGCAGGAATTCTGTGCAAATTAAGGAAGATGGGAGCTTCAGGATACAAAATTGTGTTTATATTAGGAGGAGCAGAATGGAAAATGTAATTAGTTCACCTAAGTACAACACCCTTCACCTTTGTCTGCTGACCTACATACTGTATTAGTCAGGAACTAGTAATGTGGAGTACATCATGTAATATTGACACTCTTCTCCAAGCTATTCTCTATCTATTCTCAGTTTTTCAAAGATTAAGTGGATTCAAATGATTTATGCTAGTCAATTAGCAATTAAGGACAAAAAATGTATAATTGAGGAATCTAACCCCATTGCTTATGAGCGTGTTTTCTGAGGGCCTGTGAGCTTTTTCAGGCAGAGCTGCCTTTGGGAGAGTGATTAGCATCCTTTGACGGACTAAGATCTTGAAACTACATGTTTTAAGAGGTTTGTCCTCATATTCTGCCACAATTTTGATGATTTCTAAGCTACATGGCTGTCACCATTGGTCTTATAACTTCAAACATACATAAGAGTTACCTGGAATTTCTTGCAAGTGGTACTGTACAGTTTTTTGGACTCCTTTAAGGTTTCATAAGAGTCAGATTAATAAATAATTCCTTTGATGAAAATAAAGTGTCATTCAAATTTGACAATTTGGAATTGTATTTTTCTGGGACTGATGTTAACATATTCTTATCTTGTAAATGTTCTCTTCTTTCTCTGTGTTGTTTTCGGTATATTATGAAAGAACTTTTGCACTCTGGATTAAATTTAGAAGAAAGTAACACTGTTCTTCCGTGTGAAATTTATGTGTTTTGTTGTTTAGGATTGTCTGCTCTGTCAAAAGTAAATTCCATGTATGATGGATATCAGTAAATTCATGGTTTGTGAAATGGGTATGTGCTAACGGCCCATATATTAAAGAGCTTGTATTCTGTAAAAAAAAAAAACAGTTCTAAGCTTTCAAAGAATATTGATTTTCCTGTACCGTTAGATATCATCTACTGTATTTTATGTGACAATTCCATTAAAAGAATAACAATGGCAGTGTCTTTGGCACCATTGACTGATTATCAGGGAAGAACGTGAAAGGAAAAGAAAGCTCATATATGAGATATGTCAGTCATGTCAGAGACATCACCCAGAGATATGTAAATGCTATCCTTTCTGCAAGAAGAACTGCAAATTACATAAAATAGAACAAAATTATCATTAAGACATCCCTCTTAGCCAAATAACTTATTTCAAATAATTTTTCTTTCTTATCCTGTGATTACCGTATGATAAATTACCACTTCTTCCTCTATATTACCAGTTTCCAGAAATATCCTTGTTAATTGTAGTATCCATTTCTCTCTTATTTTCACTTTCTTCTTAGGTATTCATGCAGCTGTAGTCCCATAATCTTTTTACTAAGAAGCGTCTTGTACTCCTGTTTATGACACAAGGTAACAACACTGAGATATGGAGTTTTACTACCTCCTTCTTTAAAAGTTCCCTGTATCATTTTAGTTTACTGTCACCTTTTGGTTTGTGTTTTTATGTGCATTGCCAGAAATGTGCCCCAGTAAAGCTGACAGAATACTATCAATGCATTGTATTACAAGCAAACCTTCTTCATTGCTTTGCCCATGTGATCTGATGTTCCTGTGAGGAGATATGTGTTCTAGTACATCAAACAGTGTCAGAGTTTGGTTTCTTGCAGACCCCTTCCTGCTCAATGCTAGACATAGCTTGTTTGTAAGTTTAGTCTGAGATACTTCACTTCCATGTATACTTTCATTTACTTCACTGGGATTACCAAGGCAAATAAACTCATAAAGAGGCACAGAATTTTTTAGTATTATGACATATGTGCATCTTTTAAACTAATCTTAGATTATAAGCAGTAATCTTCTAGTGCTTCACAATGTGTGGAAGATGTTGTGCATTTGGTTTTTGTCAGTCCTATTGCAGCTTGTCAGAGTTTTCAAATCTAAGATTTTTATGGAGTCATTTAAACTTGGGAATGAATTAAATGGAGTTAGGAGGAAGAAAGAATTCTTTGCTGAAGAAAATATAAATGGAAAAAATCATATAAAAAGAAAGAGATAAGGAATATATAAATAGAAATGTAAGAGGAGAGAAAAAACATCTGGGAGGCTAACCATTCAGGGACTTCAATCCACATTAAATTGTCAGGCAATCAATCACACTGCATAAAATTCATGAGGTTGGAATTCCTTTCTATATAGCCACTCAACAGCATAATTCATTAGTACGGTGTCAGTACCCTCCCAAACTATTATCTGATACACTTTATAAGTTTAGCTTATACGAATTCAACTTGCACAAACCCTGCAAAGAACTATTCAAGCCTTTCTGTTTACATATAAACAGGTTAAAGCTGTGTTTTCTGGATATGGTCTGTTTACACAGCTCTTGTAGCAAGCGAGTTTGCTGTGACCATTACTCTAATGCTTGTACTATGGTTGTACTTCGAAATTCCTATCCAGATTGGGCACAGTGGTGCTAGTAAACAAGCAGAAGGCAAGAGACAGTCCTCAAACCATAAAAAATCTACAAGCCAAGGAGATGTACTTTGTACTCGGCACTGGTGAGACCGCTCCTTGAATCCTGTGTTCAGTTCTGGGCCCCTCACCACAAGAAGGATGTTGAGGCTCTGGAGCGAGTCCAGAGAAGAGCAACAAAGCTGGTGAAGGGGCTGGAGAACAAATCTTATGAGGAGCGGCTGAGAGAGCTGGGGTTGTTCAGCCTGGAGAAGAGGAGGCTGAGGGGAGACCTCATTGCTCTCTACAACTACCTGAAAGGAGGTTGCAGAGAGGAGGGTGCTGGCCTCTTCTCCCAAGTGACAGGGGACAGGACAGGTTGATTCACCTTCCCTGGAGGTGTTTAAGGCAAGGGTGGATGAGGTGCTGAGGGGCATGGTTTAGTGTTTGATAGGAATGGTTGGAATCGATAATCCGGTGGGTCTCTTCCAACCTGATTATTCTATGATTCTATGTTCCAGGCAAAGGGAAGAGTAGAGGAAGCAAAATACTCATATTAAAACAGGTCCCAATTTTAAAGAACAAGAAATAACTTCCCTGCCAGTCACAAACAAAATCAGTTTCAATGCCTACATCCCAGTCCACCACTGATATCAAAAGTTACTTATGCAGCCATGGAATTAGTCCAAACTATGATATTGAAAGCAACATTATGGACTTGAGCAGAAAGTATTTTTCAGACTGTGTTATATAGGAAATTAAATGTTGAAACTGCTGATCAGGAATTAGGGAAGAGAATATAATATCTGAGTGGCAAAAATCATACAACTTCTCCCCTGATCAAGCTCTGGCACGTTAATGCTGGTCCTGCAGCATCAGCTGTGCTTCCCTACACTGAACCTCTACGACACTCGCCTCCCTGCTGAATTGCAATCTGTGGCTCAGGACATGAAGCACTGTAAACCTCTGTAAACCAGAAAATACTCTATATGCCCTCAGTCTCTCCATACACAGCCACACTGAACCCTCAGCACTGAAGCACTGGGCAAGAGCTGAGTTCAAGGAGGGCACAGCAGAGAGCCTGAGCCATGTAGTGACTGCCTTTGCAGCACTGTGCATCTGAGGATGGGAGGCACAGAGGGACCAGCACTGCTGTCAGACTCCTTCCTGGACCCCAACTAATAGCATAGGGAAAGTAAGAGACAGAAAGGAGCAAAAAGAAGTGCTATCAGATGGTTTATAGTATAAAATTCCCCCTTCTTTCATCTCCCAGACGTACAGTGCTGCTGGGAATGGAGGGGGCAGGAAAGAAGATGAGCCTGAGGGTAGGAGACTCACCCAGAAGAGGCTGGAAACCACTGATGCAATTTATTCATCTGTATCCCGAGAGATGTAGAAAGATCTTATGCCTATTCTCAGCCCCTGGAGCCATCATTTCTGGCAAGATGCACAAAACCCTTGTTGAGGAAGATGTACCAGGCTGTCATATGCTGCATTTCAATGGTTTGAGAATAGCCCTGAAGAAAAGGATTTGGGGGTGCTGGTGGATGAGAAGCTCAACATGAGTTAGCAATGTGTGCTTGAGTCCAGAAAGCCAACTATATCCTGGGCTGCATCAAAAGGAGTGTGACCAGCAGTTACTCTGCTCTTCTGAGACCTCACCTAGGGTACAGCATTCAGTTTTGGAGTTCTCAGCACAGGGAGGACATGGAAATGTTGGAGGGAGTTCAGAGAAGAGTCACAATGGTGATCAGAGGACTGGAGCACCTCCTGTATGAGGACAGGCTGAGAGAGTTAAGGTTGTTCAGCCTAGAGAAGAGAAGGCTCCAGGGAGACCTTACCTATAGGGGGCTACAGGAAAGCTGGGGAGGGACTCTTTACCAAGGAGTCCAGTGGTAGGATGAGGGGTAGTGGGTTTAAGATGGAAGAGAGAAGATGTAGATTAGATATTAGATATTAGATATTTTTTTACTGTGAGGGTGGTGAGGCACTGGCACAGGTTGCCCAGGGAAGCTGTGGCTGCCCCACCCCTGGAGGTGTTCAAGGCCAGGTTGGATGAGGCTTTGTGCAACCTTATCTAGTGGAAGGCGTCCCTGCCCATGGCAGGAGGGGTTAGAACTGGGTGATCTTTAAGGTCCCTTCCAACCCAAATCATTCTATGATGCTATGATTTCCTCATGATTTGTCATCCAAGCAGCTGTGAAGTGTTCTGTTTGTGGGTTAAAATTAAGACTCATACACTCTGGTGTGCCAGGGCTTTTTTAAACACTATGTTTGTGTTTCCAGGGAGGTAAACAAGAAATACCTCTTGAGTCTCTCGTCTTGTTGCAAGTGGCATGAATGACACACAACAAGAGCCTGGACTAGCACGTGGCAAATGTAGAAATATCTTTTCAGATTTAAAGAGACCAAAATGTTTACTGCTCTTTTTCTGCAAATAAATAATGGAATCAAGAGATTGATAAATGATTTCTCAAGGAGGGCAACAGTCCTGAAATTGCCATGGGTAAGTAAGTTTCGGTGTCATTTTTCTTCTAGACAAATGGTTTATTTATTAAAAGGTATCATATCTGCAAAGTTCACTTATTTACCGGCATGATGCACTGACCAAACTCCTTTACTGAGGTGCGCTTCATCCCTTCAGCACCACCAATAAACCTAAGTTTATATTCACTGTAACTGTCCATAGAAATCATCCCAGTTAAGTCCTCTTTTTTAATGAGCACTACTTGGGAGATGACTGTATGACTATGACAAAACAAGCTCCTTTTGTTTTAAAGGCACAGGCTGGCAGGATGCTGCATGTCTATTTTCATATTTCTAGAAATGCGGGAAAATATTTAATGTAGACATTGTGGGCAGCACTCTGGAATAATAAAGGGCAAGATTCCGGCAAACCTTAGACTGTAGCGGAATGTGTGACATTTCACCAAGACTCTAAACTGTGAATCAGTGCTGGCTGGGAGACTGTTCTGGGAAGTATCTATGCTACCTTTCTGTGTTCCTCTTCTTCTTCCTGTGACCCCCTCTCTGGGCTACAAGAGTGCTAGGCTAGGTGAACCTTTGCTAATCCATAGTAGACCTTCAGTGCCTATGTGTGAGTGAAAAGCCAGCAAAGTTCTGTGTATTCTTACAGTTCCTCGTCCTAGCTGGGGCTGGCCACAGCTGCTCGTGCTTAATTTCATTCTACAGCCAGTGAGGGACTTGACAAGGATGGCAATTTGTACTCTACATCCTTGGACCACCAGTGCTTTCACAAATCACAGCCCAATTTATTTCTACAGCACATGCACAAACATTGCAACACAGGGCTGAGAAACAAATCTATTTTTTGTTGTCTCAGGTTGCTCCAGAGCCACTTGGATATCCTTCCTCACTTAGGAACATGCAGCATCTCATTGAGCACGTTGCTAGCACAGCAACCTGAGCAGCAACAACTAAGCTCACTCTTTTATGTTACTTTGGGGTCATGACCATTTTTACAGGTTACAGACACAGCAGCCACTGCAATGTGTACATGCCTTTAGGGACTTGCACTGTCCAGTGTGAGTGGATGGTATTTCTCCCTTCCATATACATCTATGGGAAACCACCTCTGAACATGAGGATTACAGTAACAAGTCATCCCTCTTAGTAGGGAAGTAGTCATCTCTCCAAAAATCATTTTGGCTTTCTGACTCAACTCTTCCTTAGATGACTCTTACTCAGAGCAGAAAAGTGAAATGTATCCACTAAGATGCATTTTTTTTTCCTGAGAGTAAGATGGAGAGTCCAGTCTCACAAAAACAAAATTTTTTTTTTCTTGAACTATTTATAAGTGTTTGGAGGAAGGACATCACTGGTTGCCCTGAAAACTGAAGTAACCACCTTTTCTGTGAAAACTGAGCTGCTAGCATCACATTAGAAGAGATTTCAGTAATCAATTGATAACTTGCAGCTGAATATGACTTGGTTAGATATATAATTCGGTCCAGAAAAAGCTACTTATTCATGGAATTCCTACATGCAGACATTGGGTCAATGATTCTGCATTCTGATGAAAAAATGTGCAATAAAGACACAACTTGTACAGAGTCAGTTACCACGGACAAGTATTGATCTTGACATTTCAGGTGGATTTTCAGCAATTATTTAAAAGGCATAATGTAAGCATATGGGATATCTCAGATGGATGAGTCTCTAAGCACTGTTACAACTTTCCAGAAGAATAATTCCAGAAGGGATCTGTCTCATCTACCTTGTTTGGTTCTAAGGAAATATTTTTTAGATTTAGAGATGCTGTACAGAGCAGTTGTTAGGAAATAGTCCATGGAGTCACTCTCATCGCTTCACATGAGGATGTAGAACCATCTAGCCCTGAAATGAGGTTAGTTTGAATAAAAAATCTTAGCATCAAAGACTGGCAGCCACTTTGTTCACACCACCACAGAGAAAGGTGCAGATGAGGGTGAGTTAATGTGACAGAATTGTACCATAAGTTAACTTCTGATGTACTAAAACATTCTAGTGTAAACAAAAGTCTTTCAGAGACTCTGGCAAGGGCTGCGTAGAGGCTATTTCTAAATGCCACAGTCAGTAGTAGAGATGTGTAGTTTGACATTCCTGGAATCTGATGTTTGAACTTGTCTCCAAAGCTTACGTTCAAGCCTGGTTCAAAGGAAAAAACCTGTTTAATCCCCCTGTGTAGGGTTGTTTAAGATCCTTTTCATTGCCTCTCATATGATATATTCCTTCACAAGATCTTATTTGGATGGAGCAAATAAAACCAAGCAAACCATGGAATCTTGTCAAGTTCACAAACTTCTCCCCAGTATCATCCTGAACTTTGTGAGATGTTGTAACAGAACTGTTGTGCTGACACTGCAGGTATATATCTCTGAAGTTAAAGACTGCAAATCTGTCTCCTGTGTCCAACACAATACTAAATATAGATTAGGCACCTCATTGGAAATTGGAATCGCTCTTTATATACAATGCTGCAATCAAAGAAGTCATGGCAAAACAAAGAAACAAGTTTTTCAGTCAAGTTCAAAGCGTGTGTTAGTTATTAGAAAATTTTAAATAGTCACTTAGTGATCAATATCTGTGTTAGATTCTGCCATTCATGTAAATGAGTAAGACCTTATGCAGCCTTAGTTCCACTGGCATAAATAACTAACTCTCACTGGTGAAAATAATACCTTTTATACAAATGTGAAGTTGCTAGAAGACATGAGGATGCTCCAGCCTTCCCAAAGGCACCACCTGGAAAAATGTGTGTGCTCCAAGTGACGTGTCATACCTTCCTAGCTGTGCTGTCCCATTTCCTCTGCCCCATGTGTTCCCCATACTGAAGCTCTGGTGTTTTTAAACCGAGAGTTTAATACAGGTTATATAAGAATAGCTGCACTGGGGCAAGAGGGAGATTTATTTAGTTCAATATCCTGTCTCTGGCCAAAAGTGAATGTCTAGCAAATAGTATAATAAACCCCACAAAGCACATAGTGGCAATTCATCAGAATGCTCTCAAGCCTTCAGGGGTCAGCCAGAAGTTGTGTCTTCATATGTAATAGCTCTTCATGAATTTCTCTTGAAACTGGAAACATATGGAACATCCTACAGGTGAACTACAGTTTAAATCTGTATAGGGTGATGAACTACCTCTTCTTCTTTATCCTAAACCTATCATATAAGCAAGAAATTCTTATCCATCCTCTTCATGGCACTTAATGGTTTAGAGATTTCTGCTGTATTTCGCCTTCATCTGTCTGGTTTTTGCAGACTGAAGAATCTTATCTTATTTGCTTCTTGCATGGAAGCCACTGCATAATTTTGATTATTCATGTGACTTGCCTCTGGATCTTTTCCAGTGGCACTGTATATTGTTGAGCTGGGGAGAGCAGACTTCTGTGCAGTATTCAAAGTGCAGGTGAAATATGGATTTGTTTATACAATGGCATCACAATATTTTGTTCTTTATTCCTTTCCTAAAAATTTCTTAGCATTTTATTTTTTTGGTTGGTTGGATTTTTTTTTTTGTTCGGGATTTTTGGTTGGTCCTGAGCATGATGAGGACATTTGCACAGAACTGTGTGCTACAGTCCCAAGAATTTGGGCAAGAGACAATTTTACAATAACTATATGGTAGTGACCACAGTGAGGTGCTGGAGGGTCTAGGGTTTCTGTTGGCCTCCCCAGTATAAATGAATACTTTCCAATCAGTGATGGCATATACATGATTATAGTACATGTGGGATGTTATATAAAGTGGAGAAGATTCTGAAGAGACAAGTATTTGTCTCACTTTGCCCTTGAAATTCATATTGCATGTATCTACTCTATAGAGCAGCTTGTGCAGACTTTATTTTCTTAAAAGATGAAAATAGCACAAGACATTTTGAAAGGCTAGTTCAAATACCTCTTCCATGTTCCACATATAATCCAGATTTCTGATTTTATAAGAAAGCCTTTTTCCTTTTTTTTTGCAAACATGTTGCTATTTAGCAAATTCAAATACATAAAACAGATTTTAAAGGCAAGAAAAATTTTGGATCATAAAATATCTCAATTATACACAAAGTTTGTTTTTTATTTCCTTAGAAGAAGAAGAATAGTTTCTAAAGCAGCCAAGGAAACATTCTTGTTTAAAATGACTGCATGTTATCTATAACATATGCAGAAATGCATTTTTTCCTAATGGATTGAGTGGACTCTCTGGTAGTCCGTTATCCATCATTATGAACTACTTAAAATCAAGAAGCAGTCCAAGATTTTAAATGGATCTTCAAACTGCTCCAACAAAAGCACCTGAAGACATCAGATGATTGCTTACCTGATTATATTGCAATGGAAGAGATAGGACACAAGCAATTAAACACCAAAGTGGTTTTAAACACAATGCAGTTAACATGTCATTTCGATAAATGTTTGGCTGACTACAGTATTTCAAAGCAGAGGACACAGCCTTCTGGTTTTGTGGGTCATAGGCTCTCTTTGATGTCCCACAGCTATTCTTGCAGGGCAGCTCAGAAATTGTTCCATTTTAATCCATTCTGATTAATGCCATAAAATGAGCTTTCCTGACACTGGTAATTTTGCTGTGCTGGGGAGTGATTGAAAAGGATGGGCTTTCATCCCAGCACAGCAAATCACTGGCAGCTTGCTGCAACATCTTCTTTAGTAAATGAGATGAAACTGTAACTTGTTTTCTTTTAATTAACTCTGCACTAGATTGCTCGAGGTCCTCCTGGCACCCCTCAGCTCCAGACAATAACAATGCTCCCAGCTAGGGCAGGATTTTGGAGCACTCGGGTTTCCTGGGAGTAGCCGTGCTCTGCGTGAGTCAGGTCACGCTTTTCTCACGCTGTCTGAGAATGCTTTCGGAGAGACTGATTGTGGGCACAAGGCAAGTCAAACCTAGCTGAAATTGTTTAGACAGACCCAGCATGCTGGTGAGTCAGGATGAACAGCAGAGATAACATATCAGCAACCCATACCTGCTCTACTGTTCAAAATTAATTCCTTCCTCTGGGTTTACTTTCCACTCTTTGATTACTCTCTTGGTATTCTGAGTTTAGCATTACTGCCTTAGGACTCCCAGTTCTAATAATTATATGTCCCTTTGTGGGCTTGGTTTCTCTTTTCCACACGGTACATTCTTCAACTGTGGGGCAAAACAAAAGGCTTATGAATGAACCTTAAATGCAGAAGGCTGCTGTGTTAGCATCTCTATACATGACCACATAAAACATTGCAGTGATGCTGGGAGTTGGATCCAGAGAGGACACTGTGGTCAGAACTCCAGCCCATGCTGCATCAGGGTAGATGTTATACTCGTCGGGTCACTGTATACATCCAGAGCATCCTAACACATTACAGAAAGGAGGCTGATGCAGAGAGTGCAAATACTTCCCGGTGAGGACACACACCAGCCCTCATCAAATAAAAATGCCGAAGAGACTTTCAGGAAGGAAGCAAAGCTAACTGCTGGAGTGTAATCTGTATGTTCCTAGAAAATTTACAAAAAGCGTGGAAAATATGCTTCTATGGATTTAAACTTCTATTATAGAAGAACCTATGTTCTTCTATAAGTAGGTAAAGTGTGCTGGTATCATGCCTAGTTCATTCTGCCACTCACTGCAGTGAAGAAGTTTCTTTGGACAAGCGCTATCACAAGTGAATAAATCAGGTTTCAGACAAAATTTGTTGTTAGTTTATCGTGGTGCATACTTATGTCCCCCCCTCCCTGAGGCAATGCTGAAAAAGATGAAATAAAAAACATGCCCAAACGGAAGGATATTGTAGATCTTGTTCAGACAGGAACAGTGTATCAGACAAAAGGAAGAGGTATTCAGCTAGTGTGAATTCTCCCTACAAAACAGATATAAACCAGGTATGTGAATCTGCTTCTGGAGGTGCATTTCTCTGCTTCTAGAGGTGCATTTCTCTGCATATTGACTAGAAAGAGAACCCAGATGACCAGCTTATACTATGTGTCTAATTCTTTGCAGAGCTCTACATTTAAGTGAAGTCTCTCCTGCTGAACACAATACAAAGTCCAGTTAAATCAATGCTAGTTTTCCCTGGGCTTTAGAACATCAAATGGAAACCATTGTAAAAGCTCAGATCTTATTTTTACCAGTGAAGCATGAACTTCCACAGAATTAAAGTGCAATTATCACTAGTTTCAGACAATTCACTGTTGATAACTGATGCCAACCCATAGTCCACAGTAGCATTTTAATCTTATATTCAGATGACAAAGACTGGTTCATTCTAGTTAGTACCTTCCTCACAGCATGCACTAAAATCACATCTGCATATCATACAAGGTATCCTAACAAGAAAAGAGGATGATGTGGAAGGAGGTGCATACTATAAGCTTGGTATCATTAGGAACATCAAGATGACATGGTTTAAAAATATCATAAGATTTCTTATACTCAAGTTGTTCATATAAAAAAGGGAAATTTAATGTTGTAATTATGCTGTCTTTGAGATGCCAACACATAAATATTAATTTCTATTGGTTTAAATAACAGTTGAGACAGTGAAAAGGATTAAAAAAAGAGCACTAGACTCTTCTAAAGGCTGTGAAAAGCCAGACAGAAGCCTGGTGCTCAGACACAGCCAGTCACCCTCCAGCCATGTAAACACCCTGTCCTGGAACCCTATTGGATTTGCCTTACTCCAGATTGAGTAACTCCTGTCAGTTAATTGGGCCTGTCAGTCAAATCTGCATCACAAAATGTCTGTCTAGGAGAGTGTGAAAAATAAACTTAATCTATATGGGTATAAAAAACACATTGCTGAACATGCACATGGGGAACATTTTTTCAAATCAGCTACTGGAAAACTTCTGAGACATGTCCAGCTTTCAATGGGAGGAGTAGTCAAGAAATACTTTTTAAAGTTTAAAGATTCAAATTAAAGTTAGGACAAAAAATATTTTTTTAGTCATTTAGCATCTTTAAAAAAATAAGTCAATTTATCATAGAGGAATTAAACTTTAATTATATAATCTATTTCTGCATTGCCAATATTAATTTATAAGAACTCTAATATGCACTGATACATGGGTTGCTTGAGTCAAACTGCAGGATTCAAGAACATCAATCAGTCCAGCAATATGAAGTCAGATGGACTAAAGGACTTGTTTGATTTTGGATTGTTTCTTGCCCTATACAGTTTTGGGAAGAGTGACGAATTATCTACTGCCTTCTAACTTCCAGCTAGGCAGCTCAGTCAGGGACACCAAGTGAAAAAAGGCTGAGGTAAGATATGTAATCTACCAGCAAAGAATCATTGGGAAAGTTTAAGCTGGGAGGAATCTATGGACATCTCTCTTCCAGCTTCTTCCTCAAAGCTGAACTCAAGTAATAAAACATTTTTTCTCCAGGGTCTTGTCTAGTCAAATTCTGAGAAGCTCTAAGGAGGAAAATTCTTCAGATCTTTTGCAGTGAATACTTTTTTTCTTTATAGCCACACCAATTTACCTTGTTACAACTTTCTTCCATGGCATCCTGTGCCTTCATTGTGTACCTCTAAGGGGAGCCTGTCCCTGCCTTCTCCCCACCTACCTTCTAGGCAGTGGGAGGCAGCAACTAGACCCTCCCTTGCCCTTCTCATCCCCATGGTAGGAAAAGCCAATTTATTCAGTGACCCTTTCTATGCCATATGACCACCTGAGAGGCCCTTCTGCAGACTCTTTACCTTGACATTCCTTTTGTACTGGAGACCCCCAAATCAGACACCATGCTTCATATAATAGCCTCATGAGTACCGAGTAGCAGGAAACGATCACATCCTTCAGTCTGCTGGCCACAGATCTGTTAACAGAGCTTCAGCAGGTGTTTAAACTGTGGAATGTCCCACTACTGACTCAGCAGTGCCAGTTTTATTTGTATCATGAAACTGAACAAGGCAATTTGTATTTCAGTTTTCCAGATGCACCAGCATCACCTGCCTTCCATCTTCATAGCTACCACCTTGACCATTATGCTTTGTACCACAAGTGGGTAGCTTTTTGGTCTCTTCTGGAAGAGGATATAGGCAAGACAAGCTTTATCAGTTACTGATGTGGTGTTCAGGGATTAAACTTTCTCTGATTCTCTGGCACTTTGATCTCTTTGATTCCAAGAGCACTTCCTTGTCTTTTTTTAATATTATTATGTGTTATTATGACACAGCCATGAGCATACCACTCTCATACATCTTCTCAACTCTAACTCAAGATTAGCTTCTGAAAAAAGAAGGTTATTTCAGCAGAATAAACAAAAATAATGCCAGTGCACACAGAACCTTCTCACACAATGTCAAGAAATTTGTTTGCGTTGCTTTGGTTTGGTTTTTTTAAGGCTTGGTGGGTTGTTGGGAGTTCAGGATTGTCTCTCACTACCTTCTTTCACAGTTCATCTGTATACAAGGAAGACTTTCTTAAATCTGCTAGGTGACCAAAGAAGTGCAGTGGATGCTTCCAGACATGTACCCACAAGGCTACACAAGAGCAATACTTTGCCATGACACACATAAAGGTACTCCGCAGTCAGAACTGCATACCTAAACCCTCATCACTCTATTGAGAGGGGACAGGACAAGAAGGAATGGCCTCAAGCTCTGCCAGGGGAAGTTCAGGCTTGACGTCAGGAAAAATTTTTTCACAGAAAAGGTCATTGAGCACTGGAACAGGCTGCCCAGGGAGCTGGTTGAGTCACCTTCCCTGGAGGTGTCTAAAGTATGGATGGATGAGGTGCTGAGGGGCATGTTTTAGTGATTGATAGGAATGGTTGGACTCAATGATCCTGTGGGTCTTTTCCAACCTCGTGATTCTGTGAGATTCTGTGTGTGAGAGATCTAGCAATGCGTCTGCCATCAGTTCTTAATAAAGCGCTAGTGCTGCCTTGGTGCCAAGAGCTGAGACAACTTAACTCTGTTTACAATATGGAGTTTATGGCTAAGCAACCCCAAAATATTTTTATAGTTCAATTCAACATGTAATCTCAAAGACATCATGCGGTTTCTGACCTTTATCTACAGAAATGAAATGGCATTGGAAGGCATGGCCTTCTCAGCACTTCCTCAGGGAGCCTAGTTTGGTGGTGATGGGTATCTCTATTTCATATATGTTCTTCAACATTAGAGGAAACAAATGGGAAGAAGAGGACTTTCCTTTGTCATAGAATCATAGAATCATAGAATAGAATCATAGAATCATTAGGTTGGAAAGGACCCACTGGATCATGTTAAAACCAATTATCAAATTATCACCTTAACTCCAGGAGACCACTTTTAATGATGAGTTTTGCTGTATTTTATAACGGCTTAATATGGAATTAGTTTTCCTTGTCTCCTACTGCAAAATGCTGTAAATTGCTTAGCTTTTTGTCTCAAAAGCACATACGTTTCTTTTGGGAATGGATCTTCCTTACAGTTTTCATATCAGTTTAGATTTATAATGTGCTATGGGCAGAATCTAGATGAAAGCTATGAATTAGGGCATGTATTGGAGTATTATTGTCTCAATGAAATGCAACATTTTGAGAGCTGAAACAGGGCATACTTCCAGCAGCAGGAAGCAGCACTTTTTAGCAAGATATTTCATAATTTCCCTAAAATAAAAAGTAGGTGCTTGACCTGGCATTTTGCTAGGTCAACACTAATAACACTTATTGTTATTCCAAAAGCTGCAAGTTCATTTCTGAGCAAAAGTTGCCATTCAGTTTATTTTCCTGCAGTTTCTTAGTCATAAAATTATTTTTTAATTGACAGAGAAACAAGTTTGCTACTTCATACATAACTCTTAGATGTGTAACTGAATATTTCCCTGGCAAATCCACTAAGCACCTCCAGCACAGTATTCACTGTTTTATTAATTCCTGTCATAAGCAGCAGCATTTTCCTGACAGGCAGCTGGAGTGTTCCCACTTTCAAAATAAGAGGCAGCAAGATGAGAGCAGAAATGTACTGAAGCTGCAGTCAGTCTTCAGTGATACAGAAAGCTCCAGTTTCAGTGTTCTCTGCCCCTACTGCCTTCTGGAGGGCCTCAAGGGCAAGCTCAGAAAGCAGAATTCATGCCTCCACTGAACATGGAGTAAGCGAGAGAGTACAATAGACTGTGTTAACAGCAAGGCTAAATGAAACAGCAGAACACTGGAGCTTTTTAATGTCCAAAACAGCAGTGCGTGAATGCCCAGCTAACCACTCTTGAAAATAAAGTCAGTTAAACCACCCTTGAAAATAAAGTCAGTCAAAAGTATATTCCCCTTTGCTGACCAGGTTTAGAGGATCTGTGTTTCCCTCTCAACAGCTGTTGACAAAACAAGTAGCCTTGTGGTGAGTGACACACTAAATGTCAAAATCTTCCACTTGGCTGAGGCCAAACTGGAATGACTTTCATCAGTCTCCTCAGCAGCCCAGATTCTGGTGGGAGCAGTGCCAGTGGGCAGCACACCATCCCTGGTTACTCAACAAGAGACCAGTTCCCAGATGATCCAGTACCCTGCTCCGTACAGCAGCTTTTTCCCTGCTCGATTGCTACACGTGTTGCTGAGTGGAAACGCAAGGAAAATAATTGAATCATTAAAGAATAATTATTTGGGACAGATGGGAAAACAGACAGTACACAAAGAGAATAAATTCCCATTCATGTTTATAAAGTTATCAAAACCATTAACTCAGAAAGACTGATGAAGCAGCCATATAAGAACTAGTAGTTTCAATTCGTCTAGGTCTAAGGAGACAGATTTCTTGTTTTGGCTTTATAATGGTATGAGGCCCTTGAGTTTCACTTTGAGATCAGCATTCAAAGGAAGCCAAAAATTCAGAGTAATCCTCAGCTGGAATCCATTAGTTTTTTCTGAGCTTCCACAACACACTTGGTATTACTCAACAGATATCCTAATAGAGCAATCTTTCCCCAGAGAAGGAAAGGCAGTTGTATCGAGCCTTATTTGTTTTCAAGCAACATTTCAGACCATGTTCTCATTTAATTGTACCAATACAATTTTCATTGGAGAATCCTAGATAAATTCAGGTTTTGATTTCTATCATGCTGTATTGCAGTCCCATAACTGTCCCTGGAAAACAAAAGGCAAACAGGAATCTAACACTAGAGAACTGATTTTTAATCTACATTACATGAATAGTTTAGACATTTTTAATACCTTCTTATTTACAGGTTGTTTCCACCTAGATATTCTATTTATTTTATTTTTTAAAGTTTGTAATTCACTCTTTGTATTTATATCTTTAGGAGAGAGAGGTGTATCTTGTTTCAGCTTAATGAGGGTGAAATATCAATTGAGTTGAGTGAAATATATAACTGTCGATTATTTTTAATAAAAAAGGGCATTCAGCTGTAGAGATTTTATGAAGGTGCATATCTAGTAAGTCAAAGAACAGTAATATACACAGATATATCATTCAGTAAATCAAATAGCCAGCAAAATTCTGTATATATCCTAGAAATATTCTATTTTTGTGCCTTATTTTGAACTTGCTTACACTATTCTCATTCAAGGTTTTATTCAAGATCCAAACACACATCTGGGAACAAAATTTTTGATAATTTTGCTGTAGACAAACAGTAAAGATTATACATTTTGTAAGTCCAGTTTATCTTCAGTTTCTTAATATAGTACAGATGCCTTGCACGGCTCAGTATAGCACCTACCTACATGCTGTAAGAGAAAGTCACTTCAAAAATTAGATATATTTTATGTCCATTTAGAACACCATCAGGCAAAGGGAAAAGGAACTGGATAGGAGATAACCCTGTAAGATCTAAGTTAATTCAAACCCTTTCAGAATAGCCCCTGCAGATATTTTCTAAAGCATCTTGCATTTGTTCGGCTCTTACCCAGGTTCCATATCCTATTGTTGCTAAGCTATCCTACAGTATGCCTCAAAGACCTGCAAACCTTATGTCTTTTTGATCAGGACTCACAGAAGGAAGCTGATTCCGCAGCCAAACAACCAAAGGAAAATATTAATACACCCATGATATCCCCTTTAAAATAAGGTTGTTGTTCAAGCTGTTCACACAGTTCACACAAATGAAGTCTTCAGTACTGAAAGTTTTCAAGCCCCTGCCTGAATGCCTGCTTGAATTAAAACAAGCATTTTCATAATGCCTCTCTGTAAGGTAATTACAATGAGGGGAGATACTGTGAAAATGTTTGCATCCCAAATATTTTCCTGATTTTCTTACTGCTACATTACAAGCAGCAATGCTGAGTGACTATTTTTAAAACTTTTCTAAACATAGGCAACAAAAGAAATCATGTTAATTTCTTCCCTCCAATGTTGAATCTCAGTGGGAACAGATACATCAGTCTAGTGATGCTTGAATCCCCACTAAAGCCTCTTATTGGGCCTAAGAGCAGAATTGTAGAGGAAAAAAAAAAATAAAATGCCGGTTTTGCACACACTGTAAATAATTCCTTTCTTTTAACTGTATTATTCCCTCAAAGAACTTACTTGTTATTCATATCATCATCAATAACACTGTGCATCTGGTTAGAAAAAGAGACGTTCGGGGAATACAAAACTTACCTAAGAAATTTTGCTCTGGAAATGTTGCCAGTGCTATTAAGGTCTAATTCATAATGCTGACATGTTACTAATCAGTAGTGATTACTGCTTGTTTTGTTCATCTCATTTGGTTCTACAGTTGGATTATATATACAGGTTTGTGTGTATTTTCTGAAATAATTTATTGCTTCTATTCAGTATTTGCCATTCAAATGAAATCCACTAATCCACTAATTTAACTTTGTTAATTGTATTGGATTTACCGTAATTAAGGAGAACTGTCTTAGCTCTGTTCTTAGTGGTATCTCTAGTGTAATTATTGATTTGCAGTCAATAGCACATGTTTCAATTCCAGATCCTTAGTCTTCACCTCAAATGCATGGTAATATTGATCTTCCTTTGTGGTTGTTTTGCCTGTTGCTTTCCACCATAATCATGAATCTTTTCACTATAAGTGATTTTCAGAACCATTTTCCTAATGGGATAAATGTAATAAAGACACCTGACAATGCAAAGACTATTTAAAAGAATAGGTTTTAGAGCAGGAAAATGTCACTGCAAATGTGAAGACCACTGAGTCTAGGGCCTACTTCAAGCGCTCAGCTAAATCTAAGACTTTAAGTATATTGATAGAAGAAACTGATGATGAGTCTCACTCCTCCACATGAAAAGACAGAGGAGTTTGCAGTCCTCAGCAACACAGATACCTACCTAGATAGGATCTAAAAACTGTAGTGGATCAGAAACTGGCCACCGAATGGTTCTCATTAAAGAGCTTCATTTTGACCCTGTAGATGTTTTTTGTAGCCTTAGGCTGTATTTCTATGTGATTACTGAGCAAATAAATAACAAAATGATGTTACTTCTCTTCATCCTTGGCAAACTCATGACTGTGAGTGACAGTGACAATATCTTAAGGCTTTCTTAAAAAAAGAATCAATAACAGTGTAGCTGTTACTAATGACTCGCCTTGTTCCAGAGACAGTTCCCTTTGGCTCTTTTGAGAGCTCATATGCAAAGACCCTGGCAAAGACTCTGATCAGAGAAAACTGGCGTTTAACCACGCAGTTCGCAGCTGTCTCCATGCCGGCATCAAAGCATTGCTTTACAAGGAAAAAAGGACAACAGGTCTTGAGTGGCAGGGTGTACTCTTCCTAGCCCCTGCTAGCAGAGAGCCTGCAATGAAAAGACCTATTATGGACACTTTCAAGCCAGCATTTATAATGTAACTCTACTAACTGAGTCATGTCCTCCTTTCAAATACAGAACATTTTAAAAGCAACTTTACATAAAATGCCAAAAATTTGTAGTCTGTTTACTGCTCTGGTTATTGGTTTCTAATGATGCCAGAGGGCACAGACACATTTCCCAACTACAGAAGCTGGCCTTTTTTATTCGCCACTTACATAAAGTGCAACTTTTGCTAAGAATGTCAGGGTGAAAGGCCACAGTGTCATCTGACCATGTGCTGTGCTGGAAAAATACCTCATCTTGTTTTCATTCCAGTATTGAATACTTCTCTAGTATTTTTGCTGTATGGACAGATACAGCGTGTCCTGCACCTCTTGGGGAAAATTTAATCACTCAGACTGAACGGTTCAGAGCAGCAGCACTTTTCTTATTAACACCTCTCTCACTGGCCTGACCGCTTGGCTACTTAGACAAACTCTTTAACAAGTGATCTTTGTGCCACAGCCGTGGAATTTTTGCTAAATTTCATCTGGGGAAATAGGATCTGGTTTGTTGGTTTTTTGTTCAGACAACCTCGCTCTCCTAAATTAGAACCCAGAAAGAAGCAATAGACTGACTAGTGCTGGCAGTGGCATGGTAACGATAGGGTCTGTTCAAGGAACCAGAGAGTTTGTTGTGTACAAGTGTACTGGTAGCAAATTGCATTTTCTTTGCTACTCAGAAGTAAACTTCTTCATGTGTAAGGCACAGTTTCCAATCACTCTATTTCAGCAACAACAAAATGCCTCTGATTTCTAGGAAATGCCAGAACAACATCATCTATGGCCTAGAACATCTATAGAACATCCCAAACAATTTATAGGACTACTAGGTAACACAGATTGTGATAAAATTGTGAATACCTATACACAAGAAATGTTTCTGTTCAGTTTCTACTATGCATAACTTTAGTGAAAGCAATAAACCAAGAATGTAATCAACACAACAATGCATGTTTTTTTGTCTTCCAGCCCAAGCAGATACAAAGCCACTGCTCACCACACACCAGACATGAAGATGGATCTGAAGTCTGTCTCCTAGAAACGTCTACTTTCTCATGTTGATTTAGAAAACCTTCCTCCCTCTGCTGAGCCATTCTCTGTGTTGTCTAAAGTACTCTAGCTTCATCCTGTTCAACACAGAGACTAATTCCTTTCTAGCAGGATATCAGAACTATATTTTACTGTGACTAAAACTTTAAATAACACAAGTGTGATGAAACCTGCACTGTTGAAGGAAAGAAGATTATCTCCTCTGCATTTTATCAACAGAGTTTTTAATTGGAAATAATTATCTGCAAGAGTGTAACCATTTTGTTTTGGGGTAGATATAATCAATTGTAGGTTAAGTTAATAATGTTTTATTATTATGTATTTTATTAGGGATAGTAAAATTTATGGTACATGTAGAATTTTTTATCATAAAACTGACAGATAATATTCTCATTATGAAACTAACTCTTCAATTACAGCTATTTTTCTCAAAGGAGCCTACGATTAAACTGAAGGCCAAGTCTAATCAAAAGATCTTAACTAATATGGTCATGTGTTTGGAGGCCCAAGTTATAAAGCTGTGTTAAGCATGGCAGAATCTCATTAATGAGCTTTGGAGAGCCTACTGATTTCAATTTAAAGTAAAGTCATAAAGGGTACACAGATGCAAAACCTCTTTCTCCCCCAAATGTACATCAAGAAATTACAATCACTGTGAAGTAAACCAGACCGTGGTTGCCAGTTTCTAATGAAAACAAAACCTTCACATCACACCATGTTTTAACAGTAAACTTCTAAAATTAAAGGGCTCCTACCCCCCCCTCCCCTCACTGTAAGATCATCTCATAGTCAAGTCCTAGGTCTAGCTGTGCAGGTAACACATGCACACACGGGCGCTCTTCCTCCTCTACTTGGCTGAGGCGACTGGGACTCCAGTTCCATCTCCTGTCCAGCGAGAGGACAGAAACAAAGGGATCTCCTTCCTTCTGCCCATGTACTCCAATGATTCCTGTACCTCATAAGGCTCTACAGAGCCTTCCTTTCACTCACTTCTGCTGATTTGCACCTACTTCTGGTCCTCTTTTTCACAAAAAAAATATAAAAATCTTCATTTCAGACTAGCTTTTCATCCTTCTCTCTCCCTTTGATTTATATTCCCACAGCACACCTTCAGGCTCTCTGCTTGCTCATCCTTGGTCTTTTTCTATCTCCTCACATTCCCTTTGTCTCTAGCTTCCCTATATTCTGTTAAACCTCCCCCAAGCTGCTTCTTGCACCATTCATTCTCTTCTATATCTCTGATATGGTTTATTTGCTCGTACAGAAGCACATACTCTGTCACTTAAGCATCTAGCATGCAGGTAGGCAGGCAGACTCTGCTCCTTTTAAAAGAAGAAAGACAGGAACCTCTTTTAGCAGGCACATTGTTATTACAAAGGCAGTAGAAGCCAGCATCACACTCTTTCCAGAAGTACTATGATAGTTTGTACATGACAGAAAAATGGAGAGAAGTCTTTAACAATTGCAAAGTAGCACAAAGCAATTCAAACCTTGAATAGAAGGAAGAGTAAGATATACAAGCTCATACCTGTATCGGATTTGTGAAATCATCTGTTTCTAGATACCAAATGCCAGAGAAACAAAGGTCCAGTCATCTAGATGCTCCACAGAGTCCAGAGCATCAGGTTTAGAAAATAACTCTCTCTAACTGAGAAAGAATTGCACTGTCTTGACATGATTCAGTGTTGTTCTTGAGCTGCTCGTGTAGGAATGCTGGCATAAAATGGAAGCTTGCCAGCATAAAGATGGATGACAGCAGGAGCTACTGTGGGCAGCAGGTCATATCCAAAGCAGAGTCCAGTATACTGCAGGAAATTGTTGCAGATAACGAGGAAGAGAGTCCAGCAGAAGCTGGGGAAACTTTGCATCAGGGCTGTTTTCAAAGTAGGTCAAAAGTTTCACATCTCAGGGAAGGAAGCTCATACATGTAACAAGATGCATACATTTTTAATGAGAGCACAATGCATGGATATATTTTGAGAAACAGAAACTCCTGTATTTCTCCACATTTGAAGTACACCAAGATAAGGCCAGTCTAGAAAGACAATTCTTGTGATCCACATCTCAAACCTTCTCTGGAAAACTGCATGGACAAGAAACTTTGAAAACTTAGAGCCAGTGACATTCTTAACAATGGAAAATCCATTGGGTGCTGTTGCTGGAACTTTCAAGTCACTGTGCAAAATAAACCACTGGACAACCCAAATGTATATGTTTTAGATCTATTGCTACTAAGATGACACTAAACCTTCAGCACACAGATATTCATGATAATGTGACAGGAAGCACTGAAGACCTCGATATAAAGTTGCCTGATGCAAAAAGAGATTCCCATAAATTCTACATTTCTAGATAACTTGTGACCAATTTGGCTGCAAGAATACTGGGTATGTTTCAAGGACAACTTGGATATGATGCCATCTCAGTCACAGGCAACAAAGGTTCAGTGAGCCCCTCTCATAAAGGTAAGAAAAACATAATCACAGGGAACAGAGTGTTTGGACAATGTTTTTGAAACTAATTCAATTGAGGCTCTGAATGAGCATCTGGAAATGGGAAGGAGAGGCAGTTTCACAAGGTCTTTTGAGGACAGGAAATCATAGAATCATTCTATGATTCTATGATTCTACTGTCAACTTTAGTAGAATTTTGTATTTTCACAGTGTTGTCAGAAGTTTGGTGGAAAACATAAGGTTCATGCTACTGTTTTAAGAGCTTGTCTAAAAGCAACAGAAGTGCAAACTCTGTAGAGAGGTCACATAAATACAGTCCTTTACTTGCAGGGAACAAATTCACAAAGAGGAGCAGAAACGTCATTCACTTTATTTGCTGAGAAACTAAATATTTTCAGAGTGCTTTAAAAGTGTACTAGTACTTCTAAAGCCAATTATACAGATCTATCACTTCCTAGTATGTGCTAAATGAAGTGATTAGAAACCGGTCTTCAGAACATCAGAAAATACCAAAATCCTGGCCTGTAGGAGCACAAAAACCTCAGCCCATAGCCATGCAGAAATTAAAACTTTTGCTGGGTTATAGCACTAGACTGGCAGAACATTTGTTCCATTGATCCTTTTCTTCTTCATGGTTTTGTGTTGATTCTTAGGCTGAAGCCTTTTGTGCTGGTAAATAGCTTCAGGAGAAGATAAAGGATTCAACAAAGGCATTTTGCTTTTGAAGGAGTCTTTTCATTAGTTCTTTCTGAAAACATAGAGAAGATAAGGATACCTGGTGTTCACAGGATACCAAGGTACTTATTCCCCTCCCCCCCGCCTGTGTTCCTATTGTTTCAACTTGACTTTACAAAAAGCAGCAGCAAGGAGAAAATAAAACTTGTGACCAATACAATTACTCAATACCAGAATTATTCAAACTAATTGGATTCATATTTTGTTTTCCTCCAAAAGCAGCAGGGGAAATGTTGTTATTGTTCTTATGTCTTCTAATTAATGCCTAAGAACTATAATGCTGGGAACAATATGCTTCAGAAACCTGTGACTCATTGGCTCTTCTTTGAAAAGCCAAACATGAGAAGACTTCATGAAGAATTTATTTATACTGTTAATGTCAGAAAAAAAAAAAACCAACAATTTCAGAGGTTATGAAACAAATCCAAGTTTCACATTTAGCAGTGTAACGCATGCAGAGCTACCCTGAGGAGCCAAAGGCAGGAGAAAAACAACGGAACTTTTTTTTTTTTTTGATATCCCACAGGAGCAGCCATGAAGCATTTCTCCCACCACGTCTCATTGATGTCTTCGTGGGACATCTAGCGATGCATCAGCTAATTGCAGCGCAGGACTTCGTTAGAGCACAGTTAGCAATAGCCTGAGAATTCAGGTTTGCACATCTGTTTAGCATTTTGCATATAAAGAATTACTTCACCTGGAGCAGATTAAGGATGCTTAGGAATTGAGTGGGTATTTGAATGGGTAGTTTGATGCAGCCTGGTACAAAGTGAAAGGTCATTCATAAACCTTCAATCAACTGAGTTTTCAACTCCCACATAGTGACCAGGGTCATTCTGATCTGTGCATTTGATTTGTGCTTATCCCCACTCTGGATAAGATGACAGTTTAATAGGGTTGAAAGGGCATATATGGATTAATAATCTGCCTTAAAAGATCATTCATAGCATGATTTAAAACAGCTATTTTTATAGTGCATTGGGAGAGAAAGGTTAATATACTATATCTGTTTAATTTCCAGTTTCCTCCATGCTTTCTGGCTTTACTCAAAAGCCAAAGCAGAAACATCAGAACACCTCAAAACTAACATGTGTGCTTATTCTTAACACTGGAAAAAAAATCCTGCAGAGGACCTGTTCTCAAAATGCATCCAAAGCAGTTCCTGAGGGGAAATATTCTGTAGAGCTTATAATAAGCCACCAGATCCTATAGATCATAGCTGCAGATTTATTTTTTTTTTTTAATTTTTTGAGCCTTATTGCTTTTAGTGTTTTTGGTGCTTGTGTAGTCATATTCCTTGCTGTACCAGTAAAGGTAACACTCTTGCAGTGTTCAAGGAATCTGCTGCACCACCAGGCTGTAGCAATTCCCACACCAATGTGTCCAGATCACCCACACTATAGTGATGGCTCAGTGGTTCACTTCACAAATAGCAAACAGACATGTCAGCAAACAGACTGTGTAAAAAGAGCAGGTGAGATCAGAGCTCGCTTTCCTTTATCTGCCAGACTGTATTTCTGTGACAGGAGCTGAGCCATCCCCACTTTGGTGGGGCATGTCATAAGCTCATGGAACTGCACCTCTCCTGAAACAGACCCTACATCTTGTTGAAGTAAATTGTGCTTCAGGAGTTCATAAAACATAATCCTAGATGGCTCTAAAGAAACTCATCTACAGTAAGCTCTCACAGTACATTTACAAAGAGTGTGAACACATGTAGTAGCAAAATGTCTTTTTACCAGAAATCGAGTAAGCTCTCCCTTGATCTTTGCTAATGTTCTCCACACTTTTCAACACAGTCTGTGCTGCAATTGTGTATTTAAGTGTTAGCTAGTTCTAAAGATAACAGAGGGAAAAAACCCACTACTACCTTACTCACGAAGATAAAATTCTGAACCTGTTAATGTTATGGGGAATTGCTACTAGTAGTTCTAGAATTTCAATAATAAAATCTACTAAGTTGATTTCATCTAGGTCCCAAATCTATTTTTCAAGTACTCTCTTTGAAAATGAACTGCACAAAAAGTGCTTTGCCATCATTTCACATACAGGTGGTTTTGGTCTAGATAATAAGATGATGAACAGTAAAGGAAAAATTAGATCAAATAACAAAGGGAATTTCCTAAAAACAAAGACTGTGGAATAGTTTCTTTAAAGGAAAAAAGTCCCTAACGCTAAGCCCATTTAAAATTACTCACACAACGATCTCCCATTCCCCACCATAGACAAGATCTTTCCTGTCTCTAAACTAAATAAATCTGATGGTGGTTTGGATAGCAAGGGTGAAACTTGATGATTCAGTCTGACTTTCACAAGAGCTCTCTTTGTGATCTAGCTGAGCTCTGCTAACGGGAGCACAGGCATCAGCCTTGCAAGCCCCTGAACTTCCAGTCCCAAATGAAACAGATCTTGGTCACTGGGAATTAAATTCAACCAACAGCTGTTAGGCAAACAGATCAGTAGCTTGTTCAGATCAAGCCTCTTTTTAGGTCAGGCAGCTCCTTTCCCAGCATGTGAAAAACTATAGAAGTTGTTATAGAATAAATGGAAAACAAAGTTCTAAAGACTTTGGTGGCTAAATAACTTCTATTTAAACTGAACTAGAATTATTAATTTGTAAATCCTTTGAGGAAGAAATTCTGCATGTAGTTAATATCTAACAGAATGCAGCTCTGTTATGAATGCATTTTGTAGATGTAAAACACAATAAAATGCCAGATAAATATTAAAACCTATCTCTATGTGTAGATTATGTCAAAAAGTAGCATATGCTAGAAAGGTCAGCACTTTGCCCCAAATCTCATTTCCCCGTGTTATCAATGTTACTATGATTCATCAAAACTCAGCCTGCAGCTCTCAAGTGATAGGGAGGGGCAATGGGGTATCCATCCCTCTGCCTTCTCAAGCATACATTTTCTTCCCAATCTGGTGGGTATATTTCACTGCAGTATTTAAATTTTATTTTGTTCAGACTGCAAAATGAGTAATGCAGGAATTAGACCAGATGATTTCACATTTGCTTTTTTCTCCCATATTAAACAGCTAATAGTTGTAAGTTTAAAACACAAAATGTGTTCTACAGACAGAGCATCTTAAAGTATGAGATGACACAGCACTTATTCCAAAATAGCATAATTCCTGCCTACTTGTGATGTTAAAATCACACTAACATCTTATATAGAAGTATTTCACCAAGGGGCAAAACTAGACTTTCAGTGCCCCAAACTGCTCTTGTATAATAGGTTACTGGAGTAACAATGGCACCAGGGAATGATCCACCAACATCTAAGGGTCAAACTGACAGAGCTACATTAAAAACAACAAAGGTTTTCAGTGCAGATGGTGCTGTAGGTTTCTACATCTTCCTAGTCCATTATCAGCTCTATCATTTCTGCTTCTTCTTAAGGTCTGAATTCACAGCTTTTTAAATGTCTCATGACACTCAAGGTCAGAAGCACAAATGGTCCAACCAGGGCATCCTAAAGCTGAAGAAAACTATCCCTTTATCTGGAAGTAAAGTGTGGCCAAGGGATAAATTTCCAACCCCTTATGAAGCCTTCATATGTACTTAAACCAGCTTCAGTGCAAAGGATTTTAAACTGTATTGCAGTTGCAGGATCTGCAACTGCAATATCTAACACTGCTATCAGTAAGCCAAGGAATGCTGTGGTCATAAAAATTTGAGGAAAATGTATCTGCACACTCATTCTGATTCTTTGGAGTGAACACTATCTTGAGGCTTCTGAAATAAATCTTCTCCCTTTCTGCTTCCCTAAAAGAATGCAGCAGCTCCTTTGTTATCTACCTACACATTGAATTAGATCTCAAAAGTGATCTGCAATCTGGAAAACTTCACCCTGGATTTATAAGGCTTTAGATCAGACCCCACATGCCCAGAGCAATATGTCCTTTTGCTGCCTGAGATATGCAACCCTGTGCCCATCAGGGAACATGTAAATTAATGACTGTCCGAGTGTGCCTTTCCCAGATCAACTGAAGGGATCAGAATCAAACTTTCCCTCATTTTAGATTTAGCCATTTTAAAGGAATTAAAATTATGGAAATTATCTGAAGTCAGAATTTTCTTTCACTGGGTGAGACTCCTCCTCATTCCGAGTCACAGCCACTCTGCTTTCTAAAGTCACAGGACAGTAGATCAGCTGTGGGAGGTTGGATGGGATGAGCTGCATACATTTCTTGGAACTTGCTCCTTATTGTGTAAAACACATGGATTTGAGAAAAGAAAAGCTGTCAAGATACTGTAAGAGCTACCAACCATATGGGCTTTCAAGCAATACAGGACTTCAGGTAGTATTTGGAAAACTTGGTTAAACAGTTTCATTCTTGCTCCAGCTTTGCACTTCCTCTGGCTGGGACAAGAAATTACGATACTTTGCATCTCACTAAAACATCTGTTTAGATAAATACCCATCCTTCTGGATGGGTGAGAAATCTGAGCCACGTTTCTCAGCTTTTTTAATCTGCATTAATGGTGATTACATGCTGTGCAGGGTGTATCTGACCAACCAACAACTTTAAAGCTTTTTTGTGCTTGTAATAACTCTACTTGCCTTGGTGGGAACTTGATGAGGCGTCTATTATGTCCTTCAATAGCTTCTCTCCATTAATAACATTTGCATTGCTTTTGGCTGGAGGAAATAATTTTTTGTGAGGATGAGTTTTCTTGTGTCTGGGTAGACTTTAAAGAGAATTTCTTCAGCAATATTTCAAATGACTACTTTCTGCTTAGGGCATTAAAATGTATGAGCATGGAAGTACTGGGAAATCCTAATACAAACATCAGAAAAGGTCAGGCTTTCACAGCAAATTTCCATAATTCATTATGGATTCCCTACACACTGACAGGCTGCAGTAAATTGTCTTGCTGACAAAACTGGAAAGAACAGTGAATGAAACAAATTAAACTGCTTGTAACGCAAGGCCAGCAATGAGATCTCTAATTGGAGAAAATTAATTCCTCAGAAAAGTTCAGCCTACAGTCTTGGATTCCAAGGTTTACAGCTGAAAGAAGGCAATTACAATATCCCAAGAGATTCAGGTAATGTTACTTGAGCTCTACATTACACTTTATGCATAAATTCTTCTGAATTACAGATTCAGTAAGTTATCAATGGTCCCCTCCATTTAAAGTAGGACTTATCTTGTAATGTATGCAGTGCAGCTGAGAGAAAGAGGCAGTGGCAGCTTTCAAAGTGGCTGAATACTTTTCTGTATTCTGGCTAAAGCCAGGCCTGTTGGTTTCACAGTTTTACTCTGTTGTTTCTTTACTTCAGTGTGGTATAAATTATTCCCTGCTGCTGGTGAGCTTTGGATGTAGAACTGAGTAGAATTTCAAAGTCTGGAGATCATTTACTGAACCTACATATTTTCAGACTGGGTAAACATTGGTACAAACAAGAACATTAGTCACTGTCATGACTGATGTCCATTAGTAACGCTTTTAAGCTCAGAAACACAGCAACTCAGGTTAGCCATCAGCTTAGACATCCAGTCCTTCCGTTACTGGACAAATGAACTGCTCATTTCTCACTGTTAGAAACGTTTTTCTCCTTCTGCTTTATAAAACCAATACTGGATAATATCTAACCTGGGATCTGGGAATGTTTCTCACTTCTTGTATCAAGGCCCATTCTCTGTCTGAGTACTGAATGTTTGTTGAGATAAGACTCAAATGTACACCATCGCCCCTCCAAGTACTGAACTATCACACTATTTCCACTGGAAAAATATGAGTAAGTGGGATTCACTGCCCAGTCCAATATGTCTCCCTATAAAGAAGACTGAGGGATCAGGGCTTTTAGGACACCTGTAGAGCTTGCCAGGCCCATAGGTTGGAAACAGCAATGTAAGTAAGAGCTAAGCACACACACAGGCCACCCTAACTTTTCTCCAGAAGTGAAAATATCATGTACTTCCTGACCTAGAAACTTGGTCCTTATAGGTCTCCCTTAATGAGACCCCAGACATTAAAGCCTGTAATCAGTGACCATTTCAAAGTCATTGTCCTAAAATATACTGAAAGAAAATTGCAAAGACATTTTATATCTCATAAAAAAATCAGTAGATATTCCAGTAACTGAAGGGAATGATGCATGAGATTCAGGATGGTTAATGTTTCCTATAATTAGGGACAAATTCTGATCCAAAATCCCTTGAGGTAATGGGCACTGGACCCACTAAATGCTCTGGTTTCTTCAGAGTACAGAGATTGGTTGTGTTGAGGAGTCACTAGTTAATGGTTATAACAATGTATACTAATGGTGCCTTACTGGAATAGCTAATCTGAGTTTGTAGAAGATAAATAACTCCTGCAACGGCTGAGCCTGTCTTTGCTTTTTAATATAGTGATTAAGTTCAAAATGGTCACTTTCTGAAATGAAGAAATGCCTGAACCAAGGAAAGTATTAAACCATGTATCCTCTAATGCTCTTCAACAAAACAAGTCTGCAGGCTACACACAGACATGTTACTAATCTCCCAAAAAAACCTGTCAGGGCTCTGTGCTTGTAGGTGCTCTATGCTGTCACCAGGGGAAAGAAGTGGCATCCACAGTGTTTGATGATAATGTAACACCTTAGCTTTCAGAAAGAAGTCACATTTTGGCATCAAACCAAAAAGAACATTTTCATAAGTGATTGTTTTTGCAGCTCTCAGTCTATGTAAACCTCCCATTAATGCATTAGGACCTTAAAGAGGCTTAAATGGCGAAAGCCTCTCAGCTTATCTTTGAGCTTACCTGGAGTTATGGAGTTCATCCAGAGCTGGCGATATTATTGTCAGAAGGGTGACAAGACACTTAGAGGAAATCCAACGAGAAGTCAGTTGTACTGCATACTCTATACCCAGAGCTATGCACAGCTCATTGTTTGATTCACTTTATCTACTGATTTATAAACTTCAAATGCAAAACTTTTTGCTCACTCTAGTTCCCTTTTAAACACTGGGTTTTTTCTTTCTAGCACCATTTTACTGAAAGATGTGGCCTGAAAGAGAAGGCAGCAGGGCCATAGGATGGGAAGACTGCCATAGGACCCAGGCAGTGCTGGTGGAAGGTGTACAGTCTCTCTTAACTTTGTCCAGCCTGGGATGAGCCAACAGATAATGCAAGAGGGGTGAAACATCCCACTTTGACTGGGAAATAAAAGAAATACAAGACACTTCATTTATCTTGGAGAATGCTTGCTGAAAATTCCTCCCCCTTTGTACACAAGTTCAGCTTTTCTTGCAGCCCTCTGCCACTACTGTCCAGGCACAAGGGTCAGGGGCAAAGCCTGTAAAGCCTGGCACAAGCCAAGACTAGGGCTGACCAGCAGAGACCAAGGTTTGAACAGATACTACATCTGATTCATGTGTGTTACTGGACATTCAGAGGCACTAATTTGTGAAATTCTGTATAGAGTCAAACAGCTGGATTTCAAGTGTATTTTGAGAAATACGTTGGGCCTCTGCCTTCGTTAGGCTGTTTGCTCAGCTTGGGTTCTGGAAATCAAAGCCAGAGGAGGAGTACTGATCAGAGCAATCCAGCATAATGCCCTTGCAAAACTACTTGCTGAGCCCTATAGGATGTAAATCTCTCTTCATGTACATTTGAGGGGTCTGGAGAACAGGCCTTATGAGGAGCGGCTGAGAGAGCTGGGGTTGTTTAGCCTGAAGAAGAGAAGGCTGAGGGGAGACCTTATTACTCTCTACAACTACCTGAAGGGAGGTTGTGGAGAGGAGGGTGCTGGCCTCTTCTCCCAAGTGACAGGGGACAGGACGAGAGGGAATGGCCTCAAGCTCCACCAGGGGAGGTTCAGGCTGAACATTAGGAAAAAATTTTTCACAGAAAGGGTTCTTGGGCACTGGAACAGGCTGCCCAGGGAGGTGGTTGAGTCACCTTCCCTAGAGGTGTTTAAAGGACAGGTGGACGAGGTGCTGAGGGGCATGGTTTAGTGTTTGATAGGAATGGTTGGACTCAATGATCTGATGGGTCTTTTCCAACCTGGTGATTCTATGATTCCATGATTAAGAAAACACCTACTGCCTTCCTCTATGTGGTCTTCTGAAATCCTCCCTTGGAAAGTGTTAGGTATTAGCATGTTGATTTGATCACCTCTAAAGCAGAGACAGATACAGTCATTTTGTTATAGGGATGCATGAAAGTAAGTAAATGGCTTAGTCTTTCCAGAGTGTCATACGTTACCTGCCTGTCTTGTCACTTGGTTACCTGAATCCAAAATATCTACCTAAAGAAACTGTTCTACTTTTCTCCTCTGATCACAGAGGACTCCATAGCCAGCAGGAGAGACACATTTACATCTTGCAATGGAGGTATTAAGGAACTCCATGCAGTATCCTGTATTTCCTAAACCTCAGGATCAGTAACAGCAGAGGAACCAGGATAGTCTGGTCTGTGACCAATTGGCTGAACTGGCCAGTTTCCTTGTAACACATGTGAATATTGAATTATGAAGACTCAATAACTACCAGAAGCCCACTAAGGTGAAGAAATCTTCTTCTCCAGTTGTAAGCAAAGATTTTTAAACTATACTTTTCTGTCTATCTCTCAGAGAAGTGGTGTTGCCTGGAAACACTTTTTTTGTGAAAAGCACTGTTAGCTTCAATGAAGCAGTCAAAGACACCGTTAAGCATTCTCTGCTGCTGAAACCAGCTTGCAAAGATCCATTGAGATTTACAAGTCTCATTAGAAGTCTCTGGCCTTACAAGAAACTTGAATAGGGTACAGCTCAGGAAACAGTTCTACCACATTTTGTGGCTACAGTGGGAATTAAATGATGTATGCAATGCTCATTTTCTGCCCACTCCCCATCACTTGTTCCTTGTCTCTGCTGCATTTCTAAAACAGCAGGTATATCCTTGTGATTTACAGCATGGCATATTAAGATAAATTGGTGTATATTTCTTCAATGCCCCAGGTGGTGATGTGAATCGCAAGAGCTCTTGTCAAAAGTAAAAAATGAAACCATCATCAGTTAGAAGTCTTCCAATGCCATTTAACATCATAAACCCCTTGCTTCTGCAAAAAAATAGGTGAACATCAAATACAAGGAGTGGGCTGCGCAGTTTTATGCTCAGGTTTTATAAACATTGCACCAGAGTGCACTTCTTAGGGGAGCTCTGGGTCTCACTCACCCCTGCACCACCTCACCTTCATTTCTCATGTTTTGTGTCATATTCAAACTAAGGCAAAAAGCACTTTAGGCCAGGGACTATGTCTTCTTATGTTTTGTAAAGCACCTAGGATGATTTTAGCTGCACTAAGACAATGGATGTTACATAAAGAGGAATGAATTATTGCTGCCTTAGAAGAAGATTTCTACACACTGTCCCAAGTTTTTGACTGATCCTTTTATAATAATAATAGTGCAGAGAGCTTCAGATATTGTTAAATAAAGCACGAGGTATCTAAGAGAGTTATAATAACCCACTGCTACTAAGATTACCTAGCACTAAACATCCGTGCTGGAACAGAAACTAAATCCCATGGGCAAAATGCATAGTTGCTCTATCATTTCACAGTGTTTCACATAAAGCAGGTTTATTCTTTTTGGTAAGAATCCAAAATTTCATTTTCCACAAGACAACTCCTAAACCTCCCTTATATACACACCTCTTTGTTTCAATGCTGTGCCATCATCTTTCTCAGTCTCCACACTGCTCAAATAAACACATCATTGTCTTCAGCAAAGACCTTTCAATCCCCACTTGGAATTTACTGGGTTTTTAGGTAGTCTCCTCAAATGATAGCATTCAGTTCCCATGTATTTGTTCTTCCCTACTATTAATACAGTAGTATTTCCCTACTATTAGCTCATTAATATGAGCTGTGTAATAGTTTCATGCTTTTGTGAAGGCTTTATGCTGGCTGTGGGAGGGCAGATGTTTCTTGATCTAGCATAAAAATGGAAGTGTGCAAGACAGGTTATACCTAGTCAGGCATAAATATGACAATACAAAATAAATACATCAGTGATTTTGAACAATTTTTAATCAACAGTGAGTTTACAAATTAAAGCTTGTCTCAGGTACCTATGGCATTTCTGATGAAACATGAGGACCTTTAAAACCTCCCAAACCATGGCATTTAGGCCACTAACACTCTTCCAGTTCTAACTCTATCAGATTAGGTAGTTAGGTCCACTTATGTCCAGGCCATTCCCAGCATATCTCCCTGCCAAAGGACATGGAACAAAAAAACCCAAGCAAAATTTTGAGTTGTCCCTGGAACTAATCCATCACCACCTCTGCCAACAGCACAGCTGGAGGAGACGAGTGTTTGTCACGCTAGGAGGACTTTAGCCCTTGCCCATGGTGAAGCTGGCAGCATAGCCTGGCATGTTCAACACAACTTACACAAACATCAACACCACTGACTGATGTCCATGAAGCTAAAATTACTTATGCCAGCTATAGTTTAGCCAAAGGCACAGAAGGTATTTTTAATAACTGCAAGAAAATAGAAAGACTTAAGCCCAAAGGAGAAGCCCGACCACTTCAGCTGAAACCCTCAGATACATGACATAAGCACTGACAGAGGTACAGACAGTCCAGTTCGCATTCTGCACTACTTCCCGGAGGAAGCCACCCTGCAAAAGGAGTACAATAGAGTAACCCATTTCCTATTTTTCTCTTTCTCTTTTAAAACTTTAACCAAGAAAGATGTTCTGGCTCAGAATACAGTAAACATTGGAGAATTAATTCATTTTTATACCTATAAAAAGTCATTGCCTTGTTTTAAATTATATTCATATGCCCCTTTTTTATTATTTCCAGCAAATAAGCACAGAAATTAGTTTCAGTGCCCAGTCAGACAACAGAATCAACTCCTTAGGAGTTCTAGTCACCAACCACTTAATTATTGATGGAGAAGTGAGCACAAAGCAAATGCTTTGCAGAAACATCTTACTGAATTGAAGGAGTACAAAAAAAATTAAAATGCCCAATAAGACAGTTAAAATTAGAAGTGGTACACTTGAAAACAGCAATGTCAAAATTTATGAAGTGATTTGCCATGAAGAGTTCACTAAGCTCTAACCAGCACTATCTTATAAGTGAAGGGACATTTCCTTACGGGAAGTTTAGCAGCTTTCACTTCAGCCTGTGTGTCTTTCTTCCCGTCTCTCAGTTTAGCGGCAACTGGGGAAAGAAGCTGAGTAGTGCTGTCACAACAAGCCATTTAAATGAGCACCATACAGAAGAGAGCAAGAGAAAGTGGTAGTCAACAGCCCATATCAAAATTAAAAGAACTAGAGCTGGTACAGCTCAGTAGGAGAACAAATAAATGGCTAGAAACAGCCTCCAGTAAAAATATCCATCCTGAACTTTCCATGTCTTCACTCCAAAGACAAGGGGTCAACGTACACAGGCAGAGCTGATCCAGAGCAGTTTTGATTTTATCATGCTGCTCTGAATGTTGTTCATTTGCTACATTGCAAATAATGGTCCCTTTTTCTCACCACAAGAACAGTAACAGTGACACAAAAATGCTTGTCATGCCATTCAGTGCAAGTCACTGCAGTGATTTTGTTCTGGCCTCTACTTAATTCTTCTGTCCTGATTGCAGCAATATTCCTATGGTTTCCGTGGTTCTTCTCCTTTGTTCCGAGTTGCACAACTGCTTTGTTTACAGTTTATTTCTTCTCACTGGAAACACGTGCTACCAAGAGGCACCCCCACTCTTTCGCATTCAAACAACCTCAGATGAAGCTCACAGGGAAGGAGATGTTTGCTGCCTTCTGCTGGTGAACTAGAGTCGGGGATCAAACGAGTATCGCAGACCTGATTTTCTGCATTTATTACCTGACCTTCAGCAAGGATCTGCTGATTCATATGAGTCACAATTACTTAAGGATATTGTAGGAGGCTAAGAAAATACTGCTATTTTTGTTGTGTGGCAAGAAGCCAGTGTGTTATATTGTAAGCAAACAATCAGGGGGAGATGGAGAAAGGGATTTCACCCCCGTGCTGTATAGAAGTCTCCAGCAGCAAGAACTTTGAGGAGACACGTGGGACCAACAGAACTGCCAGATATATAATGACAGGTCTGTCATCATGGCTCGAGATAATAAAACTTTAAGATTGTTGCTGGAAGTAATAATAAGTCATCACTTCAGTAAGCACTTACTTCTGTGGCAGGAGCTCTCGAATCAGGCATCATAATCCCAAATGTGGTTGAGGCAGTTTGCATTGGGGTTCTGGGTTGCTGACAAAAGTATTTGGGGTTACAGGCTATTACTGAACTGTGGATATTGTGAAGAGTGAGGGAATTTGTCAACCTATCTTTTGAATACGTCAAAAAGTGACAAAATCTACTAACAAATATATCAAGAGGGTATATTCTGGGAAGAGCCAGCACTTATGAGCAGGGAGAAAAAACTGAGGTCTCACACATGCTTGTGAGCCTCGACAAAGTTCATAGAATTTGATGTACCAATATCCGGTGTATACATTGAGGAGCTCTTTAAAATATAGGTTAAAAAAAGTGCATTTCAAATGAAGACTGAGAGCAATAGCTGTTTGTGGATTGTTTTTTAGGTAACTTGCACTCAGAAGCATATAGCAGCTCTCTATTTAACAGCTGGAAAATAAGTGGTTGCTTTTCAAGAAGCAATGCGCTCTTCTGAAAGCTGAAAACAATGTCCAAGTAAAGAACAAAGTGAAATTCTTCCCAGCACTCGCTGAGCATCCTCAGCTCTGTCACCTCTCCAGCTTTAACAGGATCTGGACAGAAGAGCAGTGACTTTGGATGGTGCAAGACTTTTCTGGTTCCAGCCCCTGAGTAACACATTGCAGCATAAAATCATAGAATCACCAAGTTGGAAGAGACCCACAGGATCATTGAGTCCAACCATTCCTATCAAACACTAAACTATGCCCCTTAGCACCTAGTCCACCCATGCCTTTAACATCTCTAGGGAAGCTGACTCAATCCCCTCCCTGGGCAGCTTGTTCCCAACAACCCTTTCCGTGAAAAATTTTTTTCATGCTGCACTCCTCCTGCACTCATATTTCTCCCAGGATGTCATCACAAAAGGATGACATTCATCATCACTGCACTGTCCTTCTGCTCATGGTGTGGACCTATGCTATGTTGTACTAAATCCACAGGTTTTGATTGTGAACCTTCCTGGCAGGGCTTGTTTATGTTTTACTGTATTTAGCATTGTAGTTTTTGACATTGGGGCTGAATTTAGGCACGACCACAAGAAAGTATAATAATAATGAACTGTTCAGTAATACTTTACTCCTGCTGAACGAGGCAGATTGCAGCTCTGTGTAAGTCTAGCTGAGGTTTCTAAAATAGCAGCAGGGAAGGTTATTCTAAGCTAGAAAAGCTGCGCACTGCCGCCTGCTTCCCACGCCTCTCCTGCCTCCCCCAGCCCTTCACAAGCAGGAGTGCTGCATTCAACTCGACACAGAAAGAAAACAAACTCTACGCTCCTGAATTTTCTGGTTTATTTATCAGAGATATTGCTCCCTTCATAGGCTTCAAATATTGTTCCCACATCCTTAGGGAGGAGTTTACATCATTATTTCTTAACAACCTTTCAGAGGACAGGTCCCTTCCCCAACGGCTGTAACTGCCAGGGAGAGTGAGCCATTGTGCGACTTTCGAAAGTTGGCAACAATGCACTCGGGTCGGGCTCCAACTGCCTGCAAAGCCACCCCCAGCTCATTTATCTCTCTGTGTCACAGAGATAAAACACAGCACCAGTTGTCAATAAAGCCCAGAGTCAGATTGATCCCCATCAAATGAATTTCCTGGCCTTCAATAAAACGGCACAAGCCAATAGTTTTTGCTGCTTCCTCCAAGCGGTTCAGACAGGATTCAACAAAACCAAACCACCAACAGTACGAGAAAATCAATAGGATTCAAGTGTACCTAATCCTCAATGAGGGAGTACATTCTGTAACTAAATCTGCTTGCACCCTGTGTGAATTTGAATTGCATTCATTTAAGCGGCATGTCATCTTTTTCAGGGGTTTGGAAATGAGTAGTAGGAGTTTGTTAGTATATCAATAGCCACACGATCTTGTTACCTGCCCTTAAAGCCAGGTATAGGGCATAAAGGGGCACAACATGAAACTCCCTGAACACTAGCAGCAACTGATTGAAAATGCAACAGTAATTCACACGAGCAAAACCTGAAAAGGCCTTTGAAGAGGTCCTGTGTCTAAACTGATACCAGCCACAGGCTGATTTGTGCAACTCAAGCGTATCTTGGAGCCTGTCGACAGATTGAGAAGTACCAGTAGCCTGTTCTCTAAGGAGAAGGAAAATGAGCAGAGGCAGACTGACAGAGGGGTGAGGCAGAGCAGCCCAGTCCTCTCTTTCAGGCTTTATAATAAAGATGCTTATGGTTTATAATAAAGATGTTTCAAAGATGCTTTGTTTTCAAGCATTTGTGCCTAGGTTAAAAAGCATGTTCAATTCTGAGCACTTTGCACTTGTCAACAGCCTTCTCAGCTGTCACTTCCCTCTAGTTTTTCTGTATCCATAGCCTCTCCTTCTTCTAATTAAACTACTTTTAACAAAACAATGTTTTGACAAAAGCAATGGAGTTTATGCTCTACAGACTGCAACATGTCTGGAGCAGAGGTCCTCTCTTTCTTCCACTAAAATATTATATAAATGAATATTTCACATATAATTAGAGTAGGCTTTGGTCAGAATATTTTTCATCAATACTTCCAGTGAGAAGTTAATTTCTAATAGAAACAAAAACTGCATAGTATAGGGCAGAAAGATAACAATGTGGGGCAGAACTTGTACGATTCCTTCTGGCCCCAAGACATCTGCTGCAGAGCTGCCTTATCCTCCTGGCCCCACCACACTGTGCAAGATCCATCTGCAGGTCATGCTGTGGTATGTGGAAAAGCAGAACATCTCAGCACCACCTGCAGGCTAGGCCACCAGCTCTTGAAAGAAAAAGAGCAGTCCAAAAGTAAAAGTCTCCATCCTTCCTCCTCCAGCAGTGATGTGTCCTCTTCCAGCTTCAAAGGATTTAAATCAACTTGCAGTACCACTGCTGTTCTGGCTGATACAAGGACATAAGCAAAGTAAGGTTGTAGGGAAACAGTACATTTCATTAGCCTCCTACAGTCAAAGTGAAAGGCTATATATAATAGAAGAGCTGGAGAACTGGTGTGCCAGGATGCATTTTTCAGTACTTGCCAGTTTGTTCCAGAGGGATTTGCTACAGTGCACTTAGGTCTAACAGCCCTCAGCAATGTAACGAGCGTTGAAATGCAGCACACAGCTAGGTTATATTTACATCCATGTTTGCTGTACCAAAAGCCCATAAGCCAGCTAGGAACACTGCAGCATAGTAAGGTCAGTATCCTTTTCTATTTCAATCCCCTCTTCTGGGTGCCTTGCAGCCTAAAGGCAGAGAACAACTCTGATATGAAAGCAGAAAAATCTTCAACACACCACTAGCAAGCACAGGTAAGGTCATATCGTGTTGTGTTGAAACGATCCTTTCTTTACCATTTAGTGAATATGCATGTGTGGGAAGGTAAGTTTTTTGAATAAATAGGGAAACTGAAGCAATATTGACGTGAACTCTCCCATGAAGAGAGGGTGATCAGTAGAATTCATTTTATGTGAATTTTACTCCAAACACACTTTGCCCCAGTAGATGTTTTTTGTTTAGCTTTTGATGCTACAAACAGCACAGATCTGGACTGGGGCCACACTGTACCGGGTCCTTTAAAGAACTCCTAATAACAGTTTCTGAGCAGTGTCCACCTCACAAGTCAAGAGAAAAGATAGATCCAAGACTGAGAAAATGATACAGCAAAGATATATGACAACTACTTAAGAATCATCATGAATAATGAACAGCCAAAGCAAGAGCAATTACCCTGCTCTGCCACTGTATCTAGTTATTCATAATTGCCTCATATCTGAAAGGCATAATAACAGGTAGAGATGAGGTTCTTGCAGTAACTGTTCTGTAATAATACACTCTAAAAGGAAGTTTTCAAAGTAACAATTCAGAAGACAGTGGCTGTCTTCTCAAACTGCACTATAGTGGAAGCACACGTTCACTAATAAAGACAGGAAAGGCAATGAGCCTGGTCCTATCTCACCTTGACAAAGCTGATCTCTTCAAGATGAGACAGGAACATTTGTCTTAAGGCAACGAAGAACTGAACTGAATTGCTGAATAGGAGAAAGCCGATGTGAAAAGCATCTCTGACTAGCATCTAACGGGTTTTTTTCTTCAAGTCCTTTAACATAGGGTCAAAATTTTTCTGTTTTATCCTACCTTGGTACAGTTCACAAATCCTTGCAATCCCTAAATTATCTTGGAAGCTCAAAAGCGTTCCACAGACAATGTCCCTTCCTTACAGACACAAGAAGGTTGTGTTTATATACCCCGATGGATTTGCTGTTAATATGAATATAGTAGCATTTCCAGACCACAATGAGGAAAATAACTATGTATTTGGCTATTTTTAAATGAAGAGTTATAAAAATTTTGAAAGACAACAAATAAGCTGTTCTTTAGAAACAAATCCCTTTAGTCGATCTAACTAGAATGAGTTGTGCATTTATCACTTTGTAATGAAGTTCCCTTAAAACATTATTGCTCCCCTTAAAATTTTGTAAACACAGACTACAGCTGGGAAAAAAATTCATTTTTCTTGTGCCACCAACCTTTCTACATGATGCGTATCTGAGCTTACCTTCCATGTGATGGAGGGACAGGCTGCCAAGGTGAAGGTAACTTTCTCTGTCAGTACATTGAAGGTGACACGAAACATGGTTTGTATTCCAGTGGCCTCAGACCCAGGGCAGAAATCTTCAGTGACGGTCACACTGCTCACTTGTGTACATGCTGCTGGGTTCCCGTCATGCTGCACTATACATTTGACAAACCCATGACAGTACGATTGAAGCTGAAGCCTTAAACAGCTGTAAAGGTCCAGCTTTTCCCAGCAGCCTTGCTCCTGTGTGTCAGAACTAATCAGATTAGCTGGTTTTACTTGTCTGAGTTGGGACTAACAGGTTAGCAGAACAGTTTGGGTGGGGGAAGGGAGCAGTAAATAAATCAAATTAGGGCATTTACTAAGCAGCTGAGATTTCCTTCCTGCTTGCCTTTGTCTCTTTACAGGACTCACACAGAGACAGGACAATACACCACAAAAATGCAGCTTTGTTTTAGAGCAGCTCTTTGTATAAGAGAATTCCTCTAACTTTGCTGTGATTTGATTGGTTTTTGGTTGCCAGTGATTACAAAGAGGAGAGTTCTCCCAGAGTGGCCTGGATGTCAGGCAGATAAACAAGTCGCGGGCAGAAAAGCATATATTGTGCCTCTTTCATCCCACAGTACCCGCCAGGGCAACACACTGGCTGCGCCAGGAGATCAGTCACACTGCAGTCTGCTCTGCACAGTGCTAGATAACAAGATTCACTGGTGGCCAAATCAGGAGACTAGGGCAAAAGGATCAGAGGGACACAACAGGACAAGCCAGGACAGGAAAGGTACCGCTTCATGATCCTTAGTCTGCTTCAGAGTACTTTTCCACCTCTGTTGCTGACTCAGGCAGATTTACTCTCATGGGAAGGAAAATTCAAAAGAAGAAAGAGAAAGGGAAATCAAGTAGTATAATGGCCACTACGAACAGTGGTTGACCTGATGCATGGACTGTGCTACTTGATGTGGGAAATGCTGCATGTGGGAAACACTTCCCTCATGAACATAGCAGAGACAGTCAGTTCTGATTGACACCATCATGTATAATAACAATATTAGTATGCAAAAAACAGACTTAGTTTGGGTAACTTTTCTCTTATCTATATTTATCTTTCCAAAAATAGGTCTCAAGTTCATTAATCACTTCATTTCCTCCCCTGACGATGGAGAAAGATAGGTGGGATCAACAGCCCTCTGAAACTGCCTCTTTCTCACTACTAACTAATAAGAGAATCTTAGAATGGTTTGAGTTGGAAGAAACCTTAAAGATCATCTAGATCCAACCCCACTGCCACTGGCAGGGACACTTTCCACTAGATCAGATTGCTCAAAGCCTCATCCCACCCAGCTTGAGAGGGAGCCTATGTATTGACATTACAGAAAGCTGACGTGACTCAAAATTAATATCTCCCTTGAAAACTTCCATTGACTGTTAAGACCAAGTTTAAAAATCACTGGCTTTCCCCTAGCTGCTCTGTGGAACTGGTCTGTGATTCTAGATAAATGTTTGCTATTGAATGAGGAAGCCATCAAAATGTCCTGAGTATGTTTCATTCTGCTGGTCAGTAACTGTACCAAAAGTAACACATTCACAATGTTGGAAACAGGCCAGGGTGAAACACTGTTCTTGCCAATGAATACCTGCTCATGCAAAAATTGTACTGACGTTGAAAGAATAAACATGCAAGAACTCACCAAAGGGAGTAGTAGATTGACAATCTGACTCTGTAAGAATTCATTTATTATAGTCCAGGACTGAATGGACAGAGAAAAATCATCTGTTTGCTGGGATTAGGTCATAAGTGGACTTAGTTGTTTTCATAAAGAGAAAATAAGGTTCAATTACCTGTAAATAACATATTGATAGTACCGTACGTGTGTTTCCCTATAGGAATCTTGGCATCTTCCAGGTGCCAACATTGCTGATGTTTCTATGAGATGCAGTTGCCACAGGAAGTCAAGCTCAGATTGAGACAGGTCATACGGCAGTTTATGCCACACTGATAGAAAGAGCTCCAGGGGTTAAAATCTGTAGCATAAAGACAAGAGAATTTTAAACTGATACCGTCTTAGTGCCATTTGTGCTGTTGAGAACAGAAACTGGTGGTTGTTTCTGGTTTTAATCAAAGCAACAGTCTCATGACTCCAGAAAATTACAATCATCAGGCTCAAGGTCATTACAGCTGTAATATTCTAACTAATTCCTACTTCCCACGTAAAAGAGAAAAAAGTGTGTTAAACTGATCTTGGAATAGAACTCTCTGTCAGATTACTACTGGAAGTACTCTCAGTCCATAAATAAATAGGATTTGCATCACAATAAAATAGCAAGTGTATTTTATGCTGGAACTGTTAAATTTCGAAAGTGTCTTTGACAGGTAGCTCATCGCCTATAGCACCTGTTCTTTGTAACCATTTTCCAACCATTTTACCTTGGGTCTCAATCATACAGATTAAATCTGAGACAGAGACCACCTTCCATCTCCATCATTGCAGAGCAAAGAAAGCATCTAACACAATATTGTCAACTTTGACAAAGGCTACTGGGCATAGTCATGGAAAATGAAATAAGAAAAGATCCCAACATATGAAAACTTCAAACTAGATGTTGAGTCAACACTATATACCTTATCCTCCCCTCCACATTGTCCTTCAGCTTCGCCCTGCTCCTTTGTTTTCTCCTACTTTGTGATTTATACCAACTTTTCATGTTTTACTAACATCTTCACTGTGAGTTCCTCGGGGTAACATTTGATTTATTCCATGTACAGCCCTAAATTTATGTGTGAGTACTACCCGAGTCTCCTGAGCACAAATGCATTATAAATTAAGAAATTCAACATTAAGAAAAGCCAGTGCTGAGATCAGTTAGCCTGAACTGCTACCTAGAAGTATGTAGAAAATCTATTCCTCAGATGCCTTTTCCATTCATGTGAATCCAAAGACATGCATGATACACTTATTTAAACCAAATATTCTTTAATATGCTGAATACACTAGCTAGTAAATTGCATAGGACATCACAACTGGAAGCTTAATGACAACTTGGTTTATGGCATACTCAGAAATAGTCACTATTGATCATTACTTCCCTTTTATTTGCCTACAACCTGTATGTTTCAGCATGCATCCTATCCTTCCATGACACACCACAATTTTCTTCCATCCCAGAGAAATGAGCTGATCCAGAAAAACATCTCAACATAGCAACAATTGTAGACATAGTTTCTGAGACCCATTCAGAGAGCCAGAGTTCCTATTGATCTTAGCATACAATAAAGGTTAACTAAGACTACTATTTTGTGCTAGTACCTGCTCTCCCCATAGACAGATATGGGTTTTATTCTGTGAAATATATATAGGATTGAATCTTGATAGTGTCTTACAGACAAGCAGTGTGACTGTCCTCCAGAGTCAGTATTATAGTAGCAGAGCAAGCTGTGAATAACAATGGACAGACTTAACTAAGGTTTTGTCTCAAACACTGATTTAAAGCCATGCACACACTGTCAGACAGAACGCATCACCAGTAAACCACCACGACAAATTTTCAGGCTGCTGTCAGATGGAAGTGTAAATGGAAGACAGGCAGAAGCCACATTATGCACTTTCCACTGGTATAAGTTTCTTTTTGTCAAATATAAAGGGCAAAGCTCATAAAGGGAAAGCTATTTATAAATCCCAATATCCCATTCCATGAATTTTATCATGAGACGTCTATATTGGCCTAACAACAAATAAATGCACATCTTCATATCACCTCAGAAAACAGATAACAGGGGACTGGTGCATCTTGATTGCCAGTCAGTCTGAGTAAGAAGAATTTCAGGTTTCATTTATTCTTACGGACATCAGCGTTAGCACCCTCAAGTGCTTTGCAGGTCTGCTAGCCTCACATATCCCAGCTGATCTAATGGAAAGTGGCAGCTCCCACACTCCCTGTGGTTTGAAAATGTATGGCCTCAATGAATTTCACGTCTTTGGGTTTGGTTAGTGTTTGTTAGTGTACATTTAAGATATGATGCCCGAAATCTTCTCCGAAGCATTTTAAACTGACTGTAAAGTCAATTTTGATTACTACAAGATGGTGGTTCATAAAAAGATGCAGACTCTAAATGAGAATTTGCCTTGCAGCTCAGAGATGAACTTTGCAAGGAAGATAGTGTGCCTGCTCCATTATCCTGCTGTTTGCCCTGCTCTACAAGGAAATCCTGCTTTGAAGGACTTTTCGAACTCAATAGCTCCTTCTGGTGGTCTGAAAGAAATGCAGCATTAATGCATAATTTGTTCAGTAATCGTATATATCAGCTAGAAGTTATGCCATGAGTAAAACAAGCATTAAAGTGATGATTCAAAAAATATGCTGTCCCAACTATATTCTACATTACTGTCATAAAGGAAACAAGATTTCTAGGAAATCTTCCTTCCCTCTCATGCCACAACAAGGATGTGATTTTTTTTCCATATAGTAACTAAGGAAACATGAAGAAAGGTGATGGGATGAAAAGTGGCAGAAATCACAGATTCTAAGCTACTGGTCTAGCAAATCTAACAGAAGTCTGTAATGAAGTATTTGGCAAGGTAGGCACAACTCGGAGACAGTGGTTCTGATTTTGAATGATCAATTTCACCAATTTTTACACTTGGCAAACTCCAAGATTTTATGGAACAAACAGGACAAGAGGTAATGGCCTCAAGCTCCACCAGGGGAGGTTTAGGCTGGACATCAGGAAAAATTTTTTCATGGAAAGGGTCATTGGGCACTGGAACAGGCTGCCCAGGGAGGTGACTGAGTCACCTTCCCTGGAGGTGTTTAAGGGACAGGTAGATGAGGTGCTGAGGGGCATGGTTTAGTATTTGATAGGAATGGTTGGACACGATGATACGGTGGGTCTCTTCCAATCTGGTGATTCTATGAAATGAATAAGATGTGCTTAAATAAACTTTAAAATCCTGACAAGGTATCTTTTTAAATGCAACTTCACTTAAAATACTTGCAAAGCTAGTTTTGTTGAAAGCCAATACAGTATAAACTAAACTGAAATAAAATTACTTTTGCCCAAAAATACATACTTAAAAAATAATACTAAGGTAAGGGGGGAGGACCCCAAATCAGAACCTAAACAGTAGTTCCTTTTGTCTAATCTACAAATCTTTCTTGTCAACAACCATCATTGATGTCAATGTGAATTTTTTAATAAGGCCACACCAGTACCATCACTGAAGTACCAAAGGAAACCTAATAGCACACATTAAAAACAATTTGTTTTTTAACTTGATGCTAGCATTTCGTCTGGAGTCTACTCAGAATACTGGGAAAAGACAATTCGGGTCTGACTGCTGATTCTGAGCTACCAAATGACTCAAACTCTTTCTGGATATCAATTCAGCATTAGCTAAAATTCATTATAAAGGGTGCCCCACATTACACAAGAAATGAGCAGGGATGTTCCTGAATTGGAGGACCTAGCAAGAAATAAACAGAGAATGTACCCCTGGGCACTGCCACAGCTTTTTTCTCCTGTACTGTATTTATTTTTGTGTCTACCAAATGCATGCCAGTGAGCAACTGCAAAAATTAAAATATTGTTTAAGGAGAACATATGAAACTAGTAATCTAGATAAAAACTAACCATGTAAATGATGATTCAAGTGGGAGGGAATAAGGCATGCATTAACTGAAGAGCTATTAAAGTCAGCAGCAGCAGGCATCACAGACTAGAGTATCATTCCTCCTATTGTTGACCTGGTAGATGAGCTAAAATAAGACACTTTACAACTCGGTGCTTTCCTCCCAATCCCTCTGAAACCTCTTTAATGGTTAGGATTTTCTTCTTGTGCAATGCTTTACTGCTGAGGTTCTACAAGGATTAACCCAAGACCATGAGTTTCTAAAGACTGAGCAGATAGTCTCCTGTCCGTGTACATCCAAAAGAAGATCCATGAGCTATGGAATGTCACTGCAGGCAGAGTCCAATGGAGGAAAAAGGGATTGTGATGTGTAGACTTGTGCTTTTTGGTAGCACAGCTTGCCTGTGACCACAGAGGAAGCCTGTAGCAGCTACAGGAGGTGAACACGGACACCTTCCACAGCTTAGCTCACTTCTTTGCCAGCGAGGTTTTATTCCTTCCCTCTACAGTACGTGCAAGAGTGAGCCTGTGCATAAAAACACCTCTAGTCTGAAACCAGACATCTGACATAATGTTCTCAGAAGGTTAGTAATGCCACTAGCAGCTGAACTGAGTTTAAGTAAATGGTAATGTATATGTAAGAAAGATGACTGTGACACTATGGAGAATTAATATGCCAAAGCACATTTATTTCAAATCAGCTAAATGATAATAACTAGAAATTTTAACTCTTATTTGAGCAAATAATTTCTATTACTTCTTTGGAAAAAAATTTTATCCTTCTTTTCCACTGTCACTGGTAGAAAAGGGTCTCTGAGAACAATTTTTCAGCCAAAAAACATTAAGTGTTCTAGATTCTTTTAATAAAGAAATAAACCAACCAATTTTAATACAGATTGTTAAAACTTGATAGCATTTAAAATATATTACTGTTACTATTGTGGACTTAATTTTTTTCTTTTCTTTCTTGTGCAAGCTTTGTATTAAGTTAGCTTGACCTTATGATTAATGGCATCTGGTGTACAGTACAGTATCTGTAGGTGACATTGTTATTTTGTGGACCTTGTGTGAATACAGTCAGAATTTCCTGGAGTATGTTGGACCAGCCTAAGTTGCATACAAACAGGCCCTGGTGGTCTGTGCTGTAAAACAAGATCAAACCATATAGGGGGACTAGAAGGTTAGGAGAAGGAGAACATGCAGAACTCTCTTTACTCCACTTGAGACCACCAAAAAAAAGATAAAAACAGAACTTTGGACATGCACAGATAGGCAATGATGATGTGGCACTGGGAGGGATCAATGTAAATAATTTCTCTGAAAAAATAACATGTAATAGTTTTCTGAGAAACATAAATGAATATGTATTAGTTAACTGATTTAAAGAAACTGAAATCGTACTATTAATGCACGTGATAGGCAGAGGTACCCACCATGTGCCTGGATCCATAATAAAGTCATGCTTTCTCTTTATCACTGAGTGCTAAGGTGTCTTATTCTGGCAACATTATGAGGGCTGAATTGATTTTGTGATTTGGACTGGACAACCAGATAGGCTACCAAGAAGGCACAGATACATGACAAATACCACTTTCTGAAGTTTACTGTGGCTGATGGGTTACATTCTAAGAAACTTGGCAGAGTGCTTAAAATCAGTCATAAGTACCCAGAGTCTATAGCAAAATGAGGCAGTAATTAAAATTTCTTTTCAAAAATTATACATGTGGGGGAAAAAATAACAAATAAATCTCCAAAACAACCTACATAGGTAGATAATCAAATATCTACATTTCTAGAAATCATTCATCAACAAGTTACAAATAACTTAAATTATTTTTTGTTTTACTAGACTTAGGATTGTGATGTGTGCTTTTCCTGGCTTGTGGAAGAGAGATTTAAGCAAACGGCATTTTCTATGATTCAAACAGATGATGTCTCGTTCAAAAAGAAAATTTTGTCTTCCTCCTGCATGCACAAAATCAGCTAAAATAAGCCAGTCAAAATACACCACTTCTTCACCTCTAAATTGAAAAAGAAAAACATAGTCTAGCTCACTACCTGTTCACCTGGCATATATCCCTGCATTTCACCTAATCCACTGCCTGGTTTAGATCATGAACAGTAAAATCTTCATATATAAGCTGAAATTGAGGAAAGATGTGGATGACACAGGTAGAAAAAAAGTATATTTAAAAAAATGTGTGAGATATAGTTTCAGTTTCCTTGGTTGCAATTCACATTTGCATGCACAACTGGCCATTTCAGTGTGCCTTCCCACAGAACTCCTGATTCCACAGTTAATCACAGCTAATGCAGGTTTTCACAGAGTAGCACCAGAGATTACACTTGTTACGGTCCCAGTCAGTCATATACTTCTCTTCCAGCCCAACAGTGATGAAACTGCCCCTGTAGCTCATGCCTTCATCACAGCCTATCTAGATTACAGGATTTATTCATGCGTGCATTTTGGAAATCCAGTTGGAAAATCTCCATGACAAAATTTCTGATATGAAAAGACAGAATCTGTCCTTCACTCTCACTGTCTCACTTCCCAATCACTGATTAGATGTCTGTCCTCATCTTTACGACTCTCTGTAACTTGGTCCCAGCTCAAGGATGAAGACAGGTTTACAACTGTTTGTCACAGTTGTAAAATTAAGCAAATTAAGCCCAAAGCAGAGGAAGCTTGTGTTCAGAATTATCAAAGCTGTGCAACTGCATGGCTTGAGATTGTTAACTGATAAGCAGATAAGTAATGGGCTAATGATCAAGATGTCTGTAGACCATCGAAGAACTACCAGAAGATTACACAAGTTACCTTTAGTGCAGCTTATCTCCTCCAGTAAATTGTAAGTACAATAAAGATAATGGACCACAATACATCCCAGTGTGAACTCATAGTACTGACAGTGGTTCAATTTTGGGTGTATGGCTAATATACGGACAAAACAAAATGCCAACTGCTTAAATATTTACTTAGGAGTCAGTCCACATACAGCGAAGAAATGTGTCTGGTGGTTGTCCAGACATCCATGGGAGCAATTTGGTCAGCAAAACAGAATTGTGTTTGTAACTTAAAGGCTGAATAAAAGAACAGGAGTGCTTGCATCATTCCTTGAACTCCTACAGCTTTCAAACAAGGCTGCAAGAGTAGATTCTGGTAGTAAGTTATTGTCATCCCTGAAGTGGCACCAGTTTGCTAGAATCACTGAAGCACCAGTAAACCCTGGAGTACCAAGGATGTCAGCTGAGATTAATGATCAGAAGGAACAAGCAAGGTCTTTAGTCTTCTAGCACAAAGGAATTTTATACTAAAAAAAAGATTCTTGTAGCAAACACAGCTCTTGGGTCTTGGTCCAAGAATGGATAAACTTCCACAGGAAATTCAGAGCACCACAAACCCCAAAAGGACAATTAATTTATTCAGCCTTGCCCTGTGGTACACAAGTCAATAATGTTTTACCACAAGAACATATAATAAACCCTCCACTGCCACAGTGCTGTCCCTGGAGAGAGGATTCTGTGAGACATGCTGTAACTGCTAGTCCCAGTGCCTAACACACTACTAATGCATAGAGTTCAGAAAACACAAGAATATATATTACACACAAAAAGTCTCCATCACAACATACCACCAAAACTAAAAAGACTGGGTTTGAAAAGCCCAATCATTGTAATTTCAACTTTACTGTCCTTACCAGAGAATCAATGGAGAATTGTGTAAATCATCTGCAAGAGCTGCTGCTGCTTTTAGTGAAAAGTATGCACACATTGTCCTCTATATTAGCAACAGACAGGAAACCTGTAAGCGTTACAGCATTTCTTGCTGTGTGTGAGATCCTGGCTATTGTGGAGGGTTCACTGCCCAGACACTCACATACACAGAGCATCATGCAAGCCTTGGTAAATCTTATTTCTAGTTTCCTACTCATTTCTCAGCCTGGGCCAAACCAGATTTCTTCTGTCCTGCTTCACCTTTTCTGTGTTATTTTTTTGCTAATGTAAACTGAGCCATGTCTCCAGGCTTAATTTATACCTTTGGCTAATTTACCTTTAGTCTTATCCTTCTTCCTGTTCTGCTGTCCATTTGTTTCAACTTCCCATTTCCCTTTCTTGCACACATTCTTCATGTTGATGCTGAAAAGATCTCTCTTCCACTGTTCTTATGAGGCAGAGGAGTTCCTTTCTGCCAGCTCAATTCACCTTTTATCCTCATTAGAAGGTATTTACTATTCTGTCCATCTTGCCATCTCTGCAGTGGTTGCGTAACTACTCTGACTAGATGCAAGAACACAGTTTGACTTAGTGATGATGTCCCACAAGTACCACAAGTACATACATGTGCCATTTTCATCCCCATTGTGCAGCTCAGCTGGCAGTGACAGTCTCTCAAATAGAGATAAAAATGCACCCAGAACATTTAAGATCCTCTGATACTCTCTGTGCTGCTTATATTTGCTCTTACCTACTCTGCATGGCAGATTTCTCAACAAGACGTCTCTGTCCTGTATTGTGTAATTCCACACATATTAGTAGCTTTCCCAGCTCTCACTCCAGGGCACATAATCTCACATGTACCACTACCATGATGAAGGAAAATCACATGCTAGTACTCAGAGGCCTCAGGCAGGTCTGGGCACAATAGGGACAGTTCAAATGGCTTACTGTTTAGACAAAGTATTTTGGAGGACCTCACTCTGCCCTCTTACATAAAGAAATTTACTGAGCTGGTGATGGAAAGAATTCCTGTCGCAGGACCTATCTCTGTGAAGACATTCCTGGTACATTTGCTTCTGACACAATACAGTGAAACTATTTTGTACATCTGCAGAATGCGAGAGACCTTCCCTTCTCTCTCCATCAGTAGATGTATTGTACTGTTGTTTCCAAGAGGTTCTTTATGTCATTATTCCAAACACATGATTTCTGTTGTGCTACAAACCATTGTGCTCTTTGTCTTTTTCACAGGAGGCAGGCTTAAGAAGGAAATTAAGTAGAAAAGTTTATTATAAACCTACAGAGCCAGAGAGCAGAGAACCCAAACCTGCTTGTCAGCTTGAGCCTTCCTTGCATGATTTAAATCAGACTGATTTATCTTGTTCCTAGTTACGTAATTCTTAAAAGGCCCAGGCAAGGATGCTGAGAGCGTTTTGGCAGTTTGTGATCTGCTCTGAATCAGGTCTAGACTTTCCCTTGCTGTTATGCCCTACAGTAATTTTCCCAGAAATTTTCATGCCTCCATTTCTTTGCAAAGCCTAACCATCTGTACCATAATTTCCTCCTCTCCATCCACTGCTAAGAATAACCTATTTGTCTTTATGCCAATAGGCAGTTCCTGAAACCTCCTTGTCATGATAACAAAGAAATATAACTGAGACTATGGGCCAGACTTGAAAACTTGCAGGAGAGGCTGTGAGCTTGTCTTTTGAAGTGGCCAGTGAGAATGCAGAACTAGGTCAGCAAGAGCCAAGCCTGGAGGGTCACCACTCTGGCCACCTTCCCCTGCAGGATGGACAAAGAACCCTTCAAACAGTCCTGTTGTAGGACAGGAATATCATTGTAGAAATGAGCTCTGTCCAGCTGCTTCTGCACCTGTTGCAAGCATTGACTAGAGCATTACATCTCTCAAATAATTTGTGGTCTTCTATTTAATCACATTTTCATTTCTAGTGGACTTTAAAAATTATCTTTTCAAATGTGACCCTCTGAACATATTTGATCTACCTAAATGATTAGTTTCATTAACTGAAGTGTTATTGCTTGCTGAGTAAATTCTCCCAACACCGTATAAAAATATTTATTTATAACCCTAGTGCTTAAAAATCAAACATTGACTAGAGGATTTTGAGGTGTTTTTGGTTTGGTCTGTTAATTTGATTTTATGGGAATTCATTGATCCAGAAAAAGCCTGAGAACACTTGAATTGCCCCATAGCTTTCTGGTAATTTAGACAACTGTGTAACATTATAATTTTGCAGTGTACGAAACTTCATTTCACATCCTAACTAACTGATCTGCATTGAACTAATTTTTAAAGTTGTTGAATTATGCTAACGAGATCACAATAATTAAAAGAGCTTCAGGGACAAGGGGATAGAGGTGGGAGTTAGCTCTGCAGTCCCTGTGAGAGCAAAGATTTGTGTTTCCTCTTAAACTCTGAGCTAGCGATGCGAATCCTCTGAGCTCACATTAATGCAAGTCTGACTGACAACCTCCCATTCAGAGCAACCATCTCAGATTTCTGCAATTAGCATGTGCTCTGAAATTTCTGATTCTCTAGGCTTGGTCTCTAATTTGCATTTTGAAAAGAGTCTTAAGAACGAAGATTCCAAGACTGAGCAAAATCACTGCTCTTGAGGCATATTCTGCATATCTGTAAGTGTGGTAAAAGTGAGTTTCTGTTAAAATCAATAGGGTAAGTATCACATGGCGGGGGAATGACTGTTCTTAAGAAGTTGGGAGCATTGATGGCTTTCCTGGAGAAACTTTGGAAAGACACAAAAGAAACTAATCAATGCACTAAAATAGGGAGACAGCATATTTAAGCAATGCAGAAAGTCCCAGACAGCGCTTGTTAATCCCTGAAAATCTCTTCATGGCCCTAATAGCAGTTTTTTATGTGGAAAAATGTATATTCAAGATACCTAGATACAACTTAATCACAGAAGAAACATAAAGCAGAAATATATTAGATGTATTGTCCCCTCTGCTGCTAGTGGCTGATTTTTCTCTTTTTCAAGGTTTGCTTCAGAAAACCCAAGAAATCAGATAATTTATTGCTGAAGAATAGGAGGCTTGAAAATCAATTAAATAAAGTCTGTAAATATCAATATCTAAATAGGTTCCATATTAGAATATTTAAGTCAGCACATAAAAGAATATTGATGAGATCAGTTTCTGACATTTTGGTCATGGGCTACACAGATTTTTCACGTTTGAAGTTCCAGCTATTGCAACCTAGATTTCCTGGATCTGAAATACAATTTGTGTTAAGCCAGATTCTTAACAAATGAAGATATGAATTTCCTAGGCCATTTTTAATAATTATGTCTTCCTTATATGAACTTACTCAGGTCATTCTTTCAACTCTTTTATACTCTCCGTTACATGAGATTACTTGGGGTGTTTTGTGCCCAAGTGAAGTAGGAAAAGAAAGGAAAAATGGGAAAAGGCCATTCAAATGGATTTTTTCAAAACAATGATATTACCTGCTCTCAGTTTAACTTGCAGTATTCTATTAAACTAACTCAAAGCAATATCAAGGATTAAACAATGGCTGAATGAATATAATTTAGTACAATGTAGCTGCTCACTACAATGACATCCACTTTGCTATATCTGATAATAAATTAAAATGCTGGCATTCATTATTAGATTATAAGAATGCATTAACATGCCCTCATTTTCCCCACTCAGAAAATCAACTAAAATATTTACATTTATCATTTCCTTCTGCATTGTCTATGCAGGAAGCTTACATTTTAACTCTCTGATTAAAATGACTTTGAAAATCCCTGTTACCTATTCCTAATTACACAGTACACTGTATTAGCATGAACATAATCATCAAGTTAAAAGACACAATCATTTCTTCCTGCTCATCACTCTTGAGGCCACAACTGGAGTACCATGAACAGTTTTAGACTCCACACTGAGAGAGAGATGTTGGAAAACTGGAGTATGTCCAGAGGAGGGATACTCAGAATGTCAGAGAATAAAAACGTAGCTTATGACAAGAGACTGAGAGAACAGAAAAGTAAATCCCTATTATGCATTAAAAAAGCTTATGACTATGAGAGCTATTAAACACTGGAAGTTTGCACAGAAATCATAAAATCAATCACAGAATCATAGAAGAGTTTGGATTGGAAGGGATCTTTAAATCGTGAATGCCAAGCAATCTGCATCCTTGACAGGACAAGGCACTGAGAAACCTGATATAACTTGGAAATCGGCTTTGCTTTCAACAAATGGCTCCAGAGGTCTTTTACCTAGTTTTTTTCTGATTCTACATTTTCATTGCTTGTACTAAATATGTTTGGACTGTGGAGATAAAAATCCCATCATACATTCTCTTGTTCTCCTGCATTCACATACTGTTCCGCAAGTAAGTTCTGCCCATGATTGCCCTGATCAGAGAAAACAATTCTTCACTAAAAGAATCTGCAGATTTAGTGTATAATCTAATAAAATGGATTCTACCAAACAGATTCTGTAGACCATGGAGCCCAGTAGTCACTTGGGTTCCCTTTACAAGAGCAAGAACTGTCTTTATCTCTTCATTCACAACAACAGGAGCTCAGAGTTATCTATATAGATGTAATTGTCCACATTATAGATGCCTCAGTTTCTTAGACGAACCCTACTCTCTGTTCGATAAAACTTGATCTTACTGTCCAGTATTGATTCAGTGGCTCTTCGTGTAGCCATTTCTGCCTGTTTCTGCCTGTTGCTTCTTTTAGTTGATAGCAATAAGTCTTTCAGGTTGATAATTTTGTTCTGCACTTGTGTAACATCTAATACACCATAGGCTAAAGAAGGTCAACACATGGGTTCAAGGTCACCCTACCATCGCCCTATGAGTGTGCCCTTCATTTAACCACTCTGTGGCACGATTTTGGCCTAAGCCAGCCACCACTGTCGTATGCCATATCATAGAATCATGGAATCACTAGGTTGGAAAAGACCTCTTAGATCATCAAGTCCAACCATTCCTATCTGCCACTAAACCACATCCTCGAGTACCTTGTCTACTCATCTACTATCAAGTTGTAGATAACACACAAATAATGCTCGATAACCATTGTGGATGAAGATGTCTGGTTTTGGGAAGGGGGCTAAAAAGTTTAGGTGCAGGAATGCAAGCTGAGCTGCATTATTTGCCCTCCAGCCAGTGAGTCTTGGCCTGTTTCATTCACTAGCACAGATGTAGCCATCAGATCAATAAAGCCCAAATTACATAAAACACCTCTCAGTTTTACTCTCGCACACTTATTAACTAAAATAATCCCTTAATGAACGAATCTGTAGGCTTTATCTCAGCATTAAAGAAGTTAATGTTCATTTTTTTCCACAGAGTAGAAATTAATAAAATAATTTAAGAATATGGAATCCACCATGGAGTTTTAATGGAGAAAGCATGAGAATCATCTGCTACATCTAAATGCAGTTTCTGCAGTTCAGGGAAAAGCTCAATGCATACAGTATAGGATCTTAGGTACTCAACTACTATGTTTTTGCAGTTTCAATAGTTTTGTCCTGAAGACCATATTTCTTTACGGTTAAGGACTTGGCAAACCTTACACAAGATTTAAATGACAAATACAGATCATCTCAATCAGAAATTATTAGATTACTGACCAATAAAGCTGCTGAACATTTTTTATTATTTTATATGACAACAAGTAATTTCTAGTAAATGGACAGTAGCAGAGCTATTCTTCACCCTCTATCTATGGCTCCCTGCCTGTGATCCAGCAGCTCAACCTCTCTGTACCAGTCACAGTCAGACATTGACAGAAACAGATACCAATAAACAATGGCACCAGCAAAGCAGGAGGAGAAAGAGAGAAAGCAATGATTGTTTGAGTTTTTTTAAGCCATTCACGAGTTTCAATAACTAAGGCTAATTCACTGCAAGTCAGACGTGTTGCAATCTCCTTCCTGTGCATTCACCTTGCTGGCACATCAGGGTCACATACAAACTACTTTCTAGTTTTTTAAGTACAAATAAAAGTACTGAAACAAAACTTGGAGGAGAATTGGATTTTCAGTAAATTCAGAATGCATACTCAATTTTTTTAAATCACCAGTGACGCTTTGTATTTGTAATGCAATGTTGTTGTAGCTTGCAGTGCTCCAAGGACATAAACAAGACAATGTTTATAAAGGCAACTTTGATTGATAAAGCCGAAAAGAAATTACAAGCTTTCAAGCATATAAGCCCTTTTTCATCTCTAAATCTCCAAACTAAACCAAGAGTATGAATCACTGCAGTGATTTTGTATTTAACTGAATGAGTCCTTTTCAAGGAAAAAGACAGTTGGTACCAAGGGAGCTGAAGAGAATTGCAGAATTAGAGGTGATAGTACTTTGGGAACTGTGGGCCCAGAAATCTGAAATTACTGCCCGCAGAACAGTGAGCTCTTAATAGAGGATATGGTGTGGAGGAAATACTGCCAACCAGATTTTCTGTTACATTCATGATTTTTAGTATCCACTAAAATTGTGCATTTTAGTTCCTAGGCTAATTTCTGGAGGCATTTTTATCTCTCACTTAAAGATCCAAAGTAAGAGATGAATCTGTGGCTTTGTGAATTATGTTTTCTTACTTTTCACTAGATATTTCTGGCTGCTTAAGAATTATTTCCATGAATTAATTCTGCTGCTTAATTCTTGTTGCATTTCATTCATGTAGACTTCATTTGGCACTCTGCATATAGCATATCATCACACCCTGGGACGTAAGTTCCATACATCCAAGGCTGGGAAGAGGTGGTGGGAAGCTTTATTGCAGAGTAGAATCTTCTTCCAAGACTGTATGTTGGCATATAGTAAGATGGGATGCCAAGTTAGGTGCAGTCAGTAAGAAGTGAGATGAAAGCAATTTTGGGCCTCAGTAGGACTGTGCGTAGTACTGGCTAATGATCCCTGATCTAGATCTCTCATGGGAGTAAGGAGGAGGGTTTATTTTCGCACACCATACTTAGTCAGCTATCAATGAGCTGGAAGAATTAGGGTCACTGTAGCAATGCCAATTAGTCCCTCCAGAAGTGCAGAAGCTGGCCTGCCAGGCACCAGACCCCAGCAAGCATGCATGGGTCTTACCAGTCTTTATAGAAGTTGAACTTAACACTCTTGTGAGCTTTTCTAATACAAACAGTACATTAGTCACAGCAAAGGAGATGCTAACAAGTTTAAAGGATACTATTTAAAAGTGCACTCTCCATACAAAATAAGCAGGTTGATTTAACATGCTAACAAGATTAGGTCTGTGAATTGCTGTATCTTTGGCTCCAGGCTTTACCGATTTACATCTGGCTGTGTTGTATGAGGCACGTGCTGCAGAAAGATCATCACCGTTCCTCTTTATATGTGTTTTTTTATAAAATCAGAACTCCAACAAGCAAGAAATGCTGACTATCCACATTATGTCCCACAGGTTTCTTTATTGACATCAGATGCAGCATGTCTAAATAATACGACAGAGACACTGCATGTTCCCATTGCTGCAATGGATTTTCCTTTTGAAAATCTTATCTGTTTTGCCACATGTTGGAGTAGGCAGAGAAGGAGCAGGGGCCCAGCAGCAAGTGTCATATGAACTCTGGTCACATTTACTCACATCAAACTGCTTATATGACCTCAATTGACCTCGATACTCTCTTCATGCAAGGAAACATTTACGTAAAAATCTGAGCAGGCAGAATAGGACCACTAACCAGTTAAATAAGCACACCAGGACTTTTCTGGCACTGTAAATCACCAAGTGCTTTGCACCATTAGGCGTATTTCCCAAGCTAACACATAGCTAGATCCATCTTTTAAAGGAAAAGCTGTCTTCCAGGATGCCCCTGACAACCCCAGCTCCTCCCTGAAGGAGGAGGAGGAATGTGCTGCCTTTTCCCTGGGCCACTCAGCACAGGCACTTGCTAGGTCTTCTCCTGAGGCCAGAGTGAGGAGGACATGGTTTCCCGGATTGACAGAAGCAGAGTTGGCAGGCAGATATGCCTCCGCAGCCATAGCCCTATTACCCAATCTGTGCACCAGCAAGGTGATGAGCTCAACGCTCTGCTCTCATCCCTGTGCCTGGGGGAAGCCTAACAGTGAGCAGAAACCACTGTGGCAGAGTAGTCTGCATAAAGTTTCTTAAACATTAAAATAGGTATCATCTATCTAAATTAATTTTCTTAAATGAGTTGTAAATTTTATTATAGCTAAAGTCTATTATTGCTTTCCAATTTTCTTTTCAAATTAGCCAGGGTGGTAGTGACTGGATTAGAAATCTCTAGTGCTGCAGTGTATCTCTGTGGTGTGCAATACAGCAGGTGTAGGTAGGACAGATTTGAGGCCTCCATTCAGGGCAACACCACTGGATTATACAACAACTAAATGGAGGAAAAAAAAACATTAACGCAACTAGAACTGCATGCGTGAACCAGCATCACTCAGTGAGGCTCATGCCAATGAAAATCTTTCCAAGGCAGCATGGGAGCAAAAGAAACACATCGACCACTATGGAGATGAATAGTGCCAGTGTGCATCTGCAGGAAATGTAGCTTTGTTTTCTCTCATAAGAGAATAATAGTTTCCATCAGCACATATCACTCTGTGTTAGGTGTTTAAAATCTTTTAGGAAAGGAAAATCATACATTAGTCAGGTAAAAATAAACTTCATTTCTTTGTTTTTCTTTCTTTTTTCCACTGATCATATTCAGAAAATAATTTTTAAAAAGTTACTCACAATTAAGATTACTTAGAATTCTGCTTTCTATATCAGTACTAAACTGACAAATCATTTCTTTTAAGCTACCTGAGATTCAAACTTCAATGCTACGGCAGCACAATTATTTTCCTAACACTTCAATGCACATTCAAATTGTAAACAATTTAGTTGAAAACACAATCTGACAATTGCTTGTAGTCAGTAGTCTCCTCAAAAGGTTTAAATCTTCATATCCGTACATACAGTTGAGTACAAAGGAGTTGTGACCAGGCAAGTGAAAATAATAATTTGATTTTCAAGCATCTATGGAAAATAACTCTTATGTTAAGTCACTCAAACACTGATGCTGAGTTCTTAAGGATGTTGTGAAGCAATATTTTTCTTGCTGAAGTAAAAGGAGGAGTATTCAATGTAAACCTAGTGTGCTGTGTACTCACTGCCTATGATAAACCAAGAGAATTCAAATATAATGCCTGCCTGGAGGTCTTAAGGGCCAGGTTGGATGAGGCAGCCTGATCTAGTGGGAAGTATCCCTGCCCATGGCAGGGGGCTGGTACTAGATTATCTTTAAGGTCTCTTCCAACCCAAACTGTTCTATGATTCTAAAAATATCCCAATTTTCTTTGCAAGAAAGTTATCCAGTGCAATTTTTTTGTACATCATCCCTGAATCAATTTTATTTAATGCATACAAGTGTAGACAGGAACAACAAGCACATGCTTGACACTAGTATGCAAGACATTGAGTGGAAATACCACCTGACTTTCACTCTGCCTGGAAACAGGAGAACAAAAGGGCTGTCCTTAGGTTCTGCCACCTACTTTGAAATTTTAAAGAAGTATCAACATCAATGCCACAAGTGCTGTGATGTATTTACACAGAAGAACTTCCCATGACAGTTGGAGAGGAAATGGAAACCAAAGTTTTCATTGCCTTATCCAAGAATTTCTGCAAAATGTAATTTATCAGACAAATAAAAAGCAGAATGTGCTTAAATAAATATTGAAGATTGTTCTCTGGATTTGCTGAACTCAGTATCAAAATTCCCATTGATTTAAGCACCCGTAATTTCACTAGGAAGGAAGGGAATGTGAAGTTTGAGGAGGAGTTTTCTCCTTTTGAATTTTAGCTAGATAATTATTTAAGCTTCAATAATTTTCAATACAGGTCATAACTGCTTGAAAGTGCTATACTCACGTGATCAGTGTCTTTTGCAGACAACATTTCACCACAGGGAATAACCAACATAATTACACTGCACAGTTTGGCTCAAATTCATAGTTCTGATTAGGTTTAGACAGATTAGATTTCAAAGCCATCGAAATCATGTGCCTAGAAATGCCTCATTTTGTCTTAGCTTTTTGTAAAATAAAATAATATCCCACAAAACGATTTTTGCTCATACAGGCCTTCAGACTTTCCAGCACTGCTCGGGGTTACGTGGTCTCTGATTGACACTGCTCTGAGACATTTCAATACGAGTAGCAATAGCCAGAGGAGCTCTCATGTGAATATCATTTACCCTACAGAAGTTCTCTCCACTTGACTGCACCCGCTGGAGTAGCTGAAAGAATGCTTTTTACCATAGGCAAGAGAAGTGAAGCTGGCAGTTAGAACAGATATCGTATGATACTTCTTATCCTGGGAGCCTTTTTCCGGGTCTTCAGTGTTTGCCAGATGTCAGCTGCTGAGTTAGAGAGCTCCTGCACAGGACGTCTGTCTCTGACTGAATTTTTAGTGGGAAGTTTTAATCAAAACAGTTCAGGTTTTTTTCAAACTGAGATTACAAAGAAGTACAGTGTTGTCAAGAGCTCTTTTTAAGAATCTCTAGCAGCAGTTTCTTTGGGACATAGACTTGAAATTTCATTTTAGTGAATTGTCTGGCCCCAAAGACAGGCTTTTCTAATTGTACCAGAATTAAGGACAAACTCTTGTTCTTACAACTTGCCTTATAGATGAGCTGGAAGAAGCTGTATTTGAGCATGGAGTGATAAGAAAAGCAAGTAGAGTTACAGGAACAGAATAAAAGCAAGTTAGTAAAGATCACAGAGGGTCCAAACAGCCTATAAGCTCAGACTGGAAAGAAGCAACCAGGAGAAAAAGGAGAGTAGTTCAAGGTGAAAGCATTGATAACTACTAGAAAATTCCAAATTATAGGACTTAGAGCTGATCCTAGGTTTTCCTATCAGTGGGCAACAGTTTTACGCACTAATAAGTACCCCATGTTTTAAAAGCTGTTCAGCGAGAGGTAGCAACAGAATACGAGTATAATATGCTCCATAAACACTAGAGCTAGATATCTGTGCTGCAAGTATTGGTAGTATGAAAGTTTAAACCATGATGATGACTCAGTTGGAACATCAGTAGTGTCACTAACACATCTGCTGCTGCATATGCACCACATGCTTCTCCTTCTCTCCAAACAAAACAATTGCCTGAGTTTAAGCTGTGAAGTTATCCAGTGAAAGATAATTTCATTGTCTTTTGCAATATGAAAATGTTGCTTAGAACTGTTTTCCTTATATGATCCTAATAGGCTTATTTCTAGCAGTAAATTAAGTCCAGTGAAAACATACTTGCATGACTAGAGGAATGTTAATTAACTTTCAGACTATTAAACCTCTTTCAGATTATTAGCCCATTTTGGGGATTTATATGGACAGTGTACCAAAATATGCCAGGAGGTAACAAAAATGTTACAAATACTCATTCCTGAATGGTGCACCGCAGACCACTACAAAGCCCAGGGAACATCCCACACTGCCAAGCTCCTGCAGGGACTTGTATTATCAAATTTGCTGAAAACATCACTTTTAGACAATACTAAAAATCAGTCTTTCAAGGGGGAAAACAACATCATTATTATTCATGATTTGTTTTATTTTAACGTTATTTCCACTGCTAGCTGCTTCTGAGGATCTGCCTGAATAGGAAAACTGATCAGAAGCCCATATGCCAGGGTTTAACAGCTAAATGGAGTGAGAAAATCTTCAATTAGCTGAAAGTGATTTCAGCCAGACAGTCTGTGGAATGTCAGTCTACTGACCAAAGAGCTGCAAAAGCTAATTTAGCAGTCATCATATTTTGTAGTTATTAAACTCTAGCTGAACGTCAACTATTTAGTATCATTAATTGAAAAAAACCCCAACACAAATATCAGCCAATTATTTAACTATTAGGATTGGTTTGGGTAGTACAAGCATCAGACTTGCTGAGAAAGTAGGAATGAATCATTGTATGAAAAAAATCAAACTAGCCAGCTTGCAACATTAAATAACTTGCATTCTGAGAATATTTAAAGAAATACTCAGTGATCAGTAGCAAGCCAGTTTCACAAGCCATCTCCACAAAGTTACTTTGACATTATTATAAAAAAAAGACAAAACAGAGCAAGGAATTTTAAGTTCATTTAGACGAACAATTAACAGCTTTTTTTTTCCAAAACACAAATCATCCTCCCCTTTATGGTTTATTATTATTTCTGTTGCAGTAGTGTTTTGAGATTTAGTCATAGCACTGATTCTCTTTGTGCTAGACACTATACATGGAACAAGAAGATAATCCTTGTCTTGAAGGACTTACAGGAAAACATATGGTTATTTTCTAGACAATGCATATTAGATCACAATTACCTCATTTGTTCCAACTCTGATCATCTCTCCTTTTTCTTAACAGAATCAACTCATTGGCATCACAGCTGCTGGCTACAGAGCATGGGCTTATATGAGACATATGCATAGTTAGCATGAGAAGGCATCAAAGTTATTGTTTAATTCCTTATTTAGAAAGCATATAATTTGTTTGGCTTTGACACACTAAGCAGTAACTGACAAGTCAGGTATTCTTCTCTGAAAATACTTAATCAGACAAAGCTAATTCAGCTTTGCTGTCCATAAGCATCTGTGCATTAAGCCATCTGCTTTTACGGGAAAACAGGAGAGGAAAAAAAGCACATCAGTTGTTAGTCGAAACAAGTTAAATTAAACTCAGTTTGAATAAGTAGAATGTCAAAATAGAAGTTAGTTTGAGACATAAGTAAATTAAAATCATTGCCTCCTGTCATTTCTGAGCCACTATGGCTTATCATTTGTGAGAACCATATCTCTGCAAGAGTATCCTCAGTCCCTGCCAACAACAGCTGGAAATTGTAATTTTTATTATTGCCTCATGGTCTTTCTAAAACTTGTCCCCAGCAAAGCAGGAGAATTCCAGCAACATTATGTCTATTCACATTTCTTAACCCCAGTCAAAGATTCATTTGCTCTGTCCTGTGTTTCATTGCAGAAGGTAAGAATTTGGCCTCTTAATACCTGCTTTCTTTGTTCTATCGACCAGATTCTGGAGGTAAATGTCATTGTTTTCTTCAATATAAATTGAAAGATCTTTGTTTCCAGCATAGTCAAGAGGAGTTTTACAATCAGTTTCACAGGAGTCAGAGTTTCCTTGTGAGATTTAAGTATGACCAGGTTTTGATTATTCCTTTATTACCTGAACACAGGAAGACAAATAATGTTTCAACCAGTCTTAGTTAAAAAGAGAACATATTTCAAATGCTGATATCCGCTCTCGCAGGACATTCTTATTTCACCAAAGAAATCCTCCCTTTTTTCAATACAGAAAATATTACTTACCACTGCTCATCTTCCTCTGCTTTATTCTATTCTTCATGACATTGTACTCTCAAATGGAACTGTCTGTGCTGGCACCCTCCTGAGTAATCCATCACCTCTTGTCCTTAAAATTTGCTGCCCCTGCACTTAAGTGTGGAGAAGAATGAGGTCACAGAAATCTACTGTTATTGTGACATTAGTTAAAAAAAGGAAAAGCAAGCCCTCAATAACTGTCTACACTGTTAGACTTTTAAGTCAGTTTCTTTAACGAAAAAAACCCTGCTCTTTTATTGGCTTTGCAAAAAAAAAAAAATGATCATGCAATGGAACGTCATCATCTTTGCCAAGCAAATAGCTGTAGATATGTATTAAACACTCCTAAGTCTCTTCGATCCCATTTACTCTCCACCTGTCTCAAACCAAGCATCCCATTCAGGCAGAAGCACAACTACTGCACTGAGTAATACAGAATACAAATGTGTATTTTAAACACTCAGTTTCTTGACTTGCTGTTCCCAATGTTTGCATGAGGACTATTAAGATAGTCAAGAGATGGTAAAACATGCAGTCAGTCAAACAGAACTGCATCCAGCTTAACTAATTAATGGTATTTACATGTTTTCTGAGAGTTGTCTTCCTTTTAGAGACACGGCCATATGGACAATGCAAAAATTTACTGGTTCTGAATAAAAGTAAAGATAAATATTCTTACGTATATATTGCTATATATAGATAAGTATCTTTACTGTTGTATGGCAGACAACTTCAAGAGAAGAAAAATACATTGTTCAGTACCCAGTGTGATGTTGATCTTCTTTTGAATCAAAAGCTGGTTTTGAATCTCAGTCACCAATCTCAGACATTTTTGCAAACATACATGCTGCTTGTACAACAAATATTCTACCTGAATAACCAAAGCCAGAATATGGCAATGGTACTATCGTTAATTATTTTACAGAAATTTTACTGTTGATGAATCCCCCCGCCCCCCAAAAAAACCCCACACCACATTTTTCACATATCTTCATATTGCAAAATACACCTAAATACCTATATTTTTTGAAGTTCTTACTGAAACGTATTTCACAGGACTTACAATCATTCAAAGTAATGAAAAACAAGCAGAGAAAGAGCACGGTTTTCCTCCTGCTACCCGATGGCTGTTTTGTTTCCTGGGTTTTGCAGGCAATCAACAACACCAGTGACACCTGATTTTCAGGTCTCCATCCCTGCACCTGCTTTATTGGGACAATGGGGAGCCAGGTATTCTCCTCCTTCTCTCCACCAACACATGGTGGCATTTTTTCAATGTTGAAATTAATGGAATTAATTAATAGAGAGGTCCATTACAAGTATTCCTTCTTGCCTTTGTTATCGTCCACACACTAAACATTAGATGCTATTTCTCAGGAATACAGAGATTATTATTATTATTGTTGTTTCTGGCACATCTCTTCCTACCACAGCAATATTTATTCATAGTTAATTTTTTGAATCTTCTAAGAACATCTCATATGGCCATTAGAGTAAATGTATTTCCTACATTGACAGTGTGGCAGAACTGACCTTTTGATCGCTAGTCAATTTTTCATTTTAACTGTAATAAAATTAATATTTAATCAGAACTTCAAGATTTAAAACAACCCTAGCAAGAACACGTTCTGCAGGAGTCTCATTAATAACCAACAGAATATGATAACTCTGACAATTACAGAGTAGGAGTCTTTTGCTCTAAGAAAAGACAACTCTACCTAATTATTTTTGAAATCCTTTCTTGTAGCTGGTAATTAGAATTATATTGATCCTTTTACTTGCCTTGCCGATGAAGATGTCTTTGATCACATAAAAAATCATTAATGCCCATGGCAACACTTACAAATTCCCTTTCCTACCCCTGATTCCAAAGTGCAAACAACTACTATAGAGAAATAGAAGTGACATTTTAGGTTAAGATCATTAGATGTTGGTTCTTATGAACAGTTTAAGAAAGAATACAGAGGAAAAAAATACCTATGACATTAATTACAGGGAAATCACTTATACAAAGGGAAGACCATCATCCTCTAACTGATAAGGTCCTCAGCATTTTATTTTTCTATAGGCAAGACAATACTTAGCAGTATACTGACTTTGTAAAAACTTCAGACTCTACCCCAATAAAAAGTAAAACTTCAGTATTTCATTAAAGCCAAAACTAAGTATCCAACATGAGACTGGAAGGCAATACCTCAGCCTCATGCCTTTGCTGACTCCTCTTCTTAAAATGGAAAGATCTCCCTGTTTGCCTGTAGGCTGTATGGTGGGATTCACCTGACCTACTTTCAATGTCTAAAGGTTAACTACCTAAATCTAAGCTAGTCCTGTAAACTCATAAAATCATTGAATTACAGGATATCTCAACTTGGAAGGCACTCATACGGATCATCAAGCACAACTCCCAGCTTCTCATAGGACTACAACTTCCCAGAAAACCCTGTTTCAGGAACCAACTGCCTTCCTAGTTACTCCTCAGATAGTTAATGGAGAAAACCAGGTATCAACAGATGGTGAATCATCGCATCTTCCTTTTTTTATTATTGATTTTTGCTCAACTTCCACACTTAGGTGGTTAATCATAGCAAGCCATCTCCATCAACAGGGCAGTAGGTTCCTTCAGAAGCATCTAAACACAGATAAACTCAAGAAAGGAAGACTCTCGTTCTTCCCACCATAAGTATGGCAGCTACCTCTGGGCAGATAAAGTCAGGAAAGATAATGTTCATTCCTTAAGTCAGTTTCCTGGTTTGTGAAGATAATGTGAGGATGTATTCAATTCAAAACTTGTATAGCATTGATTCTCTTTATAAGTCTTGTAAACAAGATCAGAACCCAGTTTGTTATGTGATGACAAACAGAAGAATCCTAAACACAAAATAGAACAAGTATGTAGAAAAAGCGATTTCCATAATGAATGCAGATATGTGTAAAAAGGTGAGAAGTTTCAAGAAGTGTCCCTTTCCTGCTCTTTGAATGACTTGTTCTGGAAAGAAGGCTTCATTATTCACTGTATATGATGTTCTAAGCAATAATCAAAAGCTACAGGGATTTTGGACAAAATCTGAAACTGCTGCTTGGCAAATGCTATAGCAGTCTACAGCAGACAAAGAATATCAGGGACAGAGCTTCAGCATTCAAAAATATTCTTAAAAGTAGACTCTTTGTTTTGATTATCAAAGTCAGAAAGACTCATACCTCTGACGAGACAAAGAATGTACAAAACTAAGTCAGTACTTAAAATGCAATGAAAGGATTTTTGCAAATCAGCCACATGAATATTTATACCCATAACAGACGGTACAGTCATTTTCCAGTTACCATGTAGGTAGAACAGCATTTCAAATTGAATTTTTCAATAAAAACGCATACTGTGCGGTTTCTCTAGTTTCTCTTTCTTTATGGGTAATAGAACATCTGGTGGAAAATTACTCGTTGAAGTTAATTAGCCTTCTATTATCAACAGTTACATTTCCAGCTGTTCTGTTTCATCCTAGGCTACATAATTTATTCATCTGGCATATTCTTCTATACACATATGTTCATAACAAGAAGGAAAAACTCTGTTTTTGGGGAATTAATCCCTCATCTGTCAGATTCCTGACTGTAACTTCATCAGCAACCAAGTGCTAGTAAGCATGCAATTTACAGTAATTATATTTCTATGTGGAATCAAGCCAGATCTTTATGTATTTGCTTAGGGATATATATTCCAATAAAACTCACAAAAATGAATCAGTATCATTTGGGGAACTGAAGGTATGCATTCTTGTCAGTGCTTTTACAATGAAGATCAGATAAACCCTGATGTTCTCTGAGGCTGTAAAATTAAGTTCTTAAATAAAAGACTAAGAGCTCATTAGTCTGTACCATAAAAATATTAATAAAGTGACTATTGCTTGTGGGCCTTTGCTGCTAGAGAAAAGAAATAATGATTTTTTTCACATCCATGTAATGATACACCAGATATTTGAAAAAAAATCCGAAGAAAAGATTAAGTAGTCCTCTTCAGTAATGAAATATATCCTAATATTTATTTCTTCAAATGTACTAATTATTCCAACTTGCTTTGGACATATGATTTTAATTTTTTCCTTCTTGGTTTTGAATATTGAAAAGTTGAATAATATTTCCCGAGGCAATTAGTTACATAAGCCACTTGTTGTTTCTGTCCCTTAATTAGGCACAATTTAATCATTCCTTCCGGTGTAAATTCAGAATTAGGGTTTGTGAAATGCTACTTATTTGCATGATAAAAATTAACTTTCTGTGAGTGTTTGTGCAACAAACCTCTCTGGCTCAGATGCCACCCAAAAATGAACACAAGAGCAGCAGGAATTTCTGTGTTTGTTAATAAGTGCACCCACTGCCCTAGAGGAAACCCCCTCACAGTTCTTCTTCCTTCACGCTCATGCACAGCATAGTTGCTAGTAGCTCTGGTATTACGCTTGATGAAAGAACTGAGAGGTCAGCCCTTTATACCACTCGATTCCCACAACTTCCTTCTGGACAAACTTGCAAGATACAGACTGGATGGGTGATCTGCAAGATGGGTAGGAAATTGGCTCATAGACCATGCTGGGAGTGTGGTGATCAATGGTTTTTACTCAGGCTCACAGCCTGTCACAAGGGGGATCCCCCAATGATCAGTATTGACACTAAACTGACTAGTGAGATGGATACATCAGAAGGGCAAGCTGTCTTACAGACAAACCTGGACAGGCGGACGAATGGGCTAGTGGATTTCATCTTGCTATAGAAAAGACATTTTTTACAGCAAGAAAAATCAATCACTAGAATAACTTCCTCGTGTACATGGTAAGGTCCCCAGCACTGGAGGATTTCGAGACACAACTGGACAGGTTGCTAGATAATCTCCCCTAGGCTCCCTTTTGTACTAAAGTTTGTACAAGATGATCTTTTGAAGTCCCTTCCAACCTGAACTGTTTTATGAATATTTGCATCATCCTTCTTATGCTCTCAGAGTTATAGAAGTGGTTATTTTTGTTATCTCCTATTGTTATCAGGTACTGAACTAGCAAACAAGTCCTGGTATGACAGTCCTTTCTGAGTCAAATCTCCATTTTACCTCAAACTCTGTCAAGCTTGGAATTTTGTTTGAGTAAGAAACACGGAATTAGGCCAAGGTTAATACAGGATTGATATGGATTTAGGCGAGATAAATATATGCATATACCAGTCATGTAGCTGAGATACTCAGCATACTCTCCTTCCCATTACATGTTTTCTGCAGGTAATGGACTTATCTGAAGTGCCACCTGAAAATGTAGTCTTTCCGTTGACTACAGAGGAAATGAAGGACAGCCCAGTCTCTTAACTTACTTGTTTATCCAACATATCTAGCTTAAAAGGGCACATAAAGGTCTCAGTAAACAATGAGTAATTGGCAGTTGAAATTAGAAGTTGTATCCATCATTTCCACTTCCTTGTTTCAATAAGAGAAATACAAGTTTTCAAGAGACCCTGTTTTATGAAACAGTGGCATTTAGTCACCTACATAGTTTCTTACGAATTCTCATTCCTGCAGTTTTATCTGGGTTTTGTTGAGTTGATACAAAATGAATTACTAATATACTTCTGCAACTGTTATTTATAGTTTCTTTGCTGTTGAAGGACTAAAATACATATCTATGCAAGACTGTGAAATGTGTGTTTTCCACTTCTATACATGCAATACTTGACTAATCAGTAAGTGATAATTACATTTGTAATATACTGTGGGTAACTAAGACTTTCTTCCCTCTTCTTTGCTGACTGCATACAAAGCTTAACAAGCAGTTCAGTTTTCCAGCACTGGTAGTGCAGTAATCCTCATAAGTAGCTTTCTGGGGTCTGCACGTAAGACAGGTCACATTGAGTGGCACCTTGGTGTCTCTCCTACCACCAATGACTGTTACAAACGGCTGGTTGTCCAGTTTGTAGGAGCTTGGCATCCTCTTAGCTTTTGTGTTCCCCATGACTCCTGCCCTCTTTTTTTCAGGGCATTGTTTCTCTGCAAAGGGAAGGGAAACTGCAACAAACTTACCTGGCTAAGTCTCCAAAAAGGTGGGAGAAAAGACAGATACGTGCTCCAGAGTGGTGGAGGAAGGGAAGTGAAGTAACAGATCACATACACTCTTTCCAAAAGCAGCTGAAAGAAGTGGTGAAGGTGATAAGTTGGGAATATCGACTAGATCATATGATAATTTTCTTCCTTTGATGCCTTCTATCAGGTGAGAACTGATCTTTGTACACATCAGATAGATAGTTCAGAAAAGAGATGCAAGACTTAGCTTTTTTGCCTATGGGAGGAAGCTGACAAGACAGAATTTTTTTCTCCCTTTGCCTTCATATCCCACGAGAGCTGGAGTCTTGCAGGTGTCTCAGCAGTTGAGAGGAATGATGGGGAAGGATAATGTTACATTCTCAAAGCAAAGAACACACCTGCTGATGCTGTAGTACAGAATGTGTAACTTTGCCTAATGTAGGAAGTGTTTACATCGAGGCAGAATTGCAAGAGGTAGTTGGGACAACAAAGGGAAGCAAAATATGATTCATGTTAGTTGAAGGCAGCCTCAAGGTTGAGGCTAAATATTAGTGGACATCACAGTTGCTAGAAGTGAGCAAGAGCAAAATATTCTAGTTCTACCTATGGACTGCGCACATCAGAGACAGCTACCCTTAACTCTAGAACAGATAACTAAGTAATTCAGTAACACACTACCAGTCAAGTGATATTCAGATGTGCCTGGCATGAACACGAATATAAAAAACTAAGAGACTATTCCAAGTGTTTTTTGTGAATATATTAGATGTTTATTCACGCCCTTTAGATTACTTCATGATAAACAAATTGTATTGCACTAATTAACATATTAATGTAAGGAGTAAAAAGAGCGTATAGTACCAGGGAATTCAGGCTCTCCGGGATTAAGAATGAAAAGTCATTACCAGTATTAGATGACACATGCACAGAAAGCCAAATAACTGTCTTGTTAGTGGAGGATTCTGATCATGTTATGTATTCATTCATTATAATCAAACTAAGAATTATAGACACCTCATCAGAGAGCTCTGTCTTTCCATATTGTGCATGCTATTTACACCTGAGTCCCATCACTGTGGAAAAGGCACAGGCCACTCCAAAGCAAGAGCAGAACCAAGAGACCTGAAGTCTGTGCTTAGCTTTGCAAAAGACTTTAGGCCAATCACCTAATCTCCCTTTGCTTCTGTCACCCACCTATAAAAGAAAACAACTACTTCAGTACCTCTCATAAGTGAAGAAAAACTCATTTAGAGTTTTACAAAGCTTCACATATTATGGGAATGACCACACCAGAAAAGCCTGTGAATTAATGAGTAAGGACTGGTTCTGCTGCTGCCATTATGAGCTCCTGCCTACAGTACCTGTCAAAAGTAGTTAGCGTCATTAAGGCGCACTCTCTTGTAATATGATACAGAAATGAAATCTAATGAAATTCACAGAAAAGAAGTAATGTTTCTCTTCACAGCAGCTTCTCAACCAGAAACTCAAGTAAAGCGAAGTAATGGTTCTTCCTGGTTTTACTTCTGAATTTTAAAAGGTAGAATATTACAGATCACTACCTACTTAGAACACTGCTTTTCTCATTTGCTTATAGCAACATTTCTCCTTACTGAATCCAGGATTAATTCTTTCAGTTAAGTAAGGGAAATAAAGTGGGTAATCTACTTGTGATATTTAATTAACTTTGCATAAGCTATGTATGAGCAAAAGGTAAATGCAGCTATAGCCAATTTCTGTGTGCTTTTCTAGCAGGACCACTATGAGAAGCCACAACCATTTGCTTATCCGCTCATACTTGCTACAATTACATTGGAAAACTGGATTTTTGCAAAGGTAATAGTCTTTCATCATCTCCCTGGTCTTGTGTATTAATTGCATATGTAAAGTTGTCTATCGCTACCTATGCTAAACATGCAACAACTGTGCTTTATTATTTTATAAGAAAGCTTTTGTCACAGATCAAGACACAGAAACTCCTGTCTTCATCTCATGCAGTCTATGAAAAAATTAAAATGCATTGAGAGCCCCAGTTCTGTCAAAAGACAATTCTTTCTTGAGCATCTTGTTTGATTTTGAATTCTCTTTAACGCCAGGCTTAGATGATGGGAGATTCATTGAAGTGGTTTAGGATAAAATAAAACAAAGCTGCTATGAAATGACAATTTAATGATGCCTCTGTGATGCCAGCTCCAATAGCCTACCATACTGGCCAATACAACCACATGTTCTCAGAAAACAGCAACAGAAAACCTCTGTTTTAGGGAATTCCCACACTTGCTTTCAAGCTTATTTTTAAAATAACTGTCATTGGCATCCATCCCACATTAATTAAGGATTTGTTATTCCTGAAAACTGTCACGCTTTAATTCACAGAGAACCTTTCACTTCTGGACTTCCTTGCCAGATTTAATTCCTCATCAGAAAGCCATTTTAATCAGCAAAAAAGTTACTCCTAGTTTTCTTCTGTGGAACAACATACTGTCCGGCCTTGACATTACAGCTCTTTTTCCCAAGAACTAATAACCAACTAGTAGCTGCTTTATTGTGTGTTTCATGGATGTTGTAAGTTCTAATAGATCAGGATCTTGCTTGCAGTAAGCTGAAAACACTCCTCTGTTACCATCTACTTTACACTTGTTTTTAATGAACTTTAATTGCTCTTGAATCCTTTATTAAAAACCTTGCTATAAATTGCAAGTATGGAATAGATCCTGCTGCTAAAATCACCTCAGAAACTTGAAAAAGTGTAAGTTAAACAAGTGAGTGGCTGAAGAACCCATAGGTTGTCTCCAGCCAGTAACAGATAGGAAAGTTCTGGTCATTCATTGTACTAATGGCTTAAGAAAGTGTAACCCCCCACCCCCACCAACTGAGTCCCTCCCTGATTATCTTAACTTCAATTCACACCCCTCTGTACCCCTGAGATGTGATGATCTCACTGTAATGATCCCTCTTTAATCATTCATGGTGCAAATTGAAGTTCACCTGAGTTCCATGCCCCACTTTAGCCAGTGTTGAGCCAGTTTCTGCACCTTTCTTTGCAGCATGAGGGATGTCATTGCGACATCTCTGCACTACTGCTGAGTTCTAAAGAGTCAGTGCTATAAAGCCAAGGTGAATCCTGAGGCCACACTAACTATTCCATGATTTGCCTTTACTTCAGTAGTTTTAAATGTTTTGAAATCAGTGGGGAAACTCCATACTTCTGCAGTAGTAGAATTAGGCCCTATAGCTCACCTAATAGGAAACATAAAAAAAGAAGACAAAGTCTGTAATTACATATGTTTGTCTAGGAAATAAATAGCCCTGACAACAGTGCATGCAGCCAGATCATCTCAGGCAAGTCATTTTAATTCTCTGTACTTATTTTATATTCTACACTTTACCTGCTGAGATCTGCAGGTGCTTAGGAACACCTATGATACCTCTCTCTAATGATCTATCTTTAAGCTTAAAAATACATTAGTATAGTTCAGTTTTCTCTGAGGCCTATAATAGCCACAACATATGTATGTAATAATGATGCAGTCCATACGAGGAATGTAGAAGAGTAGTTTATTTGTTTTCAGGAATTGCTTAAAGAATAGATGCATACTTCTAATGAAGTTCAAATAAGGTGATTTTAGCACATTCTCAGCAGTGGGGAAAGATTGGGGAAAGGTTGATTAGAGTGACAGCTGGTTTGATTAGCCAAATGCTGAACTGATTCTTTTGATTTGACATATCCTCTCCTGGCATAAAAATGAATAATAATGATGAGTTTTACTTTTAATCACTGAAACACACACTGTGCAGAGTGAACTTTCATCAGTTCTGCTGTGAAGAGAAGAGCTAAAAGAGAGTTAACTCAGCTGACAAACTGGAAACAAGAATAATTATCTTCTGAATAAGTTGTCCTCAAGAAAAAAAGATCAAAAGACCCAGAAGAAAGAGATCAGGGCTGGTATTGACGGTTGTGTTTGAACAGGGAGAGATCTGGGTTTATATGCAGTCTTTAATATGTCATTCAAAGTCACAGCGAGGTGTGATAGGCTGAAGGTTTGGAAGTGCAAGTGTACCCATAAGACAGTCTCTTATTTTAAGGGTTGTGCTGGCCACTTGAGAAGACAGATGACCTCCACCCCTGACAGAGGGGCGGCCTACGTCCTTTCCTCTGCTAGCTGATGTTTTGACATCTCCCAGAGTGCAAAGTTATCACTTGAGTTTTGTGTTACACTGAACACCTTAAGATCCAGATTTATGCTTTCCTCCTTATACTGGATATCATTGCCTCAAAAATCTCCCTGATTTCAAAGTTATTTTGCATAGGATTGAGAAGATGAAGGCAAATTAGTTCCACTTAGTCGAGCTTGAGTTATTCCAAGGCAGTTTAACAAAGGCTTTTTAAGCAGAAGAAATATCTCAGCATCGCAGAGGAGCACAGCGGCATTCTCTTGGGTCCCTTTGTGTTTTGAAGTCTCCTTGTTAACTATTAACATCTACTGTGGGACATCCAGCCTGCACTGCTGTAAAACCCAGCCAGGAAAGCCCTTCCCCCTCCTCTTCCCAGTTAGTCCTTTAGCATTTCCTATTTAGCAACCTGGAAAGGGGTTGGACGGTTTTAAATCCAAGGTCAAGGGAGACTCCATCAACTGAGAAAACCACATGACTGCCTTGGGGCTTTTCCTCAGCAGGATGAAGCTGGGCAGAGGGACAGAGCAGCCTCAGAGCTCTCGGCAAGCCTTGGGGCTCCTTCCTGCCACCATCCCCCAGTAACCCCAGCAACGCCCCCGCAGGCCCCAGCAATGTGTTAGGGTTTCTGGCTGGCAATCCTGCCAGAGGGTTTCCATGGCCACCTGCACCCTGGTCAGTCTCCTGGCAGGAGGCTCTCTGTTGCAGTCAGCAGGACGGGCAGGGACAGCAATTCCCCATGCACCTTCCTGCCATCCCATCTCATAACGAGGTCTCTCTCCACCTGTGCCCCATAATTTCTGCAACTGCATGCACAGTTACTTTTTTTTTTCCATTCTCTTCATCTTCTTTTTTATTTTCTTTCTGCAGGTTTTTAAAATTTGGCTTAAAAAAAAGAAAGCATCTTACCTTTCCTAGCACTCCCAACACAAGCTTCAAGGATTGTTCCTGGAGCAGTGAAGCCACCCCAAAAAGAATTAAAAAAACCCACAAAAACAAACCCAGGCAAGAAAACAAACTGTATAAAAGACACTGGTTTTTGACTCTAAAAACCTCTTTGGAGACAAGCTTGTTGTTGTCCTCATAGACAGTAAGATCCTCATCCCTGTTTTCTACATGGCAAGAGGGCAAGATGTGGAGGGCACCATCCCCACAGCTGTGCCCCTGCGATCTCATGCAGCCCCAGGTCCCAAGCTCCAGACTTCACTCAGGGGCAGGCACAGAGAAAGGGTGTTCCGCAATGGGCAGCTGCCACATGCCCATAGTCAACGGGCTACTCCATGACTTCACTTTTCATTGAGAGATGAAGCCAGGCTTCAGCCCTATTAATCCCTTAGGGATGGGAAATCAGAGGTTACCTTTAAACTGGAAGCTGTGCCACCATTGTTTTGATGAATAAATCTATCTCGAGCAAACACGTAGGAAGGGAAAACTGTTCTTTCTACCTTGTCAAGGGCCAAGTTTCACCGAACAGTCCACCCATCAAGTCCATATCTCTCCAGTTTAGAAGGAAGGATGTTGTGGAAGACTGGTTCAAAAGCTTTACAGAAGTCCAGATAGATCACATGTGTCAATTTACCCATGTCCACTGCTGCAGTTACCCCATCATAGAAAGCCACTTAGTTGGTCATAAAGGATTTGTCCCTGGTGAAGCCACTTAATTAATTAATTTTGGACAGACGCAGTTTCAGCAGGCTGAAACATGGACCCACTGCTGGGCAGAGATGAGTCCATCAGAAGTTCGGCAGAGATGAGTCCATCAGAAGTTCTGAGATAATATATTTAAGAAAGAGTGAAAAACACTGCACAGGAGCTGTGTGAGAGAGGACTGGGAAGTATGTGAGAAAATCAAACCTGCAGACACCAATGTCAATGAAGGTGGAGGAGGAGGAGGTACTCCAGGTGCCAGAGCACAGTTTTCCCTGCAGCCTGTAGAGAAGACCATGAAGAACACCTCTGGAGCCTGTGAAGGACTGTAGTGCATCAGTTATTCACATTGCACCCCACAGAGAGCCCATGCAGGAGCAGGCTCCTGGCAGGACCTGTGGCCCTGCAGGGAACCCATTCTGGAGCAGTCTGTTCCTGAAGGAATGTACCCTGTGGAAAGACACCAAGCTGGAGCAGGTCTTGAAGAACCACAGTTTTCAAAAATGTCCTGATGCTGCTCTGTCTGCTGCCCTATCATACAATGCAAACAGAATACTGAGCAATAGATACTACCTTCACCATAAGTCCTGAAATATGAAATATATGTGGATGTAGGAGGAATCCTTCTGATTTGTTTGAGCCATGCTCAGCAAATTCACTCCTACTGAGTCTAGAATCTTTGACCAATATATGTACTCTTGCAGTTCTTTTCTCTTTCTGTGTGCAAGTTCCTGAAGGAAAACCTTTCCATACAATGCATCCAATGTCATAGGGCAAACCAAGCATCCTTAAAGCATCAGAGTTGTAAGATTTTTATTTGCTGACCCTCTCACTGGCATTTCCACACCTGAAAAAAGCCAGGATCATGGGCTGCTGCCAGGTCGTTAGTCAGTTTTCAGTTACTAACTGTCTCTCTCTCTTCCAAACCTGCCTCTGTGCATCAGAAGCTCCTTATATTCTCTCTGGGCCAGAAATATATGAATTTTCTTAATGTGGAGCTGGAATTTGGAACTCACTGGACTAAAATAGTCATTTTCCGAAGTGGTCTTCTCTTCCTGTGGCATCTCCTCATGTTATCACGTCAGCAGGCAAGCAAGATCTGGGAGGTGTCATCTAGGAGTCACTCAAAAAAAAAAAATTTACTATCAAAGCTCTCTGAACAACTTTCACAAGTCAAAGTTGTAAATAATATTGCTTGCTGTGATCTTAACAAGTGAAAAGAAAGAATGCCTATAAACTTTCCCTGGAAGTAAACACAGAGCATTTCTGCAAGCTGATCCTGAACAGAACAGCACACAGCAACCTCCTGCTGCAGCATTGGGATAATGTGAAGGTGAAGCTCATGAATACTAGAAGTTCTGTTTAAGAACCTCACAGGAGTCATTCAATGGCAATGACGATTAATTCTATATCTGCAGGACACAAAAGGAGCTGCTGAGACATTGTTTCCCATTATCAATCATCACAGGAAACCACAACACAAGAGTCGTCTTAAGTATATGAAAGTTCAGTCTTAGAACTTGCTTATTGCCCTCATGACTCTTAGAAGACTCTTCTACAGCCAGATCGCTCTAGCAATTAAAAACAATCTTTTTTTTCTGCAGTTAATACTTTTTTATGCATTTTTTTTCTGCAGTTAATACTCTCTTGCTCTTTTACCAACATTATTCTGCAGTTCAGATAGCCCTCTTCTGTCCTGTCAGTTTTGTAGAAAGCAATTACATCTTGCTGCAATTCAGAAGGAAGCTGCCTCTCTCCTTCTTCTCTGGCTCCTTCTCCAGCAGTGAGTGCAAATTAGCGACCAAGTATCCCATTTCCTTTCCCCTCATAATCACAGGTTCATCACAAACTGTCACTATGTGTACTAGGCAGAAGCCTGCTCCAGTCACAGATCTACCAGCTTAATAGAAGGAAGGAGAGCCATCCTAGGGCATTTGCTAGCAAAATAAAGAAAGAGGGACTGCTGACAACTAAATGGCATGGATGACCACAGAGTAGTGCTCAACCCACTTCCTAGGCTCTGTTAAATTTGCTTATACATACAGCTTCTGGGATCTAAAGAAGATCTCACAATGAACCACAAGCCTTTTTCTAAGCCCTTGTAATGTCCTCAAATTTTAATAACTTCTTAGAAGAAGCAGTTGTGACCATTTGATGATAAATCACTTACTGGCCTGGAAGGATCTGCTGTGCTTTACTCTCACCCAGGGTGTCTTTCAACTTCAGAAACTTTCTAGACAGAAATACTTCCTTCTAACAAAAAGTTCAGCCTCTGTGGTGACTTTTTTTTTTTTTTCCTTTTTGTAACAAGTATGCTGCTGAGTTGATGTTGTAGAATGCAGGGACAGTGAGATATAAATCCTGAATGTAATGTGGGTTTGCAGGCTCTAGTCATCAAGCAGGCAACAATTGCTTTATTATCACTGGGCTTACAAAATCTTGGCACCTGTCTACCAGAGGAAGGCTTTGCCCATCCCTTCCCATCCTCCACTTTCAAGATGATTTTTGGTTAGCAGAGCTGGAGTGCCTTACAGCTGCAGTCCAAAATCAGCTTTGAAATACATTCAATCATTTACATTCAGTTAAGTTGTGCCAAGACAGCACATGGCTTTTTAAAATTTTAAGTCGCACTGTGAACTCATGATTTTCCTAACTCCTAAGATCCTCAGGAGCTAAAATCCCTAGAGGACAGTGGTGTCCTAAGATTTATGATAACTTTATGTGAGACATATTCTTGTTAATTTTGAGGAGACCATTTCTACAAACTTCTGAAGAACATCGTGAACTGGAGCCGTGGGTAACAATAAATACATCTGATATGAACAGATACTTAGGACTGGTCACCCTTTCATTCACTTTTCACTGCTGCTTTGTTTAGAAGAGATTGGGAAGCAGCCAGTTTTCACTGACAGTGATCCTTTCTGTGCCAGGCTCCCTGTTACATGTCATCTTCCTGCTTCCTGCGCTCTTGCAGCCTTCTGTGTGGACATTATTATGTGGAGAATGGTTGGACTCGATGATCCAGTGGGTCTCTTCCAACCTGGTTATTCTGTGATTCTGTGATCTAGTGGAACCTCATGCCTTAAAATTAATCATTTGTCTTGGGATGTTATTCTTTATCAAGAGAAATGTAGTTTTACAATAACTGCAGAGGATGCATTTCCTGCATAACATCTGCTTCTGCTTTCAGTACCTTCCTGTAAATCCAGAGCAATAAGGACATTTACTGCTTACTGCTTATTGCTGATTCAATGGAGTAGAAGTCTCCTCTAAAGAGCAAAGCACAGCCCAGTTGACATATGGACTGCAGTAGTGTGTATCTACTATCATCTATGTAGGAGTATCAAAGCACATGACTCAAGAGAAAGCTAACAGCATCTGACTCTCAACCCTTTTGTTTTAAAAATGTGAGCCTATGATCAATATTATTTATGACTATATTCATTATTTTAATTATTAATTAATTAATTAATTAATTAAAGCTGCTATAGCCCATGTGAGCAAGTTAATATTTTGCACCTAGTCAGTGAAAAAAAATACATTCAAAAATATTATTACAAATGTTTTGGAAGTGGTTGAATAAAAAATAAGTTAATGTTATTTTGGTATGTGTGATATTTTGGTATGTGTGCAGTATTTTTTTTCTAAGAGAAGTACTTGTGCTCTTAAGAGAACTTAGTCCTCATAGAAGAGAGAAGTTGACAGCCAAGGAAAGATATCTATCCCCTTCATTCACAGACCAGGTATATTGGGAGCATCTGGCTTGTTCTGGGCTTTTGAAGATGACTATCCACTTTGAAGTTTGTCTTTTCTGTCAGTGAAGCCAGCAGTTTTTCAATTCTGTCAGTGCAAACGATGAGGTACTTTGAAGTTTTCTTTTTCTGACATATTATCAGCACTTAAAATCTACATATTACATAAGGTACTTTTTCTGGAGAGGTTCTCAGGATTCTCTATGAGAATTTTCAGTGTGGGTGTTTAGTTTATTTCTGTGTTGCAGAGTAATGGCCCCTTTTTCCTGTAAAGCATGGTCTGAAAGATAGAGACAGTCTGATAAGTAATCTTGAGCCTTACCTGTTGGATTGCAAACACAATTTTAAAGCTATGTAAGAGAAAAATAAAGGAACTGATTCTAAAGTTTGGAAAGGAATAAAAGGAACATTCATGACTATTAAAATTATAAGTAAATAGAACATCTTATCACATGTTTTTATTCATATATTCCCACATATGTTACAAAAATGGAGAGACTGGTGCTGTATGAGTGCACTGATCTATATTACACACTCATGTCAATGGCTAAACCCAAGGTTTTATGGCATCTGAGAATAAGCTAGGAAAAACAAATAGGAAAAAAAGAAAACACAAAGTTCTAAATACTTTTGCTAGCTCAAATGTTTCCCATTGCTGAACTTAAGATGATGACTATAAGATCCCTTTGTCTAATCTAAGCTTCTTTATTTAACTATAGTACATCAGATTACTGTCTTGTATTCAGTTATAGTGTGGATTGCTTGGGGTCAGGACTGAACAGCTGGTTCAAAAAAGCCAGAGTAGCAATATGCTGTACTTCTTAACACAAAGACTGGCTGCGCATTTGAGTTAGTTAAATCCTTGGAGAGTGCTATGATTTGTGCAATGCAGAAGATAATCTTGAATGATCATTTCTGCTCTTAAAATACGCTACATCTAACAGTATACACTGACACTGAAGAAGGCTGAACTGTTTCTTTCTTGGCTTATCTACTCAAATAGTTGACAATCATGGTCCCACTTCATTGGGAAATCTCTGTTGCAGAAGTAAATTAGAAGTATTGCATGGTAAACTACAGATAGATGGTATTTAGAATACAGATAGTCTATAGACAGGCTATAGACAGGCGGCCTTTGTATATTTAAAAGAAAATACCAGACCTCTGAGAGTACTGCAGGCTCAGAGCAGTGTATGTCTGACTACACGTGTGATCACATTACGGTATGCTCTATTTCAAAAGCTGTGATTGTTATTACCAGATCATATTTGCTTTGCATTATAACTTACGCACAAAATTAGCCCAAGGATATTACAGGGTGTTGATCTATCTGTAGAGGGGAAAAATGGGATGGCCAGTAATGCCAAGACATGAATAAAAATGGAAGGAGTAGTTCAGTATACAGGGACCCAAATTTAATGGCATATCAGGGTCACTCAAATTCTCTAGATAAGATCAGAGTAGGAAATGAATGCAAGGCTTATCTCTGCACAAAGAGGCCATTCTTTGCAGAGATTCAAGTCTTGCACAAAGTGAGTGGGCAAAGTTTGCCTCCCACATTTCTTTCATTACTCATATCTAACACCTGCTAGTTAACTAACATACGAATTTCATACTAGCCTGCTCCAGTTCCACTGAACACTAATGTCAGTAAAACAATCTCTCACTTCATGTTACCTTGCAGAGATAAAAATAGTAGTACTGCCAAAGTAGTGCAAACTGGATTCAGAGGAACTAGATGAGTTTTAAAGCAGGGTGTACCCTATTCTCGATCCCTGGTGGAAGACAGGGTTGCCACCAGATTAGGGGAAAAAGAAGGCAGCTAACTACACCCAGCGACCATGTGTGACTGAATAGACCTCAAAAAGAACAGTGCACTGGAAGCAAATCAACCTTAAAATAGGTAGAGTGGCAATTTTCCAGTTTGAGATGTAAGTAGGACACCAGACTTCACTAGCATTACTGTCCCTCATGGAATGGTTATGGTGAATACAAAATTACAGTTTTATGTCTTGCCTGGAAAACATCATATACAGCACCTGAGCACACACTGAAATGACCATTGATAGACCAGTGACTTGGACTAACTGTTGCCTAGTTTGTTGTCACCACCAGTATCTAGAATGGAAGAATATTCTCAACATCACCTGCACAGTTATTGAGCCAGCTTGCAAGGGCTTGGCAGATGGCATGACCACATATGGCTTTGGTCAGGAGACCTAACACTCTAAATCAACACCATGCTGGCAACTTCAGGGAGACTGCAGTGATTTATACTGCCTGAGACCATAAACACATTAATTCAGTGGGTCAGAATATGGATCAATTGTTATACCTTTTGCTATATGATATGGCATCATGTCCTATGCAACAGAAAAGTCGTACCTGATAAGGCAGAGAAAATGATATTATATGCATCTGCTGAAGAGAAAAAGATGGCGGATACCCTCATAACCTTTGCTTTCTAGTGTGGCCAAACAAAATATGTCTAGACACATTTATTCTGTAGTCTCTAACCATCCTGACAAGACTCCAATGAATAAGAATTGCTTCAAGCACGATATTCTCCTTTTTTCATTGTTGGTGACTCTCCACATAAGCTGTCTTTCATGCCCTAATTCTTTATGCTGGTCTGTATGCATTTTGGGCTGTGGTGCTTTGACATGCTAATGAATTTTGCTGTACTGCTAATAACTCAAAGCTACAGGACACCCAGTGATATCATCATTACTAGCCTGTGTATGATTGTTTTGTCTTCTTGCCAAATTTTTGTCTAGCATTTTCAGCTAGGAAAAAATAACATGCCTATCTGGGAGGACAGGTAAGGAGTACTTGACATGACCCTGCATTACGCTGACCTACATTGCTTGTGAGAGCTAAGGCACATGACCTGCAAGCTGGAAGTACAAGTTTAGCAAGGGCATTTGCTTTCAGGGAAGGGACTTTCCTTTGGCTATTTTTTTATTGTTTTCTATGTGACCTTTGCTCTGGGAAGAAGGGAGTGGAAGAAAACTGTGTTTGCTGAATGTGGGTGAAGCAGGCATATTTAAGACAAGTATTCCCAGGCAGCACCACCAGCCTGTCCCTGACATGATGGAGAGTTGAAAGAATAGGGTGTTTTTAATGACAGCTTACACCTTTCCCTTAGAAACAGCCAGTGGTTCCTAGGAAATTTTTATTGTTCCCCTCTGGCAGTGAGATTGAGAATCTAATCTCATTCCACATAGGCCCAGGCCCCCATATCAGTACTTTTATAGCAAGTCTGAACTTTTGAAATAGTGTATAATCATTAACAGCAATAGTAGTAGCCCACTGAGATGTCACTGCAGTTTTCCAATAGGAAGGACCATGTCTGCTGCCATGCAGTAGGCTGTGGCAGCTACAGCTCCTGTATTCTTAAAGTATTAACTTTATGATTTACAGTGACTTTGGCATAATATACAATGCATTTAGTAAAAAAAAAACAAAACTAAATTCCAGAAAACTCATTGAAATGCCTTGCTCTTACCTCTGCACTTGAAGGAAAATGTGTTTTTTCCACCTGCATTCAGTCATTCAGTGACTGAATGCATGGGATGCATCCCCATGCCCTGGGTCCAAATGGGTGCATCTACCCAGGTACCATGTTGTTTCACACTAGCAGCTTCAGTGCTGTGAGACTGTGACACACTGAGGTGCCCCCTAAGATCCACAGTCCCACAGAAGTTTGTGGTATTCAGCATCACACAGAATTAGGTCATTAGCTTTAGATTCAAAGTTTAGTCTAAGTTTGCTGTTCAAATTACTATGTCAGAAACATGAAAGACTCCCTGTATTTCCCTCAGGGCGAGGAGCAGGTCCAGAGTTCCTCAGCTGTACTGCCAAAAGTTACTTTTTTCTGCCCCAAGTACTAGAGGAAAACAATTTCATGATACTTCCTTTCTGTTCTCATCTCTCAGTTTCCCAAAACCACAAGATTCCATTGCTTCTCATCTTCTGAGATACAGTCCCCCGTCACCCCTGTGCAGCCCAGCCCCATGCCATCTCACACCAGTTCTCCTGAGAAATCTCATCCCTTTCCTCACAAGTAAGCGTTACCTACTTTCCAGCCAGCATTGCTGTCACACAAGTGAAAAGAGTAAATGGAGAATCCCAAGCACAGGCCAGATCTTGTTCTTGTGTCTGATGAGGTAAAAAATGAAAAGAGAATTGAGACCCAGTAGTGTAGGGGTGGAGTCTGCTTCTCCTGTTGTCTTTGGGGATGTGAAAGGCACAAGATCTGACCAGTCAGCTGCTGCTGTGGTCCCTATCTGTACAATATTTCCTATATAAGGAGACAATTTCTTCTGGCTTTGCCACAGTGAAGGACACACTGCTGTGTGCATCATTTTGATTTTCTTTTTTTGTTTATGACTTGAAATCTGAGAGGATATGATCGAGGAGATGCAGAGCTTTTAAGAGCTCAAGACAACCTTCAGATGTTATTTTTCTTGAGATTTTACATCAATGTCACTTACAGGTTGTAGAAGGTTCTTGCTCCAAAGCATCCACATAACGAGATTCAGTGGATGAAGGTACTAGATGGGATCAGCCTAAGAAGTCACATCCATTGTCATGCCTTCTCCTGGCAACATAGCTGAAAAGTGTTGGAAACATGCTGAGGTATTTTCTTAAACATATCTTTTAGATACTTTTAGAGTCTGTGTTGGTTGGATTTTCTTCTTTTTAACAAGAAAATTGAAATCGAGTGAGGGCTACAATCAAAAAAAAGGAAAACATTACAGTTCACAAATTAAATACATTAAAAGTTTTGAGGAATAATCTGAAAAGCTGGAGAAAAATCATTTCATTTTAAGTCATTACAAGTAAAGCAGGACCTGCCACAGTAGTCTCACTAGTAAATTGGCAGTCAGGTCACCTCCATATCTGAGCTGCAATTGTGTCACATAAAACTGACATCTTGTCAGCCTTTGCTACTGATCCAGGGCCTTGACAGTAATACCATTTTTTCCTAGCTCAATAATACTTTTCAGTCTGAGTCTGCACTTTTGGATTTTTTCACATTATGGAAAACGGCATGTTTTAAAATAAATAATTTTATTTATGTAAGGTACTGTTTTATAGTTTCCATTATTGTTGCTAATAATATCAACAGTAAAAAGTTATTTACACGATTGGAACATAGGAATAAGTCTATTGGATCACACTTAAGATCCACCTAGTTCATAGAAGTCAGTGTTTAAGAGAGAGTGTAAGAGTAAGTATTTTACTTTCCATGTTTCAGCTATCAGAGAAGCTCCTCATCCAGAAGTTTCAGTCATAACTATTTCTGTTATTAGTGGGTTTATCTTCTATAAACTCATGGAGTGAACTCATCAGTCAGTATCCAAAATATTCTATGCAATGAGTTCCACTGTTTGGCTGTGTACTATGTGAAAAGTACATCTTTTTGACTGCTTGGAATTGAACATTGTTGAATATAACAAGTTCATTTTATTACTCTGATTTCTGAATTATGAGAAATGGTGAATAACACTCCCTGCTTAATCTCTTCTTGTCATTCAGACTTTGTAGACCAACGTGATACCACCCTCCCTCCCCAAGTTATCTCTGTTCCGTTTTGAAGACATCTGGGTGTGACATATTTATTCCTAATAAAGGTGTCATTTCTCTGATCTCTTCTGTTACCCTTTTTTTGACTCTCTCATATCCTTGTTGTGACAGAGCAGCTTGAAGAGCCTATAACATTCAAGGTGAAGGTGCATTATGGATTTATTTGGCGATGTAGTGTTGCCTTTTGTGTTATTTTCTATTTCTTTCTTGAGAATCCATAATTCAAAATATTTTCTTTGCCTTTCTGTAAAAGGAAAAAAAATTAAAAAGGGTACATTACAAGAGTCTCCAATAACTCAGCTATGGTGAACAGTGACACAAATAATACATTACAATAATACCAACGTGATGGCTGGTGGGATGATGCGCTGTCTGAACTAATGATTACAAGAGCTGCATTTCCCAATTCAATGAGACATAATGATGTAAGCAGATTTGACAGCTCTTTCCTGAGAGGCTGCCTGCCCCTTGAAAGGTTTCCTTGCCTAATGTTTTAGAAGAGAGAGAGACACGTCATTTACGTGGGTGTTTTCTTGCTCTGCAGGCAGCCAATTATTGCCTATCACATCTCACACAGCTGCTATTTTGCACACACAAGCCCAGGCAGATGTCACATCCTATTTTCACAACTCTGGCCAACCAATCAAGGCAAACATCAAAAATGTAATATTCCAGGCCTTGCAGGAGGAGTCTGAGTTACCACTAACTATACTATTCCTCCCTGTGCCATGGTGAAGCCTAATGACTAACAGTAACATAATCATGTGTCCAGTGTCCTACTGAGCAACAAGATAAGGATGGCATGCGCACATTCTTAAGACTTTGAAATTCTAGTTGTATGTGGAAAAATTTGATTTCCAAATATTGAATGTGGAAATGGGCTCAGATGAAGATTTTAAAGTATTCTTCTAACTTAAAAAAGATCAATTCAGATTTCTGATATGGGGGTACCTTTGGCTTGTAATCACTGCACTATACTTCATAACCAAGTACCTGCCACAGATAATTTCTTAAGGCCTTGATTATATTGGCTGCTCTCCAGCTTTGACTATGAGTGGTGAAGTTCTGCTTGTGTATGTGAAGCCAATAAATATAGTTTCTGTGATAATATCTCTCAATGTTAAAAATGTTCTTCTCAAAAATTTGTAGAAATAAAGAACCCATGGCATTGCCAAGAGTCTACGATAATTGTCTGATAGTGAAAAAGAATCTCGCATCCTTTTCCGTAGTCAGTAGTTCAGCCTAAAATGAATGCTCAAAGCTCAACTTTTATTGCCAGGCTTCCTAAGGAGCTCTCTGTAGGTTCTTCTAGTTCAGTGGTTTTGTGGCTCCAAGTGAGCCTCAAAGACAGCCCCTGCCTCACTGGGCCTGCATTCACACAAAGGTTTGTAGGTGCTTCCACACTATGTTTCTACACTACTGGGATGCACAGTGGTATGTTCTGTGGAAGTACCAGGAATCAGGGAAATCTAAATAGCAGCCTCCTATGTGTAACCTGTCCCACCTGGTCAAACAGAGAATACACTGACCAGAGTGGGGTGCTTGCAGGCACAGGGGCTCAGAACCCGAAGAAAACAGGGAGGATCAAGGTCTCACAGAGTGAGCACACACGCACACACACACTGAGAAGCCAATTTGCCCATGAATCACAGAATAATAGAATGTTTTGGGTTGGAAGGGCCCATAAACATCAACCATTTCCCACTGCCCTGCCATGGGCAGGGACACCTTCCACCAGATCAGGTTGCTCAAAGCCTCATCCAGCCTGGCCTTGAACACCTCCAGGGTGTTCACACATCCATGAACTCAAACTTTTGATTGTTCCACAGGGACATCAGTATAAATGACTGATTTAACCTGTTGTAATACAACCCAACTTGCACTAAATAAAAGATTCTCTGAATAGCACTGGGATCCATTTAAAATATGGGAACATCTGCCACACCTTGAATGGAATAGCTAAATCAATTTCTGTTTTGAACCCCAAAGTATAACTACCTGTCATGAAAAAATTCACTTTATGATTGGATGCATAGTAAAAGTTCGTTAATATATTTCTTCAGTGTCATGAATGACTGAGTGGTTTTCCCAGGCAAAATTCAAAATGTTTTTAACTAAGTTTTTAGAGGTATTTTTATAGCTAATGTTCACATATACCAATTTGATCAGGAAATGAAAGTTGGCATGCAGATGGATTTTAGGCATTGTCAAGATAGTATCAGCATACAGGGATTTTGTTTTATTTTTTTGAACAATGTATGTTTCTTCCTTGCAGGGATTTTGCCAAGTAGCACCAATGATTCCCACGGCAAAACTTAATTAAGAGGGAGACAGATTACTTTATTTTCTGGCCTCACTGGCTGAGTGGAATAAAGAAGGCATTAATTCAATTATTATTACTGATAACAATCACCTATTACATAAAAAAAGTCTCTCTACTGTGAAAATGCTTTTATAAGTTTGTCTTTAAATACAGCAAAGCATGGAAGATCAGTCAGTCCTACCTGTAGTCACATCATGTGCAGAGCTCATGTATCTAAGGAAGATGTATGACTGAATGATATCTGCAGTGCTCTCTACTCTGATTTCATAAATCCTCCTCTCTGCAACTCTAAGGGATACATGCTTTCATTATTTTCAAATGGCTTTGTTCTACAGAAGTCTGTATTACATGATTACAGCACAGAGCTGTAAAACAGGGTGAGAGTCTACACATCACTAAACTAACTTGTCTTTTTGATTATAAAACTTCTTTTCTTCAACAATACTAGTTCAAGACACTAAAAAATCAAATGGAAATCCAGTTGGTTCTCAGGACTTAGCATGGTACTGCCTTTTGAACTAACTTTTCTCTCTCTTGCCTGGTGAATAAGGCTACTCAAGCCATTCTGGTAATTTTTAGTGCTTGTGTCATCATGATCCTTTGCATCTTAATTAAAGCAAGTAATAGGGCATATCTTTGTGAAATTAGCTGAATCATAATTTCATAACTCTGGAGTAACTTAATAATGAATCACATTACATTGTTGTATTATACAGGATGAATAACTGCACAGCAGAGACATACAACTGTCCTCTAAGGCAGTTGAATGTGGTGGGAAGTTGTAGTTTTGATCAGTAGGAGCCCTGAGACTGGGACAGGCAGAAGAACCACAGACGTTCTCCCCTTCTGACAACTGACAGCCATCTCACAAATTATTATTTTGACTAGACTACTTAGCTCTTACCTAGATTACTAGAGGTATACAGGGTAAAACCATATTAGCTGTGGTTATTGTTACAGTTAATCACATGGGATTTGATCTCCAACTGCTGTCAATCTGCCCAGGATCATTGAAGAAATTAAGAAACATGCATTGACAGCAGCTGAAAAGAAGTGTGTTGTATAACTTCTTGTGAAAGCTATTACATGACCATCCCAAGCTATTTACATGCCACAGGTATGAATAAAATTGGAAGAAAGGAATATTGCAAAACAAAAGCAATATTGGCATATATTGCATTAGACATTTTTTTTAATATCCAGTAAAAACCAGAAATTACTTAGACTCCTGAACTTGTTAACAGGAGACATATGAATCCTCTCTGCCTCTCCTTGGACCAGGGAGAAGAACCTGCCTCAAGTTGATTATTCTCAAGGGAAGGGCACACTACAATCATAGAATCATAGAATCACCAGGTTGGAAGAGACCCTCTGGATCGTCGAGTCCAACCATTCCCACCAATCTCTAAGCCATGCCCCTCAGTACCTCAACCACCCGCACCTTAAACACCTCCAGGGAAGATGAGTCAACCACCTCCCTGGGCAGACCGTTCCATTGCCTAATGACCCTTTCAGTGAAGAATTTTTTCCTTATGTCGAGCCTGAATCTCCCCTGGCAGAGCTTGAGGCCATTCCCTCTTGTCCTGTCCCCTGTCACTTGGGAAAAGAGGCCAGCTCCCTCCTCTTCACAATCTCCTTTCAGGTATTTGTAGAGAGCAATGAGGTCTCCCCTCAGCCTCCTCTTCTCCAGGATAAACAACCCCAGCTCTCTTATTTGCTCCTCGTAAGACTTGTACTCCAGCCCTTCACCAGTTTTGTCGCTCTTCTCTGGCTCTTTGTCGCTCCAGAGCCTCAACATCCCTCTTGTGGTGAGGGGCCCAGAACTGAACACAGTATTCGAGGTGCGGTCTCACCAGTGCCGAGTACAGAGGGAGAATAACCTCCCTGGACCTGCTGGTCACGCCGTTTCTGATACAAGCCAGGATGCCATTGGCCTTCTTGGCCACCTGGGCACACTGCTGGCTCATGTTCAGTCGGCTGTCAACCAACACCCCCAGGTCCTTCTCCTCCTGGCAGCTTTCCAGCCAGGCTTCTCCTAGTCTGTACCTCTGCTTAGGGTTGTTGTGCCCCAAGTGCAGGACCCGGCATTTGGCCTTGTTAAACCTCATGCCATTGGACTCAGCCCAGCAGTCCAGCCTGTTCAGATCCCTTTGCAGAGCCTCCCGACCCTCCAGCAGATCCACACTTCCACCCAGCTTGGTGTCATCTGCAAACTTGCTAAGGGAGGACTCAATGCCTTCATCCAGGTCATTGATAAAGACATTGAACAGGGCTGGATCCAGCGCTGAGCCCTGGAGAACCCCACTTGTAATTGGCCTCCAGCTGGATTTAACACATTTTCCCACCACTCTCTGGGTTGGGTCGTTCAACCAGTTTTCCACTCAGGAGAGTGTGCGCCTGTCCAGGCCAGAGGCCGACAGTTTCTGAAGCAGAATGCTGTGAGAAACTGTATCAAAGGCTTTACTAAAGTCCAGGAAGATACATCCACAGCCTTTCCCTCGTCCAGCATCCGAGTCCCTTGGTCACAGAAGGAGATCAGGTTAGTTTGGCAAGACCTGCCTTTTGTGAACCCGTGTTGACTGGGCCTGATCACCCGGTTCTCTTGCATGTGCTTCATGATAGCACTCAAGATCACCTGCTCCATGACTTTCCCTGGTACTGAGGTCAGACTGACAGGCCTGTAGTTCCCCAGATCCTCACAACCAAAGTACTTGAGGAGCACTAGCTAGAAAAAGGAACCAGGTTCTTCAGCAGTAGTTACAGAAAGATGTCTTGAGGCAAGCCACCCCCGCTGAAGTGAAAAGTGTGAGGTACATGGCTGAGGGGATAAACACTGTCATCTATAGACATGCTGTGCTGGTTTTATACCACAGACGATATCACACACTGTCAAAACCAGCATCTGGTTTGCATCACACAGGAATGTTTCCAGGACTGTCCCCTTAAAGTCATGGAAAAGAGTAGATAGAATTGTTTCAAATCTCTCTGAAGTGAGAGTGAAATGCAATGACATTCACGAAGATACAGCAAAATAAGGCAAGTGGTTAGGTCAGGACTTGAAGAAGGACAGGACTTACCATGCCAAAGCTCAGCAAGCATATTGACAGTCATGTCAGATAGTAAAACTTGAGAATGCAGTCAAGTAACCATATTAAGTTATTAGTGCAGGAGGGAACACATCTTCAGTGGCAGTGCCTCATTTCTTGGCTTTTCTTTCTGTGATAACAGCCTCAATCAAGCATACTTTGTCTCTTGACTTCACTGTGTCCTTTGATAGCTGACACTCTCCTACGCTATGGGTGAAGCAGACAGACACACACAAAAAGATCTTCAAGGTGGAATGATGCTGTTGAACAATCTCTCAGTCTCTCTCTGCTTTTCCTGAGCTTTAAAATGTAGTCTTCACTGTAAGAAATACTTGCAATAGGAATAGATTTTATTTTTTTAAAGAAGTCCTTTAAATTCTGTAAACATTCACCATATTGTATAATTTTATAGAGACATTTTGAGAAATATGTTATCTTTTCTTGTGGATGAGATGGATCACTAGTTTTTTGAGAATAATAGAGCAACATGAGTTTTCCAAAAGCATGCATAATGATATACTACACAAGCTTGTATATAATAAAGAATATTCTGCTCTTGATACTGCTTTCCATTGGCATGAAAGGCAGTCATGCATTCACATTTACTGGAAAGACACCTTACATATTGGATGCTACTGCTAAAAATGACAATTTTTTTAAAATCTGCCTCTTTTTGAATCAAACCACGGCTTCAAACAAAAACATTGTTTGAAACAAAAGCCTATTGACAAAAAGGGCCTTTATTATGCTTTACTGCTGCCATCTTCTGACATTCATCCTGAATTGCAGGTTTTTGAAAGAGTGAAGTCACCCTAGCCTATTTTTTCCTGATGTGCTTTCCTGTAAATGTCATTACATTGGTGATAAACCATACTAGGACTACAGACACCTGCCTCTGTCTTGCACAGAATATTTAGCACAGGGAACCATGGTTGTACAAACTACACTCCGTATGCTGTAGAGACTCCAAGATGGGAAATATTGATTCAGATTTCATTCTGAATCTTGTTGGTTGGATGCACTCCAATAGGAGCAGAGAAGTACAAAGAAACAGGTAGTCTAATGCCCTCGTTTTTGTTGTTTTTATTAATCATTATGATCTAAAATTATGTCCTTAATTAAAGAGCTGGACTACTGAACACAGTTCTAAAAGAAATTGCAGTTCTAGGGGTTGATTATCAACCACCCTCAAAAGCTCTTTCTCCAGTAAAACCAGCTCACCGAACAGAGAAGGATTTAAAAGAGAAGAAGGAAAAAAAAAGCAGAAAAACTGAAGCCCTCCTACCATAGGGAAGGGAAAGTCCATGGATTAGCTACACATATTTACTAGAGTTTCTTTTAGTACTGACCTAGTATGGATCAGTTACCATGATAAGAGATGTTATGAAATCTTAAGACAGATACAGTTGGAGTACATGTCATATGAATGGTATTACATTAAAGTATCCTTCACAATTAGAAACTGCAGCAATATAGATGCAGGCTTTCACAGTATACGTTTCCATGCCCTACTTAAACATTTGGATTCCTAGTACTTTAGCTCTAAGAAGATGCCAGGTGATGAATTCAGCACAGAACTGGGCCAGAGGCTGTGTCATGTGTTGTAAACTGCCAGATTTGGCTCATGAACAACACTCACTCCAGAATGCTCACATTCCCCTCCTTGGGTGATGTTCAGTTTGCAGCCATTTTGGATACGCCTGCTTTGCAACAAGCTCAGTTAATGCAAGGTTCAATGCAGCCTGCACTAACAGTTCCCTTTAAATTCATTTGTGTTGGAGTCTTGGAAGAAATAGTACCGTGGGATTAATCTGTGCTCATCAAAGCAAAGCCCAAGGCACATTAAGCCATATCTGTGACCAAAAACATATAAAGCAGATGATCTAGTAACCTCTAAAACATGTTTGCCTTTGCAAAGGTGAATAGAGATAACTGGGAATGGCTTGGTTTTCATTTTTTTTAAATAATTACCACTCAAAAAGTTATTCCAGCCTCTGTAATGACACAAAGCAGCACGTCAGACATCCAACTCACTCCAGTCAGCCCTCACACCAATGTGGAGGGAGACAGTACTGATCCACTTCCAGTTTCTCTTCAGCCCTGTTCTCCATGAAAAAAAGCCAATTTTCCCACTGATCTGGTGCTGTTGGGAATTGTGATGTGTTTACTGGGAGTTTGACTTGCACAAAAATAATTTCTCAGAGGATGCTGACAAACATCTGTGGTCATACGATACCAGGTATGAGCTGTGGTTGGTTTCTAGCAAGCGGTCCAGCTTGGAGTCTCACAGGGAATGCTAAAGGGGGATGCTTCATCTGGACACCTGATTACAGCAAGTGCTGAATTCTGTATTCCTCATCATACGCATCAGCCAGATTATTTTAGGGACTTCTCTGTCTTCAGCTTTGGTGTATTTTTCAGTCTCATTTTTAGATGTTATTTTTTTATTGTGTGTTACTTCCTCCTCACCTCTTCTGCCTTTCTCCTCTGACATACCAAATGCTTTCTCTTCTTTGTGTTCATATTTAGTGTCTGTATAAACAGAAAATGGAATTTGGTAGATAAGAAATCTGTGCACATTTTATTATTTCCCACCTTTTTTGTGTCATATTACAAAATACATGGAAATAATCCCTTATGGATTGGTCCAGCCCTTGTTAGACCCCAATCCTGTTTGGAAAAAATGGAGTTTCATAAATTGTTAATTTTAGGGTTAAGAACTGGATCGAGATTTTGCAGGACAAGGGTTTTATTTTGCTGGAGATTCTTCAACTCGTTTGTTTAGCAGAAATCGGTTTCTACTTTCTTTTCTTTCCACACCAGTAAAATATCTAGTGAAGTAATAATCTCACATGATTTACTGGTACTTTGGACTGATGCCAGCTTTGTTTTAATCCCAGCTGCTGCTTCATCCTCTGGGTATTCCAGTTTATAGTAAAATGCACAGCACAATACCCAGAATCACACGTAAGCATGTATTTTAATGTATATATTCAGTCCTTTTGTTTTGTCCCTCATGGCAGAGATCTGCTGGTCCTCAAACTTGACCAATTTGATTACATTTAAACTATCTTTAAACAGATGCATCCCCTGGGTGAAACCTCTTCCCTTATTAGTCTGGATGGGAAGCATCTGTTTTCCCTCTGGTAATGAGAGTTCCTAAAATCAAAGCACAAAAACAGGCACTGGTCATGTTGCATGGCACTGGCTGAAGTCCAGCGAGCATGAAGTACAGTAGGGGAACTTGAATTTGGGCAGGTTGGCCCAAGGTCGTTAAGCACAACCATCCTAAAAATGCACACACACACTCTGCCCCCTAGAATAACACACCTACAAACAAAGTGATCTCAAGCTGCAGCAATGCTTTTATCCTTAGTGATGTGGAATGTATCAACACTGTGCTAAGTGTCACAATCCAAAACATACAAAATGCCTAAAACCGGCAATATTATTAGCCGAGAGCTACTACCACTGTAACCGCAGCAGCCTTGTGTTCCTCTCTGTTATCTGTTGTTCCTGCTCTTTCTCAGAATCAACTCTTTCCCTTTCTAGTGCTGAAAAATGCCCACCTTCTCTGCACCACAGTGAAGATGGGGAGGGGATGCAGACAGGTGCCACTTACCTTTACATGCCAAGACTGTACCCTGCAGTAGTCTGCGGCATTCCTTCAGGGAAAGGGTGGGGAAGAGTACAGGTAACTTGTGTCCCAGGGCCATGGGAAAGGTTGGAAGGTGAAAGTTGGAGGTGTCCTGTCCTCCAAGAGGGGATGTAGAAGAAGAAAGGAGGACACTAATGCACAGGACTGCCCTATGCTAGGTTTGTTACCAAGGGATGATATTGTCCAAGGAGAGGTCTTGTATCAAGGGAAATGGATGAGTGGAGTATGAGGAGTGCCAGTCCTTGGCTGTGAGTTTCATCTTGGAGCCATTTGGGTTTCTTGGGAGATGTATTTGAGATTAAAATTATAAATATTCAGTGTGGACTGGGCTCTGTCATGGGGCTATGCAGACGTACCCTGAACCTACACAATCCAGTGAAGAGAACTTTGAACTGCATATGCTTCGCCCTTTGACTCCAATCTGTCCCTTCAAAATCACTTTTCCTCTTCACCTCTTAAACAGACCAGTCTTCTCCCTCGCAGTGATTTTGTGACCCACAAAACTGGCTCTTTCCTCACCAAACTCCCTTGCTGTCATGTGTGCACCCTCTCCCAGACCAGACAGGCCAGTTACCCCAAATCATCTCAGCTAGCTGCTATGCTGGTGTGCTGCACACTCTGGTCCCTGGGAATATGGGGGAGAGTTGGAGGTGGCCCTGCTGCTGGGCATGAGCAGATGTGCTGTTTATGAGGCACATGAGGTAAGCAGCCCATTACATGACTAACATCTTGATTCCCTAGTATCATCTTAAGGACATGGACCCCATGTGGCCTCACATGCATGGCTCAGGCATCTAAGAGAGAAGTTCTGGAGGGGCCAGAAGACGACTTGGGGCCCCCAAGAGAACTTCAAGTATTTATGGATAAAAAAGTCTTGCAAACAACCGGCTTGATTATAAAACAAATCCCTTGCTGGTTTTCCTAGCTAGGAAACTGAGCTGGGGATTTTCCAGAGCAGAAGGTTCCAAGGGATGATTGCTCCCAGGAGAGGTAGGCATCAGAAGTATCCCCAGACATGAAGTTTCTGTTGTTTTCTCGTTTTCCTTAATTGCCAGGTGTGTTTTGCTGTTGTTACTTAGTGCATGCACATCTACACCTAAGTTCCTGTGATTCCTCGGAGACCTTTTTCACTCACAAGCTGTTATTTCCCAGTATTTGTTTCCTGTCCTACTTCTTTAGGTTTTCCCTTACATCCATTTCCCTGCAGTTTTGGAAGTAGTCAGTAAAGAGACAAGGTTAGCACAGATCAAAATGATGTGCAAACCTGGGAATCAACCAATAATGCCTGCTCCAACAGGAGAGTGAATTGCAAGAAAATGTTCAACAAAAAAACCTGTCATTTCAATAACACAGAACAACTCTAGAGTGACTCCAGAGCAAAGACTTCAAACCTCTTTTAGTGAGGTAGCATCATGCTCACTTGAGGAGAGAGAAAACCTGGGGGCAAGGGGCAAGCTGTTTGCATGCATTTTGTACAGAGCTCGACTCCAAGTCCTCTCCACTCCCTCCAAACACGAGACTGTGAAACTCTGTGTTAAGCCTGTTGGCTTAAGCACAATGTGCTCGACAAGTAATTTTTGGAAAAAATGGTGTGGTTTGTCCTTGCTAGAAGACTTCTAAAGCAGCAGCCATTGCTATAATATGCTAATGGGAAAGAAAAATAGTTTTAGTCAATTTATAAGTGAACACATCCTCTATCTGTTTGGACAGATTGCTTTTTACAGCGTTCCCCTGTGGGCTGCATGTTAGCAGGGGAAGATTTAAGCTTCTTCAGCAGGCATAATTGTACTGGGCATCTTTTGTGCACCATTTCTTAAGATCCAACATAATGGACGCTCTCACGTTTTGCTACTTCTTCTCAGTGTTCTGTCCTCCCACAGCCATGACTACCTGAATGAAAATATCCAAAATAAAAAAAAAAAATCAAAACATTACGGATTTAGACAAATAAATCCAGCAACACCAATCCCTGAGGAACATGGGGAGAGTCTCCACTGCACAAACACATCCGCTGTAAGTAGCTGATTAAACGCTTGCCACAAGTAGGCCAGAGGCAGATGTTGCTATGGTGGTGGGGGCAGGATCAGCTCCTCTAGTCCATCTGTACCAGATATGACATATCTTCACAGATTTAAAATAAATTGAGATTATCTGGGGGGAGACCCATAATGACTGTACATAAAGAAGTCCTCATCACAAAGATCATTTTTTCCAGTATTTAAGATGAGATGTGATGTGGAAATCTGAGGGTCATTAGATTCATGAACCAGAATAGATCTGCTGGAGACTGCCGGTGCTCCCATGGCCAGGTCACTGAGTGATGGATCCAGAAAGGCTGTGTCAATGCTGACATGTTCAGGCTCCTGACCACAGTATTCCCACATGCATTGCTGCCTGCCTTGGAGGTCTCCCTGTCTGACCTGATGGTTTCTTCTGGTTTATATGCTGCTAAAGACCTCAGGATGAAGAAATCAAGTGACTTGGCATCTGTGGGCCAGACCCCATCAGAGGCAAAGAGGCACTGCATGTTGGGTTTGGCCACACCAAGAAACTATTGCAGTACTTCAGATGAGATCCTGTGGCGAACCAAGCACCTGTAACTTCATTTACCATCCATTTACTCAATTTTCCAATATCTATCTCCTCCCAGAAACAGGCACCATGGCTGAGATACCGTATATTAAACAGATAGATACCCATTACAGGACTCCTGCACAGAATCACACTAATTTAATCAGATACTAAGAAAGAAGCCAGAAATTATGCAAGGTTATTGTCTGTACTTTTCAGAGCATCTCACTGAGCTCATGCTCCGTGGCACCTAGGGCTGCAAAGAGCTCTCAGATCAGGGGACAGATGGATTATGGAGATGAGGACAAATCAAATGCCGTGTAGCTGCTGATAGAATTTACCCTGGAGCTGCTAGAATTAATGGACCAATGACAAACATCATGGAAAACACAACAAGCAAGGTTCTGAATTGAGAGGATCCAAGTGTATGCGGAAAATAGCATAAAGCTGCAGGCATTTAATCTGTTTGCTGGAAAACAGCCCCAGAATTTGAAATTACTGTGATTCCTTAACATCAGCTCTGCTTTCATGGCACTAAAATATTATTCAGCTACTAAGTACATGATAACTTATGAATATCCCTGTTCAGTTATATGCTTATATATCTGTTTACCTTTATGTAAGAATGAACCTGTAGAGTGTGAATATCTTCCAGAATGCTCTTCAAGGCAGTTGCCCTGGATCAGATGTTAGAGCAGAAGAGGTAGCAGTGCTCGTAAGATATGGAATGTGGATCTCCATCACATCCTGGTCAGAGTGAATGTTTACATGTTACATGTAATCTTTGACAGATGGGGATATTGATGCTTTCATTTTATGGATAAAGAAGACAGATATTAGATGATTCCTGGGTATTACACAGTAGTAAAAGCTGTGTAATGAGGATAAAATTCTTGTCTCTTAAGGAGGAAAACTCTTTTCTCTAGCTCAAGTGGAGAGCTTTTGTGAGCAGGATGATTTGCAGAGGGGAGGCAGTAACAACACTGGCAGCACTCACTTCTGAGGAGGAACCCAAGAGTGAATTACAGGAGGAGTGATAGAGACAGTAGGATACTGATACTTTAGTGAGATCCGTCAGGTATTTTTAAAAAAAAAAAAAACAACTCTGGGTTTAGAGACAAGGATTGGGAAGAGCAATAAAAGTTCATCAGTGTCCCAAAACTACTTGAGAAGTGGTTTTGAATGCAACAAAATCTTGAAACACATCCACAGAAGCGCATGCTGTTAATTTAATTATTGTCATGACCTGTGCCTTCATCATCCTTCTTCCTCCTTCTTTGTCATCCCCAACATCCTATCTGAATGCAGTTTGCCTCATATTTAAATGGCAAACTGCAGAAAATTAAGTATGTATGTGAGGGGAGTTTATAGCCAGGATGTTTATTACTATACTTAAAGCCTATTTATTAGCCCATTCTAACCTCCTTTCCCAGAGTTATTGATCCAGTCAGAATGATTGACAACAAATAAGTCTGGAACCCTACTGTAACATGGAAGAAATATGTCAAATGTACAGCTTCTGTAGCAAAAAAAGAAGCCCTTTCCCAGGTCTTTTTAAAGAGCTTCAATTCTCCTTGAATCAACGGCCAGGACTGTTCAGAAGAGGGAGTAAATACTAGGGAAAGTCAATGATGCACATACTAAAGGAAGCAAACAGGAATTGTACAAGGGAAACAAGAAACTGTTTAGAGGGCTATTGCCATGGCCAGCAATCTCAGGCAGTTTATATGATCTGGTACTGCTGTTCTAGAGTAATAAAGTATTCTTGAAAGCTGGTTAGTTTGGTGGTATTTTTCCTGTGCCTGTGGCCAACCTAAGTGAAATAAATGAAGGCAAACTGTCTCTGAGCTGAGCTTTGTCAGCCTGGCTTTATTTGTGTGCTTTGAGATGTCTCCAAATCAGGTCAGGAACAGTAGCAGTTGCTGGGATTTCAAAAAATGCTCTGTTAGCAGTGACCTACCAAAGAAAAAGAATTACTTCTGCTCTTGCTTGTGCTTTTATTTCTATACAAAAACAAGGCATAAGAGGATTGGGACTGCTTCTTACAGCTCTAAAAGAAAAATCTATGTAAAATGTTAACTTTGGCTTTCCCTATTTTTGCTGATGAATTTGCAGGGTGTCTCAAATGGTGGTAGCCCAACTCTTAGTTAAGATGTCAGAATTATCCAATCATTTAACACGAGTATATTTTCTCTTACATATTTTTAGGCATTTGAATAAAACAGAATAAAAAATCTCCAAAGGACATTAGTAGTCTTAATGAAAAATAAATACACCTCTCAGCAAAACTGTTTATATATATGTGTGTATTACTCCAGCTATCCAATGAGTCTATTAGGACAAGCCCTGGAGTTATTGTAAGAAGAAAGCAAGAGAATATTATTGGATAAGGAAAGGAAAGCCTTTTAAGCATGTTCCATGCAGCATAAACAAGGGAAGAAAGCAAACATAATTCTCTTTTCCTCTTGACAGGACACCCTTAGGTGGAGCTCAAGACATTTCCTAGGTATGAGATATGGGGAGGAAATGGGTCAGAGCCTGAGAAAAGAAGGGAAAAGAAGGTAATTTCCATTATAGTCTACATTTAGACTTCTATTGTCTTCACTTCTATATGCAAGTGCCACAGATGATCTTGTGGCCTAGACATGGACCCATAAATGATGCACTGAGGTTGCTCTGAGTGAAATCCAACAGAATGTTGATCTTGCTGACAAACGGCAGCTAAGGCTGAATATTAAATGAAACATTCATTAAAAAACTCCCAAAGCAAACAGTAAATGCTCTATACATCTAAGCTGAATGTGATCACAGCATGACAGCTGAAAGGACCGCTATACAATAGACATGCTGTAAAATGCTATGTAGCAATTGACTAACAATAGCTCATATGCAGAAGGCACAAAAGAAGAGGATTCAGAGGAAATCATAGCTTTCAGGGTTAAATCTCTGTTCATGCATTTTTAACTCTAAGAATTATATCCCAAAACACCAAGTTAATGTACTCATCCTGATGGACCTACTTCCACAGCTTCCCTCCCACCTCCTGAAACTGAGAGTCTGTGAGTACAGATCTGCATTACATCATTCAAATACTGTTGGTCTACGGTGCTCCTTTATAATGGAAATCAACAGATAATGACCAACCTACCCCTATTTTTCCATTGGATTTTTTTTCATTTGTTTTTCAGGCAATTCTATAGCCCATGAGCCCTGCCCAGGGCAGTCTGACTACAGCAGGCTCACTGAGGCTCTTCACTGCCCCAAAATCGAATAAATGAAGACCTATGATTCTATCTGGAACAGGTTGCCAGGGAAGTTGTGGATGCTCCATCCCTGGAAGTGTTGAAGGCCACGTTGGATGGGGCCTTGAGCAGCCTGATGGGAGGTGTCCCTGTCCATGCCAGGGAAGTTGGAATTAGATGATCTTTGAGATCACTTCCAACTCAAATCATTCTATGATTCTTTCTAATGGGGGATTCTAATGATTTTAATAGTGATCTGGGGAATAATTGGACAGGAAGGAGCTAAATTGAGAGAAAAATTTGGCCCAGCATGGACATCGGGTAAAATCTGTGCTCCTGTAAGCCAAGGAGGAGTAGTGCCTGGGGTACCTCCAGAGAGCTGTGTTCTGTTGCATTTGCATTACAGTTCATTTCTAAGCATAACCCACTGATTCAAGCAAACTCTTCTTGAGCAGACAAAGTACTTAAGCTGACTTATTAGCAGAGAAGAGGTAAATAGTTGCATTTCCTCTGCCCAATGGCCTCCTCTTTCCATCTTCCCACCTCTAGATCATGCATTACACCCTTGGCAATGCAGACAGCCGCTTGTAGCATGGCAGGGTGGCTTCTCTCCAGCAAGATGGAAGAAGCTGCAGCTCCACACAGCAGCTGGGAAGAGTAGTCATCACATCATGGTGCAGCAACTGGCCACCCTTGCAAACCCACCCAGCAGATGCCCTCCCACACATGAGGTGCTCTTGGTGGGGAGCCCAGCATAAAGTGGGAGCTGCCCCTCCAGGAAGAGGCATGGACCCCTCTGAGCACCTGGGCTACCTATTCCTTTGTGTCGTATGCAAAGTGCTAACAGCCAGGTACCGTTTTGGCAAATCATCCCATCCACTTCAGGCCAGACATCCCAAGGGATAGCTGGAGAGCATCATGAGTCATTCCAGACTGCTCCTCAACAGCAGCTGGAAGATAATGGCAACCGCATTCATTTAAAGCAAAACAAAACAACCCCCCCCAAAAAAATATTAAAAAACCCCAAAACATAAAAAAGAAAAAAAAAATAAAAGAGAGAGAGAAAAAATAGGGAAGATTCAGCTTGGAAGACTCAGCATCTTCCGAGGCCCATGTTCAGCACTGGGAGAAAGCAGTAATTCCTGATGTTAAACACAAAAGACACTCTCTGGGACTGCTACCTGCCCATAGACTGCAGGAGTGCGAATTTAGCCACCAAGCAAGCAGAAGAGCTCCAGACTGAGAAGGGTTTGACTAGACGAGCATTTTATTTCCACATTCAGAAATTCTGTTTCCCTATTGTGAAATCTATTATTAATTACCCACCACGCCTCTTTCTGCAGCCAATGTTCAACAAGACTTTGAACTCCTCCCCACACCCTCATGGGGTTTCTTCCCCTGCACAGGCCCCTTGGAGATGCAGAGGGAATGGGGTGTATCCAGGTGCAGGGCTGGTGCAGAGCTCTGGCAGCAGGAGAAGTCAGTGGCCTCGCAGGCTCCTGGGAGGGGTGTGCATCAGGGATCAGACCAGCTTAGTGAGGCAAGGAGATGGCAGCTTGCATGCAGGAGTCGATCTGCCCACGTCTGCCATCTCTCCTGCTGTGCCAGCTGCCCAGGGTCAGCACCTGGGGTTCGGCTCCTGGGCCCACCGGCTGCAGAGGAAGAAGAAAACATTGCCAAAACCATTTCCCCAGAACCTCCTCTTGGACTATTGATGCAGCCTGCACTCTGCAGGGGCGCTTATTGAATAATAAGTCTTTCGACGTGTTGGACACACCAGCCATGAGTCAGAACAGTTTTATGTGAAAGGATATTTTCTGCCTTTGGCAAGAGGGAGATGTAGTAGCTTGTGTGCTCTTCTTCCTTGGTTCAGAGAAAGGAGCAGGAGCAGAGCTCAGCTCCACAGCAGTGCGGCAGGACAGCGTGACAAGGCATTATGGTAGGTTAGCCGTGCAATTCATCTGCATGGCATCAGTGAGCAACCAGGCTAATTCTGCCTCCTCCACCCTCAGGAAGGAGGCAGCAAAAAGATGGTGTCAGAGCTGCAACACCCCAGAGCCCCAAAGGCCTTGGCAAGGCCCCAGAGTGGTGATTTCAGGGGCAGAAAAGCAGAGACAGCTCAGACTGCAGTAGAAATCCCCGCTGCAATCCTCTTGGTAATACAAGTTTAAGTTTTCAAGAATAATATGAAATTCTCTCAAAACCACAACTGAAATGCATCATGACATAGTAAGAGATGGGGAAACCAGTAGAGAGGTGTAGACAAAGGTAGGAAATAGGATATAAGACAAACTAGAGTTAAGTAGGTGCAGATCTAAGGTTTACTACTCCAAGCTGTCACAGAAGGCAGAGTTATGCCAGGAGCTAGAGTTGCCTCCTTCAGGTTGTCTGGGCTAGAAGCTTCTGTGCCCAGGAGAGATTCTCTGTGGACCACCTCCAGCTGGAGTTCTAATGCTGGTAAAGTGACTTAATCATACAGCAGGGTTGTAATACCTGGGTTTGTAGCCTTCAAATGTAATGCAGTTGCTCTTCAACAGCTTGCAAATTATGTGAATGAAGGCTCTAAGGAAAAGGGAAAAAACAAGTTAGTTTGGTGAAAGTGAGAAATGAAAAAGTCATGGCTGACAAAGAAAGCAAGTGGTAGATACCCCAGTTTTCTTGTTTATCTCTAGTGGGGCAGGTACTGTCAAGTTTAATGGGGATATGTTTTTTTACATGATAATATTATCAACCTTTTTCACCCAAGGTAAGTAGATTTGGTCTTTTCCAAGATGATAGTTTCAAGGTCTCCCATATGTTTCATGAGGGAGTTCTGAAGTATTCAGGAGAACTGAGATCTGTTGTAAAAAGAACCGTAATGTCTCAGGTGACATTTATGATCTCTGTCTGGGCTTTGGGTTACACATGATCAATAAGTAGATGAAAGATAAAACAGATAGACTGAATTGTACCACCTTGGATAGTTGTTGCACCTGCCTAGCCGTGTGCTGGGAACTGCTTGGACTATCTCTGCTACCTGTAAAATCAGCAGTGAAACCTTTAACTCAAGTTCCTTTAAATCAGCCATAGCTCTGAAGGGAAAAGGGCTTTATACAGAAACCAAATAATAATGTATGTGGTTGAAGGGCATTGAAAACCATCCCCTTACCTGGCTGAGCGATGCCTTCTCCTATAGTCTCAGGAATGCCAAAAACTGATGATAACAGGCTCAGGAAGAGGGCTCTCTGGAGAAATATAGCAATGTTTTACATCACTTACACTTAGAACCAATGTTAAAGAAATAAGCTATCAGAGAAGACTTCCTAAACCAGAGCACTGATTCCTCTTTAGCTCTCTAGAGCAACTGCAGAGCTCCTGGGCATTGAGAAGTGCCTCTCATCTCTCAAACAACTACATCTAATTCCATCACAAACCTAATTTTCAGCAGCAGAAGCTGTCCAGTTTTCCCACACTCACAGGGCTTAGATGTGACTGCCGTTAATACATGATGTCCACACACATATTTACCCAAACTACTTGTGAGAGAAAAGAGGGAAGTGACACATCAGAGGAGACACTGGCCTGTTTCCTCATGGATGAGCTGTCCCATGACAGCAGCACAAGCTGACAGGAGAGCACAGCACTGGAGATTAATTGCTTCTAATGAGCAGCACTGCAGCCCTCAAAAAGGACAAACTCAGGACTGCCTCAGAAATCACAGCATTTTAACCCTCTGTGGTGCACATCCCCTCGCTGGAAGCTTTTTGAGCATCACATCCCCATGCCTGAAAGTGAGAAAGGATTTCTGAGGAGGTCTGTTACCCACAGCAAAATGAGAGGTGGGATCCCAGACCAGCTCACTCATGAGGAATGGCCATAGCAAAACACCAGACCCATCACAAGCTCACAAACCCAGCAGAAATTTGTACAAACTCCCCTTTCAGGACAGCCTTATTTTCTAATCCTGATGCAATCTCTGTTCCCTGAGCAATTATCTTGCACTACTGCAGCACCTCTGCCAGCCAGGACTGGTCGCACTCCAGCCTAAATCAAGAGTAACTCCACAGACTGTGAGAAGTGCATGTTGGATTTATATCTCCAAGAAGGAGCTTCAGCTTGGGTATCTGCCATCTGGAAGAGCTGCATGAAGTGACTCCCTTCCTCTCACCCCTTGTTTTATTTTCCCTTTCTGTAGCTCTCTTTTTGTCAGTACATCTTTCATAAAGAAGTTAAAAAAAAAATCCCTAGAAACAGAGCGTTCCCATATCATGGCAGTTGTCTGAGGTAGCCATGAAAATAGCAGCCAACACCGGGTAGCTCAGGGTTTAGATCAGGTCAGTGGCTCAAGTTTAGCCACTCTTTCTCTTTAATCAATTTCTGCAGGGTTCATCAAGTTTGCCATCAGGTCCATCAGGGTTTGTAAGGTCAGTGCACAAAAATGCACAAACTATTCTTGTGCCATCACCCCATTGGAAAATCTCCTCTCAGCCTGCAGTGAAAGCAAGGAGAGGAGAGAGCACGGCTTCACACAGGCCGGAGGAAACCTTCAGGCCCGCAGGTATCAGATCCATCTGCAGTACCCCCATCACTGGCACAAGTGTTCAGTCTGGGCTCAGCCGTCCGAGAGCTAGTTCCCCACCACCATCCAGAGTTGAGCTAGGGGAGATCTCTGCTGGGATGGAGGCTCCCAGGCTGGAAGAACCAGTCATCTCAGTGGCCATCCACTCTGGGACAGAATAGAGGGAGAGAAGCAAACGATCTGTAATTGTCACAAAATGATTATTTGTGGTTTCAGTGGGCAGAGGAAAAATAAAGAGATTTGACTTAAACAAAGGGAAATGTCTAAGATGGTAAAAGAAAACTGGAGGGGTGGGGGGAAGGCAGCCATTGAGTTGTGACAGTTTGGTGGAAAATCACTATGGTTTTTCCAGGCTGTTTTCATGTCAGAACTGACCTACTTTTTTAAATGCTAAAGAGATAGGGGCATTACTGAGCAACAGAAGAGTCAAGCTCTCCTAGGCTGTGCAGAACCATAATTTGGGGGAATTTTTCTTGTTTCATCCAGACTGAACTTGTTGGGAAAATGTAGTTGGTGGATCTTACTTTATCTTTAGGAATATGGGCAGTGGATCTTTTCTGGAGAGCAGAGACTGAATGGGTGATGATGGGGAGCCCTGTGGAGGGAGGCTGAGCACCCGACAGCTGGTTCTGGGCAGATGTTGGTCCCTTAGACTGGTGACAACAGGGCCCACTAATTAGGGCACCAAATCAGTAACCATAGAAAAGAGATCCATTTGCTTTGTGACATGAAAAAAACCCAAACCTTAAGGTTTTGTGCTGCGTTGTTTATTTGGATACATTCACTTTCTGATCGAAGAAATGCTTTTCTAGAAATCCTCAAGCTACAACCATTCCAAATAACTTTGCCCAATTCAACAGTTCCTCCACACATCTTTCCTAAGAATTTTGATTTTGGATAAGTGACTTGGGATTGTTGTTAATATTTTTTCTGAAAACATGGGTGGGTGCTTTATTTCACCTAGTTTGTTTTGTACTCTGTCCACAGAATGACAGGAACTGTAGTTTAGCTATTCCTTATGGGTTTCTACTCAACACAACCTAAATTGTATAAGCTAAAAAAGTATTCAATTTGGAATATTTATTTTAAAAATAATTTCAATTGCATTTAAATCATGAAACATGTAGAAATACCTATTTTACTTATTTTATATTGTTTTACAAATATAGTTATCATATTCAAACATAGATGAGAACAACATTTTAATCAATTTCAGTCCTTTGGTGTTGAAATAATTTGACTCCAAGCTGTAATTTATATATTTATAAAGTAACATAATTCTAAATTATTCATTACCTAAATAAAATTTTTTACAAAACTAATCTTTTGAAACAGTCAATGTCCTTTCTCTTGTGATAAAAGCTGCATATCATTGACTAGATCAGTTTACACGGTGGTGTCTTTTTATGTAAGAAATAGCTGCTCTAGAGCATCCTAAGATCACCTTTATTTTAGAAGATGGTAGTAAAAAAAAAAACCCAAAGAACAACTATTGCATTCTGTAAGTTTCCTTAAATAGTGCATCTTATAAGATAGACTCCAAGAAAAGAACAGGAAAGCCTTAGATGCAAGAGAAGCTGTGTAACTGCAATCAGCTTGTTTTGGTTTGGTTTTTTTCTCCACCTATTACCAATAAAGAATGTGCTTTTAAGAAACTACAGGCTAATGCATGGTCACGGGAAAATGTCCTCCTACAGTGAGAAGTCTCTCATTAGTAAAATGCTTGGGCGGTACTATAAGGTATTAGTGCAGCTGGCACAGTTCCTGAGAAAAAGAATTATTCATTGCTATGGTTACGCATGCTAGAAATATTACCCTCTGAAATCATTGTAAACAAAGATGCTTTCACAATATGTAAAAATTAGAGTTCTTTAAGCAATTAAAGGAAATAAAAAATTGTACAGAAGTTGAAGTTTTGCCTTGTAAGCAGTGTAGATTTTATAACACTGGAGGGGTTTGAAAACCCTCTGCAAAGATCTGATCCTCTGCCAGCCTAAATAACTTGTGAAGCCCTTTTCCACCACCACTGAGCACAAGGTCAGAGCTTAATGAGAGCCAGAGCACCTGAGCAGCATGTAAGCTCTTCTGCAGGTGGTAGGTCCTCAGTGAAAGTTCACTGTTAAAACCACACAGGAGAGTCTGATGACAGCTGCAGCAGAGGAAGGAAAGAGGTAGGAAGTTATCACGTACTGCTTGATGGAGCTCTCCTGATGAAGAGCATCATGGAGCTGATTTGTGTCAGACCTTTGAATCTTAGAGGAAGAATAGTCTGTGGAGCTAGCACAAGCTTGGACAGAAACAGCAGCCACAGACTGGGCTCCTCTCCTGCACCCACGCTTGTACAGCCAGAGCAGAAGATACTCCAACAGGTGACATTTGCGCTGTGTAAACTCCCAACAAGGAGGTGGGCTGGTTAACACACAGACAGGCAGCAGGTGAGCTGGAGAAGCATGACTAAAACACGGGTGTCCTTTGATCCTGCAAGAGCCTTTTCCACTTGAACACATTTCTTTGGGGTGGACTTAGTTTCTCCAGATGCCCATGCCTTCTGTCTGGTCTAACAGTGCTGTAAAACCACCAGGGTCTGCGACTCTGGCACAGTACCAGCCTGGAGAGGCTCTCATCCAGCTGGAGGTCCACATCAGTGTACAAAGACATCTTAAATAAATCATATGCTTTTCACAGTTGAGAACTTGTTAGGCCAGTACCTCACCTTTCATAAAGGAAATTATCTCTTCATGGGAGTATCGAACAGGAAAAAGAAGGATGAGCTGGGACTTCAAAGTAGCAGCATTCATGTGCACTGTCAGCAGCAGCAGCTTCACCAAACCTGCTGTGAGGAGGTGCCTGGAGCAGATTCAGGCCATTATGGACCCGTTTGTGGCAGAAAAAGCTAGTGCTGCTTCTTAGGAAGAATTCCCTCTGTCCCTTCCTTCACTCCTCCATCACCTCTCAACCCCAAGCCACCACATACAGAACGAGTGCTTGTGCATTCCCTCTCTCTCTGTTGGCACAGCACATGGTCCTAAAAGTTCTCCAGGCTCGCTGGGCTCCAGGCAGACGCTCATGCATTCCTGCTGTGGGGCAAAGCATGGTGTGGGGCTGAGGAGGGAAGGCCCCTGATCCCAGTAGGTTTCTCCAATGTGATTTTAGCAGTGCCGTGACACTTTAGAAAACACCTCTCTTGTTCAGGCTGGAGAAGAGGAAGCTTAGGGTGATCTCATCAATTTATATAAATACCTGAAGAGAGGATGGAGCCAAGCTCTTCTCAATGGTGGCCAGTGAGAGGACCAGAGGCAATGAGCACAAGCACTGAGCGCAAATTAAAACGCAGGAGGTTTCCTCTGAACATTAGGAAACAATTTTTTACTGTGAGGGTGACTGAGTGTTGGCACAGTTTGTCTAGAGAAGCCTCCATCCTCAAAAGCCACCTGGACAGGGTCCTGGGCAACTGGCTCTGTTTGAGCAGGAAAATTGGACTAGGTGACCTCAAGCCCTCTGCAATTCCATGGCTCTGTAAGGGACAGCCCAAAGAGACACAAAGGAAAGGGCTCACTGAGGTAGAGGCCACGCTCAGGCAGATACGGGCTGTGCTGAGAAGCCCTCAGGACACTGCTCCAGGACCAAAACCAGTAGCTGAAATGTGAGCCCACAGCAAAACCTTGTTAAATTGACTAACATTTCTCCCATGCCTTATAAATTTAATGAGCAGAACTTGGCATGGGGTGGCTTACTAGAGAGCTAAGGCAGCAGCTTTCTTCTGCTGAGATGCTGCTGGTGGCAGCTTCTTGACACCCCAACCACACCAGCATCCAGCTCTCCAATGCTGACCCTTGAAATGCAGAAGGAAACTAAACCCGGCCAAGAGCCAGTTAAAAACTATCAGAGCTTTACAAACCACGTGATCTGGAAACAAACACTTTCTGAATTAGGTTTCCCAGTACCTCCATTGAATAATGCCATGCGCCTGCTGCCAGCCAGGCAGGAAAGGAAGGCGAAAGCCATGGCAGCATAGCCCAGCCAGCTCTGCCCAGAGCGAGACAAAACATGTGTCAGGCCAGCACCATCCCCAGCCCTGGCTGCTGGCCGAAGGCTTGGAGACACTTTTTGTCTCCCTAAAAAAAATACTACTTTTTTCCTCTGTAAATGCATGAGTCATGCATGAGTAATGACGCCATTTCAAACAACCTCATGGCAATATGATACTCCTTTCTTTTTGAGCCTGCCCAATTAAAAATAGATACCTAGCACCTAAAATTTCATCAGCATTTTCCTCACATCACATAAGGTGGGTTTTTTTCTTTCTCTCTTTTAGTGAAGTGTAGTGTGGAACCCATAGCCATAAGGCATTGAGTGCTCACTTAGCAAGTTTGCAGATGACACTAAGCTGGGTGGAAGTGTCGATCTGCTGGAGGGTCGGGAGGCTCTGCAAAGGGACCTGAACAGGCTGGACCGCTGGGCTGAGACCAATGGCATGAGGTTTAACAAGGCCAAATGCCGGGTCCTGCACTTGGGGCACAACAACCCTAAGCAGAGCTACAGACTAGGAGAAACCTGGCTGGAAAGCTGCCAGGAGGAGAAGGACCTGGGGGTGTTGGTTGACAACCGACTGAACATGAGCCAGCAGTGTGCCCAGGAGGCCAAGAAGGCCTATGGCATCTTGGCTTGTATCAGGAACGGCGTGACCAGCAGGTCCAGGGAGGTTATTCTCCCCCTGTACTTGGCACTGGTGAGACCGCACCTCGAGTACTGTGTTCAGTTCTGGGCCCCTCACCACAAGAAGGATGTTGAGGCTCTGGAGCGAGTCCAGAGAAGAGCAACGAAGCTAGTGAAGGGGCTGGAGAACAAATCTTATGAGGAGCGACTGAGAGAGCTGGGGTTGTTCAGCCTGGAGAAGAGGAAGCTGAGGGGAGACCTTATTACTCTCTACAACTACCTGAAGGGAGGTTGTGGAGAGGAGGGTGCTGGCCTCTTCTCCCAAGTGACAGGGGACAGGAGATTAGGAAAAAATTCTTCACGGAGAGGGTGGTTAGGCATTGGAACGGTCTGCCAAGGGAGGTGGTTGAGTCACCGTCCCTGGAGGTGTTTAAGGTGCGGGTGGATGAGGTACTTAGGGGCATGATTTAGGGACTGGTGAGAATGGTTGGACTCGACGATCCAGTGGGTCTCTTCCAACCTGGTTATTCTGTGATTCTGTGATAAGATGTCCAGGGGAGGGTTAGATTGGACATTAGGAAAAGGTTCTTCCCTCAGATAGTGGTAGAGCACTGGAACAGGCTCCCCAAGGAAGTAGTTACGGCACCAAGACTGACAATATTCCAGAAGCATTTGGATCATGCCCTTAGACACACGGTGTGAATATTGGGGTTGTCCTATGCAGAAATAGGAGCTGGACTCAATGATCTTTGTGGGTCCTTTCCAACTCAGGACATTCTCTGAGTCTATGAAAGGTTGACTAAAGCTGAATATTTATACAATTGGGAATCATTTGTTTGGCAGTAACAAACCACACAAACAGTTTTCATCAGAACAGAGACATATCACTACTTGAAGTTACAAAAGTACCTCTTCTGTGAAACAAACACTCCATAATTATCCACAATAGCATCTTCATGTGTCTTTGTAAAATATCTCCTCTTCTGGCAGCCATGGACAGAAATACACTGCTTGTTGAGGTAGGTCACCAGTTCAAACAATATATCAGTTCCCACCCTGCCCTTTCCCAGAACAATGGCACCACATCACTTTGCAAGGTTCAATGCCTGGCTCATCAAATCCCAAGGACAGCTGACTTCTGGCTGCACCGTGGGAGTAATGAATAATTACCGCTGCCATCCCTACCAGAAAACTGGAAGTGATGGAAGAAGCAGAACATTCCTTTATGACTGATATTACTTCCTACTCTAATGTTTCTTCAATAAGTTTCACAAAGCTGGAGAGTCTAGGGCCATCAGCAGGTCAAAGATGCATAGGACACAGCAGAAAGAACATCTGGAGGCAAGGAGGTCTGTAGCCAGGTCTAAGAACAGATATATCAAAAGGCTGAGAAGTTTTAGCCCAAATGTCTATCCTTCCCCTGCCTCTGACAGGGGAAGGGTCCCCAGTGTGGGTCTTCAGCTGAGAAAGGACTATAACACCTGCCGCCCGCTGCTCCACGATGCTGCCAGTTCCTCTCAACACCCTTCAGCTCCAGCTGTTTAATCACACATTTGTAGAGCTCTGAGGGCACCAGCAGCATAGTCAGGGAAAGGGGAAGGCTACTCCATGGCCCCTCTTCAGCTAAATCCTCACCCTAAGAATTTACCACTGCTATCCCATGCAAAAAATAAAAAAAAAAATGGGAAAGAGGGCTTCTCCTTCCCTCTTCTCATTTAGGTTATAGCCACATCTGCCCCTGGTGAATCTGGGCAGGATGAGGGGAATGAGAGAGCGCTACTGTTGCACCATGACCCTATTCATGTCTGAAATCACTTCACAGATAGTGGGTTAAGGTGTGAAGGATTTGGCCACATGAAACCTTTCCTGTAGAAGGATCATGGGATCACAATCCCTGTTGAGCGGTGGAAAAAGTAAAGAGATCAAGTTTTTCACTGAGAACATGCATGAAAGCATATCACAGCCTGACTCCAATTCCCTGCCCTGCACTCCCTGCCATTCTCCTCCCTTCCAAGCTATGTTAAACAGCCCTATAACAGTGCTGGGAAGCCTCGAAAAGCACTGCAGGTAAGCTCTAGGGAGGAAAGAGTAAGTTCAGTGATGCAGAACAAGACAAGGAAACAAGCAGCCTGCAAACCTCAACAAAGTCATCCTTACCTCTGCTCAGCAGCTGGGGCACCAGGACATCGGTGATCACAGAATCACAGAATCACAGAATCACAGAATCACAGAATAACCAGGTTGGAAGAGACCCACTGGATCGTCGAGTCCAACCATTCCCACCAATCCCTAAATCATGCTCCTAAGTACTTCATCCACCCGCACCTTAAACACCTCCAGGGACGGTGACTCAACCACCTCCCTGGGCAGACTGTTCCAATGCCTAACCACCCTCTCCGTGAAGAATTTTTTCCTAATCTCAAGCCTAAATCTCCCCTGGCAGAGCTTGAGGCCATTCCCTCTCATCCTGTCCCCTGTCACTTGGGAGAAGAGGCCAGCACCCTCCTCTCCACAACCTCCTTTCAGGTAGTTGTAGAGAGTAATAAGGTCTCCCCTCAGCCTCCTCTTCTCCAGGCTAAACAACCCCAGCTCTCTCAGCCGCTCCTCATAAGATTTGTTCTCCAGCCCCTTCACCAGCTTCGTTGCTCTTCTCTGGACTCGCTCCAGAGCCACAACATCCTTCTTGTGGTGAGGGGCCCAGAACTGAACACAGTATTCGAGGTGCGGTCTCACCAGTGCCAAGTACCGAGGGAGAATAACCTCCCTGGAACTGCTGGTCATGCTGTTCCTGATACAAGCCAAGATGCCTTTGGCCTTCTTGGCTACCTGGGCACACTGCTGGCTCATGTTCAGTCGGTTGTCAACCAACACCCCCAGGTCCTTCTCCTCCTGGCAGCTTTCCAGCCAGGTTTCTCCTAGTCTGTACCTCTGCTTAGGGTTGTTGTGCCCCAAGTGCAGGACCCGGCATTTGGCCTTGTTAAACCTCATGCCGTTGGTCTCAGTCCAGCCTGTTCAGGTCCCTTTGCAGAGCCTCCCGACCCTCCAGCAGATCGACACTTCCACCCAGCTTGGTGTCATCTGCAAACTTGCTAAGGGAGCACTCGATGCCTTCATCCAGGTAAATCCTGCTGCACAGGGCACTTCTGCAGCAGAGAGGTCTGAAACAACCACAAAAGCTGGAAGTTGGTAACCTCTTGGAGCAGCATTGCATCTCATTCTCCCGCACATCACCCAACTGGAGAAAAACAGATGTGACAAGATAACATTGAAATGAAATCCCAAGAGGGAAAGAGAAATCAGAGAGCTTGTTAAGAAGACCACTGCCATCTGGAAGGCAGGAACAGGCAGGCATGCATCTGTGAGAAAGTGGCAACCCTTGGGAAAGCCTGGGTGCCTGCAGCTGGCACAGCGAGATGAGAGGATGGGGACTAGCTGACAGGCCTGCCCTGCCCTGGAAATCTGATCAGAGTGTGAAGGGAGGGTTGGTTCTCATTTTCACGAGACTTCAGGGTATGTAGCAGAACCTAAAATAATCACCTCGTGCTGATTGTTGTCCTTGGCAGAAACAGTAACTTTGTGGCCCAAAGGGTTTAATTGAAGATACCAAGAGGGAAATGAGAGCACATTGGGCTCTTGGTTTGCTAATAGGAGTCTTTTGTGCTGTTTATTGGTTCAGAGCCATCTCCTAGGCCTTAACCCTTTACTCCTTAGTTGCCATGAAAACATGAGGTTTCCCTTGACTATGCATTTTATTTTTCAGAGGTAAGAACTGTTCTTTTTGAGCTCGCACTAAGCTCCTATCATTGGTGCTAAATCTGGGGCATGTAGAAGGAAGAGGAGTCCTATGCCATGGTAACAGATGCCTTTGAATTAGTAACTGGATTTCTAGTAACTGATATTTTCTGTATTTCAGCCCAGTGAACACCAGCTTCACATTGGCTTTCTCTTATGGAAACCAAGTACAAAAGGCTTTTGCCTTTGGTTAGTCATGTAAATCCTCCAATGAAGCCTATTCTAACAGAAGGATAGTAAAAGGCTGCGCTATAAATAGTGCTGTGTGTTTGCCTGTGCTGAGGCAGAAATGTAAGGTTTCATAGCTCAGATTGAGGGCCCCAATCATTTCAGAGCCAAGGGCTGACATTTGCCTTTACACTTGTGCTCTTATGTCTGTTTTGTTTTCCAATACAGTCATTTATTTTAAATCAGTCTGAATACGTGCTTCATCTTGAGAGAGAATTAAGATCCAGCATAGACAGGTTAACTTAACCATGTAATCTGGTCCAACCCTTTTTTTTCATAAAACTTGCAGATTTATGGGGTTTTCCACCAGACCCTAGGAAAAAATAAAAAAAAAAACTAACAAATTCAACTTCAAGTAGTGATGACAGACGTAAATATTCTAAGCCCTTGAGGAAGCAGCCATAAGCAGCTCTGTGAAGGATGCAAGAACAGTTTCTGCAGTTGCTGCATATGAGCATTTCCTACTGATTTTAATCAAACTGTTCAGATGCAGCAGCTGTATAATCAGACCCCAAATGTGGCACAGTAATGACTGGGTATGGTCTAATTGGAAAGATCAGAAGCATGATTTGTTAACACAGAAAAAAAAGACATCTATAAGTAAAAGAGTAGCAGGACTGATTTCTTCACTCTAAGTAATGTATTTTCATTCATATTGTTATCTGTCAGTAAACAAAATCTATTGGTGCAGAATATGAAGGATAGAAACTCAGAAAAAGAGAGATGTGGATGGAATATATCCCTGCTGTAAAGAAATAGCAAGACTAGTTGAATTCTTATCTGTGTCTATTTTTCCTTAAGAAATACTCAGAACAATCCATTTCCTTTTTGTTACCATAATTTTTTCTAATCCTCTACATCATCGTAGTAGAACAGATGTTTATTTAATGTCCATTTTAGATTGTGGCCACTATCTTCACAGCCAGGTTTTTGATTACTCATATTACTCAGACACATTTGTCTTTATTTGTTCAAATCTGTTGTGTTGCAAAATTAGGTTGTGTTTTCATATTTACAGGTGGACAAATGGAGCTGGGTAGGCACAGGGCAGATTTGCTTTAAATGACAGATTTAGCATTATTTCTGTCCTTAAATTATTGTTCAGTCATAGGAAGTTTGTTTACTTTGCATTCTGCATGTCACCTTGCACGTTCCCAGCTCCATGCAATGAACTCAGCACTATTTGTTCCCACAGTGTGTTAGCCTACAGCTGAATATGTTCTTTAAGGACCTTGAGCCACGTATGTGCTGTGGGGGCAACCTTCAGGTGCCTAAGTGATAGCAAAATTTTATCATAAAACCTCAGACCAAACGTTCTGAGCAACACTACAGATAAGCACAGCTGATCTTGTGGATCAGACTTTAAATCGTGGCACCTGCAGCGTTCTGTAAATCAGGTCACACTTGCCTGGAAAGGAAGCAGTGGAAGAGGGACTGGGATCTCATGGTCCGGACCAGCACTATGTCAGAAGGCACAACCCCTCCCTCTCCTCCAGTGGCAATCCTTGGCCATCATCTCACCTGGAATTCAAGTGGCAGTGCTGAATAGAGCAGTGAGGGGTCTTTGCACAGGCATACAGCATCAGCACGGGTTGTTTGTTAGTCTTTGGAGTAGCTGTGGGGAGCTGTACTTCAATGGACTCCTAGCCTTTCTCTTATTCTATTTAGAATAGAGTCTATGGGTCTCCATCTATATCTTTTAAAATATTCATTTTTCTTATGCTGGAAAAAAATATACATATTGGTCAAGGACAATTCTACTTCATTAGTCAGAACAGGAGACCTTCTGTTCTCTGGGTCTAACTGAATGTCTGAGCCAAGTGCTAAGGGTCTTTGCGGAGCAAAAGGAGTGATGTGTCATTAGAGATGAAGCAGGTTCTTAGTCCTCAGCTGCCACATCAGCATGCATGGCTGCTGAAACAACCCTTTGCAGAACCTTCGAGCCTCCTTCCCATCCCCCTCAGGGCACCATAGAATGGTTTTAATTGGAAGCAGATGTGCAACGTGGTAGGTAGGAGCAGGCGTCTGCTCAATGTGAGCTCCCAGTAAATAACTCCTGTATGGTCACTTTGAAAGCAGAAAATACCATTATTCAAGGGAAAGGATTGAAAATTAGACTACTACTCACTCACAGACCATTGACTAGTCCATTATTCTTGCCAATATTCCTTATCAATTATTAGGAATTAAGAATATTCTCTTCCCTTTCTTGCTTGATGTATTTGCAAATTGGATGGAGCATTCATCTTCAACAAATGAGTCACAGGGAGGTTTCCAGGTCAACACTCCGATTGCAAACACTTTTCCAGTAAGGTAGCCATGAAAATCGTGGAGACGTACTGTCAGGAATGACTGATCTTGGTTTTCATCAGGGCGGGACTATTAGATCAATATTACAAAAGTAGCCTCTTTATCTTAAGTTGAACATTAGAGCCAAGTCTCCTGGTTTCAGGAGACTTTTAATTTTTTTTCTGTAACAGGAGACTTTTCAAGTTTTTCTGTAACAGCTGCCGTAGACTGGTTTTGTAGAAGGCGTTCACAGCTGCATCACACAGACCCACAGTACTCAAGATTCATGAGGTTGCTGTACTTTTGCCCTGGGCTTCATTGCAACGCCTTTCATAGAAAGGTTTGGGCTGGAAGGGACCTTAAAAATCATCTAGTTCCAACCCCAAAATATAGTCCCAATATAGTCCCAAACCCAAAGGAGTTCCAACCCTCTGCCTCCAAAAATCCCAGTAGCTATACCTGGACATAAGCAAGTAATCCCTAAGCAATCGTCCACGGCAGGGAATAATTTAAACCACAGCTCTTCTGCTTCCAGATGTATAGGATAAAAGACATGAATGCACAAAATGGAACATAGGCTGAGAAGACATGAGTGCAAAATTGCTTGTGTATTAAATCACCAGTAAGACATTTCTTCAGCCTGATTCCTGCTATCAGAAATAGGGATTACACTTTTGTGAACATAGAGTCAATTTATCAATTTACACTGTGTCACCATGTCCTGCTACTTACTTGGGTAATGGGCTTTTCATAGCTTTTGCTTTGTTGTTCCTTGACTTCTTCTATTGAGTTCCGTTTCATCCATGAACAAGTAGTGACATGGGAGAACCCTTAGCCACGTAGTACTACTTAGTTAACTGAAGTAAATACACATAAGAGTTAAAGCTATACTGATGCAAATGCTTTGTGCATCTTCTAAATGCAAGAAATTTAGAGAGTTACAAAACAGAGGTTCTAAAAGATGTCACTTCATAGTCATAGCAGTCAAGTACCAGATTTAAAAGTGGGAAATATAGCTTTCAGCAGACTGCGTTTTCTAGCTGTCACACCAAAACTGCAATTCCAAAGTCAGTTTGTGCCACGAGAACAACCTTCCCTGCTGGCTTCCCAACCAGAACAACCAGGAAGCAAAGCTGATTTGAAAAACAAGATGAAACTCAGTCCATTTCCACTAAGTGATTTAAAGCAGAAGAAAAGATAAAAAAATAAAGACAAAGAACATGCTGATGAAACAGAAGACCAAAATTCTCTCATTTATGAAAGCCCTCCCCTAAGTAATGAATATAGTCTAGTTATTCCATGACGTTATTAGTAAAATTGCTGAAGGCATTTTTACATAAAAATGAAAGTGCACACATGCCCAAATATTCTCTTTTATGCTATTTTGGGGACATAATTCCCCAGTGTCTTGCTTTCCAAAGCCTAGAATTTTCCAGTGCACTGAATAGATCGGCTGTATCTCTCACTCAAACATCAAAAAGTAACCTTCAGGTTCATCAATGAAAAGTGACAACTGATTTTATTAACTGTATTCATTATAACACATAATATGACAGTGGGAATATTTTTGAATGGAAGAAAAGTGCAGTTAGTCTGAGTTCCTTACATTCATTAGAAGCAAGACTATTGAAACCATCAACATGTACAATGACACATAAGCAAACACCAGAATCAGTGCCAATAAATACAGAGTACCAAAATAAATATTTACAGAATTAAAAATATAATAAACACTGATTAGTATATCCTTGTGAACTGCCAGGGAAGAAAGACATCTATTGCTATCAGTTAGGTTGTGAATATGTTAAGAATACAGCGATTTGAGGAGAGATATACTCACTGAACTTTGTAGAGGTGGAAAGGAGCAGAGTGTGTCTAACAGTCTGTTATAAAAACACCCCCAGGAGTGTTGTGAGCTTTCACTAAGAAAAAGTTGGTGCACCCAAACTCACCAGATTATTAGCAAACCATTTAGATAAGAAGAGCAGGGAGTTCTGGCTTTACTTGCTCATTATCTTGACTAGGTCACATGCTACCTTACTGGAGGTGGTTGGCATACAAAATATGATGGAAAACTCTAATTAACAGTGATCTGTCAGTTATAACACGCCTTATAGAAACAGGTTAAGTGACTTCTAACAGGACACATCTGTCCCTTGCAGCACGTAGGAAACCCTGGCAGCATCGGTTTGTCAGAGGCAGAGTGGAACAGTCCCTGCTATGTTTTCCTCAGGCATACCATGATATTTAAGCAGAGTTGGGCTGTGATGAAAGACTGAAGCCATGCTGTGTTTTCTGGACTTACTGAATCTGTATTTTCCATCAACCACATTCATACCTCATCCCCTATTTCAAGAGGGCCACGAGCCTCAACACTAGAGCTTTTCAGAGACAGACTGTTGACAAATATAGGAAGGAAAATTCAGATGAGGCCAAATTACTGAATCCTCACTAAGTCTTCATAACAACCACACTGCTAATAGTAACAACACTGCTAATAGATGCACTAATTTCAGAGGGAATATTGGTAGACTAAGATATTGTCCAGCTGATCCAATCTATCCCATTACAGAGGATTCATGTCTATTTTACACAAAGCCAAGAGCTTTAGTCTTGCTCCCTCTTTTGAAAAGCAGGATAACATTGCTTTTATCAAGCCACATGCTGCAGAAAGTTAATTGCACTCTGCCTAGGACCTGGTAGTGCTGCTGCACAGTCAGTGCTCATCACCCTGCCGAGGGCTTGGGTCTTCACATACCCCTGGCAAAAAGACAATGGAGCAGTGACATGCCTCTGGTTCATTGCTGGGCTACAAAGGATTTGTGGAAATCTCTGTGATAAAACTGACTTCAGAAACAAAAGTACTGGGCACTGTTCAGGTGTTGATGAGAGCAGTCCCATTTGTACTCCACCAGCAGGAGCACTTGCTTAAGTACACCCCAACTCACACAACCGGGCTCCCAACTCAGTGTTACACAGCAATCTGAGCATAGATGCAAGAAAAGAAGAGCCAGAGTTTATAGGCATACGTTTAGCCTTCTTTTTCCACAAGGACCACAGGTCCAGCCCTTGCTTTCATCCCACCTCCCAGCCACCGTATCAGCCCTCCCACTCCAGCACAGCACCACCACAGTGGCTGCTGCTGTCCAGTCTGGCAGACACCTCCACACCGTGAGCCCTCGCACCCCTCTGCTGTGACCACATGGCAGGGTCAGACTGCAAATTATCCCAGTGACAGTGCCCTGCTCCCAGGGTGCAGGTGAGTTGGGGCCAACCGTCCCTTTTGCAGCCGTTAAACACGATGTGTAGCTTTTACATTTTAAGGTCAGGCTTAATTCAAAGCAGATGTACTCAATTTTCTTTTACAAGCACATTATGGTCAAAGCTTAGAATGCATCTACATAAAATGGCCATGGAAACAACTTGGTACTGAAATAGCAACTGTTCTGAAATAGCAACTGTTCTGATGCGACACCATCCAAAATAACAAAAACCTGTTAAAGATCTTACCATTCAGTCCCTACATACTGATCTCCCTAAAAACAGACTCAAAATGTGGCTGTGTAATAATTAAAGAAAGGCATCCTTAGTTACTGTATCAAAAAACAAGAACAGTGACACAATAAGCAGGGGGTTTAGTGATCTGGAAAGGATCTGGTCCTGGTTTTGCCATGACGAGTTAAATTAAGGTAGGCAGTGATTGTGTTAGCTGTAATTTAAACACGCTGAACATTGGAGTTATGGGCGGGAGTGGCTGCTAGTTAAGAAGGAAAAACAACGGGAAGGCATGCTTTGCATTCAGATAAGTGAAAATACTACTACAGTAATAGAAAAGACTGCACAATCACCTGAATAAAGTTCATCTTTTAAAAAAAGGGAAGACTTACTTAAGAAACACTATTTATTTAACATTAAGAGATTAAGGGCCTTTGTCAATTCTTACTGGAGTCAATGGAAGCCTTGCCACAGCACAACTGGACCTTGGAGAGAGATTGTCACACTGGCAAATGCCAGTTTTCTAATGTTGTGGCCATAGATGGACTAGATGCCATTGCAGAGCATTGCTTGGATGTGATGTTAGCGTAGGCAAAGCAAACTTCTTCTTTCAGCCACTGCTACAACAAGCCTTTCAGCCTCCTTGCCCAGTGAAGTACATAACCTTTTCCAATCCCCACTACAACTTTGGTTCTATTCATTTAAATATGTACAGGAAGGAAAAGAAAAGCAGCTCGTACCAGAGATAAAGAAAATCTGGGTACAGACTTCAAAACAAACAGCTTCTAGGTTTTCCTACAAGAGTGACATGCACCCCTGCTATATTTGCTAAATTGTCCACAACAGGAAAGTAGAGGGTTACGTTCTATTCTGCACAAAATATCACTCGCCCACATGTATGAGATTACACAGCACGGATCTCCATTTTGCCTATCTTTGCCAATTGTTCTGAAGGCAAATTAATTTTTTCAAGACCAAGAAGTAGGAGCAAAGGCCTCCAGAACACACTGGCAGCAGCTCCTCTTTACCAGTGCTGGGAGACTAGATCAAAAACCCTGGTTTCCCAAGCAACAGCAGTATGGCTGAGAGGGAATGAGGGACATGGAGGGGAAAATAAAAGGGAGCCCCAGGCAATAGTACTCACTGTTTTGGATGGAGAAGCCCTCTAAGGCAAGAAGACCTTTAATAACCTGCTTTTGCAGGAATAAAGGCCCATAGGATGTGGCTTGAGTGATTACAGCTCTTATTCCTTCAGATATGACAATTTCTTCCATTTCTCTCCACATGAAATGGATCTAACAAACGCCGCACCAGTCCTGACCATTCCTAGCCAAGATGCTCACAATGAAGAGATGTGAGCTAATGATGAGCTAAAAAATTCCCATGAAATTAAAAACAAGCTCTCTGTTGAACAGAAACACCAAGACAGATTCGGATACCTCATGCTCACAGTAAACAATGCAATGACTCAGACAAGGGAATCCCATCATCCCTCAATGGAAGAGGAAGGTTGTTTAGTGGGGACCAGTCCCAGGCCACTGAAGACAACTAACAGTGTATTCTCAGCATTGAATCTTGGAAAAGTCAGTTGTTGTGCAATTCATGCTCAGACATGTGGGATTATGTCATCATAATGCAAACATAAACAAAGCAAAAGCAAAAACAAAACAAAAACAAGAAAAACAAAGGAAAAGGAAAATAAAATTTAAAAATACCTGCAGAAGCTGTCATGTATAAATGCTGCCAAGATTCATTCCTGCAGCATCTTTGAGCCAGTGTCAATTTGTTTTTCCAAGACAGAAGCTTCAGCCTTTCATATCAATAACTATGAAAATACATTTTCAGGCCATCTTACTTGAGTCCTCCATTATGATTGTTAGATAACCATCTGCCTTGTAAGTGGGTTTTGTTACTGTGAACTGTCTCTTTCATACCATTATCTTGCTGAAAAGCCTTTCCTGAAAGTAGTCCATTAGAGAACGGAAAAAACCCTCCAAGCACAGAGATGTAGTAGAATCAATGGCTCCCTCTGATCTGCAAACTCTGTCAGTACTACAAATTTAAGAAACAACTAGGTTTTGCTTTCCTAAGCAAAGCCTGTTAATTTGGCTTATCTGCACTTACAGTATCTTATTGAAAATACCATCTGTATCAGAGATTTTGAAGACTTTGGTGCAATATTCGCTTAGCTTAGATAAATAATTTAGTGAGATTCATTAAAAAATAATCAGTGAATTAATTTTCATAGTGTACATCTATGCATGTAATTTTTAAAATTCATTCCTCTACTACCCTGAAACAGCAGTGAGGATATTCACAGTGGATGAAGAAAATGCTGGTGATTGATGGAATAAGACTGCACATAGATTTTTCTTATTCTAGTCATGGAATTTCTTCTGAAATCTATTATGTGTGCTTGAGCCCTATTACTGGCAAGAGCAAAATGCATACGCACTACAGGGAAAATAAGAACCTTTATGTCTGTTGCAGGCCACACATACAGTACAGGAAACTTAACTCCTACCATGACAAAAGAAGTCCACAAAAACATCATTTCATGCTACTGAAAGAAAATCTTTTGTGCTCATATATAGGACAGGAATGTATACCACTGCAATCACTGTAGATAGCTATAAAATGCTACGCAATACACAGAAATATCCTAAGAATATACAAAATTTACCAGCAGTGACCTGAAAGTGCAAACAGTACATATAACTAAATGCAAAGTCCTGATCTCTAAAATCCTTTATGGATGACAATAACTGATAATTACAAAGCATCTTCCAGACCACAAAATACCAAACAAAACAAACAAAGAAAAACATACTTAAGAAAATCAAAATGACGACAGCATTGGGAGCGTTATTTTGGGACTCAGAACACCATTACTACCTTGACACCTCTCGAAGCTAAAGAAAATATATGTTTAATTGGGTAACATAAATAAAAATGCAAATCACCACAGAATGCCTCAGGACTATTACCTCTTCATGTCTCAGCCTTTAAGTACAGCAAGCCATTAACTGCTTGTTCCTAGGTATCTCACAGTATTTTACAGGAATCTTTCAGTAATTAAATACAGGTCTAAAGAAAGCCTTTGAACCTCCTTCCAATGATTATTTTAGGCATAGCAAGAAGTTATACAAATATATTTCTAGGAAAACTGAAAGGCCAAGTAAATATTAAATTGTCTATTACCTTTCAAAATAAAAAACATACACAGCTTAAAGACAAAAGTGAGTTTTACAAGTCCAAAGTTAAATGGAGCATTAAATTGTATTTCTCCTCTCACACAACCATTACCCTGAACCAACATCACTACGCTGCAATGATTCAAAACACTGATGCCCTACCACAAGCTACTTTTCCGTTTTCCTTTTAAGGATATGATTGTCCTTAAAACATGTACATAGCAAGGAGCCAAAGGAACCACCAAGAGATTTGCAAAATGTACTTACACTGGGTATGCGATAGAAAGCTGGAGAGAGTGACTGGGGAGCACCTGGCATCGGCAGGCAGCACAGCCGCCCTCCCACTGGCTCAGCTGCCAGCCCAGGGCTTTCTGCTCCACACCAGGGGTTAGCACTGAGGAGGAAGCCCCCACCGGCATGCAGAGGATGGAGGAAAAACAGGGCAGAAAACAAAGGAGAGAGAAAAATGAAGGGAAGCCACGGTATTTTAATGATGATTTGCACTAGTCATTGAGTGAGAGGGAGCTAGTCTAGTGTCACTCTATTGGTTTCTCGATACAGACATGCCACAATGCAAACAAAACACATATGATGAATGATTTGCCACACACAAGTCCTGTAGAGATGGTAGCTGCTATCTTTTAGAGGTTTTAAAGATGCACCACAGATAGTAATCTGTACTCAGTGCTTCCAGTTTTAATGGTACTACCCCAAGGTCACCACATCCTCCCTCCCTCTCAACCTCCAGTACCCTATAGAATCTCTTTGCCCGACTGGTCTGTAAAACAAAATGAGGAATTATGAATTTTCTGCAGAGTTGTCATGCAAGGAAAGATGTGGCCCTTACAGTCAAACAAAAACAAAAGGAATGTTAGGTTTAGGGCCAATGACCTGGACAATATTCCATGTTCTGTGCATTCATCCTTTTGAGGGCATTTCAGCTTTCTAAAATGCACAAGCAGAGTCAGGCCAGATGCAAATCCCTTTCTCAGGCAAAGGAAATCATCGCCAGCATGTTTTGAGACAGATCTATAGCACATCCCCTCAGCCTGTGCGTGGGAGCATGCTCGCATGGCTGCGCTCACACGAGTGCGAGCGTGCAGCGGTGTGTGTCTTCACCACGGTGCACGTACCCTCGGAGGAGGAGCGTCCTGACTACACATGCATATGTACAACACGTCTGTGTGAGCAGGCATGTAGAAAACCACATACATATACATTAGGAAGAAAACATATAAAATAATTCTCTTTGAAGTGTATTAAGGTTCTTACTCAAACCATGACAACAGGGACTGATGGGGAAAACTAACTCTTTCTCCCTATTCACTGGGGCGTTGCAGTCTGGTATTAAATTCCACAGTAATTTCAGAACTAGGCGCCAATTTTACCCTTGTGACTATAAGGTCGTTCCCCCAGTGAACCACACATAGACATATATACAATTCTTTTTACGGTATTTCCTGGCTTTTTATGGTTTATCTATAACCTTAATATCCTTCAAATGTATAGTCTGTATATTTATTTTCCTTTTTTTCTTTCAGGTTAAGAGACAATAAAACCAACTGCTATGTAAGCTCAGACCCATTAGCTTCAATGATGTGAATTTAGGATTCTCTGCATAATATAGACATGTATATTTTTTTTAATGTATATTATTTTTCAGATACACTGGAGCATATACTTTATATTAACTGTGGTCTGATGATTAAATACTTATATCAAAATATTTTGTAAATACATAACATTTACCTTTAGACTTCAGTGATTTTTTGGAGCTTTTTCAGTGTATCACAAAAATATGTCCTCAGGCACATTAAAACCCTATTAAATTTCTTTGAAACGTTGCCTATGCCCATGCGCAGTAGCCACTATTCAAAAAAGTCCTGGCCATTAATACATTTCTCATAAGAGCTAAGTTCATCAGACCATTTTATGTACCACTAGCTTACCATATTTCCTCTCTCTTAAAGCAAAATTATTCTGACATTATTAAGAATGAAAATAAAAAGCAACAGGAACGCAAACTTTCTTTAAATAGTCAAAAACTAATTTTATATATTTTTAAAAATAATAATTAAAACACATTTCTTTCCTGGGTTCCTTCTCTGTAAGGTTTAAGCCCAGAGCAACTGTGTCTAAACCCCTGAAAATAGAGGTTTGCAGTGGCGATGCTGTCAGAACCTCAGCTCTGACACATGGAATGTGCCACCGGAATAAAATCAGCACTTCAGACTTACTTATCTAGGGATGCATGAGCCCATACAAAACAGAGTTTTGTTCTAATTTAGGGTACTTGCACAAAGTTCTACCATTTTAGAACTGTAAAATTATCTACCTATAAAAACTAAATCTTGCTTAAACTCTAGATAATACAGACAAGCGATTTTTTTCTTTTTATAAAAAATCTGTAGCATTGAGTAAATCTGCTAAAATATGTATATATTTACACATGGCGACCAAGTTATTGTATAAATGTGAACAGTGTGTATATATTGGCATTAAGTAAAATGTTTCCCTGAACCTGATTGTATGCGTTATCAGACAAGTATTGATGTAAACATCTGAACCTACGTCAGGTGTCTCCGTTACCCATTTACATTAGACCAGATTAAAACCAACCAGACAGACAGATGAACAAAAATACATTTTCGTGTTAGACAAGTCCACCTAACTCCTCAGTTAGCTACTGCACACAGTCAATCAAACCTGCTGCTGAGCAGTGCCCTTGTTCCGACAGCAGGTAAAATACCTGTTAGGTTGGTTGGTTTTTGCTTGGCGTTTTTTCCAACATCTTGTTTGAGCAAATGACATTTTTGGAGCCAGGCACCCACTCTCCGCTCCTTCCCCCGAAATGATTCAAAGTGTATTGGAGAACCTCGTGTCACTCCTCATACAACCGTGTTCCCTTGGAGAACTCGTGGCACTGCTCTGCATGAGGAAGGATGCTCATTTAGGTTCATAATCCAAGTCCTGCTTCCAAAAAGGCATGTAAAAATGAACGTCCCCAGTTTTCAGTGCTGCAGAAAAAAGATACAAATGTAAAAAAAAGTGCTTGAAAAGAAGTCGACTTCTCATATTCAGCCATACGGTCTAGTGAGAAAGGGTTCAGAAGTGCAGACCCACGGAGCAGAGCGAAGCAAGCCATCCAGGTGCCTTTCTTCTGGTGACGCAAAACTAATTTGTACCTGTGGTCTCGAACACAGTTTCACGCCCTGACCTTGCTGTCAGTCGCGGTCTTGCCCACCTCTTATTCACCTACTTCTTGGCACCGTCCTGGTGTGCGGCAGCTCTCGCTGCGGTCCCTGCCAAGCCCCTGTTACTGACCCGGCGGACGAGAACTTTAGAGACGGGGATTTTCGTTCTGTGCATCTCGCTTTTGGCCAGGTGATGGTGCGCGACGTGTTGGCTGTTAGCGGCGTCCGTCCCGTGGCCGCCAGGGTGCGAGGAAAGGTGTTTGATGCTGATGGGTATCTTGGAGTCCTTCACCGTGCCCGAGGGCGTCCTCAGCGAGCTCGTGGTGGTGGCGGGGGACACGGGCTTGGGGCGCGGCGGGCAGGTCACCGCTCCCTCCCCGGGCGCCGCCGGAGGGTTCTCGTCCGGCTCGGCGTAGAGGTCGTAGAGAGCATCCCCGCTGTAGCTGTCCCTGGGAATGGTCTCCTTCTGGATGCCGGCGGAACCGTCTTCCTCGGGACCGGGAGTGGTGGAATCCCAGTAGCCCTCGTCGCTGTTCGGCGCGCCTTCCAGCTGCTCCTTCTCCCCGCCCTTCTGCTCCGCTTTGCGGTCGAGGTGGGTTGGGATCTGGTGGAAGCCGCCGCTCTTGCCCGCCGCCCTGTTGTGGGCCCCCTCGGTGCCCCGGTTCTCCTTCGACCCCTCGGGCTTCTTCGTCCCTCCTCCCTCTTCCACGCGGGTCTCCTCGGTGTGCGACAGCATGTCCCAGAACTCCTGCAGGCAGGTGTCGCCCGCCTGCTCGGGGCTGGCCATCTCCTCGCCCCCGCCCTGATAGGCCCCCCCGCCGGGCCGCTTCCTGGGGGCGCCGGGCCTGCCGGCCCCGGGGAGGCTCCTCTCGCAGCCGCCGCTCCGGCCGCCCGCATCCTCCTCGCGGTCCGCAATAATATCTCCGCAGCCTGTAAGAGAGTCAAAGCTTTTCAGTGAAGTCACGTCAGCGAACATCAAGCAAATGCGGTCTGCGGACGGCTCCGAGGGCGGGTCGGCGGAGGACGCGGGGTCGGGGGCGGCCGCCGGCTCCGGCCCGCGGTCGCTGCGGGGCCCGGCGGGGGGCTCGGTCGTTCCCGGAGCGGCGCCCGAGGGATCCGCGTCCTCGGCGGCGGCTCCGGGCTCGGGGTCCCGCGCGGCCGGCTCCGCGCTCCCCGCCGCTCCGGGGCTCTCCTCCCGCCGCTCCGCGCCCGCCGCCTCGCGAGGAGGCTTCGGCGGCTCCTCCTTGACGCATTCCAAGCTGGCGGTCAGCGAGCCGGGCGCGATGAGCCCCGGCGGGCTCTCCGAGGCTTCCCCGCGCCGCTCCTTGCCGGCTTTGTCCTTCCTGTGCCACCGCACGCCGCCGAAGATGCTCCTCAGCCCCTTCTTTTGTCTGCCGCCGGGCCGCCGCTCCGCGCTCTCCGCCTTCCCGTTCTTCCTCAGCAGCGAGAAGAAGCTGTGCGACTTGGCCACGGAGCCGGGGCCGCCCGGCGCCTCCCGGCCCGGCGCGGGCTCGTCCTTCCCGCCGCCCTCGGGGGCGGCTTCGGCCAAGCCGTCGTGCGTGCGGCTCCGCACCAGCCCCGCTCCGCCGGCGCCCTTCCCCTCCCCGCCTCCGCTCCTCACCCCGAAGATGCTGGGGACGCCGCCGCCGCCTTTCCTCCTCTTGAACAGCTTGAAGGCGGTTTTGTTGATCCTGCCCGCGGGCGGCTCGGCGGCGGGGGGCTCGGCACAGCCGCGCCGCGGGTCCATCGCTGCCGCGGAGCCGAGCGCTCACTGACAGCCGCGCCGCCGCCCGCCCGTCTCCATGGCGACCCGGGAGGGAGGAGGAAGGAGGGAGGGATAAAGCCGCTTCTCCCCCCGCCGCTCCTGCCGCGCGGGGACCCGGCCCGAGCCGCCGCCTCTTCCCCGCACGCCCTTATGTAACTTAACCCCTCGCCTCCCGCCGCCGAGCGACCCCGCCTCGCCGCTCCCCCCGCCGTGGATGCGCGAGACGCGTTTGGCGCCGCTTCCAGGCTCCTTCCCTCTCCCCGCAGTGGGTCACGCGGCCCCGGGGGACGCAGATCGAACCGGGGGACGCGTGTCCCCGGGGGCGGAGGGCAGGGGGGCCGACATCGACCCCTTCCTTGCTTCCCCCGCTCCCACCTCACCGGGAACGTGGGACGCCCAGATGGAGCTTGGGAGGTTCAGGCCAGTGGGTTCAGGGGGGTTCTTCTCCCTCTGTACTCGGCACTGGGGACACCGCTCCTCAAATCCTGTGTTCAGTTCTGGGCCCCTCACCACAACAAGGATGTTGAGGCTCTGGAGCGAGTCCAGAGAAGAGCAACGAAGCTGGTGAGGGGGCTGGAGAACAAGTGTTACAAGGAGCGGCTGAGAGAGCTGGGGTTGTTTAGCCTGGAGAAAGAGGAGGCTGAGGGGAGACCTCATTGCTCTCTATAACTACCTGAAAGGAGGTTGTGGAGAGGAGGGTGCTGGCCTCTTCTCCCAAGTGACAGGGGTCAGGACATGAGGGAATGGCCTCAAGCTCTGCCAGGGGAGGTTCAGACTGGATATCAGGAAAAAAAATTTCACAGAAAGGGTCATGGGCACTGGAAAAGGCTGCCCAGGGAGGTAGTTGAGTCACCTTCCCTGGAGGTGTTTAAAAGACGAGTAGACGAGGTGATCAAGGGACATGGGTTAGTGGCTGATTGGAGTGGTTGGACTCGATGATCCAAGAGGTCTTTTCCAACCTGGTGATTCTATGATTCTGTGATTCTATGACTCCCAGGGCCTGCTCCTCTTTGCTTCTCCCACTCCCACTTCACCAGAATGTCTGGGAATATGGGACACCCAGATAGAATCTAGGGGGTACAGACTCTCGGGGGCTTCCTCTCCATGCTTCCCCTGCTCCCACCCTACCAGGATGTCTGGCACCACCTCTGCTTCCCTGTTTTTTGAAGGGGAGACCTTATCACTGTCTACAACTACTTGAAAGAGGGTTGTAGCAAGGTGGGTGATGGTCAAGTGACAGGCAATAGGACGAGGGGGAAATGGCTTCAAGTTGCACCAGTGGAGTTTCAGATTAGACATTTCTTCACCAAAAGGGTTATCGGGCACTGGAACAAGCTGCCCAAGGAGGTAGCTGAGTCACCATCCTTGGAGGTATAACAGGGAGATTATGTGCTTAGGCATATGATATAGCAGTGGACAGGTATGGCTGGACTGCATGATCTCAAAGGTCTTTTCCAGCCTAGCGATACTATGATTCTCCCCAGTGCCCTAGGCCACATGTCCCCACCGCTGGTGACCAGAGGGGAGCAGTGGCACAAGCTGGAGCATAGCCCAACCCTCCTTCCACTCTTCCCCCCCCTCTGCCAGGGAGGGTAAGCACAGTGGCAGCCCCCACAGAAGCCTTCTCCCACACCCTGCATCCACTGTACATGGTCACAGCCCCCAGATCGTGCCCCTAGTGCACTGACACCAAGGTTTGACCGGCAGCAGCACAACCAGCTTGGGTTGGCCAGCGGCACCCTGGACACAAACCCCCTCCCACTGCCTGCAAATCTATCCTAGATACAAAGTAAATTGGAATAGAATAGAGCAGACTAGAGCAGAGCAGAGCAGTTCAGCTGGATGTGAGCTCCAATCTAGTCCAATTGCCTGACCACTTCAGAACTGACCAGAAGTTAAAGCATGTTATGAAGGGCATTGTCCAAATGTCTCTTAAACACTGATAGCCTTGGGAATCAACCAGCTCTCTGGGAAGCCTGTTCCAGTGTTTGACCATCCTCTTGATAATTAAATGCTTCCTCATGTCCAGTATAACCCCCCCCACCCCCAGTGCATCTTTGAATCATTCCCACGCATCCTATCACTGGATCCCAGAGAGATCAGCACCACTCTCTCCACATCCCCTCCTCAGGAAGGTGTAGAGAGCAATGAGGTCACACCTCAGTGTCCTTTTATTCTTCAAACTAGGCAAACCTGGCTGAATTAACCTGCCCTGAGCTCCAGACTTGCTAGAGAACCTGTCTACCTTGGCTTTCTCTTGATGCCAGGTTATTTCAGCTTGGGGGCAGGGCTCTTCACCAGGGCTGCAAAGCAGACCTGCTTTCAATTGGAGCTCTAACAATGCATGTAACCTGGCAGCCCAGCTCAGCTATACAGCATTAGTCTGGGCTCCTCAGAACATAAATGCTTGTCTGGGTTTTAGCTCATGCAAGTGAGAACCACTAAAGAGAAGACGTATGTGAGCCCTCCAGCTTGAGGCTAAATTCTGCTCCCTTTGAAGCTAGTAAAAGGTTTTGCCATTGACTTCACTGGTTGGAAGAATTAGTTGTGGGGTTTTTTTCAACATCATCAGACATTCATTGCACTCTTCCCATGAGAGCAGGTTGAATTATCTGTTATGAATAATTTATCCAGTGAATTTAGTCCTTTTTCTGTTCATGTATAAAAAATGCCATTTGCATTCACAATTACAAGTGTTCAATAAGAGCGATAAGAACACATCATTCAACTTGCAGGTCTCTCCTGCCTTTGGCAAGAGACAGAGGAAAGGACAGATGAGTCAGAACCCCAGATTTTTGGCTGGAGGAGGAGGACTTTTGGCTGGTGAGGGGGCTGGAGAGAGCAAGGAAGCTGGTGAGAGGGCTGGAGAACAAGTCTTACGAGAAGCAGCTGAGAGAGCTGGGGTTGTTTAGCCTTGAGAAGAGGAGGCTGAGGGGAGACCTTATTACTCTCTACAGCTACCTGAAAGGAGGTTGTGGAGAGCAGGGAGCTGGCCTCTTCTCCCAAGTGACAGGGGACAGGACAAGAGGGAATGGCCTCAAGCTGTGCCAGGAGAGGTTCAGGCTGGACATCAGGAAAAAGTATTTCATGGAAAGTGTCATTGGGCACTGGAACAGTCTGCCCAGGGAGGTGGTTGAGTCACCCTCCCTGGAGGTGTTTAAGGCATGGGTGGATGAGGCGCTGAGGTGCATGGTTTAGTGATTGAGGGGAATGGTTGGACTCAATGATCCAGTGGGTCCTTTCTAACCTAGTGATTTTGTGATTCTATGATTCTGTGATTAAGTTACTTTTTACAGAGTACACTTCGTAAATAGGCACAGCACCTAAAAGCCGTGGAGTCAGGAGGTCAGAGCAGAAGCTCAACCCATCGGTATAAGTTGCTCACGTTAACTGTGTTTCCATCAATTGTGCCACCTCACGAGTTCCCCCATCACCTGCTCTTAAGACAGATGAAGAAAACTTGTTAAAAAAGAGGAAATACCAAACTCCCTTGTGCAAATACAAATGCACAGAGCCAGGCATCCTTTGGAAATTTTAAAGAACAAAACCTGGCCACGTATCTTGGGGAAAAAGTCAGCCAAACAGCTGATAAATAACACTTGGCCATATGGCTGAACTTACCAATATTTACACTTTCATACCGATGCTTTGCTACATTTCAGCAATCCTTTGTATTTCACTAATTCTTCTAACAAGCGTTGAGTCCAAAGGCAGGAGGTACAGAGATAGAAAAGGCAGAGGGGAGCTGACGTAATGCTTCACAGCTGTATGGAACAGACAAGTAATTGTGCTCTCTTTCTTTCTGTGTATTTCTGTGTATTTCTGCAGTCCTGACAGAAAGGGTGGACTTTCAGCTTGTTTTTCAGACAACCTAAAATCCCTGTGTTAATGGAGGAAAATGACTTGAAGTCAACCTGAAGTTATTACTTTGGAAATGTTTTGACAAATTGAATTTTTTTCCTACCCATTTGGTTTCAATCCCATCTGTACCTTTTAAAATATGATTTAAAGAACCTTCAAGTACCTGCAGGATAGTAAGTCTAAAATGAAATAGTAAAGCATTGAATCTTAAAAGTGACAAATTAAAAAAATTCCAATTGTTTCTTTTATTTTTATTTTATGTTTTCACTTTATCCTAAGGACATCTATGGATTTATCATGAATTCATGACATGCTTTGGTCAACCTGCCCCTGGAGGGCTCAACAAGAAAAACCTTAGACAAAACGTTCACCAACTTCTATCTGAAGAAGTGTAACGCTGAAAGGTGCTTATATTCACGTATAATAGCTCTTACATTTAGGGATGTTTGAATACCTGAGTGCTGTACAATCAAGGAGGTTGGGAGAAAATGTTCTCTGCCACATCTGTTGTGCCTGCGTCCTCCTGTGCAATGGTACCTTCACACAGAGACGTGAGTGGAGTTCCCTTGCCCTTTTGATTGCCCCTGCTTTCGACCAGGATTTTCTCCTGAAGCAAGTGGTATGACAAAACTGCAAAGGGATATAGCGTCATCTGTGCAAACAGCCTTTCAAGGAGAGTGAGGGTAGTTTCTGGAAAAGAATGGTGGGGAGCTGGGTGAAATGGAACCTGAAACATTTTCTTCCACGTGCTTGGGTTTGGGTTTTTTCTGGTTCTACATTCTAAGAAGCTTGCACAAAGCATATTTAAGCAATACCTACTACTTAGTGTTCTTCTCAGAGATTTAAAACGTGGTTCCCTGAATTACAGTAGGTGTTTCCTTATGGCTTTCCTTCATCTCTGTAAGTCTGAAATGCAAGTCTGCATCTGACAGTGAAAGATGTCATAACTCTGTCTTCCTGGCAAGGGAGCAGAAAGAGTGACAGACACTTTGCAAAGTGAAAACAAATGAGAAGCTGGAATTTAAAAGCACAGAGAGACTACAGTCAGCTAGTTTTTCCTGATGACCTGCAGACAAGGGGCAGCTGAGCAGCTGTGGTGGGAGAGGTGCTTCTACCGCATCCCCCGTGACCTGGCTTACCCCGAGGGGCATCTGGCACGTTGGAAGAGATCCCATGCTGAGCTGCACAGCACAGCCACACCAACAGGTTTATTCCAGCTGGAGGGGATATTGAAAAGGGTCCGTGGAATAAATGCTTTTGAAGGTGGATTTCTTTCATGTTTAGAAAGAATATGAATGTTAAAAAAAAACCCAAAAACCAGACAAGAAACTCTATAACAAAATTATTCATAAAAGGTAATTAAAAAAACATACGTGGTATCTAAAGGTATACACTGTTTAATAGAAATTAAAGACTTTGAAGTGAGGGCTATCCTCTCCTTGTTCCCTGATGTACTCAACAGCTTTCTGGGGCTGCTTATTGAGGGTTACTGTCATATACTGCTGGTGCCAGCCTTGGCTCCACCACTGCCTTATGCTGTTATCCTCAGAAAGCCACAGCTTCACTCCATTTCAGCTGAGAGTACCTTCTTCTGTGATCCACAGGCACTTACAGTCCTGCCCAGCCTCACTCCCTACAGGGTGCTGGAGCCATCAGGTGAAACAGCAGCAGCAACAATTACAAACCAGCCGGCAGAGCCTCACTCTGCTTTTCCTCAGTGGTTACACCAGGCAGACGCTTCCAGTTCCCCAGAGACTGCAGTATGTGGCACAGAATGAATACTGAATATACATCCTAGGATTCAGCAAATATGAATTACTGATGGAAGTGACAGCTAGCAAAGCATCTTGTCCCTCATTTTGACAGAATCACCAGAGTTTTGTGGTGTTTTGAAGCTGCCTCATGATGAACAAGAGCACCAATCACAGGGTGACAGGACAGAGATGACTGAAAATTTCAGCAGGAATTTTTCACTTCATGGTTCATTTCTAAGTCACTTCAGTGACTCCAGAGTGTCGGGGCAGCCCTCTCAACGTAGCCCTCTCACAGAATCATGGATTGGGTTGAGTCAGAAGGGACCTTAAAGATCATATAGATTCAATCTCTCTTCCATTGGCAGGGGCACCTTCCACTAGATCAAGTTGCTCAAAGCCTCATCCAGCCTGGTCTCAAACACCTCCAGGGATGAGGTTTCCATGACTCCTCTGGGCAACCTGTCCCAGTGCCTCACCACTCTGACATTAAAAAGTTCTTCCTAATATCTCATCCAAATCTCCCCCTTTTTCAGCTTAAAACCTTTACCCCTTGCCCTATCACTGCACTCACTAATAAAGAGACCCTTCCCAGCTTTCCTGTAGGCCTCTTCAGGGACTGGAAGGCTGCTATAAGATCTCCCTGGAGGCTTCTCTTCTCCAGGCTGAACCCCAACTCTTTCAGCCTGTCCAGCCTTTCAGTGCTCCAGCCCTCTAATCATCTTCGTGGCCCTCCTCTGGACTCGCTCTAACAGAGCCACGTCCTTTCTGTGCAGAGGACTCCAGAACTGAACACAGTACTCCAGGTAGGGTCTCACGAGTGTAGAGTAGAGGGGCAAAATCACCTCCCAAAACCCACTGGTCACACTTCCATTGATGCAGCCCAGGATACCGTTGGCTTTCTGGGCTGCAAGTGCACATTGCCAGCTCATGTTGAGTTTCTCATCCACCAACATCCCCAAGTCCTTCTCTTCAGGGCTACTCTCAATCCAGTCTCCACCCAGCCTATAATTGTGCTTGGGATTGTCCTGACCCACATGCAGAACCTTGCTCTTGGCCTTGTTGAACTTCATGAGGTTAGCATAGGCCCACCTCTCAAGCTTGTCAAGGTCCCTCTGGATGGCAATCACACATGCTACAGTCTATATATAATTTATGGGGTTCAAAGATGCTGCATCAGTTTAAAACTAGTAGGACTTCCTAATGATAAGCAGTGAATCCAAGTGGCAGAGAGTGAATTGCAAGACTTTGGCTGGCACAATGCCTACCTCTTCGCCTTGGCTGTGATGGGAGAAAGTCAGCAAACCATAGATACCATGCCAGGGTCTAGATTTCAAGTATGAGTACAGAAAGGCCCAAAGCAACAGGTTTATGGGGAAAACAGACCTACTATTTGAACAGTTATTTCAAACACCACAATTTCTTTTCACATAATCAGTTATTCTCTGCACAGGTAAACTCCTCAATGCATTATAATATCAGTAAATGGAAGAGATTGCTGGTTGCTGGATTACAAAATCAACGGGCTCATTAAGAAAGACATAAGTAGTGTCAGATCTCTGCTGGTACCTTAAGATCTGCTTAGGGTACCACTGAGACTGAAAAAAGGGAAGAACTAAAAACAGCAAAGAAAAAAAATCCAAAGAAATCGGAGATTAAAGAATCCCACTTATTTTCCATACAAACCTTCTTGCTGTAACATACAGATACAGAGGAAAAGCACCTGGATTTCTGACATTTGCCTCCCCACAGATTCATGTCCTCTAATTTATCCTTCCTCCCTCTCTAGCTTAAGCAGCAGCAGCTAGAACCTACTTGGGACCACCTGTGTTGTTACACCATCATTCCTTTTTCCACAATCAGATGTCCTTTTCAATCAAACTCTGACTAGCTGCAGAGGCATGAAAAGCATAAATCTGCAGTTCAGCATATCCAGAGCCTGGCTGACCCTCACTCTCAGGTAGCTCAGACTTGGGGATATCTCAGGGAAAAGGTTCTTAAAGGAATCTAAAAAATGTAACACATGGAAGGAAGAATAAAGAGTGGCAAGTAAAAGATGAGGGATGAAGTGAGTTTCCTGCATACCATCATACTGTCATCTCTGCATAGGCTTCATGCTCACTTCCACCAGAAACTGCCTGACTGACGTATGAAAAACGGTCTCTGGGAAAATCTTTTATCAGTGCAAAGTACAGATAACAAAGATCATCAATACTGGGAGATCTGTGGCCTGTAAAGTATATCTCCAGTCTCCTGGGGGAGAATAAACTGTTATTACTTTGTTTCATTGACTGAAGACCAGCAGTACTGGGAAGTGTACACTGAGAATAACAAGACCAGTTTCTCAAAATAAAGACCTAGACTCTGTTTTCAGAAAATTGTGTCTGAACCTCACCAACTTACAGAGTTTAGAAGTGCTGCAGAACTGTGCAATTTAAGGAGGCAAAATGTTCTCTAAATCTCCAAGGAATCACACCAAATGAGAGCTGAGGTACAGACTCCTGAGCGAGAAAATGACCATGTCCTTCTGCAGTAGAACTGTGGAGGAAAGAGAAAACAGCCATGGTCCAGTCCAGACGCAATGGAGGAAATTTCCGTTTCATAAACCTGGAAGACAGTGTATTTAGACCAGAGACCTGCTAGTGAGGACTTCAGGAGTAGGAATATGTTTTGTTCTCACTGACAATATCCTTGCACCAAAGGCCAACAACGCCTTTGCATGTGAAAGGTACCCTGCAGCCACTGTGAATTTTTATTTTGTTACAGTAACTCGTTCTCAGCATCCCTTCTGGGTACAATTTTATAGAAAAAAATGGTCATCAAGAAATGAGTGTTGAGGTTGAGCAAACCAGTCATGGATTTTCTGAATTCAAGTAAACAATCTGAGCTGAGAAATGATGAAGCCAGTTTCGTTCAAGATTTTTGTAGGATTTTTGTTGCTGAAAAATCTTTTCTGAATAAATGGCTTATATTTCACTGTTTCAAAGAGCAGAATAGAAAAATAACAACAGCATTCCCTAAATGAAGCAAACCACAAGTTTGACCCCAAAGAAAATTATTGAATGTTTTCAACCGGCTGAAAAAAATTGATTGGTGTACAATCTTTTTGTTACCAACAGTTCTTCATAATGCAAAACAAAAGGATTACAGAGAAATAAGGAAGCAACTGAGAAACAGAAAGGAGGAAAGTATCTGTCATTTGTTTTAAAGCTAGATACAAATTAAAAGTGCAAGCAGTGCATGTAGCCCCCCCAAAGGACAGATTTATTTCTAATTAATATGTTAGTGCCCTAGCTCTCTGCATGAAAAAAAAAACCAAAACCCAACATCTAGATTAATCCTGCTGTAACATTGTAGCTAGAACCCCTAAGAATTAACCCAGCCCAATCCCAGATTTGCTTGCACTGTAATTACTGGAAATGTGCGGAGTTTATTTTCTCCCATACGCTGAACTGAAAAGAGAAAAAAATGTCCTGCAAATATGGGGGGATTTGCATGCATATACCACCATTCTCTTTCCTCTTTGGATGTTTGCAATATCCCTGACATAATAAAAATGCTTTTAATTGCGATAGTTAAGTTTTTCTACTTAAAAAAAAAGAAAGAAAGAAAAGAAAATCCTTGCTGTGCAGTTGCAGCAGACTTGACAGACAATAGTACTGCAGGAGGATATGTCTACCCTTCTACCTGAAATTAAAAGCCCAAAGAAGAGTTTGAGCAGATTAGAGGGATGATGGGGAACACTGGGTCAGAATGTATTTTTTAGACAGATATAAATGATTTTTGGAGGGTGAGGACATTTTTGCAGAGAGGTACACATTCGGAAAATTTTCATTGCATTGGGGATGCCTGAGTTTTTTCCTCACCCTTGTACTATCTTGGAACTTCCCATGGACTTCATCAGAAATAATTGTGATTAGTGTTAGTGGATGTAAAGGCCCTTAATTAAAGATTCATCTGCTCTGAATAGGCTATCTAGATAGATGTGATGCTTTTTATTATGACAAGTTTCTAAAACTAATGACAGAAGTCACTACCAGGATTTTTTCAGGAGCCTCAAAACTGCAGCTACTCCTATATAAGCTACTCTTAAGCAGATAGACACTATGCGTTTTATATTTGACATACGGTATGTTTCAGCAGCCTCCAAAAGAGTTGAAAGTTAAATGTGATAAAAAACTAGGCCACACCTTGCAAACCTGTAGGAACTACTAGTTTCCATCTGTTTCAAACCAAAGGTTCATCTCCCCATGCTTTACCCAGCTGCAGGTTAAACAGCTGCATCTCAGCAAGTTAGCTTAAATCCCGTTTCTGTAATGTGGCAAAAGACAGATACTCTTAAGGTGTAGTTTATTTGACCTGTTTTACATATCAACTTAAGTGTGGATGAGGTAAATCTCATCCTAGAATCTCTGGGCCCAAGTTAAATCTTCAGAGAAAAACACATACGTTTACTTAAATCAGCCCTTCTCCAAAATGTTTCAGCATTTGTGGATATTATTTATTAATTTCTTCCCTTTCCCAAAAATATCAGCCCATATTTTTCAGCTTTCAGTTTTTCCATCTGGGGAAAAACATTGTTACACAGAAATAAAGCATCGTCCATCATCTCTAATGCAAGCATGTGCATTGTTCAATGTATGTACAGGTGGCAATGCCTATTTCTTGGCAGCTACTGAGATGATCGGGAGTTTGGTCAAAGTTGTACCATGAGAAAAGCTTAATGCAGCCTGGATTTTGGTCGTATCAGTCCCCCAGAGCTGTGAGAGTGTCTAGAAAATTCTGATCCCATTATTTCTTTCTAAAGATGGTGCCTTGATGCACGTCAGCAAACTCTTTAGTTGGAGGCAATCTTAGGGATGCTGGTAGCTTGTAAAGAAACATACAATTCACATGTTACTTTCACTGATCTCTTTTAAATATCAGCCTCTTGATGCCCTGCTCGCACTGAAGAGCATTATGTGCTATACACAATACAAATAACACCAGAGGTTTCTTTCCAAAGGGCTATTTTTGACAAGAGCCGTTGCTCTGACAGCTGATCGCTCAATCAATTCAAACTGAATGTCAGCTAAAGGACAGCTTTTCAGTTTCTCTTTTTCCTTTTTTTTCATCACTAAGAAAAATGCAGCAGTGGGTGTTGATTTGTGACAGTTTTACTAAAATATCTAAAGAGTACAGTTCAGTTTGAAAATAGATTAGTACCAAGAGGAATGATCACTGAGGCTTCCATTCCTGCTCTTCTCCTTACCTGTACAAAACAGGTTTCTGGAGAAGCACCGGGGTCATGTAAGAAATGTAGGATTAGGCCCTTTGAGTTGGCTGGTAGGGTACCTGGGATGCAGAACAAGCATCTACCAGACCCTCCTCAGCCATTTTTCCACACACAACATGCCTTTGTCACCTACCAAAGACAACTGCAAAACTCCCACCAAGGTCCATGGTGCTGGACCAGGCCCAGGGTGAGGAGACTGGAAACCAGCAGCACAGTTTTGCCTGGACTCACTGGCTGGTTGGGGAAAGCCCATTTTTCTTGACTCCGAGGCCAGAGTATATGTCCCCTGCTTCCAGGAAAAAAGCAATGGGAAAACCATGCACCAATCCAAAATATTGCATATGTATCAAATGGGACAGTCAAGATCATCCAGTCCTTTTCACGGAGTTTTTCCATGACACTTTCCTAAAGTAGGCTGACAGGTGGTTGCAGAGCTTTTCCTGAGCTCATCAGTTCCCAGGCTAGAAGGAACTGTGACTGCAGTCTTGGAAGACATGAGCTGGAGAAAATGACCTGATTTTTTTCAAAAACATGCCTCTGATCTGGTTCTCATTTTATTTACTCACTTCATGACTCACAAGCAGATGCATTTGTACATAGCTAAATACACAGGGGTCCTAAAGCATTTTTTTCACAATTCTGTGTGGGACATGTCCCTGCCCATCACAGGGAGGTTGGAACTGGATGATCTTTAAGGTCCCTTCCAACCCAAACAATTCTATGATTCTATGATTATTGTCCTTTTTACATTATGGAGTTAAACTTGCTTAAGAGTTGCCTCTCTTTCAAAACAACCTCCTGTATTAGTTTCTTGGAGTGCAATTGTATCCATGAAATAGTAAAGGGGATGAACAGTAAACACACTGAATCCCTCAGTGATACTTATCTCAGATCAATTGATAATCCCTTGTTAGGCCGATTCCTGTCAAAACCAGGACAAGCAAAGGCATTTTTCATTCCCACCATTGCAGCTGTTGTCTTTTTTTGTTAGCCCAATTAAGCACAATGAAAGGAGTAGCACTATATCAGAGACAGTTTGCCTTGGGATATAAATTATCATCTTGTATTTGTCCACAGCCAGCTCTTCAAGAATAACAAAGTGATGCCATAAAACTCAACCACTGTGCTAAAAACACAAAGGAACCTTTTTTCCCCTTCCAAATCAACATGGCATCCAGCCATGATGCTCCATGGCAGGCACCAGCCCTCCCTCAGCTCTGCGAATAGCAGGTCTGTGCACAACCACCCCGTGTCGCCTGCAGCCAGCCCTGTGCCCGTGCTGCCGGGGAACAGGGCTCAGCCTCACTCACCTTGAGCCCAACATAATCGGACTCCTTCCTCCCACCACTCCGGAGCTGAGGGGTTTTGTTTGGTGCCATCGTGAAAGCTGTTGTCTCTCCTCCGCCTCTCCTCCACGCTTGGCAGAGGACAGCCCTACACCTTTCAGCTTGGAAAACAAGAGGGAATCAGTAATATTGGCTGGTGCCGTTTGCCAAAGCCCTCCTGGAAATGAGCCGACGCTATTAATGTAGAAGGGTAGCTGACTTCTGGCAATAAATTCCAGAGAAGTGCATCACCCTTGTGGCTTGTTTTCTACATGACGGGACACCCTGTTGTGTGCTGGATTGTCACATGCAATCTATGCAAATGCAGTCATTAGCTTTAGCAGATGTTTCTTTATTGTGCTGCTTCAAAACTGAAAAGGCATCAGCAGGGATTTGTGTTTTCTTATCTAGCTTTTGAGGAAGAGAATAAATTGCGACAACTTTTTGTTAATGTGAACTCACCCTTCTTGGTACATAAGGCTGTGCACCTACTTGCACTCTGGAAAAAAAAAATCCCAAACATTTTATTTACTGCTTTTCATATTCTTGATCTATATTTAAAAAGAAAATCCTTTTAACAGCATTAGGAAAGTCATTTTTTATTGTCTGCCTCTGACACATGGGAACAAACAACTACCTTATCAAGGTATCAAAGAGGAGAATTAATATTAGCAACAGATTGAAGTTCTTTGTTCCTAGTCTTTGCTGCTGAGCAGTGCCCCTCATGACAAAATGATCTTTTTTGCTCTCCTTAGGCTAGTTAAATCTTGATTAGGTGCTTATGATAGATATCAGAGCAGTGGGAAAGGTAGTTTGGATGCATCCACTTGGTTTGGGGGACAAGAGGGTTTTAATGACATGAATATGGGCCATTTTGTGCCTGTTGTCCCATCACCAGGTGGGACGCTGTGCAGAGAGCAGATATAAACTCACCGTCCCGTCCCTGAGCTGTGGTCAGGCCGTGCGAGCTCTGAGGGCACAACCACCATATGACGCAAGAGTTTGCAGTGGGAATTGAGACTGGAGTGGGCACCGAGGAAAGACTGACATCAAAGAGGCAAGAAAGACAGTGAAGCTGAACTAAGAGGATTTGCTGAGGGCTGTGCCAGGGAGCCCCTGGAGCAGCCATATGGCTGCAGGCAGTGCCAGGCACCACCCGCCTCCACTGCCCCTGTGACCGTGCAAGCGGCTTCTTCTCAGCAGCATGGCAGTAGCCTTGCTGGGGTAGGACTGGGCTCCCCAGCTGCTTTCCCTACACTCTGCAGCTGCTTGCCCAGGGCCACCAAGCCTCAGCAAGGGCCAGGGAGAGGGCAGGGAGGGATTGGGAGCCGCAGGCAAGGTGGCAAGGGAGCGCAGAGCTCTAGCAGTCCAGCAGAGCTCTACACCTCATGGCCCCCAAGCACGAGCCTGCCACCTGTGGGCACCGAAGAGGGCATTACGCATCACTACAGTAATTAGGTAGGGACCATGCAAGTGTCTCCTGGATGTTTAAATGTGAACCAGTTTAACTGAGTTTTAATTAAAGCTGTTGTGAATCAGCTTAGATCTCCGCTCATTCAGTTCTCTAGGAAGATTTTAACTATAGAGGTAGGATAGAATCAGAATCATTGAATCACTAGGATGGAAAGGATCCACTGGATCATTGAGTCCAACCATTCCCATCAATCACTAAACCGTGCCCCTCAGCACCTCATCCACCCGTCTTTTAAACACCTCCAGGGAAGGCGACTCAACCACCTCCCTGGGCAGCCTGTTCCAGTGGGTGCTGTCTTACAGAGGCAGAAGGATTTGAGCTGGTTAACTGTTAGGTGCATGTGAAAACCTAAATATGCTGACCCAAATGCAGCTCTTGGAAAGGGCTCGATTCAGTGTCCTCAGAAATCAGAAAGCCCAGTTGTGCTGGGAATGGAGTCCCACAGGGATTGGGGATGTTCAGCTTCACAACCCTCTGTCCCAAGAGCAAGGTATGCTTTCTCTCTCCATTTTCTCCAAAGTAAATAAATAGTTCTGTGCATTCTAAAGAAAAACAATCTACCAAAATACTCCATTGTACACATAAATTGGAAGTGTAAAAAAAAAAGGATAAATTACATCAATTTGCTCCCTTACTGAAAAACTGGAAAGCTCTTAGGCACTGATAGGAATGTGTATAAAAGAAGATAGAGCAGAACACAGTAGCAGAGAGCTATAATGTAAATTTGGTGTGACTCCAGCATCTCACGTGCCTTTTGCACTGCAATTATGTTGAAGCATTTTAAGGGTATGATGCTTTTCTATTAATCATTTATAAGGGTTTTTTTGTAAGAGTTTTTATTTTTTATACATTGAGCATTATGGATGTTCAATTATAATAAAGCATTTCAAAGTATTTGCTTCTTCCTGGGGAGAAATATTTCCAGAGAAGTTTCTCTTAACATCCAAGGTGAAAAGTCATTTACCCTAGGGAAACACAATAACCTGCTATCAGTTAAGAGAGTTTGATATACTTCAAAGATTTCTGAAAACTTTAAGAATCGTAGCATCAGATGGTAATTATCTTGTAATAAGGTATTTGTGGGTAGTTTGTCATGTTTCTTTTCTAAATAGTAAGAATTAGAGGGAACAAGAATGACACAGGACACTCTCAAAATGACAGGAAACAATGAAAAAATACTTCGTTCTACCCTCATTTCCACTAGTAACATCTTTTTCACTCTCCTTGTTTGAAAGAGAGAAAACTAGAACATGCCACTATGAATCTCTGTTTAATGTGCTTTAAGCCATGGCTGGGCTAAATTACAAAGGCAGGGCTTGATAATGTAGTTATTTTTATACCACATCTCTAGCACCAGAATCAAGTAGAACCCCACAGATCTGATTGTGTAAGACAGTGCTCCAAGAGATGTAGAAAACTGCACTTGCTGGTAATTTACTTCAACACATTTTCAAGTGAGAAGTGCAGATCTAGACAATGTATAAAACATAACTTCAGTACCTACATTTGCATTTAAGCATCTTAATAAATAGCTAAATGAAAACACCAAAAATCAAAGTTGTAACACAAAAATATCAGAGAACTTAACTTGGAACACGGCCAGGCCCTGCAAAGGGGGAGCAGAGCAGCAAGGCTACACATTTTCGTGGGGGGTGCTGGATAAGGTGGCTGGATGCTCTGTGGCCAGCCCTGGGTTAACTCAGGAGATGGTTCCCAAGATCGTGGTTCCCTGCTGCTCCCATTCCCTGTGGCTGGGAAACCCTGAGAAACACCAGAGAGATTCCTTTTGCACAGAGTCAGGGAAACAGGGGGCTGGAGTTGCCACACAAAGCCAGGAGAAGGTTTTCCTTTCCTGTAGGACTCATGAAGACTGCAGAAGCAAACACCTCTAATCCCAGCCCCTCAGCCCTCTCCACGGGGAAACAAACACCTCAGGGGAAGCATCCTAGTGAAAAGGGGAGCTCATGGACCGCACGGAAGCAGATGCCAAATGCCTCCTTCCTGCTAAGGCACATTGTGCCCAAGTTACATTTAATGCTTTAGGGAGCCTCCTGGGCCGTGTTTGATACACCTCACACTTCACCCCAGGCTGATACAGTCAGTAACAAAAAGTAAGAATGGCTTTCTCTGACATGCAAAAAAGATTGGATATTACTGAATTATAGAAAGTACTGTCCTTATATATATATATATATCTCACATCAATTTTCACTAAATGTGTGAAAAGACATTGCTATTAGAAATATACAGGCTCCATATAGTAAACAGGGATTGCTGAAAAGTTGTTTTCCCTGTCTCTGTGCACATTTAAATAGTTTTCTGTAAAAACTCCCTGGGAATTTCCTGAAGAGACTAACAGTGCCAGGACAGTTTAATCCCTGCTTGCTTTATCTGCATTTCTAAGTCTAAAAATTATTTAATTAGTAACGAGTATTACAACACATGCGGATTATTGTTCTATTAAGACACCAATTTTTTTAGCAGGATTAAAAAAAAATTTGGAAAACTCATTTGCTCTAGGCCAGTCCCCAGCTGGACAAAATTGTGCTCGTGTGTTTTTGAAACAGTCTTATTTCTGAGCACATTTCTTGAATTTTTGTGCCAGGGTACTGCAGGCTTTTGAAACTGTGTTGCTCCACTAGAACTCAAAGTGTGTCATGAACAACTGTTAGCAAAACAGAAATGGCTGGGTATTTTTTGTTTCTTTTTCTGTAAAATATACAAATAAAATTCTTGAACCCTGCGACAGAAACAGTAATCTCTCCTGACATCTTGCAAAGCACAGGGAGCTGCTACATACTGGGGTTGCTCCATGTGACTGGATACAGCCCCACACACCCAGAGGCTTTGCAGGACCTACCTTGACATCAATGTTTTCACATTTGCAAATTTCAGCCACTAATTTTATTTGCAGTGAACGACACAAGACTTAGTTCTGCATTGGGGAGAAACAACTCTCAGACAGCTTTGATATTTAGCATATCTTCTTTGTTTTTTCCCACATTACCCTTGGAAGCTGAACAAAGTCATAGATTTTAGCTTGAAAGATAACCAGATAACCAGAGCATCTGTTTCCCCCATTTCAGTAGCAGAACGGTCACTAGTCACCTCAGAGTACATTAAGGGCACTGGTTCTATGTCGGTCTTACTGGCATCACTGCAAAGGAACATTTGTGCCTGATTCTGCAAAACTTTGCTATTGAAATAAAAAATGCACAAACTCAGCTTAATTAGGAAGGTACCTGATAATCAAAGTCATGGGAAGTGGAACCAAAGAGGGGTTGGCTTTGTAGTCCATTGGGGATAAACTGGAAAGGAAGCCGGAGTTAGCTAAGAAGGTCCTGGGGAGACAGAGCTCAGTCAATCACAGAATCTCTGAATCATTTGGGTTGGAAAAGGCCTTTAAGATCACCAAGTCCAACCATTAACCTAACACCATCAAGCTCAGCATTAAATCATGTCCCTAAGCACCATATCTATCCAGTATATCACCACTAAGCAAGAGGGGGTGAGTGCACCTGGGGATGGGAGGCAGCAAACTGGCACTGTGGCCTTAGTTAAGTCAAGGACTGCTCAGTTGGGGAGAAGCCCTATTACGAAGGCTGTAGCTACGCCCGCCCAGCTGAAGTGCATTTACACTAATACATGCAGCATGGGAAATAAGAAGGAGGAGCTGGAAGCTGTGGTAGGGCAAGGAGACTACGATGTCATTGCCATTGCGGAGACGTGGTGGGATGACTCGTACAACTGGAGCAGACCCATGGTGGGGTATAAACTCTTCAGGAAGGACAGGAAGGGCAGAAGAGGAGGCGGGGTAGCCCTCTATGTTAGAGAGGGCATTGGTACCCTCGAACTGGACTATGGTCAAGATGGGACTGAGTGCCTGTGGGTGAAAATCAGAGGAGCCCATGGGCAGGCAGGTATTGTGATGGGAGTCTGCTATAGACTACCGAGCCAAGAAGAAGCAGCTGATGAGCTCTTCTACAAACAACTGAGTGTAGTCTCAAAATCGCTACCTCTAGTCCTTGTGGGAGACTTCAATTTCCCAGATATAGGCTGGGAGTATAATACATCAGAAAGGAAGCAGTCCCGGACGTTCCTGGAGTGTCTGGAAGACAATTTCCTCACACAGCTGGTGAGCGAACCGACAAGGGATGGTGCCCTCCTGGACCTGCTGTTGGTGAACAGAGAAGGACTGGTGGGGGATGTGAAGGATGGAGGACGCTTGGGGCAAAGCGATCATGAGATGATAGAGTTCTCAGTGCGGGGTAAAATGAAGAAGGAGGTTAGCAGAACAGTAGCCCTCAACTTTCAGAGAGCAGACTTTGGGCTGTTCAGAAGGCTGGTCGGAAAAGTCCCATGGGAGGCGCTCCTTGAAGGCAAAGGTGTCCATGAGGGCTGGGCGCTCTTCAAGAAGGAACTCCTAGCAGCTCAGGAGAAAGCCGTCCCCACATTCCGGAAAAGTAGCCGGCCGGGTAAGAAACCAGCATGGTTGAGTAGAGAGATCCTAAGAGACATTGATAGGAAGAGGAGGGTCTATGACCTCTGGAGGAAGGGGCAGGCATCCTGGGTGGACTATAGGGAGGAGGTGAGAACGTGCAGGGAAAAAGTCAGGAGGGCTAAGGCCCAACTAGAAATGCGATTGGCCAGGACCGTGAAAGACAACAAAAAGTCTTTCTACAAATACATCAACAGCAAAAGGAGGGCTAGGGAGCATCTCCAGTCCCTAGTAGATGCAGAGAGAACAACAGTAACAGGGGACGAAGACAAGGCTGAAGTACTCAATGCCTACTTTGCCTCAGTCTTTAACAATAAGGAAAATTGTTCCCTCTGTGCACAACCCCAGGGGTTGGAAGAGAAGTATGAGATTCCCAAGGCCCAAGAGGAGGTGGTTAAAGACTTGCTTGCCCAGCTAGACGCCCACAAGTCTATGGGGCCGGATGGAGTCCACCCAAGAGTTTTGAGGGAACTGGCGGATGTGCTGGCCAAACCCCTTTCCATCATCTTCCAGCAGTCCTGGATGACTGGGGAGGTTCCGACTGGACTGGAGGCTGGCTGATGTCGTGCCCATCTATAAGAAGGGGCGCAGGGAGGATCCGGGGAACTACAGGCCTGTCAGTCTGACCTCGGTACCGGGGAAAGTCATGGAGCGGGTGATCTTGAGTGCTATCAAGAAGCACTTGCAAGAGAACTGGGTGATCAGTCCCAGTCAACACGGGTTCATGAAAGGCAGGTCTTGCCAGAGTAATCTGATCACCTTCTATGACCGAGTGACTAGACTCTTGGATGTCGTCTGGCTGTGGATGTGGTCTTCCTGGACTTCAGTAAAGCCTTTGATACAGTTTCTCATAGCATTCTGCTTCGGAAACTGTCGGCCTCTGGCCTGGATGGGTGCACACTCTCCTGGGTGAAAAACTGGTTGAACGACCGGGCCCAGAGGGTGGTGGGAAATGGAGTTAAATCCAGCTGGAGGCCAGTTACAAGTGGGGTTCCCCAGGGCTCAGTGCTGGGTCCAGTCCTGTTTAATGTCTTTATTAATGACCTGGATGAAGGCATTGAGTGACCCCTTAGCAAGTCTGCAGATGACACCAAGCTGGGTGGAAGTGCCGATCTGCTGGAGGGTCGGGAGGCTCTGCAAAGGGACCTGAACAGGCTGGACTGCTGGGCTGAGACCAACGGCATGAGGTTTAACAAGGCCAAATGCCGGGTCCTGCACTTGGGGCACAACAACCCTAAGCAGAGGTACAGACTAGGAGAAGCCTGGCTGGAAAGCTGCCAGGAGGAGAAGGACCTGGGGGTGTTGGTTGACAACCGACTGAACATGAGCCAGCAGTGTGCCCAGGTGGCCAAGAAGGCCAATGGCATCCCAGCTTGTATCAGGAACGGCGTGACCAGCAGCTCCAGGGAGGTTGTTCTCCCTCTGTACTCGGCACTGGTGAGACCGCACCTCAAATACTGTGTTCAGTTCTGGGCCCCTCACCACAAGAGGGATGTTGAGGCTCTGGAGTGAGTCCAGAGAAGAGCAATAAAGCTGGTGAAGGGGCTGGAGAACAAATCATATGAGGAGCGAGTGAGTGAGCTGGGGTTGTTCAGCCTGGAGAAGAGGAGGCTGAGGGGAGACCTTATTACTCTCTACAACTATCTGAAGGGAGGTTGTGGAGAGGAGGGTGCTGGCCTCTTCTCCCAAGTGACAGGGGACAGGATGAGAGGGAATGGCCTCAAGCTCTGCCAGGGGAGATTTAGGCTTGAGATTAGGAAAAAATTCTTCACGGAGAGGGTGGTTAGGCATTGGAACAGTCTGCCCAGGGAGGTGGTTGAGTCACTGTTCCTGGAGGTGTTTAAGGTGAGGGTGGATGAGCTACTTAGAGGCATGATTTAGGGATTGGTGGGAATGGTTGGACTCGACAATCCAGTGGGTCTCTTCCAACCTGGTTATTCTGTGATTCTGTGATTCTGTGATCTACATGCTCCTTAAATACCTCCAAGGATAGTGACACATTCACTTCAGTGAAGTAATATTTCCTAATAACAAATCTGAATGTCCCCTGGCACAACTTGAGACCATTTCCTCTCATCCTATCACTTGTTGCTTGGGAGAAGAAACCAACATCTACCTCACTACAACCACCTTTCAGGCTATTGTAGAGAACAATAAGGTCACCCCTCAGCCTCTTCTTCTCCAGATTAAACAACCCCAGTTCCCTCAGCCACTCCTCATAAGACTTGTTTGCCAGACCCTCCGCCAGCTTTGTAGCCCCTCTTTGCACACACGCCAGCCCCTCAATGTCTTTCTTGTAGTGAGCAGGCACAAAACTGAACACAGGATTCAAGGTGAGGCCTCTCCACTCATGTCAATTAGGAGACCACCATGGGCTCCAGTGGCTCCCCACCAAACTGAAGTGACAGAAATGAAGAAATTTTTTTTAAAGCAGCCAAGTAAGAGACAGAAGAATGCTAAGGCCATGCCATACAGAAAATACAGGGTGCAGAAGTAATACCTTATCATTTGTCCTTCACATGGGTTGGGGCAATCCATGATTTCAATACAGGATGGGGGATGACATGACTGAGAGCAGCCCTACAGAGGAGGAATTGGAGGTGCAAGCTGATGAGAAGCTTGACATGAGCCAGCAATGAGGCCAAACTGTATCCTGGGCTGCATCAAAAGAAGTGTGGCTAGCAGGTCGAGGGAGGGGATCCTGACCCTCTATTCCGCTCTTGTAAGAACTCATCTGGAGAATTGTGTCCAGTTCTGGAATCCTCAACATAAGAAGGATATGGAACTGTTGGAACAGGTCCAGAGGAGGCTACAAGGATGATCAGAGGACTGAAGCACCTGCCATATGAGGACAGGTTGAGAGAGTTGGGCTTGTTCAGCCTGAAGAGAAGGCTCTGAGGAGATCTTACAGTGAACTTTCAGTACCTGAAAGGGGATACAAGAAAGCTGGAGAGGGACTGCTTGTAATGATAGGATGAGGAGGAATGGGTATAAACTGGAGAGGGGCAGATTCAGACTAGACATAAGGAAGACTTTCTTCACCATGAGAGTGGTGAGGCACTGGAAAGGGTTACCCGGGGAAGATGTGGCTGCCCCGTCCCTGGAGGTGTTCAAGGCTAAGTTGGATGGGGCCTTGGGCAGCCTGATCTAGTGGGAGGTGTCCCTGCCCATGGTAGAGGGTTGGAACTGGATGATCTTTAAGGTCCCTTGCAACCCAAAGTATTCTATGATTTGGTGTAATACAGACTTCATTTCAGCTGGGAAGTCCCTGGGCTGCTGTAGCTCAAGCTGCCACACGGGCTGGTAGACACACAAGAAATGCCCCAAAAAACCAGATCATAGGCACAGATAGACCCTGCCCAAGCACTGGCACCTGTGATTTTGTGATTGTGTCAGCATACCAGTTGTACTGAAAAGCAATCTACTGCACAGAGAAGCTGGAAACACAGGCAACACCAATTAGCAGAGCAGCCAGCAGTCCAAAATAATGTTTTGAAGGCAGGAACAGCCACAGGTGCTGCAACAGAAAGTCAGCCATAATCCTGGCTGTTCCAGAGGTGTCCAATACTAACACAGGTATGACCTGGTGGGACCAACAAGGGGTGAACCCTCACAGGCATCTCTTTGCTGCCAGTACTGCCCATCCTCTGCTGCTTTCAAGACAGAGGAAGCACCTTCTTGCCATGGCTGGAGCAGGAGGACAGTACCCTTCAGGCTACTTTGTCTCATGAGAAACGACTAAGACCCTCTCTCCACACCAGTTTCCATGCACGACTGGAAAGCAAAGCAATGAAATATCCTTGAAGTTGCAGGTAGTGTTGCATGAAGATAAGAGGGAGGGAAAAAACACTCATGCCTTTCTCTTTTGTCCTTTCCAGGCACGGTCAAATCAATCTAGCCAGGATAGTTGTTTTATAATTGAATTAAACTTGAAAAAAGCTCCTTCCTTCACATGAACTAAGATTATTTGGGTCCTCTCTAGCACTCAAAGGGCTCCTGAGTTAGCCTGCCATGAGGCAAATTCTAGCTCTCATCCTTATTGCCATGACTGACTACAGAGGCATCGTTACTGGTGTGAGCTAGTTTCACTTACCAGTTCCTGACCTTCTGGCCCTTCCAGGTCTTGCTGTTAAAAGGCAACACCGTAAATAGGGGAATGTGGCAGCATGGGAAGTGGCTTAGCTTCACACCTAGTCCCAGGTAAAACCTCTTCATCCTATTTCTGTTTCTGATCACTTCCTTATTTATGACCATTTCTCGGCTGGGTCCTTTAAAAATTCCTTGAAGGAAAAATATATCCTATAAAACAGTGTTATTCTTGATACTCATCAAAGAATGAATGTAACACAGGTGATTTGTTCCCTTCTTTTCTTCCCACACATGCAGATGAGAGACATTGCGTCCGATATTATTTTCAAACATAGATGGTTCATATTCTTGTCCTCAAAAGCAGCACGCAACCTTTTTTTTTCTTTAAGGCAGAAAAGATAAAACAAGAAAGGACAAGGCTATTTGAGGACCACCTACAGGAATAGAGGATAAAATGTGGTACCTAAAATGCCCAATTATAACAAGGAACCAGAGCAAGAGGTAAAAACAGGAGGAACAAGTGAAGGGCAGGGCAGAACAACCCAGCATGCAACAGAAGTCTGACTAATAGCTGGGCCTGGCGGAAGGTGCAGGCACTAAACAGATGGGCCGGAAAGCCGAAAGATAAACCAAAACAGCCACACTACTGTGCTAAATCCGGAGATGGTCCCGTCAGTACCTTGGGCGACCCAAAGGAGAGGAGCAGGGACATCTGTAGCCAAAGCCAGCAGCTTTTGCAGTGTGTACTGATGGAAAAGTGGTTGCCACCATGCCCACCCTGCAAAGATAGCTACATCATATCTTTCTGGAGCTGAAAAGGGCGTCAGAAACTATTTTAAATTAAATAGCTAATGTGTAACACACACATATATGCATGGCTTCTCCTTGCAGATATGATTGATTCAATGGCCATGTGTGCATTGAGTAATTGCAGAATTCAGAGAACTAAACTGTTTGATAGGAATGGTTGGACCCGGTGATCTGGTGGGTCTCTTCCAACCTGGTTATTCTATGATTCTATGACATTAAAAAATAAATAAATACAGAATTACCCATTTGTCTAAGTGTCAAAAACTTGGGGAATCAACAAAGGATTCACAAGAGCTCAGTGCAAAACAAATACCAAGCTCAAAGAGAAGAGTTGCCTGCTGACAAGAGCAGGTTTGAATTATTTGGCACAATTAGTTAAATTTGTGATTTCACTTCCCCCAGGGTGGTTTTTTTGTATGTTTACAAGGTAACTTCCATAAATCCTTAAATCTCAACAGAACAGCAAGACTCTCAATTTCTATTATGTTTTTTTAACCAACTATGTAGGGGAGCACAGGCACTTCATTTCAGTACTCTGGTTTCTGTTTCTCCAGCTATTCAACAGATTAGTAATAAGGAGAATTATTGTTTTTATGGTAATTTAGATTCCTTAAAACCATGATGCTGTGCAAATGGAATAATAATTAGTATGAGTCCTCCCGGTACCCACAAAACTCACTGCAGTTGTGGCTGTAGAAGGTCATTAGTTTTTCAAATAGACTTTGTTGCAACATGATTTTTATATTTCTGTTAGGTGGGGTAAGGCTGTGCCTATTTGCCCCTGATTACATGTTTAACAAGGTCTGCAATATTCTGTAATTAATCTCTTAAACAAGATAACAAGATCTGAAATGAAGATTTGTTCTTGTTAGGATTCTCAGCTTACTCGTCTGTTTTCACTACATGAAAGACCCTATGCTTTTACCCTCAGATATTCTTCATAATGTTGTCCAAGTCCAAATATTCCTTCAAACACTCTCAATCAATATTTACTAAAAGTTTGGTGATCACTACAAAAAGAAGCAGCTAACTGTATTCTGAGATGGGCTGGGTTTTCTCTCTGGCCAGGCTCACACCTACAAAATTTCTTCCACCAGCAGGTCTCCTGCATGCCCTTCACTCCCATTGAACCAAATGAAAAAACAACATGCTTGATCGCTCTGCTGCAAATTTTACCTCTTTCCACCCCAGCTCCCAGCCTGAATGTGCTTTGTCTGGGCTGCTGCTTTGATGTTGCATCAGGCAGCTTTGAAACAATAACTTGAAGACCGTATTAAAGCCAACCAGGGATAAAACATCCAGACACCACTGTGCAATTGTGCAGCTATGTGCCATGGCTTTGCAGGGAAGCTGGAGATGGCCACATAAGCCCCCATACAGGAGACCACAGGCTGCCTGGCTGCCTCTGACAAGGAGCTCTGTGAAAGCCAGGCAGGAGGAAAGCTTCCTCCTCCTGTTTTGAACCGTTCGTTACTTCAAGTGCAAACAGGAGGGATAAAGCCCTGCCAAAGCTGTCGTCATATGTTGTTTATGAACAATAGAGAATTGGGGCAGGGGGGTGGGGGGAAAGAAGTTGTTTTTGTGTGTGCATCTGTCAATAAGGGAGCTTAAGTTGCAAATGAGAGACGAGTGCTGGAGTGGTACTCGGAGAGATTAAGTGCGGCAGATTTATAGGTGAAATCTTGTTAGTGTTGATGCAAAAGGTTGTGGGGGAGATTTTCAATAGCACATGTGGGAGGAGACTGCTTGCATACTATTGATTTTCTATTTTGGTGCTCAGCTCTCATCGCTGTATGACAATCTTGTGAAGCACTGGAGCTCCTGGAAGACGTCCCTGAAGCAAACAGGTTGATGAGTCAACACTGACACCATCATCCATTGCAGAAAGGGAGGGGGAGTGAACCATGGGAAAGACACCCCCATTCCTCCCATATTGCAAAGTGAATGCAACACATTGGTCCCTGCTCTCCACAAATTTTTCAAATAACTGATAGCTCAGGTGGAGCAGCATGATACACAGCACAGCGCTGAGAACTGTCGATGTGCTTCCAGCTTTGCAAGCAGGAGTCATCGCTGCATCAGGGAGCACCGACAGAGGATTGCAGCCCCCAAATCCACTTTCTCTGCAATTAACCCATCCCCATCTTCAGGTAATCCTTTCTTCTCCTCTGTTTTGTCCAGACCTGCGTGATAGCACCCAAGCAGCACCAGCTCAAATAAATGCCCTTCTGCATGTAGGAGGAAGAGGAGGGTTGGAGGGAGGAAATGTGAAAGCAGGAATGGGCTTAGCAGAGCTCTGTTCTCTGCTCACAGCAGCTGCTGCTCCGCCACGTGCACTTTGTTGTTTTTTTTTCCGAAGGCAGAAAAATAAAGTAGGTCACTATTTTATTTGCCAGAAGCAGAGATTAAGGGTATTAGGAAAGGGCACAGTATAGTGTAAGCTGCTGCTGAAAACACTAGAGATGGAGCCTGCATGAGTTTATACACATCATCAATGATAAACTGTTACTAGCATGAAAAACAGCACATGTTTAGGTACTACATGAACAATAGATGCCAGGTGTGCCAGTAATCAAGAAAATATGCCTTAATTACAGGCTGTTAAGACAAAGATATAATGTTTCTGAATCTTGGGAAAAAAAACAACAACCCACAGGAGACAGAAGTTTAGCTGTCACATAGGTTGAAGTCATTGTTTATTTTCCTTAACAAGTGGCAGTTTCTAAAGCACTGAATGCCTTCAAAGCCTCTTCAAGTTGGTGAGAGCTGTGGGTAACCAACAGCGCTTAAGATGACTGAACGAGCGCAGGGAGCAACAGGACATCATCTGTAGGGCCACCACTACAAATCCATAGCCATTAGGCACAACGAACACTGTCACATGCAAAGGACTCTGGTGTTTTGCCATTAAATCTTCACACACTGAGATGATAATTGTTCACGCTCCCCGTTCAGGCAGGTCCCATCCAGCAAGAAACAGGGAACATTGTATCTAAGACAAGGCTGACTACAAACAAATGGCAAATTCCAGGAAAATGAGAGAACAGAAAAATCTTCTTTATTTTTTAATAAGAAAAAAGAATAAAGACATTCACAGTGGAACTAGAGGAAATCATGTGCACAAATTACACAATGCAACAAGAATTTGTACACGGTTCTCATAAGTATGAATTATACATTTCAGTGAAGTGTATAATGAAACTTTGAAGCTCTTTCCCTTAGACTCCTCTCTTGTGACTATGTCCATGCAGACTTGTCCTTACGCAAGCAAAGAGGCAGTAGCATTTATTAAAAGCAGTGGAGGTATTCAGAAAACACCCTGCCAGCACTTCACTGTTGGGACCCCTCCTGCGCAAGCTTGTCGAAGAGGAATCAAAGCCTTTACAAGTGGTCAGAAGGCTGCAAGACCACCACACTCATTTCATTTTGTGAAAACGTAAGGATGTTAAGATTAGATATAATTAAAATGTATAATGTCTTGGAAACAGACAAATCCCAAAAGAAGTGAGGACAGACTGAGAAGATCATTATAAGTCATTATTTTGGGGGTGTGGTTCATTTTTAAATCCCCTTTCTTTCGCTATTTGAGGAAGGGCTCCAGTGAAACCACTAGGGCTGCTGTCTCAGCCTGCAGGCCTGAGCATATTTCTGCCTAAACCCTTCCAGTACAGATCCAGGCTTATTTGCCACGTAAACCCAAACCAGGGCTGTCACATTGTCCAGGGCTCACCTACACACAGCAGTGAGGATGCAAGCCCAGTTCCCCAAAGCTGAATGCCCTCCTGACCTTCCCACAAGCAAATGGAGAGTCCCAGGACTTGGCAGTATGGGCAGGGCTGGGGCATCCAGGCAGCTGTAGGAAGAGCAAAGGCATAATAACGCACACAAGGCTTTCCTGGTGCCTCCAGTACCCAACAATATCATGGACACAGGCTTCATGCTGCCCCTGGACGTCACAGCAGAAGAACCTGGAGCTGGTTTAGCCCCTGGGGCATCAATAGTTTCACACTTACACTACAGAGGGTAAGAAAAGTTTTTTTGGATGTGATTCATCCTTCACAATCAGTCAAGAGAAGTCTGAACTTAAGCAGAGGTCTAAAACAGGTTTATCTGGATGGCTACCTAGAAACATCTTTTTCTCATCTCCAAGGGAATCCACAGGACTTTGAAATGCTGTCACCTAACACCTGGACACAAACACTTAAATATATACTCCACACCCTTGTCACAGCTACCCTGTGCCACAGGGGTCAAATGCCTAAAGCCACACTATGGATGGGCTAGGCAAGCTGGGGGAAAAGCCCTGTGGCAGGAGACCAGGCGCGACGATGTTCAACCTTGCAAACCATCAGGAGGAGCTGGCAGCTCCCATTAGCAGGACAACCAGAACTTAGAGTTTTGTTACCTGCATCACCAAAAATAAACATCCTTGATGTTGTTTATTGATTCTGAACAACTTTATGGATTTTTTTTTATTTTCATCCTCATTAACTACGGCTTTAATTCTATACTATACAGTTTCTCTGAGGTCTCTAGATATAACAATTCCAACTCTTTTGATTAGAAAAGAAAAGCTAATGTGTTAAAACTGTTTAGTGAACTTCACTTCAGAATTATGCTTTATGTCAGGTTCTTCCTATTCTTCCTCAGTTTTGCCTCGTAAGCTAATGGAAGTGAAATATTAAATATCTTGATTTTCACTGCTACTTTAGCATTTCTTCTTACCTTGTAAATCTGCTGGCACTGTTAGGAAAAGGGACTGCTACTGTTTAGCTTCGCAAAACTTAATTTTTCTCCTTTACAGGCTTTTTAGGACACAACGTTAACACAACAAATATCAGCCAATTTAAAGTAAAAATAGCACTTTAGCATAAAATATTCAGACTGTGCCAACATTAGGGACCTTCATCTGCCAGCTGTGTGCTGTTGCTCTAATCATCTAGATATAATGTTGCCATTCTGCAATTTGATAGAAATTTTAAGCAGTTTGGAATTGTTTTTCTTGTGATTTTAGTACCTCTTCGTGGATTAATTGCAGATATTTTCCAGATAATACCACTAGAAAATAGAATTATCTATGGATCAAGCTTCAGGAGCCTCAGTGAAACTGGTCCATATAAATGCCTGTAAAATACGAGGAACAATCTTTGACCTGAATAGATTGCAATCTAAGCAAACCAAAGGGAGAACTGATGAAAAGAGGACATTATCTCAGTTTTCCACAAACAGGAGTAGCGCAGAGATTAAAAGACTTTTCTGAGTTTAAATAGAGCCCACAGCAGGCCCTCCAATCTGACTCGTATCTCCCATATTTAACTAGGAAGCCATCTTCCTATTCTCATTCAACTGTGAGAGATAATTTAAAAAAAAAATCTAGAGAATTAACAGTCAGTTTATTATAGCCTGGAAATTATTAAAATATCTCTAAGAGAAAACAGCTGTCTGTCTTTGAACAATATATGTGTTAGTAATTTAAGTTTTTCCAGGAGATGGGATACAATAAAATTGTTTTCCTTGCTCAGCCTCGAGATTCTGGCATATAGGAATATTTACAAACTACTTAAGATGCTTTGGTGCAAACAAGTTACATAGTTCACATCATTTATTTTGTTAGATTGGCCACATCTTATGCTACTTAAAAAGGCAATATTTCTTTCTGCACCAATTGCTACACTTACTTTGAAGCTAATCTCCTTCACATAGGTATCAAGTTAATATTTTTGGTGTGGAGCACAACTGCTGACCAGCACACAGACGGCAATTTGTGTGTTTCATATTCTGCATTTTTATATAGGAAATGAGGATTTCCTACATGCCCAAGGGAATAAAGCCTTACAGATACTCAGTACATGGGGCTTCATCACCAGTGAGCAGCACCTCAATGTAGTCAGCGTTACAGACTCTGCTCTCCCACTTCTCAATATATTTAACTACAACATATTTAACTTCAATATATTTAACTACAGGCATCACATCCTGACCTCACACCTTACAATACCTGTGTTAGCACGACGTATCTGGAACATGTCTTGGAAATAATGAGGATCCAATACTAGAATCACTGAACCCTTTGGGAAATACAGGTGTATGAGGGAAGCAATATTGCCTTGAGGATATCACAGGTTAATCACACAATGTACATCTCCTTTCAGCATTGCAAAGCTCTGCAATACAACCTGCTCTTCAGATCTAGCCTGGCTTGCCCAGCAACACACTTGCAGCACAGATAACTTCTGAAACACTCCCTTTTCCAGAGCTAACTCATGATCTATTTAGATTAATCTCTGGCACATTAGGCTCCAATCACCCTACTAGGGGTAGGGACTGAAATTCAAAGGCTTTCCCTTATCCAAGCTAGTCTCGCTGCAGCTCCTGAGCCCAAAGCAGTGGTCAGAACATTTGACCAGGAAGCTGAAGACAGTTCTACAGTCATCTTAGCCCAAGTGCCCCTCTCCTTCTCTCTACTTCATGTGTCTTGACTAGTTATCTGGAGGCCAGCTTTGCTTCCCTGGGTGAATGGAAGGTGCCGCGCCATTCCATAGTGAGCTTTAGTCACCACAGAGGGGCCCAAGGAAAGGCTGAAGACAAGAAGGGGCTGCTCTCTCATGCCTTTTGCTCTACTGCAGCTCCACTCAGCCCTGCGTGCAGCCTGAGTGCCAGGACAGCCCTGCCAGAGAGGTATCCGCCTCAACCCAATCAGGTCCAGCAGGAAAATGAACCAGGGCTTTCCTTACATATGCAACTCTTAATCAGTACTTTAACAATTAAAAGGCAGCAGAGAAGAGGTGGGATTTGGCACCCAGCCCCTTGCATCTTTCACCAAGCACCAACGTATCTTGCTAGGTATCTCTAACCAACTCCCTGCTCAGTACACGACTTCTTAAATCCTGTTCATTTTATTTTGCCAACGAGGCAAACCCGTGTCAACGAGGCATGCCCAAGCTTTGCTACCAGTGGGATGAAACATCAGTCTCGGGTGTCTCTAGTGTCCTGTGAGTCCTTCAGCTCTCCGTGAACAGCACAGTGTCCAGGTGCCTTGCAAGAGTCCCCAGTGCTGCTGGGGAGGCCACTGCCATGAACTCCTCCAACAAATAACCACTGCAGTGTTGAACATCCAGGCACCTTTGCTCCTTTATCAACCATTACTTTGCCAGGCAAGTTTTTGAGCTATTCCACATTCTAGACTTCTAACCTGTAAAAGCAGCAGGGATGGTGCCTGACTTCACACGTGACTGAGTGGGTCACCCGAGGCTCCCTGCACAGTCAAGTGTCACAAACAGGCATTTTCACCATGAGGTTTTTATGACCTATTTCAGATACGCACCTCAGCCCGAAGGCAGCTGCACACCAGAAGATGTTCATCTTCTGCCTGAGGAGCTCAGAGGGGACGTCTGCACAGAAGTGAGCCCTTAAAGCTGGAGATGAATCCCACCCCGGGTACCAGGGACCTGGGTAAATGCCAGCAGCCTGTGATTCCTTTTTTAGGTTTGCTGGAAAAAGTACTTAAAGATTTTAGTAACTTGTGGATATTGGCTCAAGTAGGCAGAGTAATTTCATCTCTTTCCATTGCTTTTCTGTGACTTACAGCTTTTACATATTTCTGCATTGCCTCTGTTTTATTATTAAATTAGTGCTATGATCTCTTGAGGTAACTTTGCACAGCTTGCTCAGGTTCTCCTGTGAAATTCACTTGTATTCCACATGCCTCTTTCAGCCAATACAAGTCTATTATTCTGCAAATGACTGAGAACTTCAGGACTGATTAACTGTTCAGAAACCTTATCATTCTTCTGCAGGTTTGCAGTCCCATTTGTAGTCTTACAGGACTTGATAGAAAAAATAATCAGTGAGCATCTTGCCTAAAAGATTATATAGATGGCTTTCCCTGCCATATTTGTGTTTTCAGGTTTAAATAAGATCTGTTTTTCAGCAATCAATTTATCCAACTAAGTAAAGACCGATAAAACATAACAAATGGCAGAAAGAAGGTAAGAGCGCAGTTGCTATTGTCCTTGTACTATAAATAAAGTGATTTATTGGTACTTTAAGCAATAAAGCTGAAAATAATAACATAACGGCCACATAACTGTATTACGTAAGTAGCTTCAGGCTCTTTCCATAGTTCTAACTCAGTCTAGATGGCTCATCTGACAAGGACAACAGTGAATGTGTGCTTCCAATTATTCTATCATTTAATGGCAGTGAAAATCAAGAACTAAACAGTGCTGAGAGCTGCTTCTCAACCAGATTAACAGTAGCTAATGTTTCAAGTCACCATGAAGATCAGTACCAAGCATTTTATGTTCTAGTAACAAGGTATGTTTAGCTTTGATAGTTTTCTGTAGAATCTGTCTTCTCCTCCACCAGTCCCCATTCTGCTGAGCTTTTTGTCCAGAGAGCCAGGCTCCCTAAAGAAAAACAAGCAGCTGGATCATTGTGTCATTAATGCATCTCTGTGCTGAGCCCTTCACCTTCAATGAAGGTTTAAAAGTGAAATGAGGCTTTTAGTTTGTTAATAAGAACCAGAGTATGAAGGCTTGACAGCTCCCTCTCCTAAACTTCAGTATATAAGACTTAAGATTCCAGAATGGATAATTAAAGCATTATGGAGTACACCACTACCATAGATTAGATTGCATTATTGTATGGATATCAATAAAAATATTTCATAACAAAGTGAAAAATAATTGGAAAAAGCAAGAGATTGTGAATACCTCACTTTCTTCACCCGAAATGAGTCACTGCCTCTGCAGAGAATGTGGGTAGGAACATCTTCAACAAAATGGAATATTTTGAATAAATCCTTGCATGCAGGAGACCATCCCATTCCTAGCGAAGTGGCAAATGTTGTTCATTATTTTGTCTTCAGAAAAACATTACTTACCCACTTCAGGGAGTGTGAATCCATTATAAAGAAAAGTATTTTAAAAATGACATCAAATACCCAGTATTATTTTCAGAATCAAGCCAAAAAAATGTCTTCATTGTTTGGGGTTTTTTCCTTCTCTCTTAAAACTATATGGACTTCAAAGATATTTTACACTAAGTGCTACCAGTTTTAAATTGTTGCATTTCATTTAAAAACTGTTCAACACAGGAATTCCTTGGATTTTTTTTTTCTTCTATAAAGCATACTGTAACTTGAAGCTGAATACAGAATATTTTTTATCCAAAGGGGAAATCTCAGTTTAGCCCAATGTCTACCAGAGAGCTGGGAAGGGAGTTTTCCTTAATTTAGAAACTAGAATTAACATGAAAAGTTACAGAAAAGGTAAACATGATTTAATAACAAGTCCAAAAGTCTCCCTGGAGCTGGTAGAGACTAACTCAGTGGTGTAGCTGTAGTTCTATTTATGGCCTAAACGCTACCAGAAAACCAAGTTCCACTGACCTTGTATAACCCAAGATGCCTTAGCTCTTTCTAGGCTGTGATTACCAATTTCCAAAACCCTCCCCACGGAAAGAATACATCCTCAATACACCAGTGCCTGTTTAACTAACACTAAAGGCACTCCTATTATCTGTTCCAACTCAGAAGCCTACAAAGCAACAGACTGAGTGCGAGCTGCACAATTTCAGAACGCCTTTTAATTGAAGTAAGTCAGAGCAGTTCTCCTTAATCCTCACAATAACAGCACTACACTCTTCACACCCTCAAGTGCTTCTCAGAAGTGCTGCTCTTCTAGCACTTCCCTCATGGTCATTTTCAGAACAGAGTCAGGTCATTTACTCTTCTGCAGACCTGCTGTAATACCAGCTTCCAAATTAATGTACTGTTCTGCAGCTCAAACCAAGCTCATTGTACTGTTGCTAGAAACCCCAAATGGTGGTTTTCTACCTTAGTGGCTTGGATAACTGTTAACCAAGATGAGCAGCTCAGTAGTAAACCACTGTCCTCTGGCTGACCCCTGCAGCTACACAGAAGCAGCTCTTCTCAGCCTCAGTGGCCTTGCAGTCTGACTGAATACAGGCAGATAAGGGAGAAAAAGCACAGAAATAACAGAATTGACAAGAAACTGAGTAGCCACAAGAGCACTAGCCACAACAGAGCATACAAGACTCAGTGCAAATCTGTAGATAAGAGAGCAGTCTCTGCCAAATTGTGCTCTTAATCAACTTTTGGCAAGACTTCTGGATACCAAGGCAGAATTTTAGGTATGGATTCTCATCTTGAAATAGAACAAGCCAAATTGAAGCCCAGGTGTTTGAATTTTTAGGGCTGTCAGTCAGTTACAGGGTGATATAAATAGCTCAATTCCTCCATACAGTACAAGACCTCAAACACCAATAAGTCAAAGTAGTTCTTATTGCTAACCCTAATGTTTTCCCCACTGCTGAACTCCAGCTGACCAACCTTTCTCCTGCAACCATAAGTGGAAATCCATTCTCTTATAACCTCATGACCCACTCTCAGTATGCAGTCTCCTCCATGTGATCTCTGGGAAGCCGCTCTCCTTTCCTTTTATTGGTTCATATCAGCAACAATCAGATACCAGTTATCTCTCTTCTCCCAGGCTGTCCTTTGGCACTGTAGATAGACCAGTGTGCTATGGGAAATAAGCAGCAGCAAAGGAATTAAGAGTGCAGTTGAGCCTCAATTTTCTTTACAGCTACTAAAATCTTGGTGCTCTCCCCTGCACCGCCTTTCATAAAATCTGTAGTGACAGCTACATCCAGTTGTGCTCTATGTTCCTGATATTTTCCTGCCCCAAAATGCATTGACCATCCAAAGCCAACTCACCATAAATTCTTACAAAGAACCACTAGACTAATATTTACAAAACTTCGTCATGATAAAGCATCAGGCACCAAGTGCTTACACTTCTCCTTTGAGACACTACTAACCTCAAACTTCAATCACTGTAGTTGTGTTCACTCTGGGATGTAAATCGCTTATGAAGTACAATTACAAAACAAAATCCTCCTTACACATAGGTTTAATATATGCATAAACATTCATCGTTTTTCTTCCACTAAACATTCATTTCCAGTGTGTTTTATAGTAGCTGTCAGTATTCTCCTTTGACATTTTCTGCACCCATAATAAGCATTTAAAAGCCATTCAAAGAAACGATATAATAGCAATTTCTCTCTGCTCATGTGCTGTCCCTATCACATTCAAGAGAAAAAATAAAAACAACCGAAGTTATTATTCTGTCATGGTATTCACACCGTAACCTCTTAAATAATGAGATATCAGCATGTTACCAGATAACCTAGAAAGACAGTGCTCATGCAAAATCCAGCAGCTAAGCAGAGAAGTAAACATTCAGTTTATTAAGAATCATTTCTTCCATCAGCATAGTACTGAAAACAAGTTTACTAAAAGCTTAAAGTGGGATCAGAAATCAAAGAAGGACCCAATCACTGAGAGCATTTCCCCCACAAAAGCATTCTCACATGAATCTCCAGCAGAGCCCTAAGCTGCTTGTGCTTTCATAGAGACTCAGCCAAGCAGCTGGTATCACAGCTGAGGAGCACATCTGAACAACATCCACACTCGTGAGTGTTCAGGGAACAGCCCTGTTCTCTCTGTGAAGGCATATTCTTGCCAGAAAATAGGCATCTTCAGTGTTTTACCCAGAGCACCTTTAGGGGATGGAAAAACAGGCACAAAGCAGACAGCAGCATTTTTAGGATCACTCAGTCTTGCATCAAATTCTGGAATAAGCTCAGCCAGCAGTGAGGCCCTCGAGCCACTACAAAATCAGCCCTTCCTCCCACACCCAGTGTAGCCACCACAGAGGTCAAATGACACATCCATTGCCATTTTTGTTTTTATATAATCGTTACGCCCTACCTGCTTCTCTTTAACCGTTCTGTACCATAGACAGTTAATTCTCACATGTGCTGTCTATTCTCTGTTTAAACATGCACACTCCAAGTGCTGCATAAGGTTTGGTAGGCAGTAGTTCTAGACAAGTGAGAAAATGAATGCTCCCTAGACCAAGGCAGTAAAATAAATTAACCAGTCTCTAAACTATACAAAGAGCTGAAGGTAAACTTAGCTTTTTCCTCCACTTGTGTACACACATGTGGAACACTGCACTTTCACTACATCCAGTAGCATCCACGCACTAGAGGCATATGTGAGCGAACATGGTCATGCATTTCATGTAGCAGCTACTGCTGGACACAGAACTCAACTGACCGATGTTACGGTGGTTATAGCACACAGTTAAAGCACAGTGACATGACTTAAAAGAATTTTTGACCTTTTGCCCTAACGTTAGTCACCAGATTCTCACACAGTGTAGTTCCAGCACAGACCCCGCCTACCTGAAAGTAAACCACTGGAATAAAACCCTCCAACAGATCGAAGAGAGCCCTCTAAATCAGATCTGCCTACAGCAGGAGGGTCCCATTCTGTAATAAAGATCACAACATCACATAGTCCAGTGCTCCAGTACATTAGTTTCCATTTGTACTATGAACAGAAACCATATTCACAGTGCAGACCGAGATGGATGTGGGTGAAGCAAGTAAATATGAGTAAAATGATCTGGAAGAAACTTGAGCAGTGTATAGCAACTAGTAGTGAGGGAGAGCTTTATTACCATGACAAAAAAAATGATAGCTATGTTTACTAGATGACAAATACAGCTGCATAGTCCTAAGAAACCTCAGAACCAAAAAAATTAAATTAGAAAAGTTCTTCTTAGTAAATAGAAAAATCACTGGGAAGAGAAGCTGGTGTTTTCAGAAAATTATTCCGATTTCCTCACCAGATTTATTGGAGCTGTTGAAAACACTAATCTGGATTACCAAGCATGGAGTAATGGTAATGCTAAGTAAACACAGAGCTCTCTTCTCCTGACATTTAACTCTTAAATTACACACAGAATAGTGTTTGTAATGAATAGCCCAGCAGTCTACAGTCAAGGGCACAAAGCGGAGCCAGCCTCCTATAAACAGGAATTTTGAAGAAATTAATAAATAGGCCAAGTCACTTCTGTACTTTGCCCAGTTAGATTGGCAACATTAAGATCATTTTATTTTAAGCTTCATGGATTTTCAAAACACATAAATAAAGTACTTATTACAAAATTCCATTTGCTGAAGTTTCTTCAGGAATATACACTGAGCATGATTCCAGCACACAGATAAATTACTTTTACAGAGAGCAATAAATGTTACTGAAATAGCCAGCCTGTCCAGATACAGTACAATGAAAACAGTTTGCCTTTCCTTTGCTACATCCAACATTTGAATATTTTTTTTTCTTTAAATAAATAGCCAGGTCTGAAGCTAAAATTTGTAAGAAAACTGACTGTGGAAGTCAACAGGCACTCCGAAGCCCTGAAAGGGAGAATAAGCAGTATTTTTTAAGTTCACTAGTTCAGGGGTAAAAATCCCTGAGACAGAAAAAAACAAACAAACTTGTTTTCTTTGATGGAATGATGTTTGTAAGGGACATTGCCAACAGACTGCCATAAACTACAAGCTTGCGGAGCAACAGTAAGACAGCACAAGAAAAGCAATCTGCAATGCTAGGTAATGAGGAATGCCTTTGTGGGGCAGCGTGGGACTTTACCAAGACTGCCTTCTCACAAGAAAAGTGTTCAGCATACATATATGCCAAGATACAAAGCACAAGATGTGTACACACTAGCCTTGACATTAAGATGGGAAAGTATTTTACAGTGTGTCAAAAACTGTAACATCATATAAACAGTAAACAACTGACCTTGAGTTAAACTACAAACAAGAATAAACAATATATTGCACCCTGATTTCAAAGTCGCCACCAGACATTTATTATTTGAAGCCAGATGAAGAAACACAGATCCATATATATTTTCTGTCGCTCGATGTCAGTGCAACATTGCTCAGCTACAGGTGTTACATATATCAGCTCATTGCATTCTCTTCTCTGGGACCTGAAAAGTGATCTCAGAACCAGTGCACCTCTGACCTTCTAACTCAAGCCCCTGAGCTGCTGCTGGACATGAAAACAGCTCTACTGCTTCTTTTTTTTTTTAATGAGTCATACCCCGGCAGGCTACTGTTCCTTGCTACATGCTGTGACAAGGGTCTCTGACTACATCCTGTTCTTTAAGCCTATCGTGCATACAGGAATCACACCACTCAATTACAACACCGTGCTGATTTTCAATGCTATTTAATGTGTAGGCAGGTCAAGCTAGCTAGATGTAACAGGAGCTCACCCACATTGTTCACTAATTCCCATCTGGGCCTTCAGGAGAAAGAAAGTTGCAGTACTTACAAGATTTTTTAAACAGCCAAAACATTAAGGAGCCCAATGGATACCAAGAACTACAATAAGCAACACTCGTGTAGCGTAAATGGTGAAAGCGAGTCAAAGCAGACTTCAATCTACTCTAAGATCTAATCCTAAAGGTTAATATAGGTTCCACAACCAGTGCACTTAGGCTATGATCAGCTACAGGTTTAGAACAATTAGCAACTGAACAGGAGTCTAAAGAGCAATCTCTAGGTTCTGACCTAAAAATCTATAAATTACCACTGTAGAGGGATGATCTAGTTTCAAATCGGATTATCTTTAAAATTAACTAGAAAGTAATCATCATTCTTATGTGAGGCACTCATGCTGGCCACACCTGCTCAAGAGCAGGGCAGGACTCCACAGAACAGATGTTGACAGCACGTGCCACGTGCTATTTTAGCATCAAAATTTCTTTATATCATTTGTGTCACTTCCTTAAGAGGATAGCATTTAAGCCAAGCTACCCCAGCCCCACTTCAGCCCAACTGTGCATCCAGTTATGCTCTTAGTTTACCAGAATGGGAGTAGCAAGTTTGCAGAGACTTGCTGAAGCACTGCTCTATCAAAGGGCATTTGGAAAAACAGCAGCTATGGAGGAAGAACATCTCACTTTTCCCAGCAAGGCTTTATCCAGTGTGCTTATCCTGAGGAAGAGGCACATCAAACTGTCATGGTGTGATTTGTGATGGCTTTCCCTCTAAAGCATTATATTAGAGCATTTTTTCAACACAGGATGTGCAGTTTTACAGAAAGACTGCTGTTCCAGTTCTCTAAAGGGACTCTCCAGACTTCAGGCTTTTGCCCTAGATTCAGGTCACTAGTAATTGGACATGTGTGGAAAATGCACAGGCTCAGTTCAGTGTTGCTTAATTAATTTCTTAGTCTGTTGATTTGGCAGTTGTCCTACAAAACGAAACAGTTGGATATCTAAACTTGTATTGAAGAATACATTATGACAATAGCAAGCCTCCCCAAAATAAACCAAACTCTTGGTAAAAGTGAAATAAATATTGTAGATTGCCTAGAGTAGAGAGTGTAATCAGTTTTAAGTTGCTCAGGTGAAACTATCAGCTTGGTTAATTAAAAGTAATTATTTCTCTTTTACAGCATTCCAGATGGAAAAAAAGATCAAGCACAAAACAGAAACCGAGACCACCTCATGATGAAGCACAGAACTGACAGGTGACAAAGTCTTGCAACCAATGGAGCAACTTTCTACCTGGGACATTATATTCCCAAGCAACTGGTAAATGTATTAACTACATGTTAATGCTGCAGCGTGAAAGTTCTGTGCGTTATTTTGCTCTATAATCAGCACCTTTCAGTACTGTAACTGCTTCTGAGGCACTGTGTTCATGACGAAGAAAAGCTTATCCATTGAAATAAGAATTAAAATTCTTTCTGCCCCCAGAAGTCCTCTGCCACAGTTTTTTTCAGTCAACTTGGTATTTTTTAAACCCTCCTTGACTGACACGGAACAGCCCCACTGCGCTGAGTCCTGGCCACCCTGCCAAGGTTTCTGTTGGAGATCACTTCACCACCATCTATTTACTTCACCACATGTCCCGTGTGCTTTAGGTAGTTTTGGCTTAAGCCTAAAGAGCAAATGAGAAGAGACAGCTGCCTCTCTGCAGGAACTGTTCTCACTGGTGACCCTGGGCACTGAGTTGGCACAGCCACCTGGACTTCATAAGAAGGCTGCTCTATGAAATAGCCTTACAAAACTCTACTCACATATTAACTGAAGTAAAATATTTACTTCAGATAACTAAGTATACCTTTTCATGAAGAAAAGATTCTGCACCCAAGAAGATAGTTTTATATCTCTTTAAAGCAGAACTAACACCCTACTTGATTTAACATAAAAAGGCATCCTAATTCATTTCACTAAGGAGTGAACTCTACCAATAAGAAGAGCCTGAAGACTGATATAAACTCACTTTAACAGCACTGAAAGGGAACAGCTCTCCTCTTCAAAAACTTCGCATACAGGGGTATTCATCAGATGGTTGTTAAAGTAAAACCAGAATACAACAGTATGTGCAAAAAAGCTTAATATAGTCTTTTGAATTTATAAACTCTAAACAATAAATATGAAAAGTGTACATGGCACACCAGAGCAGCCAAATATTAAAACACGCAAGTACAAATTGATAACACTTACCCATATTCTCAGCAATAAATGTTTCATAACTGTGATACAATACAAGCTTATATATAAGCTGTTTTTTCCAAAGGAAAACCACAGGACCAAGGTGGTACAGAAGGTGAAGGAGAAGGGGAGGCAGTAAATAGCAAGGCACAAAAACCTCTCTTGCTGCAACCCTTTAAGGCATCACTGTGCAAACATAAAACTATGAAAACCTGCAGTGGAGAAATTCTAAGTGTGTTTAAATGACTCAATAATATATTTTAAAGATGACACTATGTTCATGTCTTCAGGAATAAAAATACTTCCGAATCTTTATTTACACTTATAGGCTTTTAAAAAGCACGCTAGTGAAATGGGTGAATTAATATTCAAACACAGGAGTCACAGTTGATTTCTCCCAGACAGCTTCATAAGTGCAATTTGATTGTGACCTATACTGACCCTGTTAATCGAGTCCTGGATCTAATATGGTGCAAAAGGAAATGTTGCCAATTATGTTAAATTGCGTGTGGCACACCAGTAATTTTAACAAAACAGACTTCAGGGATTAGGATGAGAGAAAACTCATTCTTACTTGTAACCAAAAACAATTTAAATTCAGAGATAAAAGCATTAATCTAACATCATACAAAGAGATAGCCAAATTTAACATTTGTACCTCTATTTAAAAACTGGGCACTGGTATTTTTCTTCCCTGTTATCTGCTCAGAAAGACCACCATGAGACAAACTCCAGCAAAAGCCTTTTCCCTTACTACAAGGTTAGATAATTAAGCTTACAAACTTTTTTCTGTATGTCTCATGACCTCTACTGCATCCTGCTAGAAGCTTCTGTCCTCTCTCCAAACACAAAAATCTCCAGATTGTACTGGTATTACTTAAGATGCACAGGTTGGACAAGCTTTTACAAGATGAGAAGGGGGTTTCACTAATAACTGAAATTTTCTTGTAATGAAAGGTTTACGAGGCACTCAGTTTCCCATGAACTTTGGACACCTGAATGACCTTTTTACATGGGAACAATGTCAGTAGTCTAAACTTCCTAAACTTCTGCTTCCATTCCTGCAACTTGAACAACCGCTCAGCACATAGTAAACAATCCAAATGAACCTGACTACTCAGTTTTGGTTTTTTACATGACATGTTTTGCTCTACACTTAAACACCTTGCCACAAATCAAAGCTTTTAAGGTCAGCCTGCAGCTTCAGTGATGCTCAATCTACTGAGCTGCCAGAAAGGAAAAACAGGTCAATCTATAACATTTTGCGTCACAGAGGAAATGGAAGAAAGAAGAGTCTTCTGCGACACGTTAACATTCATATAGCTATTTGCTGAAAGGCTGTGCCAGCTCTGGCATGCTTCATTCCTTATATTCAGTCCTGTTTTTAGGAAATAACGATTTGAACAAATACAATGTAAACAGAGCCAGGTAGACTCCATTAGTAAGAGACAACAGTATCATTGATCTGATAGGTTTAAGGCCAACTATTTATGAACTGAAATACATCATACTTTTCCATGGCACTTAATACACTGAAAGTTAGTATTGGGTGACGTTAAAACAATGGTATACACATTCCTATCATATGCGATATATACATGTAGCTTCAATTCCTAAAATTCAAGTTTCCTTGCTCAAATAAAATCAATTTGTGAAAGACCACCTGTGTTTTCCTATACTGAATAAAGTAACATTACTATTTTAATCAATTTAGTGCAAACTGACATAAGTCCAAAGACATACCATTCCTTGATTTTACCAAATGCCCCTGTTTGGTTTTGCTTCTTTTAAAAGACACTAATTTTTTTTTCCTTAAAAGAACAGCAAACACTTGACAACTAGCATGCTGTTCTAGCCTACATTAACAAAACTTGCCAATATGCAAATTGTGTTTTGGTCATGCAGCACAGGCCCATCATCAAAATAATCCATTTCTTCATTCAATCAGTCTAGAAAAGAAGTACAGTGCTGGAATTAAATTAGCAGGTCATCCTGGCCACTCCATACTCCAAACTGACAACAGCAGGCTCAGCTTTGGAGAACTCTTCCACAAACTCACTGAAGCGATTGTCTGCTGTGCTGCTGCCCTCTATAGTTCTTACAACATCATTCACAGGGATCAGCGGCTGCTCCTTCTTGAAGCACGGAGGGGTTTTCAGGGCCGTGGGTGCAGGGTGAACAGACTGCTGATGTTCCTTCACAAGGACTGAATCCAATCGCCCGTTTCTCTGCTTTATTTTCTGAAATAGAGAAAACAGTTGGTTTTCTGCTTTGAAAGGAGACTTCTGCTGGCCAAATCAGTATCTGCAGAACACACTATTACATACCCTAGGCTAGATATGTAGAAGTATTATATTTAGGCCACCGGATAACACAATATTTTCCCCCCACATTTACAAAAGTTGCAACAAGCACTGTATGCTTAAAATTTGCAGCTAAGCAGAAGGCAAAGGTTGCCTGTCAACACCTGTAGAGAAGAAGTTCTTCCGGGCTTCCCCTTGTTTGGTCCCAATCAAGACAGGAATACTTTCTAAAGTACAGGCGAAGAAAGACAGGCTCTGGAGCTATTCTATTAGCAATCAGTGACCTTTAAGCACACAACTCTCAAAAAAAGACAAAGTCATTTCACACCTCAGCTCTTACATCCTTCCCAAAAGTCATCTAAAAGACTTCCTCTTTATATCTGAAAAGGGCCAAGGTTGTTCATTCAAATGCAGGAATACATGAAAAGATGTCAACTAGAAAGCAAGACAGGAGGAAAGGACCCATTCCAGAAGCACTAAGGAAGAGAAGAAATATCTGAATTTAAACAACTTAATCTAATCTCACCTAGTAACTAGAAGCTTGAACTAGTTAACTGAACTGATTTTTTACTGATGCATTTATGCTCCACTAAAAGCTAGACTGAGCCCAGAAGACTTTAATGTCTCCCAATATCAACTTTTTAAAGATGGCAACAGCAGTAGGAAAGTCTGTATCAAGATTTCAAACTCTTCCATTTCAAACTCCTCCATCTATTCATTACTCAACTTCACCTAAGCCTGCATTTCTCACTTAACACCTTGGAATCAGGTTCTTGTAAAATGAAGTCTCAGTTTTGAATTTTCATTATGCTTATTGTTCTGTTTGCGTCATCTTAAGTTTCATCTTGCTTCTTCAGTTGTATAAAAACTTTTAAATATACAGTTAATATTTGCAACAGCTTAGGATTAAGTAACATGAATTAATTACATTATGGCAGAATCAGTTTAAAATTTCCTTTTGGAAAGGCTGTACTTCCCCTTCCCGCACCCTAAAACAATGCACAGGATTTAAGCATTGCCATTTCTAGCCACATAAAAAGAGAGTAAAACTGGCAATTAAAGAACTTCTGTATTTCTTAAAAGGTATTGTTCTGAAGTTTCAGCTACTTAACTGACCATAATTAACCGCCACCCATTAAGCCATACTAGAATACGGTGAGATACACTGTTCAGTCTTTCCTGGTTGTTTACTGTAGCAACCTATTAGATGTTCATTTATAGAAAACTGATCTCTGGATTTACCTGTCTTCAAATAAGCAGTATGATGTATATGGCCCATAATTACTGTGACTTACAATAGCATGCATCTGCATGTGAAGTTAAATGAAGAAGTACAATATTTACTGCTTCCATTTTAGTAGCTATAATGGAAATAAAACATTTTCAGTCTCCTTGGTTTAGCAACACAGCTGTAGTTCGGAGGGGTGCCCTGTCATCTACGGTAAGTTTCACATAAATTTAATCTATATTAAGCCATCTTCAATAACGCTTTGGTAGCAGAAGCACTTTTACATAATACATACAGTTCATCAGCAAGGTACAATAAACAGTGCTCAAGACCAGAACATCGGCTGCATAGTCTGGCATTCAGCAAAGAAGCACACAGTGAAAGTCAAAGTCAACAGTTACACAGAACAAGCACTAAGCCTTACAGCAGCGACATTCATATGAAAACAAGCAGAATTATTAGCCTATAAATGTGAATTTGAAAAACACATCACAAGTAAGTACACTTATTTTGTAGTACTTACAGCTTCCAGTTCTCTGATGTCTTCTTCCAGTTGTTTATTTTGTTCACTCATGTTCATTACAAGATTGAACACAGATTGCCTGGGATGCATACTTCGATCAAACTGATGGTACATATTTCTCCAAAACCTGCATGTAGCAAACAGTTTTAATCACGGAGGATAAAGAATTAAATAAAAGATACTGTATATAATTCAAACTTACTTAAAATTGAATGATACTGTGTTAGGCTCCAAAAGCGTTAGTTCTGGAGAAAAATCTGGATTATATAGAGGATTCCGATACTTCTTTTGTTCATCCATAAGGAACGGCCATAAGGAATACGTCTTCTCTTTTAACCTTAGGGCAAGAAGAGATCACAGTCAAGACACTGACTGAGAGCAAAAACCAGAAGTTGTTCAACTCAGTATAAATCCATCTTGATGTGTTTTTTAAAAGTTACCAGAAATCACTGAAGATCGTAAATTAAAAGCTTTTAGTAAAATCAGCTTCTTCCTGGCATATACTACTGTTGAATAGAACTATCAGTTTCAGAAGTAATAGTGCTGATGCTGTGCAAGTTTTTCCTAGCTGCAATAAATGCTTTTAATACACAGTTTGAGACACAGATGAATTGATGAAAACTTTACAGAAGTTTTCCAACTGAAAGCATTAGGAGACAATGAATACTTTTAGCTGACAGAAATTAGTCTTCAGCAGGCAAGATTTTTGAGGTTACCTAAAAATAGACTGGGGGAGGGAATGAAGTGATGCTTCCAAACTTGAGTTTACCCATTTTTAGGTGGGGGAGGAAAAAAGGCAGAAGAGTCTTGACTTTTCCTATGAAAAATGAGCATGGGATTCTCTCCCAGCACTAGAAAGACTGTCTTCAGTGTGTAAAAGCATCAGAACCACTACTCTCTCCTGATGCAGTTCAACATCATTTTCAGTACTACCAGTCCTGTCTCCATTTCTATTTAAAGCATAAAATTAAGAAGATTACAGAAGTTCCTAGTCATAGAATCATAAGGTTGAAAAAGGCCTTTGAGATCATCAGCTCCAACTGTACCTGTCCACTAATAAATCGTATCCCCAAGCACCTCATCATCTACCTCCCTTTTTAAATGCCTCCGGGGATGGTGACTCAACCACCTCCCTGGGCAGCCTGGTCCAGTGCTTGATAACCCTTTAAGTGAAGATTTTTTTCCTAGTTTTAACTAGTCTGGCAAAACAAATATAAGAAACATGACAATATGTCTGCTCACTTCAGTTCTTCTCGTTCTTTTTGGCAGTTTCCAAGAAAGTTACCAAACTGGCACGAATGGACATGCTCATGGATCTGAAGGAGGAATGCTTCATTGAACTCAAAGGCTTGTGGAAACTGCTCAGTCAGATTCCACACGCTTTCTAAAAACTGGGTGAACACTGGTGAGATCTCTTTTGGGTCACCATCCAGCTGAGAACACCTGAAAAAGATTTCATAAACAGATTGAAGCCGGTTTAAGGAACAAATTTAAAAAAAGCCTTAGTTGCAGTTGTTTTTAAACAACAACAGATTAATTTGACACTAGCTTTGTTCTGGAGGTTAAGTACATAGCTTCAAGAATTGGGGCAATTTTTGAATAGAAATAAGCCTATATTTAACCTTTTTTCTGACTTGTAAGTAATCGCATCTCTATTCAGTTCAGAAAAGCAACATAAGACAGTTAAGTTACTTTATGTCTGTTTCTTCCATAGTCAACATTTGGAGCATTCCAGCTACAACCAAAGTAATAAGCAAAAAATAGCATCAAGGCAATTGTCATAGTTGATGAAAGGCAGATCAAGGAAAAAACAGAAATCTAACATACAGCACTTCTGAAAGGTAGGTGTGACTTCATCATTAAAAGTACATATAAATGCTAACTAATTTCTAAAAATTCCAAAACTAAGTGGTTTATAATAAACTGCTTAATAGCTGGGACACAACTTCAGATGCGTTTTGCACTGTCTATGTATACATTCAGTTCTAGCTGCAGTTATTCACATCAGAATGAGGCATCAGTAGCACTAGAAATTTATGTCTGTAATATAAATCAATTATCCAATAGGTATTAGAATACATAGGAATACACAAAGTGCATTGTCTACTGAAAACAGCTCATTCATTGCAAAATTTCTAGCAATGCTGGAGTAGTTTAACACCCACGTGTTGTCTTTGGCTTTCAAGGATACTTATTTCAGTTCACAGTATACATTTCACTGTACTGGGAAAGTGAACTACCTGTCAGAGAACTTGTGCCCAAAAGAGATCCAGTCTTTCTCTATCAAGACCTAGAGAGCAAAACCAAACAAAATCTGATGTAAAATATTACTCAATCTTACACCTATAGTATTATCCCAAGTTATCAATATATTGTATTTGATTCAAAAAACTACAGTAGAAGCAACTATTTGTCACTTTGTAGTTCCTTTATTTTCTTGGAAGTGTTTCACAAGAGATTCTCAAAGCACATTTATAAAACTATTAAAAAACTGTAGCAGGTTGACAATCGGGTAACTGCTGTTAAATCAGGCTCACTTTAAGCACACAAATGGTGTATGACTTCACAAACAAATTATCAATCAACTCACAAAAACACTGCGAAGTATGGGAAAAATTTTAGTATTGCATTCCGGCTATCATAGTTCACATAAATCCACACAGTACAATCTTTGTAACATTCTATACCAATAGATTTATTAATATCAACACTAGCTTGTTTTATCACTTCAGGCACAGTTTCAAGTACCAAGAGGAACACAGGGCTGCTTGCCTGTTGCAGATGTTTTCCCAGATATCTAATTGACAGCGAGAAGTGAAAAATCAAAAAGATTAAATTATTTCCCTAAAGATTACACACATTCTCGCTATTCACAAGAAATTAGTTCTCTTCCAATTCCTCAACTTCACTTTTGCTGCTTGTAACATTTGTGGCACTTAGTTCTAACCAATAAGAGGAAGTAATTTTATATACTATCTTCCAGGAATTCCCACTGCACTTTGTACTGACACTGAAGAACACTGTTGATTTTCCTACCCCAAAATTTGGATAACCACAGATATATTTTCCTTCCTCTCTACAGAAAGACAAAGAAATTTAGATTGCTTAATATCTTCAAGTCTCTGTCACTGGGGATGCTGTCATTTTTAGGTTTTAACAATGTTGATTTTGGAATAAGTGATAAAAGCATAGAGCTGCTACACTTCTATACTTTGGAGTCCTTATATTTTGTAGGTAAGGGGCTTTTTCAGATGCAAATGGCAGGCACTGCCACATTTCTTCAGGGTGCCTAAAGGAAATCGCTATTTCAGTTTTTCAGATTTTAAATAAATGGTTCTTCCCAGTGGCAAAGTATTTCTAAAAGAAAGATCTATCAATAAACTGCAAATTCTATATTTGTAACTACAAAAAGCAAGCATCATACATTGACACTGCTGACTTCTACATTCAAACGCTTCATAACCTTTGTTTACCACGGAACAGCTCAAAGATGCAATGGCCAGCTTACCATGAATCCTTTGATTGTTCTGTAATAGGAATCGAGTAAGAGAGCTCCAAGAGAACAAACTTGGGAAGTCCTGTCCCAGCCATCTGAACAGTGCACCAACACGCTCGCACCTTCGACCGCTATTGCCTGCGAAACAGTTCCTCAGTGAGCATTCGATTCCAGACAGAAGTCAAAGTTTACTAAATAGATACAAAAGCTATGTTTATCCCAAACCCACAGCATAAATTATTTTATTTTAAAATCCAGAAAAGTTTTTATTATGAGGAAAGGATTTGATATTACCAAAAAGCTAGGAATTTCTCTCCATGGAATTATAGAGAATTCCTTATAAAGAAAAGGAATTCCACTGCCACCTTTGCACAAGGTAACAAGAACATGTTATGCCATCTGCAATGGCTCCAAGTTTTCTATCCCTTATAAAACTCCATTCCAATGCATACTAAGAAATTAGACTACGCATTACAAACCAAATAGGTTAAAAAATAAACCAACACAAACATACTATTAAAGATGATCATTTGTTCATCAATATACTACACAAAAGTTAAGTACTAGGAATTGCTTTATTAGTTTCAATGACGAATTCAATTCCTACCAGGCCAAATATTTCTGAGGGTCATCTTCAGGAAAATCATCCACTTTAGCTAAAGTTAATTCCTTGTTATTTCATCTAGTAAAAACAAAGACCCTGTTTTTTAATTCACCCAGTCCTACTCAGGTTAAGCCCTTGGTTTCACAAGTGCCTGGCAAAGGCAATTGTTCCTCTGAATTCTTCACAAAGAGTCTCGTTTCCTTGTCAGATATAGTCAGCATGGCTTCTCTGCAAAATAGTGCCCCAGAAGCTTTGTTTTTCAAAATACACTAAATAACAGTTTGTTCCACCCACCTCCAAACTGCTTATAACTTTCATAAACACCTAAAAGAATCAGAGAGCATAAGAATCCTTTCATTTCCCAATAAGGTGACCAAACGTTATATAAAAGAATCTCAAAATGTTAGCTAGCATAGTTAACACCTCCGGTTGTAATACTCAGAATAGTATAGCAGAGGTATTGATGGAGACTAAACATTTGCTTCCAAAAAGGTAGGCTGCAGAATTTTACACAGTACACAAACATCAAGTGTAATTTTGCCTGGTAGTAAGTCAACTTGCCAAACAAAGCAACAGCATACATGTTACCTTGACTAGGAAGACAGCAGCATCCAGAACAGCTTTGATATGACGCAACCATCCAGAATTCTCCAAACCAGACAAAAAATCATTGACAGACAAACCCTTCATGTTACTGACTGAAAGAAAACAAGAGTTAGCAAGCCTTAAATAGTTGCAACTACCTATACCCTACAACAGAGAATAATTGTATATTGTTTTTATAGCCTTGTGCTGTAAACTGCTTAGAAATCTTTTCAGGAAACTACCACTCAAATGATTGAGGGAGGGGCACTATGAAGTGTTCTCTACCCAAAACTCAACTCTGTAAAACTACAGTAACCATGAATGACAGGAATAAGACCTTTGAATGTTACTTTGTCAAAAAGACACAAAGTAAATACACTAGTTATTCCCAACAGCGTGGAAGGCAACAGAAATGCCAAAAGCTTACTAGCAATACTTAAAATTACAACTACTTTTAGATAGTAGCTGCATCCAAACAATATGCACAGTTCAGAGCCATCAGACTGCCAAATTTTCATCACCTTCTCCACTCTGCTTAGGGGAATAAAGTGAGTGCAGTAAGACAGTAATACACTGAATCATCAACATTTTGTCTACCTCTAGGACTAACACACTACAGCTCTCACCATGATCTTTACCATTCACATACTTTGATCTTGTAACGATAATGCTGATGGAGAGGGCAGAGAAAAACAAGTTAAAGGAATACTGGCTTGCAGCATTAATACCAAGAGATGGAGACATAGACTGAAATTTTCTCACATGGACACTTACCAGTGTACAAAAGGAGACAGATAACCTAGTTCTTACACGACTAAGTAGCAACTCACACAGTTATATTACTGTCAAAACACAACAAACTTCTTGCAATTAAATAAAAATATCTTTGCTGGCTGATAGAGCTTCAGGTATGTGTTATTCTAAGACAGGATATATAAGGCTGCCACCTACAAAAGTATCTGCGCATGCCACAGCAGAAGCCTACTTTCTACAAAGCTACTGGGCCCTAAAATAAAATACAAAGGCTCTTTAGCCAAAAGCTATCAGTGGGGGATATTCATACAGCAGCTGCAAAGTAATCTTTATCTCCAAGTATAGGAGTAAGTGAGTCAGTAGGGAAAGCAGAGAACAAAATTCACCAAATCATTTTGCAATGCAGTTTCATGTTCAGTAAAGCCCCCTTGATGCAATGAAAGCCCATCAGGGGAGCTGACTCATCATATCCATACTGAAAAAAAACATTTTAGAGAAGTTTCATTTTACTGCATGAAAGATATTTAAACAACAACTAAACCTGAGATGAAGAATAGACTGTAAATTCCCCTAGCATTTTCCATGGTGTAGTCCCATTACGAAAGGATTTTGCAAACAATCATATCTTACATTCCACTTGCAAATGGATTTATTAGATTCTGAAGGACTTCAGGAAGACAAAAAAAGGTTAGGGGCAGAACACATGCTGAAAAATGAGTAGCAGTTGTCTATTATAAATAAAACTGAGGACAGTCCCAGTTACAGTGGCTCTTGAAAGAAAAGGGTCATTGGTATCACATTCTGATGTGAGAACGCTCAGTTCAGCACATCCAGGGAAAGCTGGTACACAGAACTTAAATGACATTTTCCTCATTTTCACCTATGAATCATTTTCACAGCATTTCCTTCCTAATCACCATGCTGATGCTACATTTATACAAGGGTCTGAGGACTAAATTATGCCAACCTCCCTGAACATTAAGGATCCTTCCTACCCGTAAAGATGCTCTTACTTCTACACTGGCATTCAGCAAAAACTCTACAGATAGTTCATTTACCCCAAAACCTGGAAAACAACTATACACATTACTTATGATTTTGTTTCAAGTCAGCTTCAATAAACTAACTCTCCACACAAGGTAAAACTAAAATAGCTTTCATTAAGCATGGAATATTAATATGATGCTAAGTCAAATGGAAGGAATATGAAGTCTGAAGTTTAACTGTGATACGTGCATTTCTGCATCAGATGCCATTCAAATGGAGCAGTTTTCTATAAAAATAAATCAAAATTAGCTAGTTTTCTGGAACTGAAGAAGATATTAGCAAAAGAAAGAGGCATTATTCCAAACTTAAAAAGTGAAGGTCAGGCTCATGCTGCTCATCTTTCCTTTCAATAAAGTACAGGCAGGAATAACCTCAAATAACCACAAGAAGCTCAGTAGTATTCCACACAGAGTGCCTGAAGAGCAGGTTAGCAGCAGATACAGGCTCAATGAGAGTGAAGAAAGACTACGCCACTAGTCTGTAAAGTTTCTTGACAGATGCAGCCAGAACGTCTTCATCAAAATAAGCTTCCACACAAGTGTTAAGCCTTCTCCATGACTGGAAATATTTGCATAGTTCTATAAGACAAGTGCTTATATGTCTATTCTTTGTAAGGTGTAGAAACATCACTTCTACCACGTGCAATCTCAGCATTAATAGCCCACAAAATTTCTTAAACTTGTTTTCAGTTGTTTATCTAGATAAAATATTAACAGAACTATTAGATAGGCTTCTGCCTCTCCATTTTCATCACCATATGGCAGACAGGGGTCTGGTCAAGTGTTTCATTTTTGCCCTGTCTCCCTCTGTACAAACACTCTACAACCACAGAAATGCTTCACCAGGCCAAAGAGCTCAAGTTTTGTACAGACCATATGCTTATTGTGAATTCTGTGGATCCAAGTGCTCCTCAAAGAATGAATATTCTATTTATGAAATGCGTATACAGACACACACTATTCTGAGCATTTCTATTACCCCTGTGTATAAATGCCTGTATACTTAAAAAACACAGAAGCCCTTCCTACAAGCAACTGACATAATCAAGTTCACCCAAGACACCTATGTCACTCCATTTTCTTCAAAGAAACTCCATTCTTTTGGTTTATAGAATCCTAGAATTGGAAGAGACCCACCAGATCGTCAAGTCCAACCATTCCCACCAATCTCTAAACCATGCCCCTAAGCACATCATCCACCCTCACCTTAAACACCTCCAGGGAAGGCGACTCAACCACCTCCCTAGGCAGACTGTTCCAATGCCTAACCACCCTCTCCATGAAGAATTTTTTCATTATCTCAAGCCTGAATCTCCCCTGGCAGAGCTTGAGGCCATTCCCTCTCATCCTGTCCCCTGTCACTTGGGAGAAGAGGCCAGCACCCTCCTCTCCACAACCTCCCTTCAGGTAGTTGTAGAGAGTAATAAGGTCTCCCCTCAGCCTCCTCTTCTCCAGGCTAAACAACCCCAGCTCTCTCAGCCGCTCCTCATAAGGCCTGTTCTCCAGCCCCTTCACCAGCTTTGTTGCTCTTCTCTGGACTCGCTCCAGAGCCTCAACATCCTTCTTGTGGTGAGGGGCCCAGAACTGAACACAGGATTCAAGGTGCGGTCTCACCAGTGCCGAGTACAGAGGGAAAATAATCTCCCTGGACCTGTTGGTCACACCATTTCTGATACAAGCCGGGATGCCATTGGCCTTCTTGGCCACCTGGGCACAGTGCTGGCTCATGTTCAGTCACTGTCAACCAACATCCCCAGGTCCTTCTCCTCCTGGCAGCTTTCCAGCCAGGCTTCTCCTAGTCTGTACCTCTGCATAGGGTTGTTGTGCCCCAAGTGCAGGACCCGGCATTTGGCCTTGTTAAACCTCATGCCATTGGACTCTGCCCAGCTGTCCAGCCTGTTCAGATCCCTTTGCAGAGCCTCCCGACCCTCCAGCAGATCCACACTTCCACCCAGCTTAGTATCATCTGCAAACTTGCTAAGGGAGCACTCGATGCCTTCATCCAGGTCATTGATAAAGACATTGAACAGGGCTGGACCCAGCACTGAGCCCTGGGGAACCCCACTTGGAACTGGCCTCCAGCTGGATTTAACTCCATTTCCCACCACCCTCTGGGCCCGGTCGTTCAACCAGTTTTTCACCCAGGACAGTGTGCACCCGTCCAGGCCAGAGGCCGACAGTTTCCGAAGCAGAATGCTGTGAGAAACCGTATCAAAGGCTTTACTGAAGTCCAGGAAGACCACATCCACAGCCTTTCCCTTGTCCAAGAATCTAGTCACTCAGTCATAGAAGGTGATCAGATTACTTTGGCAAGACCTGCCTTTCATGAACCTGTGTTGACAATATAACCCGTGTTATAATTCAAAAGGTAAAAGTTTAAGATAAATCATTACCAGAATACAGCAAACTGGTACTAAACAAAAAGCTAGGATAAATATAGAAGTATCAATAGTTTGTGTAAGGTGTTATTAAAGACACATTCTATTTTCACATACACTATTATAGTACAGTTAGAACATACCTTCCAGAAGTTTCTGTAAGCTGGATCTCATTACATGAATATTTTCAATACCAACAAACTGGAACCTAATGTTAGAGTAGTTGTCTTCATTCTCATAGCCCTTCCCAGCAGCCCTGTTTGCCATGGCATTAAGCTTAAAAAAAGTAAAATATAAATACCGAATATCAGTACTTGAAATAAAAATCTTTAAGAAACGGAAGTCATGCAATTTCAATTGAATTGTGGTGGAAAAAAACACCACACAAAAACACATGCTATAAGAAGCTTATAGTAAGTTAACAGTTTGTGAGAAATCAACTTGAAAGCATTCAAGTGTAAGAAAGACCTGGTACGTAAAAAGCAGCAGAATTAGAGCTGACACCCGAGTAACGCATTTAATAATTCAGTAGTCTCCCCTCCATATTCTCGCCAAACCTTCACATATTTTCAAACATTTCCAAGCAAAGACACTACAAAACAATTAACCTAAAAATGAGAGAGTAAGATCCAGACTTAACTACACACGTACTTTCCAGGCATCCTAAAAGTGTTGAGTTGGGGAATTAAAAAGCTAAAAAATTGCTGCAGCTGTAAAAATCACAACTACAAAAACACCACAGTTGGCTCAGTTTCAGTCCATCACACCAACCCCTACTGCTGAACTCTGCTCAAAATAATTGCAGTTCTCACAACATGGGATTTTCACTTTACCTCCTCATTTTATAGTTCCTACTTTCAGACATTTGAGTGAAATGAATAACAATTTAAATACAGATCATCTAAAGAGTGAAAGTTACCCCAAACATTCCAATACAGGCTGAAATGACAACATTATTCAATTTAATTATAGTGATGAAGTATGATCTTGAAATGCTACAACACAATTTCCCCTACTTCTTCGTGGCTAAGAGAGAGAGCGATAGCCCTCGTCACAGAACATTTGCATTGAACACAATACTCCCTCCCATTCTAAAAGAAACTTCTTCACAGCTCACCATTTCTTGAATTTAGTTTCAAACAGTTATAATTACTTGGATCCCACTCAACTATTCACTTCTTAACTATGTTTTAAGTGAATTTTTAAATGCACCTCCCCAAAAGTTCACTAGCATATTCAGTGAATTCTAGTTGAGTCCTGAGAGACGTACAACTTCTTTAAACAAGCAAGTAATTAAATGCCTGAAAAGAAAGGCCTGACCGTACCTTTAAAGGCCATTTTTGCCCATTATGGAAGTCAGTAAACTGCAAATTTTTCAGAATTACATGTATTCTACTGTTCAAGAGGAGAGGTTAGTCTGTAGGACCTGAAGTACATACCTTCGGCCTGGTGTCCATGACATACATGTAGCGATTTGAAGGATTTGCTTTACTGATGGCTTGCAACATGTGCTCATCTTCCAGGCACCTGGCACTGAAACCCGAAAGAGGTTGACTGCATCGGCAAATTGCAGCCTACCACAGAAAATAAAGAATAAGTTAGCATCAGTTTAATGCCTGTAGTTGAAATGCTTTGCATAATTCTAAAAAGACATTGAAACAAATTGTTTCATTTGGCAGATAACAGCATTGCACTGAAAAAATGTTTAGGTGTTCCAACTTGGTAAGCACATCACTTGCAGACCTTTAAACATAGTACCTATCACTTATATCTAAAGGGTTATCAAAACTTTTTTTCAGGCTCATCTACACTGGCATGGCACCTGCTTACATAATGGTCTTTTCCCCCCAAGTATAAAAATTCCAAAAAAGTATAGGCTGGAAAAATACAAACTTTAGGAAAGCAAGTTACTCTCCTGGTATGAAATGAATTATGGTTGGTTTTACTACTGCCAGTACAGTCGTCTTATTCCAAGTGCAATGTAGTATTGTCTGATGTAATTTTAAACATGTCATTTTTGAGGATATATTTCATTTCAGAAAGTATTGGGTGCATCTTCCAAATAGTAATTATCTTCAAATACATCTAGTAGCTTAACACTCATACTTCATAAATTCTTAACTCAGCAAGGCAACAATCCTTCTCTCCCTTCAAAAATACCTCCTTGCTGATATGGGCAGATGCTGTTACACACTACCCTCCAACAAACCCTGCAAAATCTTATTTCTCATCCTCTAGTTCTTTTTACCTTGCAAATTCCTCCTTAGAGAACCATTTTAATTCTTACAGTGCTTTTTTACTTTCTAATTCCCACTTTGACCTAACAGATTATTCTTGATATATCATGGAAGACAGATTACTTGACAAAGCTATCTTCTGTTATCTTAAGGTCAGTTTCTGAAAGCTTAACAACTGATTATCAACTGATTACTTAAGGATTCCTTTTAAACTGGCTTAGCTTAGTTCAGCATCTTGTTAGACACCGCTAGCGTCAGCTGTATTTAAGGTTATTGTGAATTATACGATCCTCATACAAGTCACTATACTTGTGTCCTTACCTACCCTGAACTACTGCCAAGTGTTGACAATTTTCAGTACTTTGGCATTAAGAGAAGAACACTATACCTCTTTATTTTTATGATAATAAGACAAAACTGGGAATCTTCCTTTGCTTCTAAACTTGGAGCTACCAACAATTATGGGCTTGCTTGCAGTTCTGGGAACATAAAGTTCTCTAGGATAGGTTTCACAAATCTGAAAGACACACATAAAAAAAATTTTAGGTGCAAGGCACAAAGCCTGTACTAGTTCTGTTTATCAAATTTGAGAGATATTGGGCAAATAAGTGAAAGGATAAACACTAACATGTTTCTCTACGTACACAAATAGCTCAGAAGGAGACAAGCCATAGATAAAGAAGTACAAATCGGTATCAAAGTTATACAACCAAGCACTGCCAGAAAGCACCGATACATACTTTCATCTCTCAGGAATGCAACTCCTCAAGTGTTACAAATGTGTTTCAAACAAACTATTGAAATTATTTTCTTCATATTTTGTATTTACCAACTACAAAGTAAGATGAAATCTAATCTGGGAGTCAGCTGCACCACCACAGCAAACACTGCAAATGCTGAAGCAGAAACCTTCTCAGTTAAGAGAGATAAAGCTGCAGAGCACCAAAACTTCTGAAGCTGGGCTTCAAACAGGTAAGTACACTCTGGAAACAACCCCAAAGAACATGTATCCATACACACATACTCTTTCAGCGAAGCCTTGGAAAAAACTTCAGATTGTGAGACTGCATACTAGTTAAGGAGCTAACTCTCTCCACCTGCAAGTTTTTGTTTATGTTGCAAGGCAAGCTAATTCATAGTATTAAACTGTTTTCTATAGGACTAGAGTCAGATGATAAAGCAGAAGCAGATGAAGAGCAAAACATGCTTCCATTGCAGCACTTACCTTATAATCACGATTTGCATCAGACAACTGCCAGTTAGCATTTGGCACTCCCATTCTCTTATATTCTTCTGCTAGATCAATAAGCTGCCAACCTTTGACTTGCTCAGACTCATTCTGTTTTGGATTATAGGAGAAGGCATACAGCTCTTCATATTTTGCTAAAAGGTAAAGAAAAAGACTATGTAATGAGTTGTCACCAAAAACATCTGACTGAAGAAAGGCAGCACAGTTGACAAGGCTTGAATTTTCCCAGACTGACAGGGAAAGCTTCAGGCTTCAAGATTCTCAGAAGCAAGACTGTATAGACACTTGCCATTCTTGAAATATTTATTCTTCAAATATCATACAGTTAACTGACACAACTACAGATAGTTAGTTAAAGGTAGGTTATGAAGCCCTTCTTGAGTGTTTGACCTATTTCAGCAGGGATAGTTCTAAAGGCATAAGGGTAAAGCAGAGGTTACAAAATGAAAACTGAACAATAAACATGACAAAATACAGAAATATTAGAAAACTTCACAAAAGCTAAAAGAACAGTTTTTGGAGGCAAGATCAGAAATTTACATTTACTGACATTTAAAAGGAATAAGTTTTAAAGCTACCTTTAAAGCAAAAAAGCTTTCAAAATGTTTTCTGTTTTTCTTAATACATTATTCACATACCACAGAGGGCAACATTTTATATTGTTCTAAATACAAAGCAGAAAATGCAAAAGGCCATACTAGGTGACAGACATCTCTTACAAAGCGGAACTGGTAAAGCTATTTTAGCATCAAAATTTCAGCTTTATTTTTGAAGCTACATGAAATCAGTAACAACTTAGTATTTGCTTAGTAGCATTCAATATATGGAACACATCAATTAAGACAGACTATATGCATTTATATTCATAATTTCAGTGATAACATTATAATTGAAAACAAAAACCAGTCTCACATTCTGTTAGTGAGCATCAGTAACCCACAAAAGCAAGACAATGCATCTTCTGAATTTGTATGCAAATACAGAATCATTAAAATTCTTTTACTTACCAAATCCATCGAAAAGATTTTGCACATTTAAAAAAAAAAACATGGATTTCTTTTCCCGTTTACCAACTTGTTATACAGGTATAAACTGCAAAGTCTTATAGTTCAAAGTATTACCTGTTCTTGACAGCTGAAGCAGAGAGTTATAAATGTCGTGACAATCTCTCTCTCTGGGAACAACGAAGTGAACTATCCTGAAGTTCTTGCACTGGATGACAAGGGGGCAGCCAGATGTAGTCAAGGGAAGTTTTTCCACTGCAGCAATGTGATGATGTAGGATCTGTGGCATACAAGAATTCAGAGCATAAGCATGCTGATGAAAAATGAGAACAGCATATTATTTGCAAGAGCAGATATAAAAGACGCTGATACGGATTTTGACTAATTTTGTCAATCATTTAGTTCTAAAAAGAAATCCAAGATTCTGATTTTGGTCAGGATATCATAATTTGTCAAAATTTAATTATCTTCCCTCATATTCTCCCTAATAACCCTTTTCATATGAAAGTATAACAGTTTGGCTTGTAGAAAATTGTACATTGTATCCAAGAACAAATTATGGAAAAATAACTTCTCTTGAAAGCACTGCAGCATCCAGATAACCACAATACAGGACTAAGAGTGATCCAGAAAACACACAATAAGTAAAAAAAAAAAAAAAAAAAACACATCCAGGGAAATGAGATTTCATCCTGGAGGATAATAGACTTCAGGCACTGAACTCAGTCAGGCAGATGGACTACAGTGGAAGCCAGAACTTGATGTTGACATGCGCACCACCAGGGCACTACACAGAAAAACTAATGGAAATTAGTGAGTCAGGCAACCTTGACAGGACATTAGCAGTGGTTACCAAGCTGGTGCAGCCCTTTATGAATTCTTTTATTCAGGAGATGAATACTTGGGAAGAAACACCTGCTACCACTCTAAACAAAGGGCATGGGGTCTTCAGTATTCCACCAAAGCCTAGATCTTTGGATTTTGCTGTCTCATTTAACCTGGGCAGGATCTAAATACAAGGTAAGTTAATGCAGAAATTTTAAACCTGATGCTTAAACTATCAAGTAGCCCCTCCACTCCTGCTTCTGAAATGCAGTGCAAGTCAATTGTTTAAAGAAAACTACCACATGTTCACCTAGGAATACAAGTGAAGGCTATAGAAGAAATTACAGCAGCTGGAAGAAAAGTGAACGCTATCAACATTACCTGATTTAAATGGCAGCAGTGTCACACAAGAGTACAATCTGCATATCATTACCTTACTATGATACCATGAACAAGGAGAATATGGCAAATAACTAAACTGTTTATCTAAGGCATAAGTTAACACATTCAACCTTGGATCAGGAAGAACAGGCACATTGGAAAAACCCATGCTTTTGAGCTGCAAGCATTTGTTATCCTTACCCATGTTTCCCTCTGGTTTGAGTCTATGAATAACAGATGAGTTGCCGTAAGGTATAGAGTTCCTGTCAGCGACTTATTGCTTGTGCTGAACCGATCTAGTAATTTCACTTGTTCTACCTGTAAGAAAAAAAGGGAAAATGAACAAAATTTTGGGGTTTTTTTTTCAGAACAAAAAACCATAATATCACAAATGCTTTGTCAGCTTGTGCAATAATTATGAAAAAAATAAAGCATAACACAGTACACTTAAGACCATTCAGGTCAAATACACTAGCAGTAACATAAGGTTTGAGAACACTGACTAGCTAAAATATCATGTTTCAATACAAAAGTGCATAACGAAGACACAAGGCTAGGCTCAGATTACTTACTCCATACACATAACTACTATGGTTATTTACTAGAAAAAACAGACCAGGGTATCAAGGCTGTTGTTTTGATGAACAATGAATTCTTAAACTTTCAGACTGCTTCCCCAAGCAGAGCAAACACATACTAACAGTTTCCTGTTATTGAGATACCAGCACTGACTTAACAGCTGACCACAGCAACATGCTTTGTCGGTTGTCTCCATACTCAAAGCGATACAGATTATCTCCTCCTGACTTCACTTTTAGGTATCTAGTATCTTTTATACCATCCCAAACTTAAAAACACGTAAATCATCATAACCCTGCCTCACAGTCAAAAAGTTCTAATGAAATGCAAGCATTATACTAGCAACTGTAACAATCTCCTACAAATTCAAGGACCGTGCTGGCATTTGAAGCGGCTAGTTCAACCTTGAGTCTTGCAAGGGCAGATTTCTCCTCCTGGATAACATTAACGCTTATCTCAATCCTATGGAAAAGCATTTCAAAAGAGCTATTTCTAGATAGCCTGCATTTTATCTGCTGTACATAACTTCACAAGCTCCACAATTTGTTTTATTTGAAGTAAACATTACATGATTCTTTGTGTGCAGCAACAGGAAAGGAGTGTGGTGAATGCTTATCTAACACGCATTCCTCTTTCTTGGCAGCAGTGTCTCATTAGTGCCAAGCTAAAGCTTATGACTGAGGCCTGATGCTACTGCCATTAAATGCATGGCAGAACTCCAAAGTCTTGTACAGCAGCAAGGCCAGCACGCAGAAGAGGTGACTAGGAGAGCCCACATCTACTACACTAATGCTAAACTACTTATGTATGTACAAGACTAATTGTTCACTAAAAGCACATATAAAGCACTGAAAAGTTGCCTTTTTAATTCAGGTATTTCTTGCAATCTTGCAAGGCCTAATTTTGTAATTGAAAGTTAGGGAAGCAATTTAATGCATATAAAACAGAACAGAGGTACTAAAAGCCAGTCCTACTAAGATAGTCTAAGATTTCAGTTTAAAAAGCAAAAAAAAAATGGAAGCTATATGCATTAATACCTCAAAATACTTTATGCCGTAATCAGCACGGTATCAGTGCTCAGACATAGAGTAGCATAAATCAATACAGCACAATCAAAACACAGAATTCATTTTAGGCAGTTCAGTTTGAACTGAACTCTGGTACCTGGCACTGCATCTCCCCAGCAATTTGAGAAATGCACAGAAATTGCTCCACTGTTGTTCTGGCAACACAAAAAAAGTTCTCTACACTACTCTCTGCTTCATTTCCCATGACTGGCATGGAGCAGGAGCTGAATTTCAAGTGTCTAAATCCAGGTGGTTTAATATTTTAACACCATCCATGTCTTAAATCCTGTCACATGAAGTTCCATTCTCCTCCATGTAACAAGACATCTACTCTCAAAGCTGTATTTCTATGTTAGATGAGGACAGGCATTAGCGCTCCACGTTCCTCTTACAGAGGTAACATCCTCAAGAATTCTGAAAGCTAAATTCTATACAGATATCTTTCTTAAAGACAATCAAAATGTAATTCAGATAAAGCCCCGCCAGACTACATGTTCATTTAAACTTGACCCAAGCCAGCTTTAAGGGGCACTCAGCTAAAACAGACACTTTTTTTGCTCTTTAACTATAAAGTTTGGCAAATCTTTACTCAGAAGAAACAAGCCAGTCATCAGTTTTGAAGAGAAAGTGTTCACAAGATTAAGAGATTGAAGACTGCTACTGAGTGTAAACACGGATCATTTAAGTACTCAGAAGTGATATTCTGAGAGTAGCTAGCACTAACAATTAGTGTGTTTTAAGCCAGTCACAATTTGAACAGCCACCTCAATAATGCAGATTATTTACAGCAGGAGAGTCACCAGACAGTTTATCAGGACTAGGAGTTACAGATGAAGGGAAAAAAACCACCTAGAAGCATTTCAATACAGCAGACAAGTTAGAACTGAATGGAAGGCTGCCACAATACCTCTGAAGGCTAGCATTAAAAAAGCCGAAGAATTAAATTAGAACAATTAAATCAAGACAAAATCTAGTGTATCATTCCAGGATTCTTTTATTACAATTCTGTATGACATTCACTGAAATTTAAAGGTTTCCCTTGCCCATTTAAGTCTCAAGCTTGCAAACATAATCCTAGGATTTTGCACACAAGCTAACTAAAACTTGAAATTTTCAGTAGAAAAGCTATCAGTATTTTCACTAAAACAGATCTGACTCCAAATATACAGACTGGACTGAAGAAATACCAGTCTTCCCTACTATGTTTTGCTTTAAAATATTTTAAGAACACTCCAATTCCAAAGCTTCATTGCAAAACCATAACAGTCTTATTTGTAATTTCACCATCAGCAGCACTTATGACACATTGTGAGGTTTTCATTATTGGTTGCTATTTAAGTATACATTCTCAGAGAGAAATGCTTTTTAAGTTGACCTCACTTCTTTATACAACATAAACCTGTTGGACAGTTTAATTTCACAAAAGTTAAACTTGATTTTAGGTAGCTATGCTGACAGTTCTAAGACAATTTTAACTTCATTGCCAACAAACTGAAGTTTGAGGAGAAATAAAACCCAATTTATCACCTTCTCCTAGGAACAACAGCTTCCCTGCAAAGCAGTTAATTTGTGCAAGACTGCACTGTTATTTCAAGTTTATTTCATTATTACTTTAATACTAATAAAATAAACTCAAAAAACTGTGAAGTGCTGTCAGATTAGAAAAAGTACATATGCCTCAGAACAGTGTTGGAATGAGATCTAGCTTAAACCTACACATGCACTTAACTTTTAAGGCCCACAAGTGTAGGCTGTACTTTAGTTTTCTTGCTTCCTATAACTCTACTGCTCATAATTATTATCATCTAGCATATACAGATTTTAAATCCACCTGGATATCCAGTAAACCAACAGCTTACAAAAAGCTAAGAGCACCACAATTGTAACCAAAACTCATGCTATGTTTAGCCATGAAATTGATGTTTTTAGAATGGATCATTTTTTTGGTATATAAAAAAATAACTGCTTCAAGTAGCAAATCTTCTTTCTTATAAATTGTGTTCAGATCATGCTTCCCTCTTCAGTTACATCACTACATGAAGTATTTTTTACCCACTAAGGGCCCAAAAACATGCAGAAACACAATCACTTGCAGATGCAAAGTCATCAATGACCTATAGCCTTTCTAGTCCTAATTCCAGGTTTGAAGCTTAAACAGCTACTTAGATCATCAAGAGACTGGGTTTCATCTAGTTTTTGTTTTGAAATGGATACTGTACTGTTACAGTCAATAGCTAAGGTTCCAAGCACAGAATTTCAGGTTTATAAGTAAATAGGCTGATAAAAAACCCCTCGTCTCTAATCTATCAGCTTGGTGCAAGATTAATCCGTTCAGCAAAACGGAAGTGTCACTAACAGCAGCTTTATCAGAGAACTTCCTTTCATACATATACAAATACAAACACAGAAAATAAGACTAATTATACACAACTTATATAAGCTGTTACTCAAAAAACATTAGAAGCTGTTCCTTATACAATTATTGGTTATAAACCTACTATTTGGAGCTGAAATACAACCACTCCTTTTCCACACCCATCTATAACCCTAGTTTAAAATCAGACTGCCAGAGAACTAAAGAACTGATGCTTCCCAGGACCCAGCAGAGAAAGGAAGTCTTTTCAGTAGCCCTTAAAGGCAGGGCTGATAAACAAGATGAGGAAAATATTACTAGAAATTTAATTCCATAAAAGCTGTAATTTCGAAGTTATTTACAAAAGGAAGAAAAACTTAGATTCCCTCCCCCCCCTTTTTTTTTTACCTCTTGATTATAGAAGAAATTGAAAAAAGAGAATTCAGAAGAGCCTAAGACGCCCACTACAGCTTGGACAAATGGTTTTGAACAGCCAAACACGCCGCTCTCGTTACTAACACACACCCAAGGCTTTCACAGAATCACAGAACCATAGAACAGTTCGGGTTGGGAGGGCAACTTAAAGATCATCCAGTTCCAACCCCGCTGCCGTGGGCAGGGACACCTCCCCCTAGATCAGGCTGCCCAAGGCCCCACCCGATCTGGCCTTGAACACGTCCAGGGCTGGGGCAGCCACAGCTTCCCTGAGCAGCCTTCAAATGAAGGACAAACAGCGTTGTTTTCACATCGATTCGCGTCCAGAGCCAGAGGAGCCGCACGAACCGCGCCCGCCCCGTCCCTCCCGGCGGCTCCTCCGCCCCCGGCACCACGGCGGCTGCAGCGCCTCCCCCGAGCCCGGGACGGGCGGCGGCCCGCGGACCCACGGAGCCCCTGCCGCCCACGGAGCCCCGCCGAGCCCTCGGGAAGCAGCGGGGCCTCGCCCGGGGAGGCGCCACATACAAAGCGGAAGGAGAACACCATGGGCCTCGCCGGCGGCGGGCAGCGTTACCTTGGTGGTGCGGATGTGCTCCATGGCCTCGACGCACCCGCCGCCGCCGGCCAGGGGCCGCCGTCACCTGGAAACGCTTCCGGGGCGGGGCCAGAGCGGCGCTGGGGGCGGGGCCGCAGCGCGCAACACCCCTCGCACCGCACCGCGGGCAGCGCGCATGCGCAATGGGCGGGGCCGCGGGCGATGGAGGAGGTGACGGTGGGAGGGGGCGAATCACAGAATCAAACAATCATTAGGTTGGAAAAGACCCGCGGGATCATCGAGTGCAAGCATTCCCATCAATCACTAAACTATGTCCCTAGGCACCTCGTCCACCCGCCCTTTAAACATCTCCAGGGAAGGTGATTCAACCACCTCCCTGGGCAGCCTGTTCCAGTGCCCAAGGAGCCTTGCCGTGAAAATTTTTTTCCTAATGTCCAGCCTAAATCTCCCCTGGCATAGCTTGAGGTCGTTCCTCCTTGTCCTGCCCCCTGTTACTTGGGAGAAGAGGCCAGCACCCTCCTCTTCACAACCTCCTTTCAGGTAGTTGTAGAGAGCAATGAGGTCTCCTCTCAGCCTCCTCCAGGATAAACAAACCCAGCTCTCAGCCATTCCTCCTAAGGCCTGTTCTCTAGCCCCCTCACCAGCATCGTTGCTCTGCTCTGGACACACTCTAGAACCTCAACATCCTTCTTGTTTTGAAGGGCCCAGAACTGAACACAGTACTTGAGGTGCTGTCTCACCAGTGCGGAGTACAGAGGGAGAATAACCTCCCTGGACCTGCTGGTCCCGCCATTTCTGATACAAGCCAAGATGCCATTGGCCTTCTTGGCCCCCTGGACACACTGCTGGCTCATGTTCAGTCGGCTGTCAACCAACACCCCCAGGTCTTTCTCCTCTAGGCAGCTTTCCAGCTGCTCTTTTCCTAGTCTGTAGCACTGCATAGAGTTGTTGTCCCCCAAGTGAAGGACCTGGCATTTGGCCTTTTTAAACTTCATGCCATTGGTCTCAGCCCTGGGTCGTTGCTGGCCTCCAAAAAAACTTAGTGCTACTGGTCACCCCTTGTGGGCCTGGCCGTTCAAACAGGTTTCAGTCCACCTCCCTGCTCATCCAGGCCCTGTGTTGACAGTTCCTCTGTGAGGATCTTACTGGAGACAGTCAAAGGCCCTCTCACCAAAGTAAGAACTGGTAAAAGTGTGTTGGGGTTGTTCAGAGTTTTAGGCTGTACAAGAACAAAGTAACAAGCTGTGCAGAGCAGTGACTCATCGATGCTGCAGTTGTGTGGGTGTCAGGGCACAAAAATCTTGTGTGTGCTGTACAGTCGTTCAGAGGTGCGGTAAAACTTAGCTTAAAGGTTGCAGAATGGGCTATGTAAGTCTTGCTGTTTTCATGATTATTATCTAAATTAGAAAGATTTCAGTATAATAGTTTTTATACAAAATTAACCTTTTTTGCTAACATACAGACTTCGTGATCTTGAACTTAAATATTTTGAGTGGTGACATTCATGGACTGTCACAAGTCATTAAATCCATACTACAAAGACATCACTCTCTCTGTGACAGATACCTTCTTTCCTGTTATGCCAATGTATTTTGTCACTTTGTGGCCTGCCAGGTCAGAAGAATTTGTTGACAACTGACTCTGTGGAAATCACTCTATACACACCATTTAACAGTGTGGGGGCTTTCTTTTTTTTTTTTAAGATGTTCAAAGACAGGCATGTGTATGCAATACTTAAGTAAACAGGCACTAAACATCACAAATTACACTTAACTATATACCTGAAGCTCTGCCTTGTGTAAAGGACAGCAATCTAGTGACCCATAAATAATCTCAAGGGCCTTTTCAGTAAGTATCTTTTGGCCATCCATATTTTCCAGCAATCACGGCACTGAGCAGCAGAACATCGAGTTATCTGCATTGCTTGGGATGCTTTGAGACACTCTGGAAGTAATTTTATAAAACCTCTCATAGCACTGGTTCATATAGACTATCAGGTAAATTTAAACCAAAAGTCTAGTAATGCTTTTTCCAGCAGCTTCTTACAGTTCCCCGGTGTTATATGAGATGCATCAAGATCCAGCAACTAGACAGGGCAGGAGGTGAGACCATTTACACAGCTTCATGCAATGCCTGAGGCATATGTGTAAAGTACTTCCTGGCCAGGAAAATATTCGTGCAGTAAGTGTGGGCAGTAATTAGTAATTGAGTTTGTGACATCCAGGTGCTGCAGTTTGTACAACAGTGTTAAAAAATGATGGGTTCTCAGAGAGGCAGACAAGAGCTATGTGCCATTGTACTGGTTGTGAAACCAGGTGCTGCTGAAAATTAGGTGGGTTTTGGGGTTTTCATGGAATCTGCATTTAATTTTGAGATAGTTTCCTGCTTCCTGGCTGGTCACTAGGAGATAATCTTTGAGGTACCACAACCTGTCCTGTCTGCCCATCAACACCTGTGGGGAATGGTGGTGGCCGGGTGGCAAGTGAGTATTGGGACCAGCCAGCTGCATCACAGAACCTTCAGAGAGGCTGCAGAGTCAACACTCCCCTAGATGCAAGGCTTTGGGGGTTCCTGCCAGGCATATCGCTGAGAAAGGGTCGACATTACTTTTGCCTCTTCTGTGAGGGCCCAGGCCTGCAGCCCCCAGGACCTTGCCCAGTGGCACCCAAAAAACCTCTGAGTGTTAGAATCATAGAATCATTAAAACTGGGAAAGACCTCTAAGATCATAGACTCTAGCTGTCAGCCCAACACCACCTTGCCTATCGATCATGTCCCAAAGCACCACATCTCCATGGTTTTTGAACATCTCCAGGGATGGAGACTTCACCACTGTCCTGCGCAGCCTGCTCTAGTGCTTCACCACTGAAATACGTTTTTCCTAGTATCCAATATAAATCTCCCCTGATGCAACCTGAGGCCACTTTCTCTTGTCTGATGAGAAGAGACCAGCACCTACCTTGGTACAACCTCCTTTCAGGCAGTTGAAGAGGGCCATAAGGCCTCCTCTCAGCCTTCTCTTCTTCAGACTGAACACACCCAGCTCCCTCAGCGGCTCCCACAACCCCTGTGCTCCAGACCCTTCCCCAGCTTTCGTCCACCTTCTCTGGACGCGTGTCCTTCTTCCAGCGAGGGGGTAACACACCACACATATATGCACACAAACACACAGCACACCCACATCATCAGACACACACTCTCACCCATTCAGCCTCACACAACACTCACCACACATAATGCACACACTCACTCTCACAACACACTCACCCCCCAACACTCACACACAATGTACACACACTCTCACACAGTTGATGAACGGGCGTATGATATAGGGGAGAAGTTAGAACAACTTAGAGGGCTTAGCTCACTGAAATGCGCACTGTCTGCTAGTAAAGGCCTTGAAGACCCTGGATATTGATAAGGAAGGAGCTCATTCACAGACATTTACTGATAAGGGAAAGCTGGAATGTGAAGAACAACAGAAAGCCAGCTGCAGCCTGCTCTGTGGTTCTGGAGCTTAAAGAGGATGAGACTGCGCCTGTGCACAGATTGAGTTCAGGGACAATTCACGAGGAAGACAAAGGCTACTTCAGCCCTGAGCCCCCAGACCACGACCAGCAGGAGACACTGCACCTGCACCAGTATGGGAGAAGGTTCTCGAATCTAATTATAATAGGAAGGGAAGGTCATGAAAATGTAACAGGCATTTATGAATAGCCATGTCTTTACACTATAACTATCTGGTTGTTAGACCATATGGTGTGCGGGTTAGGAGGATTACTCCCTCGCACCCGCCAGCGAATAAACACATACCTACTTTATAACCCTTAATTGAGTTACAGAGTTTGATTCTGCAAAACACAGTCGCCACACAAACTCACTCTCACACCCCTCCACACTCACTCACACCACACACTCCCACAACACACTTGCACTCACCAAACTCACTTTCACAACACTCACACACACAAAACACTCACCAAACTCACTCTCACAACACACACACAAGCACTTGCAAACGCGCACACACTCTCACACACTCTCACACACTCACCACATAAACTCTCTCCCTCCCTCCCCCACCATCCGGGGCCCCGCGCGCCCCCGCCCCGCGCGCTTTCCGGGCGGTCGGCGCGCGCCGGCCCGTGATGCACCGCGGCGGGGCGCGTGGCCGGGCCCGCGCGCTCGCAGCCGCCGCCGGGTTCGAAGTTGGTGCCGCGCGCGATGCGGCGCTGAGGAGGCCTCGTCACCGCCGCCACCGCCCCTGAGGCCGCCGCCTCCCGGCCCCGCTCGCTCCCGCCATGTCTGCCGGCTTCTCCTTCGGCACGGGGACCCTGGGCTCCGCTGCCGCCGCCGCCGCCGGGACCGGAGGAGGGGGCGGGGGCTTTTCCTTCGCAGCCACCGCGCCGAGGTAACGCTGCCCTCCCCCCCACAACCTCTTCGTGCTCGGCTTCCGAGGGGGGGGCTTGCCCTGAAGGCCCTTGGTGCGCGAGGCGAGGGGGCCGGGGGCCTTTCCTGATTACCGGCGTGGGGATCGGCCCAGTAACGAGGAGAGCTGCTCTGTCTCGGCTCTTCCTAACGTTCTGAAGGCAGAACGTGGGTTGTGCGTGCCTGGGTTTCAGCCACCAGCCTGGGTCACAGCCCAAACGTTTAATGTTGGAATGTCTTTGCCCCGGGTTGCAACCTGATCCTTGCTGACGCAGATAATCCAAGAATCTGAGAATACTTTGGGTTGGAAGGGACCTTGAAGATCATCTAGTTCCAACCGCTCTGCCATAGGCAGTGGCACCTCCCACTAGATCAGGCTGCCCAAGGCTTCATCCAACCTGGCCTTGAACACCTCCAGGGATAGGGTATCCACAACTTCCCTGGGTAACCTGTTCCAGTTCCTCACCACTCTCATAGTAAAAAACTTCTTCCTAAAAATAACCTTGCGTTTGGTGTATAGTATTTTGGAGTAAAAGCTTTGCTGTGCTTTGTACATGTCACCTGCAGCAAGCACTTTACTGAGGACATTAATAGTACTTAGGTTTCTCAGAATATTAGGTAAGCCTTTGTTATTTCTGGGGGGGGTTCCCCCCCTTTTTTTTTCTTTGCACATAACTTTACTAGCAGAGATTATTTGGTTTGGGTTGGTTTTTTTCCTGACCCCTGCTGAAGAATTGGGCTGTTGTAGTGGAGCTTTATGTCAGATTTTTTCCCAAATGTAATCAAAGTTGACCACTGTAATGTAAGCTAGATGATCATGGTGAACTACTCAGGGAAGTTCACTTAAAGCAGAGGCTGGAAGATACTTACCTGTCAGAATTGTTGGGAATTAGCAGTGAAAGGGAGAGGGAACAATGTCTGGATCTGAAAAAGTATCTCTGGATTTAGGCAGTATTGCTTTTTAGAAGCCCAAATAAAAGATAACAAGTTTTCTGAGTCTGTTCTATTACTCTTCATTTTGTTGTCATAACAGATCAATGACATTCTTGTGTTTTCTGTGTTTGGCTTTTGGTTTGGGTGGTTGTGTTGTGTTTTGGTTTTTTTACCCTAACAGTGAAGCTTATATGGAGTTGACAAATAATTTAAGCTTCTTCTGACTCATGCCTGTCCAATGCAGGTTGCCTGTGATTAAAATGAGCGAATTAAAATAGTATTGCTTTATTCAAAACATTCGTCTGAAGGTACTGCCTGAAACAAGGGTAACTTTTCTCTTTTTTTATCTGCACTTCTTGAAAACTGCCAACTGATCACAAATTCTTTTGTTTGGCTTTTTGTTTCTGTTCTAGCTGGCTTTTTAATCTCGTAAAAATACCAAGTAAAAGTTTAAAAGGTGCTAATTAATAGCAATATGGTACTCTGCATTTTTTTTATGCATTCTTACAAGCAGGACAAGTCCTCAGGGCTGTTGGTCAAGAAGTATCCAAGAGGGAGAAAGCTTTTTACTGTTAGATGCTTTGTTGCTAGAAAGAATCTTAAGCATCCCTGTGGGAGGGTTAGCTTGAGAATGTATTTGAGATTATAAGAAGAAGCTGTTCTTCTGAGCTGCATCTAAGACAGTATTGCCAGATGTTGGGAGAAAAGGGGCTTTATTTTGTAGTCCAAGCAGACGTATTATTGATCAATTTGGCAAGTTAAAGCTGATACTCTGGTGACCGAAAGCCTATATGATAGGTGCCATTAGCCATTCAGGAACTTAATGTGCTTTCTTTTTGTTAATCTGTTCTTTGCAGTATTCTTTGGCCAAGTGCAATGCTTTGTTCTTCGCTTTGTTCTTCATATGAAACTCCAGTGACCTGAGCTTCTCTTCCTTCTGTGTGTAGGGAGTAGATAGTCCTTCTGGCACATGCTTTCTCCTGCTAGTGAGAAGGCTGCCATTGCTTTATTTCTGCGCTTTGATTTCTTTCTCTCTTAAAAACCAACCAAACAAAATGCCACTTCATTTTATTTGAAGTTTACGTGGGGGTTTCTATTTATTTATTTATTTTATCCTGTAGTGCTGAACTGCATATTTTGTGCCTTAGCTTTCTTCTACTGGAATGTAAACCAAGAAGAATCTTCATAGAAAAATCATCTTTGTACTGGAAAAAGATGAGGAACATAAAACTTTTGACTAGTGAGAGAAGCACTGTGTTGTATGTTTAAGTTTATAAGCAGTTAGGTCATGGCGCTGTAGTTGACATTTTGGGAGTAAAGGAGGCTGAAATGCTTTGGCCTTTGTGGAATATGACAATAAGTGGGCCCTTCTAATCTTCTTTCCACTTTGCTTCCTGAATTACTACTTTAAGAATAACTCACACCTAGATTTTGAAATTGTGTCCAGCTTTTGCTGGGCTTGCCATTCTCAGTTTTTGTAGGTATTTATTTAGACTAGACATAAGGAGGAATTTCGTCATCATGAGAGTGGTGAGGCACTGGCACAGGCTGCCCAGGGAAGCTGTGGATGCCCCCTCCCTGGAAGTGTTCAAGGCCAGGTTGGATGGGGCCTTGTGTAGCCTGATGTAGTGGGTGGTGTCCCTGCTCATGGTGAGGGGTTGGAACTGGATGGTCTTTAAGGTCCCTGCCAACCCAAACTATTTTATGATATTCTGAAAACTTGTAATGTAAAAGCTAATTCTAGCTTCTTTTTTTAAGGATTTGCTTTTGTGTTCATTTTATTATGCTTTGGAGCTGCTTTTATACAAAAAGAGAGGAGATAAGGGAACAACTGAGCACATGAAGCATAAAATACATCTTGATACCTGTTACCTTGAAGCCTAAATTCCATTTTATTTCAGTACAACTTTTGTACTTATGCAACATATTGTTTGAGTCACAGAAAACTTACCTAGTTTCTAAAAAAGGCTCACAAATGGGAGCAAGAATTTACTACAAATAAATTACTCACCTGATCTTTTGTCAGTTCAATAAAATTTTTAAAATCATACTCACTTGGCTGCTGGTACCTCTGATTTCACTGGTTAGAGATAATGTTATTATATTCCCCTGCATTTTGTACAGTAACTTAATGTGTCACCTGCTAAATGTAAAGTAACAGCAGGTATCCAAAATATAAAACGCTTCATTTTCCTGTTGACGACAGATCTTTGATTCAGTCCTTCTCTCTTCTGCTTCATCAGTGAAATAGCTCTTAGAAGTTTATTTCTGTGACTTTCTGACAAGTATACAATCAGAAAAGAAAATATGGTAGGTGGGGATCCTCTGTGGTTTGCAACTGTGGGGAGGATAGCATTTTGGTTAGGAAATATTAATATGTCGATGTGTTTTGGTGGTAAGGTAGGATGAAGTTGTGTTGCTGATGTGAATGGTTGTCTCTCTCTGGTTATGTTTTAGGATTAAACAAAGTAATATTGATTGAGGTTTACTTGCAACCTGCTTTGGAAAGATGTCCTTACAGGTTTGTTGTTACCTTTGTGCTGCCTCTAGCATTTATTCTCCCATTTTAGTTGTTCAGGGGGAATAATTAGGCAGGACTGATGCGATGATCTGATGAAGAAAAGTTCAAATTTCCCACTGGTCTAACAAGATGTATTGGCCCAGTAAGGAGTTAAACAAGTGCTGGAGTTGGTGTCAGGGAAGCAGCTGGATTTAGGAAGCTGTAGAAGGAGACAGGCTTCCTCATTCTCTGCAGTGGTATTGAGCTTGGGATCTGTCCAGCTGCATTGTGTAGTTTGGGGAAATAAATGATGGAGTGTGAAAGAAACTGAAATAAGGAGGTAGGTTTTTAGTTTGAAAAATAATTACTGCTAATAGTCTTATTTTGTAATAGCTCAACAGGAGGAATTAATTTTGGAACTCCGGGCTCTTCTACTGCTACAGCAACTACATCAGCTCCTTCAGTGGGCTTTGGGGGTGGACTTTTCGGGTCAAAATCGACCACTGGCTTTACACTAGGAGGCACCAGTACAGGTAGGAAAAATTATTGTACAGTAGAAATTTGAATCAACAGTGAAGAAATAAATAATATGTGCAAAAGATTGGGTCATCATAATGTGCTTACTTGTTTTATTGTAGCTCTATAGCTTAGAATATTACTTCTGTAGTTTTGTAAAAAGGCTTCATTGAACAGTTTAGAAAGTCATTCATAGAAAATTGTGCAGTATCACAGTGCTACAGAAACACAAATACCAGAAAACTGTGCCAAGTCCTGTATGTAAGTTATTCCATAGTTTGAATCCTGTTATTTTCTAAAAATCTTAACTCTTCATCCAGAATGCTAAAAATTTTGGTTTAAGATTGAGGTTTATTTTGATTTGAAAAATATTTTAAAATATTGTGAGATTAGTATTTGTAAAGTGATACTTGTAATCCTGCAGTAGTAAGCATTTCTGGTTCTGATTTTTTTTTAATGTTAGCTATATTTATATTTAAAATTTATTAGTATTTTCTAAGGGTTTTAATTCAGCCCATGAATGTACAGATTCTCATAGGAGTATCAGAGTGCAAAAGAATAAAACTTTTCAGACTGGGGTTATTTTCAGTAATCCTGCAGACATAAATTAATGAATTTTGCTTCAGCTCCAGTGTTGTTAGACAATATAGTCTTTTTTTTAATAGTCTTGTATACTTGTATGTGTAAATAGGGAAAGTTCTAAGAACCAATCTACCCAAAATAAATTTAGCAATATGCTAAAAGCCTCTGTTACTGTCTATATATGGCTACACTGGGACAATTTTCTTTTAGCTCTCGATTATTCTTTTGATCTTCTATTCAGGTGTTTTTTAAAATATGAAATAGCATAGCACTGTGTTCAAAATAACCTCTATGAACTACCAGTGGGGCAGAAAGACTAAAACAAGACACAGAATTTTACAAACGCTTCGGACCCTATAATCCTCTTTGTTATTCTCTAAATCTGTTGTTTTGTATACTAATGTTAAGCATTACCATATGCTTGAAAAAGATACTTGATTAATTACTAGTTTCTATATTTTTATTTATCGTCATTTATTTGAAATTACAATTTGCTATACTGGTACGTTAACATCTGCTTCACTGTTAGCAGTTTCTTCTAAAGAAAAAATTGCATTTTCTGAAGTCATTTATGCTTTGATTTGTGTTGCTGGCACTTGTGAATACCGTTTTCTGTGTCAGTGTTGTTTTGCTTTCAACATATTACAGAAAAAACTGTAATCTACATATTATCTTGTAATGTTGCGTTATTTCAATGTTTTGTTTCATGTTTTTTTTCTATCGTAACTGCTCTTCCGTCTTTAAATTACTATTCTGTTTGGTTTTATTTTTAAAGCAGGAACAGCAACAACTATTGCTACAGGACTGACACTAGGTAAGGACCTGATTTGGAGTTTAATGCTATACGGGGCCAGGGGGGGAAGAACCCCACAGATCTTTCTTGTAATGTAGACAGTGGCCATATATGAGCTTTTTCGCCATTACTAATTGCAATCTAACTTGCAGCCCAAATGCTAAGGCCCTGCAGTTATGGGCCCTGTTACTTGTTCTTAGAAGTTTATTCCATTCCTGTACAACACTGACAGTGATTGTCACAAAAAGTTAGACTTTGTATTTATGTTGCCTTGAATGGGTTTCATCCTGCAGCAGAGGGAGGTGGTATATGTAATCAAAGAACTCTTCGTACAGAATTTCTTGTCCTCGTGAAATTTGTGTGAACAGGTCTAGTAACTACCTCTTTCAGAAGAACTTGAACTGGGAAGAGACCTTGGGAATATTTTACTGTTATTTCTTTGTATCTTTAGTTACTATTGTTCGTCTGCCATTAGAAATACAGGAATATATTGGTACTGGAGAATTTCTAGTCTGGTTTTTTTTGGCAGTATTTTTTTTATAGTTATATTTAACAATATTTGGTTAGATGTTCTTGGTGGAAGCTCCTTTACTTACTTTTTTTTTTTTTTTTTGACTGCCAGTAGATATGACTTGCTAGTCCATATTTAAAGTCCATTGGATCATTTGGAATTCTGGAGTAAAAATGCCTCTGCAAATGATGTAAACCTTTGAAATTTGTCTGAAGGTGCTATGGGGATATTTTACCTGATACATGTGATCTTGCACCCCATGGTGCTCGTTATGGCTAAATGGGAATAGTTGAGAAAAGGTGTATTTAGCATTCAATCTCAGACGGGATGATCTAAGAGTGGTAATTGTTTGGGGTTTCTTTTAGGCACGCCTGCCACCACATCAGCAGCTACTACAGGCTTTAGTTTAGGTTTCAACAAACCTGCAGGTTCCGCTACGCCATTTGCTTTACCTGTTACTTCTACCTCAGCGGGTGGCCTATCATTATCATCTGCTCTTACATCAACTCCTGCAGCAGGTAGGAAAACATTTAGGGGTTTGGGGAAGATTTGGGATGATTTGATTTTTTTTTTACAAATAAAACTTAATGGTAAAACATTTCTATCCTCTATATCTTTTTATTATTTATATAATGTGGTGGTACTTTAATAAGAAGGTTCATTTCACTGATTATAAATTTTAGTACCCTAAAACAGATAGTTTATATGCTGCCTATACCACACAGTATGCTGCCCAAAAATCTAAGTCATAGATTTAGTATAGATGTAGCAAGAACTGATTTGTCATGTAAAATTATAGGTTTTGTTATCGTTAAACCCACTAAAAGTTTGATGCTTCTTCCCGCTTGTGCAGTTGAAAAGTTTGGAGAATGTCTACCTTTTGTAGATGGCCTGGAATGGCTGACTCGTAGCAGAAACAAGGTTTTTCCAATGAGGTTCTCATGCTGGCACCAACCTGCCATAGTATTTAACTGTGCTAAACTGCACTGTGCGTGATGATGGTTAAGACTGAAGCTCATTCTTCTTAACCTTAGGAGTCTGTGCTTGAGCTCAACTCTCTGTGCCCTCTGTGCTCTGTGCCTTTATGCCTGTCATCTTTTCTCAGTTCTTTCCTATCCTACCAGAAGCTGGGATGCTTAATGCCAGAAAGAAGGGTCAAGCTACCAAGAAGTGTTCTTATATCATTTGTTTTGTGTAAAATATTTTAAAAATGTTATAGAACACTCACATTTCAGTACCTGAATATAGAAAGTCTTGTTAGATCCATGTTATGCTGTAAAATTAGTGCTAAGTTCTAGATTCTCTGGTGGTTGGGGGAGCTTTCAAAAATTTTATGTAGTTCCAGGTAAATATGGACTAATCAAGATTATGATATTGTAGAATAAAATACTGTATCATTCATATGTTTCTATGGCTTTTTGGAAGATCTCCAGGAGACAGAAACAGTGACTGAGTTTATTATCCAGTTACGATGAAGTTGCTGTTCAGACTTTTCAGTTATTTCAGATTGTCTGTGGATATTTTTGAATGCAGTGTCTGCATGAAGCTGATTTGCTTCCTCTGCAGGAACTACTGGCTTTACATTAAATCTGGGTGGCACGACTGCTCCGACTACAACTGCTTCCACAGGCCTTTCCTTAGGAGGAGCCTTAGCAGGTTTAGGAGGTTCGCTCTTCCAGAATACAAGCACAGCAGCAACAGGTGAATGTTACTTTGTTTTTTCCTTCTTTCTGTCTCAAAAAATAAAAAGACATTTAATATGTGATTGTATAAATTCATAATGTAAGATTTAGTTTATATAAAATCTTAACGCTGTGAAAGTAGTTTTCAACAGTATTACAATTAAGACAGTGTTGCTCTCCATGGACGATAAAAATGAAATCTGAAGTCACTGGCTTCTTTCTCATTCTTAAATTCACTTGTACTTAATGCTTTCTTTTAAATGAAAATGCAAGGAAATCTTTGTCATTGCCATAGTTGACTCAAGGAAGTTGATCATTAATGGTAGAGAGCAACGATATGCAAATATCTGGCTTAACTGTGGAGAAGTTTTTTTTGGTGCCTTTTGTCTGAATAAAATCTGTTAGTATTGCCATTTCATGGTTTCCTGTCTTTCTCAGCTCTAGGGGAAAAATTTGTTGTGCTGTGTTGTAGTCTCAGTAACACTGCTCTTAATGAAACAGAAAGATACTTAAGATGTTAACTATCTAATTAGCTACTTAGTTATGTGAAGAAATTACATGAAACCCTTGTGCACAGTTGTATGAAACTTCATGCAATCTATTTTCTTTATTTTGTGTATTTTTTTTAATCCAAATGTAGTAAATGGACACAAACTGCAAGCAGGATTGTGTGTGTTTTTAATTTAAAATAAGTTTTAAGCGTCAATGTTTTTAAGTGCAGAAATTCTGTTTCGGTTTCTGGTAGGACTTGGGCAGAATGCTTTGAGTTTAACTCTGGGGACAACTGCAGCTCCTTCAGCTACTGCCAATGAAGGTCTTGGTGGCATTGATTTTAGTAGCTCTTCAGACAAAAAGAGTAAGTTTCTTTTAATATATTTTTTTAATAGAGAAAATTATCAGAGCACTACAGCAAAGACACTTATTATCTTAGCTGCATGAAATTAAAGCTGACAACTACACTGAAATTCATTCTTGTATATTGTGCTTTTATAGAAAAAAAAAAGACTTTGATTGCAAATGAAATGTAGTGTAAATGTATTTGCTTGAAATAGGTATAAGTCACTATCACAATTAAAAACTGAGGCTCTAGACTTTTGGGAGAGAGGGCGCACAGGGTTGTTTCCTGAAAACCCACTGCAGATTTCTAAACAGGTATGTGTCACATACCCACTAGAGGAGGGAACAGAGCCATGTTTAAGTACTGCTTTGAAAATACAAAAAGTACTCCTTTGAAACCAGTGTTCTCTGGGTGTAATGGATCTTAAATTTGGTTTCTTTTCCTGAAAGTCTGCACATTGAAAATGCTCTTTTCTTAGGTGTTATTCTTCAAGGCCGCGTTTCTGGTCTTGCGTAGTTCTAGCTGATACGTTCTGTGAATTTGTTAAAACCAGTTATTAGAACATTTCCTCTGTGGGTGCTTTGAAGTATTAATGTTAACAATATTGAGCCTTGACATATAGACACACGAATTTGTCTTGGTTTTATATTTCCAAAGTAGGCTTAACTAAATCTCATTCTAAAATGTGCATTTTCTTGGGAATCAATACTGGTTATATAATCTCTTGATTCCATTCAGGAGCCAAATTTAAAATGAGGTATACCAATACCTAAAAGAGAAGGAAATATAGGAATTTTATGAAACCATCTTTATAGAGTGACATAAGTTGTGGAGAGAGTTCTTCATACTTGTAGAAGAGATGGTGTATTGCTGTTCACACTAGAGTGCTCTGCATGATGTTGGTTAATTTTGGAGTTTATTATTGAAACTGGGAGTTACGAAAAAAGGTCAGATTCCTAGATTCTTATGGGATTCCTGTTATTATAGTATTCAGGTATCTTAAAATGAGGACCAAAGGAATACAGACTCAAAATCTACTTAAGTCTGACGTTTCTCAGCATTGTGTTGTACCGGTCTCGGGATGGCAACTTGAATAAGTACCTGAAGTCCCCATATGTTGGATAGTTGAACTGGGCGAGTTGGAGTATCGCCATCAGGATGATAACCAGAGATCCCTTAGCTAAGCAGTGTGAAAGGTCAACGGAGATTCTTTTGCGTTTTCTTTATTTTTAATTTAACTCTTAGTTTAGGAGTGTTTCCTGTAATGGTTAGTGCTGGCCTAAGCAGCCCTCACAAATATCCCTACTTGTGTGCCACTACTCAGTTCTATCCGTACAGTTGCTTATACTACTATATGAGGAAATGTGGTAAGGTTTGAGGGTGATGGGTTTATGGTTTTGAGGGTTTTTCCTTTCATTCCTGAAGAAAAGGAAGGAGATGTGTTTACCAAAGTAAAATACAATAGGAATCCCAGGACAGATAGGGACTAGCACATGTGTTCTCTCTTGTGGGATAGTTATAAAAATGCTTCCTTCTGGAGCCTGAAGACTAACTGTCTAGTATTCTTTTAAAATATGGCTGCAGGAAAATAAGATGTTCTTATACATATTTCACTCATGTATTACTTAAAAAGAAGATTAAAAAAAAGAAATCTTAAGTCGGACCACTCGCTTGCCCAGAAAGTAGAAAAAATCTGTATCTTTTGTAAGTATTGTTTAGATCTACAGCAAAAAAAAAAAATGACTGGAGGAAGAAAGCAAAGGATACTTAGTTTTCTGCCTAATTTTTAGGTTAATGGCAGAGAAAGGAGATATAAATTCTAGAGTTTATCGCTTTCCTCAACCTCTCCCCAGTTTTTTGTAGATCTTTTTTTCACTTCACAAAAGGTATCGGGGTTGGTTGTGAGACTCCAGGCTCTTTATTGTACTGGGTTACAGAGTATGCAGAGAATTAGATGTCGCTTCTAGAAGTAGCAGCTCGTCCCATCAGGAGGACTTCCTTGTGCAGCTTAATTTTTATGACACTAGCATTAGCTGCATTGCTGCTTTCTGACTTGGTGGCTCTGAAAGATAACTGAGGATGTGAACTGTATCCAGCTGAAGATTATGAAGCCTGCTTCTTGGGTTTTCTGAGTGTTCTTCCTAGCAGATAGCAGCTCTGTTTTATTATTGAGAAGCATTTTGCATCTTGATCCACAGATATATAGTTTGGAGTGTGTAGGTTGCAGGTAAGCAGTAACATCTGTTTTGTAAAACCTCATTCATTACTAGAGTTAATGTGGTAGCAGAATTCTTAGGGAACTCCAATGGGCAAGCCTTCATTACGTTCATATTTGAGAGATTTCTGTTGCTGCATTTAAGTGAGTTGTGATTGCGTAAGCAGGAACAGAGGTCTCCTGTAACTGCTGCTGTTTATACATTTGTAACGACTTGTATAGTGACACAGATGCATTACTCTGTGTGCCAAGAAATAACATGTCAAAAGTTAATCCATTGTTATTGATCTTGAAAAGAGATTTATCTGTGAAGGGAAAGTAAATTAAACCCTTCTTTCCTTTATGATTAGCCTAGTCCATTCCTCTTATCAAGAGAAATCAAGCAGATTGTAGTCATTAATTCTTCCCTAAAATCTTATTATGGTTGTTTTGTTCTTCAAAACTTTTTTTCTCATCTAGAGTTTTTATTTTCTAGGTGACAGAACAGGAACAAGACCAGAGTAAGTGTCAGATTTCTTCATGTTCTGTCTTCTTAGAAAACAGCTAAGCTAAATATGTTGGCTTTTATACTGCTTCAATCTTAAAAGTAAATAACTAGCTTGTGCAATATTGCCAGTTTAGTAATGATGGTTCATAATTTTTTCCCATCAAATGCAGTACCTATAGCTTATCTGCGTCGGCTACAGATAATGTGGTCTGAAAAATGTGTACAATGCTTACACCATGGGCTTGGGCCCTGACGTAGTACCTGTGTGCATTAATACAAATAATTCCAAGTTGCAACATACATACAATGGGTATGAAATTCTGCAGTCACTTGAATATTTCCATGATGTTTAGTAGTCCTGCAAAAATATTAGGCAGTATTAAAGCACCATTTAAATGTGTATTGTGTCTTGTAGAGATAGCAAAGCACTGAAGGATGAAAATCTACCTCCAGTAATCTGTCAAGATGTAGAAAATCTACAGTAAGTAGTGCTTTTTATTTATAATGGTTCATTAGCTAGTGTGTTGTATGCTGTAAGTGCTTTGTGACAAAAACAGCTTACTGCAGGCTGCATGCAGGATAACTTACTAGCCCAAGGCCTTTCGGCAGGCTAACCTTGGGAACAAAGTAGACTGGTTGTTCTAGTAACTGAAGGCTTTGGCTTTTTTTAGCCTTACTTTTCCATGTGTTTATGCAAATGGGTGTGCCCAACAACTACAGTTGTAGAATTTCATCCATCTCTCCCTGCGAATATTAAGCTTGTTGAGCATGCATAGTAACTGTTGAACCTTATGTCTATGATGTATGTGCATTGTGGATCTCATAGAATAGAGAGAACTGCAAAAGAGCCTTCTTTCAGGCCAGAAAGAGGCAGTTTGTAGTCTAGTCAAAGAGACTGTATGTCACTATATTTGTGAGTTCAAGGTAGCAGTCATTTATACATCACTGATATCTATTTTGCATGTGTATGTATGAGATAATTGATACATAGAATCATAGAATGATTTGGTTTGGAAAGGACCTTAAAGATCATCCAGTTCCAACCCCTGTGCCATGAGCAGGGACACCTCCCACAAGATCAGGCTGCACAAGGCCCCATCCAACCTGACCTGGAACACCTCCAGACATGGGGCAGCCACAGCTTCCCTAGGCAACCTATTCCAGTGCCTCACCACTCTCATAGTGAAGAAATTCTTCCTTATGTCTAATCTCAATCTGCTGCTCTCCAATTTATAGCCGTTGCCCCTACTCCTATCACTGCATGCTTAGATATATATATGTATATCTATCTTAGTTTGTTAGGTTTCAGCATGACATACTTAAATATTTGCTTTTGGAGTTTAGGGGTTTTAGTGTTTTTTTTTAATACCATACCAAGAATTAATGCAATACTAGTACATTCTAATACATAGTGCATACTAGTACATAGTAATTTTATTGCTCAGTACTTGATTTTGGAAAAAAATATTTTAATAGCTATTTAATATGACCAAGAGGTAAACACTTGGGTACTTCAAGTTCGATATATTATGTTTCTTTCCTTCCCACCCTCTTTTTACTTTCCTCAGGAAATTTGTGAAAGAACAAAAACAAGTTCAGGAAGAAATTAGTAGAATGTCCTCTAAAGCAATGCTGAAAGTACAAGAAGACATTAAAGCTTTGAAACAACTTCTGTCAGTGGTTGCCAGTGGATTACAGAGAAACACTCTTAATATTGACAAGCTGAAAGTAGAAACTGCACAGGTATAGTTTAATATAATTTTCGTTATGTAGAGTTTGTATATTGTTTATTTCATATAGCATAACTAACCGCTTTTATCAGTCAAGTTAACATATATTCAAACTAAAATAGTTGTAAATAGAGTGAAAAATTGAATCTCTTCTAATGTATTTGAAGTTACTGGGAGAAACTGAAACTGATTTCAGTATTTTCAGATAACTAAAATGATATACATTCCTACATAGCAAAGGCAAAAGAAGGAAATATGTGCCCACTTTAGTTGAAGTTATACATTCAGCTGCTAGTGAAGATGTATTTGTAACAATATGCTGAATTCTGGAGTAGCAGAGTTGCAAGTATGTTTCCTTCTGATTGCTTTTTGAAAAACAAAAACCAAACAAAACCCCCAAATTTCCTCCTAGAATTACAGGGAACAAAATATCCTAACAGGCACTAGTATTCATTTAGTGAACTTGAGTCACAGCTCTTGTCCACTCTGCGTCTTAAGTATTCAATCCCGTTTGAGCTCATGTTCTGATGCAAGTGCTTTTCAAGTAAAGTTCTGTATTGTTTGTTTCATCTGACATGCCAAATGCACATATAAATAAGTGCATTTTACTCTAAAGTAAAAATGTTGATTATTTTTTTTCTGTATCTGGTAATATCAAAAGGAAATGCTCTATACTTGTGCCTTGCCAACAATTTTCTGTTAAAACAAAAACTTTTTATTGATACACTCGGATATCTGTAAATGATGTGGTTGAGAATAACCACAGAATGAGGCACAGAGAAATTTTTGGGGGTGGAGTTCTTAGAAAGTATTAAAGAAGTGTATGCTGTAATTATACTGCTTAAAAAGATCATTTCTGTAGAAAGAGAGGTATTTTTTGAACTAGTTAATCTTTTTTTAAGAGGCAAAATGATCCTTTTTGCACTATTTCTTCTTTTAGGTGTGTTACTTTGCTTTTGGTTCTGTTTTTTTTTTCCCCATAGTCCTCAATAACTGTAACAGGATTTCTGAAGTACAATAGAAATTAGATCTTATCTCCAACAGTTAAGCATAATATTTTTTCAACCTCTGGGAGTTCGATGTGCTTTCAGTATGTGCTGCTGTTTGTTCCTTCACCAAACTTCTGCTGGTATTTGCAGTGCTTCAGCTTTCTGGCAGTCTGTTCTTAGAAGGCTTTCTGGTTAAATTCTACCATGGTGTTAACTTAAATATATGAAGAAAATATTTATGTGAATGAACAGTACGGTTGTTGCTGTCTGTTTTTGAACACTTGATACAGAACCTTATCTTTTGTTTTTCCCTGTTTATTTAGGAACTAAAGAATGCAGAAATAGCATTACGAACACAGAAAACTCCTCCTGGTCTCCAGCATGAGAATACAGCCCCAGCAGAGTGAGTTACTGTTATTCATAAAAAATAACCAATAATATAGCTTAGAGAAGAGAAGACTCTGGGGACACCTTATTGCAGCCATCAAATACTTAAAAGGGACTTGTAAGAAGTGTGGGGACAGACTCTTCTGTAGGGCCTGTAGCAACAGCACAAGGGGAAATGGTTTTAAACTTAAAGACAGTAGATTCAGACTAGATGTAAGGAAGAAAATGTTTTACAATGATGGTAGTGAAACACTGGAACAGGCTGCCTAAGGAAGATGGTAGATGACCCATCCCTGGAAACATCCAGGGTCAGGCTGGATGGGGCTCTGAGCAATCTGATCTGGTTGAAGATGTCCCTGCTTACTGCAGGGAGCTTTGACTAGATGACCTTTAAGGGTCCCTTCCAACCCAAGCCGTTTTATGATTCTGTGACCTTCATTATTTGATTTTTTTCTGCTTCTTGAAACATTTTTACTGAAAGCTTCATAGAACCCAGTGTTTTATTTCTACAGTTATTTTATCTTATCTTATAAACATGACAAATGCGGTCTTTACTTTCCTCTCATGAGCAAAGGGATGTCAAGAATGTCGTAGAACATAACTGTTGAAATTAATTAAATGAAAACTGACCACTAACATAGACCAGATTAAACTTTACTACTTTGTCACTTTTCAACCATAGAATTTAATTGTTTTCCTCTTCTAGCTATTTCAGAATCTTGGTCGAGCAGTTTGAAATACAGCTGCAGCAATACAGGCAACAAATAGAAGAACTGGAAAATCATCTTGCTACTCAAGCAAATAATTCACACATAACTCCACAAGGTAAATGCTTCAATTTTAATATTTAATACATAAAAATTAAAAAATCTTACAAGAACCTTAATTGATCTCCTTTTTTGTTGTTGTTGGCTCTTAGTTAATGTGCAGAAGTAAGCATTCAGATAGATTCTGCAGTTGCTTAATGTAGAGATTTGAAATTAAAGGTTAAAGTAATCAAGTTTCTTGATCCTTTTAAAAGGGATCCAGTTCCTGAGGTGCAATTTGTAAGCCTGGTTTGTTTTGATATCCACTATATCCATCTCCCTCCCTTCAGCATCTTGCTGTTACAAGACTGATGTTTGGCACCTTCTGTCTTGCACTGGGCTGTCTGACCAGTGGGTGCCTGCTCTGTCAGTCCTAGGTCAAAATGGGTGTTTTTCCTTAGTTTGGAGCCTGATATTGCCTTCAGTTCTGACCAGAACTGAACCCCATTTAATCTTGGGAGAATCAGTCTGGTCTGAGAATACTGGCCTGTAGACAGTATTTATTGTTGATTACCTCTCCTGTGGTCATAGGCATTTTCGTCTTTTGGGACATTTTAGGCACAAGTCCTGCAATAAGCACTGACAGCAAGTGCATGTCTTTTTGTGTTAAGTGATACTTGAACTCTTGCCATGACTGGATGGTACCTAGACTCTGTACCTTCTATTTAAAAAAGAGAACTGTCTAGACCTAGCTTCCAGCATGGAAGATCTGTTGAATCCTGAGGGCCCTCTTATCTCCTCTTGTGCCTCTACAGATTTTACTTAGTATTTTCAGCAGCTCCTGTTATAATCTAAAGGTTCTTCACTTGCATGGACAGGGCTCAATCTGTCCTTCCAGCATGCTCAGACTTTCAGCAAATGATCTCATCTGGTCAATGCTGTTTCACATATGTAGCCTTTACCATACAGGAAACCGTGACCCAGAATATCTTAAATTTTGAAATTACTGCTGTTTCATATCCATAAATTGTCTCCAGACTCTTTGGCAACCTGTGGCCAGACTTCGTAGGTACCGTTGCCACAACAACCCTGCTGATTGGTGTGAGATTTATTCCCCAGGTTTTGTTTTTAGAAAGGAATGCAAATTATAATGGAGAAATTCCCCTATGGAGAGGCAGACCTTTTCAGTTCAAGAGGCATTGCTGGGTCTGTGCATCTTCAAGAACTTGATAGCTGCCACTTGCATTTCAGTAGGTTGTATGCATCCTTCAGAGGAAGCACAGAAGCTCATCTTTTCACAGTGAGAGACCACTTCAGCAATTTTCTATCCTCCATTTAGGTGCATTTTTCTGAAAGAAGCACTGAAACAGCTGCTTTTGTCAGCTGATGTCTCATTTTGTGAACACATTTGAGATTTCCCCTTTAATCCTAAAGTTTTGTATTAGTTGGGTAAGTGCACTGAAAACACTGAAATCTGTGAGGGAAGTAGGATATCCTTAGTAGGCAGGAAGCTCTGCACTGTGTTTCGCTGTTCATTATGTTCTTGTGAGTAGAGCTAAAAGAGTACCCTGTGATGCTTGTTAATTGTATTTTTGAAACAGAAGTAAAACTTACATTCTGCTGCTCTTTGGCAAAATCAGCTGAACACTTAACTGTGCTTTGAGTCAGAATGAATGGAAAATATATATGAAAGCAAGAAAATCTCATTTAACTATATTTATGTAAAAACCAATGAGATAAAATGTTCCTGTTTAATTAGATGAAGTTAAGCTAAAAAATATTCTTTAGCTTTGCTAAATCATAGAATCGTAGGGAACAAATTACCATGTATATAGAAACATATCTGAGAAAAGTGTACTTTTTTAAAAGAGTTTGAAACCCTTTCAAAAAGTAGTCCTTGAGTCACTTGTGTCACCCAAGTGCTCTCAAATTCTGTGTTTTCTAGACAAACATTTGCATGAGAACAAGTTAAATGTTTCTGTGCTTTGTGCTGTATGGGTTTTGGGTGAACTTGCTGCAATATAAACACTAAATCTTTTCTGCTGGTAGTAAGATTGTCACTTAGTATTTTGTGTGCTTTTTGCAGACTTATCTATGGCTATGCAGAAAATCTATCAAACATTTGTAGCTTTAGCTGCACAACTTCAATCAATACATGAAAATGTAAAGGTATGTTGTTTTGATGTGCTCTTGTATTTTTAGTGAAAGTATTAGAGTCACTCTTCTAAAAACATTGCATCTTGAGGTTCTGTTTTGGTTTGGTTTGGTTTTTTCCTGTAAACTGCTTTTAAAAATTTCAAACTGTCTTGGAGAAGTGCTTTGATTAAAAAAGTAGCTTTCGTTCAACTTAAGTCTTATTTGAATTATTTACTTACAGTGATATTAACTGACCACAATCACAAGGTTATGAAATGTTTTTCATTTAACTCATTTTCCTTTTCAATTGTTGATCAATTTTTTAAATGTCTGTCTTGGAGCTCATGCTGGTATGTTCTGCTTTTTGCCCAATGATCTCTTGATTTTGAGCAATGGTGATGTAAATTTGCTTTTATCAAAGCTAACAGAAAAAAGGTACGTATTAGTATGTAAGGTAGTAGTACTATGTAAGATTTTTTTCAACATATCAAGGAATTCCAGTAAATCATATTCTGGCTTGCTTAATTTTGTTCAACCTAGTTTTCATGGAAAGTGTATGTATATGTATAGAAAAGACTACTGTGAAAATATACTAATGTATCAAAAGTCCAACTTGGACTTGCATTTTCCATCATGGACTCAAAACTGGTCTGTTTACAGTTCTGGACATATTGACAAAACCTCAGTGTTCCTCCACACGTAATTTTGTCTTGAGGTCATTAAAACCTTTCTTGGTTACAAAAAAAAAACACTTGGAGGAGACTGTTTGGGATGGTAGAATCATTAAAGTTGGAAAAGACCCCTTAAGATCATGAAGTCCAGCCATCAGCCCACTGCCACTGTGGCTACTAAACCATGTCCCAAAGTGTGACGTCTACATGTATTTTAAATACCTTAAGGGATGGTGTCTCTACCACTTCCCTGGGCAGCCTCTGCCAGTGCTTGACCGTTCTTTCAGGAAATAACTTTTTCCTAATATTAGATTAAACCTCTCCTGACACAACTTGAGGCCATTTCCTCTCATCCTATCACTTCTTACTTGAGAGAAGAGACCAGCACCCACCTTGCTACAACCTCCTTTCAGATAGTTGTAGAGAGCAATGAGGTCTCCCCTCAGTCTTCTGTTCTCCAGGATAAACATCTCCAGTTCCCTCAACCGCTCCTCAAAAGACCTGGTTTTGCTACGTGACTCCCTTAATGGGAAAAGCTCTGGTATATCTTAATGCTTGTTTCGTTCTCAGGGGTATTGAGAATCTTGCATGGACTGTATTCTTCACATTGTGTTGCTTACATCAGGATTTTTTGCATTATATTGCTTCCCTCAGCATAGGATATTCACTGGATAACAGCTACCTGCCATCAGATGTTTGTGCTGCTCTTAGATAACTTGGTTTTAGTACCAGATGTAGAATATATCAGCTTCTTGATAATTTTGGTGGATTTACTCATTAAGGATTTGAAAGCTTTTTTGTTCTTCAATATGAAGAGCTGAATTAGTATACAGGTACAGGCAATAGTATCTTCAGTAGCTCATCAGCATGACTGAACAGGAAGGACTTGACTTCAGCTTAAGAACTATTCTGTTGCCTGAAACTAAGGGGTTGGTTTGAGGATTTTTCTTTCATTTGTGGAATTTTTTTGAGATTTAATCTAGTAGATAGACGTGAAGGCAGGTACTTTGGAAGACACTAACTAAAGCTTTAGAAAAAATCAGAAGAATGAATATACTGCTTTAAGTGGATCTGTCGTTCTGACCATCTGTTTTAGTTTACCAATTTGGAGATGCTAGTAGAGAAGAGCAATTTTCAGTCTGATCTCTGCCTTATTTGATTGCTATGATATGATTTGTGAAGACAGAGCTTTGACTGCGATTGTTTCCTTTGGCTGAAGTAGGCTTTCTGGTTTGCACATACATTTTGATTCAAAGGTCTGAAGTTGTAGAAGAACATGGTCTGAAACTAGGTTGTTCTAATGTTGTTTTTTTAAGCAAATGTTACTTATAACTCCGTGTCTCTTTATCCTTATTAAGTTAAGGTTTTGTGTTGAATATGTTGGACTAAATTGGCTTCCCCCCACCCCCTTCAGATGCTCAAAGACCAATACCTTGGCTACAGGAAAACCTTTCTGGGAGATGCCATGGATGTATTTGAGGCAAGACGAACAGAAGCTAAGAAGTGGCAGAGCGCGCCTCGTGTTACCACTGGACCAACCCCTTTCAGCAACATACCAAATGCAGCAGCCGTTGCGATGGCTGCAACACTTACTCAGCAGCAACAGCCTGCTACAGGTCTGAGTGCATTCAAGTTATAGATTATTAGTGTTAAAACAATAGTAAATTTGTGTAAATTTTTCTATGAAGTCTTCCTTTGTGTTAGACTAAAAACCTAAACGTTGTGATGAGCAAAGTTACTGATGCATAGCTGGTAGAAACAAAGCAGGGTAGACTTAGCAATAATTATACAACAGATACTTAATCTTGTGAATTTCCATGTATAAGTGATATTTACTGTATTGTTCTAATTTACCCCTTGGAATGTGAGTCTTCACTCTTAAGTAACATCTCTGAATACATGTAGCCTCTTTCCAGAACTGTATGGTTATAGTAAATTATTTCAAAGCAGCGAGGAGAGAATATCTAAATGCATATTACCTTTTTTTTATGTAAAACTAAATGCATTTTTATAATATAGCACTTTGGAACTGTAAAATGAGAAATGCTGTAGAAGAGGAAGGATAGAGAGCAAAAAATCTGTAGAATAGAAGGATGGATGCCTGGCTTATTTTATAGACAACCCCTTTGTCAGGGTGACGTTGGAGCAGGTTTTGCTGGCCATTCTGAAAATAGAGTGTATCAGTGGTTCTGTGTGAGACAAAACCAAACCAGAAGAAATGCATGACCCACTGCTAATCGAAAGTGGACATGTATGGTAAAGTAAATAACTAAAGGCAAATTACTTGACGTTGTTATACTAACCAACACTTCTCAGAGAGGAATTCTGGAATGTAGAGAACTTAATTTATCTTTAAATAGAAATCAAATAAATTCCATACTTGAACACAGATATACCTAGGTCAGCAAATTATAAAAAGCATAGTTCATTTTATTCTACCATTAAATTTCTAAAATGTTGTTTACCATAGGTGTACTGAAAATTGTAGTAATGCCTTTTCCTTCTCTTGTCTTAAACTAGTCAAAATACAACCGCTGTTATGAGGGACCTATGGAGCAACCACCCTAGGTCTGACAAATTATTAAGCTGCCCTTGTCTTCTCCATAGTAGGAAAATATGAGCTTCCAGCACAGCAAGGAGATGGGTTGAAAAGACAAATATGCCAAAATATTTTCAGCACAACGAAAAAATGAAGTCTTTCTGAAATATTTCTCTTCTAAATTTCCATCATAGAGCACAGTCTTGCTGATGGAAATTCTCTTGAAGTGACATCTGTGAAACAGTCTGGTTTTAAACAGAAAACTTGAGGTAGTGTAAAGACACACATTAGGGTTTTCAACACAGAAGTGTGGCCAGCGCAGTCTAATGTTACCAAAGTAGCTCCCTTGCCCGTCTTTCTCCTTGTCTTATGGGTTTCTTTAAATACTCTCCACAGCCATTACAGGATTACTTGTGTATGAAAGTCATAGACTTGAGATGTCATAGTTATAACTGCACATTCATGAACTACGGTGAGGGATTTGAACTTCCTCTTCCTAGTCCAGATTCAAGAGAATTGCTGATAACTTCAGTAAATTGATGCCACTTATGGCATGACTTTGAGCATTCGCGTAGGAGCAGGAGTGAAGTAAGGGGGGGAGGCAGAATTGACCTGTACCAACACAGCCTGAGGTAAGGTGACTTTACACCTTGAGGTATGTTATAATGTTTTGTAGTGAAAGGAGCAAATGGGAGTGTAGTAGATTGGGATTTGTTTTGGTTTGGGGTTTTTTTGCGGGGGGAGGTGGAGAGGTTGCTGGTTGTTTTGGCAGAGTATTTCAAAAGCCAAAAATGTGTCAGTTACAAGAGTGATGCAGATAGAACAAAGCCATTAACTTAAATCAAATAGGCCAAAAGAAAAGTAAACAAAAATTTGTTTAATACTTATTCAGTTGGAATAATGCCACTCTCCTTGCAATTCACTTGAGGACCTGGAGAAATAGTAGATTGGTGTTTTGAGTGGCACCTCAAGAGTACCAAACTCTTAAAATAGGGTTAGGTGGAACTTGAATTATCTTTTCTGATCCTCTAGCTCAAAGCAAGATTAGTCAGGCCTGAACTGTTCCAGAGAGTTCTTAGTCTTAAGCTTGCTTGAAAGAAAAATTTCGCAGCTTTCCTAAATTATTGACTTCAGTGTGTGACTTTTTCCAGCAACTTACCTGGAACTTCTTCAGAATAAGGCTGCCACTTATCTTGCTCTTAGTGCAAAAGAAGGTTCTATTCTTTCAGTTTTGCAAGAGTCTTTAAATATTTAAACACTGCCTCTTCTTAATTTCCTTTTCCTTGCTTGAGTTTTCAGATGGCCATTTGCTGCAGTAAGACTGCAAATGTTTGCAGCTTTTAACTTTTGTGTTATGTTGTTATGAATTCCATGAACTATCTGCTAGAAGTTAGAATGATGCATATTTCTTTGCAAGATCTAGATCCTGCAGTAGTGTACATTAGAGATGATAGAATATTACGAGATAATCTTATGAAATGATGTATATGTAAAGGGGGAAGGAGTGTCTGTGTAATGCCTGACTTGTTGTTGCTGTTCCTGAAGATAAGAATAAAACAAAAAAATTCATCTGGGCTTTAAAGTTTTTTGACTAAAATTTAATATGTGGGACTCTATCACTGAGGGATCAGGATGGTTAGTTTCTTTTTATTTTTTTGAAAAAAATGTTGTTTACATGGTTAAGTCTCTTTGAGAACAGAGGTAGTTAATGTTCTTTCTCTGAAAAAGATAAATAATGTATTTCAGATTTGCATTTGGAAGTTAAAGGTTTAATAGTCACATCAAAGCTGTGGGATCAGGGAATGTTTCTCCAGTTCCTGGGTGTAGATATGCACTCTATTTATTTTCTCTTTGTATGCCAAGATGTGTCTGGCTTCCCTTGAAATAAAGCCAGTGGTTCCTGGCCATATGGAGGAAAGGGAACAAATATGCGTTCCACTGTTTTTCTGGGATAGTTAATCAGGACATGAGGACTGTGGTGCACACGCCGAAGCACAATTCTTGTGTGGCTTTTTGAAGCTAGAGATACTAAAATTATGCTTAAGTCTTGTCTGCACAGAGCCTTTTTCCCTAGTTTATCACTTCTGCTGTGAGCGCAGCTTTATTGGTAGTAGTGGGGCTGATCATGATCTAGCAGCAGCTAGAATTTTAACCACTGCCTTGCCGGTGCCTTTCCTGAGCAATCTTGAACAGCATGGAAGTTGAAATGTTGATGACTGGTCTACCTGTTGTTATTATTGATGGGACTACAGCAAAAGATTCTAAAGGAAGTTAGAGCTTAGTGAAGGGAGTGCTGTAAATGCATGAGGCTGAAACTGATGTGTTTGTGGTAGGACTAAGCTGTCTTAAAGAAATGCTGTTCTTCAAGCTCACCTTTCCTCCTCTAGGCTGAAATGAAGTACTTCCCACCCACCCACCCACCACCCATTGACAACTTAGCTACTCTCTCCTTAACTGGCGAAGTGAAGAGTTAGTCAAAGCATTGTCAAGCTATTAGCATAATTTGTGATGTTTTGACTTGACTTGGTGTGATTTCAGAGTGCTAAAAGGAAAGGATTCTGAGATCTTTGTAGCACTTAAAATTTTTATTGTGTAACTTGATATTAACTTTGGTTAATGTTAGTCAATGTATTATTTTGTCAGAATCAGGTCTAACTTGTGACACTAAATTTGTTCATTGTTAGGACCAGCTGTGATTTTAAAAAATTGCAGAAATTTGCTTTAGGAAAACTGGCTGACCTGTCCTGGACTTTTTGTCGTGGGTCCTATTCATTAAACTGAAATGCTCTGCAGGGCAAATATATGAAGCTGTAAAATGTTGAAATACTTGTTATAAACAAATTGTCTCGTAACTATAATAGCCAGAAGTGCCAATTTTTTTTGCTAGTACTTTTGGCATCAAAATCTTTTATCAGTAGTTTTTTGCTATTGAAAATGATGTTTACTTACAAGAGCTATTAATAGTCACGATGCCTTCAGAACATTATGGTACAAAAATCAACAAATATTATGTGCTGTTGCTCAATAAAAACCTTCTTAGCCTAAGGCATAAGATCTTGTTTTATATAATCCAAAGTCTTTTAGAATAATGTTTTTACTAGCTCTAAAAAGCATGTTGCATTTGGGAGGAAAAAAGCTTGTCCTGGAGGACTGTAGTGTTGTATCTTAAGGTCTTCCACAAACAGTGCCTCCTACCTAGACAGAAACCTGTGCACTTGAGAAGGAACTGGATATGTGGGTTTGGGTTCTTCTTTTAGTTTATTAGATGACTGACTTGTGTGGGGTTTTTGTTTCTTTTACTGTTAACAATTATCATGTTTTTAAAGAGCTGCTAGGTAGGTATATCAGTATTTAAACTGGATGTAAGCAAGTTTAGTTTGAAATTTATGTGAAAATTTGTAATTGCAACACCTAATATACTACTTTTAGTTGAAAAAAATAGCTTGGATTTCCCAGTTATTCCCTGCTAAGCAGAGACCGAAAGCTAAGAACTTTAGTTGCCCGTAAAATTTAGTTTAACACTACTTTGAGTATACGGATGTCATTCAGCTTGGATCACATAAAGATTTTGTGTTCCTCGCAAAAGTGTTACTTTTCAATATACAGTGCCTTTCACTTGATTCAAAATTATTTTCCATTTAAATCTTCAAATGCTGAAATGATTTTAAAAGTTTGAAATATTTACATTTTAAAATACTAGATTAATATTAGTCATGGGGAACTTTGTAGTATGAAGGAAGACATTTTGAATGAGACCTAAGTCCAAATGTGTGATAATGGTTTAGAAAAAAGACTGAAATCATCTGAGCTTTATAGTAATAATTGAATAAATTATCACCTTTGCAGAGTATAGTACATAAAGTATGTATGAAGTATGGAGAAAGCTATCTTGAGGAATGATGTGAATGACTGGAATAAGAGTTTGGCACTGTATTTTATCTTCAACAGTTAAACTTTTTAACTAGTGCACTGAAAACTGTTCAAAAAGACAGGAATATAATTGTACTGTGAAAACTGTCAAAATATATTAATTATTTATCAGAATTAATTATTTTAAAATGTGTTAGTAATGGGCTAGCAAGTTGATTATTCCCTGAGGTTATTTAAAAAAAAAAGGAACTGAGGCTGTACATCTTGTCTTGGGAGACTGAAAATGTTTTTTGGCAGTCCTGCATCTTAGTGCAAATATGCAGGGAAAATACTGTCAAATTTTTTTAGTTATGTGGCAAGCTGACTCTGAAATTTTGAATGTATCTAATTCATTAAGGTACACAGAACTGTGCCTTTTGTAAATGTTTATTTAAACAGGTGGTTTGACTAGTTTACCTTATTGAATGATGTTATGTAGCAGAGCTTAACAGAACTCAGTTATCACTTGTGTGGAAAAGAATTGAATTGTCATGTTACTGTGTAATTGACTTGCTTAAAAATGAACAATAAATTTAATAAAATAAAGTCATTGTCTTGTTTTTTATCTTAGTGTTCTGTTTAAATTTGGAATACTTGAGTAGTTAAGAAGATTCCTATTCGTTAATTAAATGAACATTTGGTAGTATAGTTTTAGTTATATTAGTGCCAGTTCTTATATTTTTAATTTGCAGGTTTTCTCTTAATATAATTCCATTACTACAGGTAGCAAAATGTTGTTACCTGTGTGTTCGCTCAAGGTTTTGGTTAGTGCTTTAAAGTTTAAAGGTGAGTCTGGTTAACTTTTAAAAATACTAAATTACATTAGGTTATTAGCCTTGACTAATTTCATCTAATTACAAGCAATGTTTTAGGTTTTTACCAGATGGCAGACAGTTAAGTGAGGAATTTTGAGTTTGGGATGTTAATGGGTTTTGTTGAAAGCAATGATGTTCACGTTATCAAGTATTTGAGTAAATAAAGGACCTCTTTACTATGAAAGAGTAAGGCAAGTCTGTTCTCATTTTTTTTATACCAGGGCCACAGCCATCTCTGGGAGTTAGTTTTGGAACGCCATTCGGCTCAGGTATTGGCACTGGCTTGCAATCAAGTGGCTTAGGTTCTTCAAGCCTTGGAGGTACACTTTAACTTTTCTAATCTTTCATTGAATTATTATACCGCACATCTGAATCTCTTGCAAACCTTTAATTCCGCTAAGAGGATAATCTCTTTCAGGGAAAAACTTACAATTTCGTGGTTTCCACTGTCCAGTCTTCTTCATGCCTTGCAGAAGGAGTTGCTAAGGCTAATAATAAGCCTAATAAGTCATTGTAGTGAAAACCCAGGGTGAAGTAATCACGTAGAAGTTATGTTCTTAAAGCTAGGGAGTACATCGAGTGCTTCTGTGACTACAGCTGGACATAATGTTACATCCATCAAAGTTAGGTACCCGAGACATTGGATCATGCTGCAGCTAATCTGTTGAAGTTCTTCACCTTTATGTACAACTGGTGATTATGGGGACCCATTTCTGCTTGGATTAAGATAAGAATAAATGTTAAATTACTACAGTTCAGGGATCCTGCTTGCTGAAATGTGTTTGCGTTATCTGTCACTGTCCCTTCAGTACTGAGGTGGGAAAAAAGTTCTCAAGCTGAAAAAGCAGCATTTGAAAGCGTGGGAAAAATACTTCTCCAAATGTTAACAGTGCTGGTGGGGGATATAGTCCAAGGGGACACATGACTGAAAGAGTAGGTGGCAATAAAATAATATAATTCATGTAGACATTTTTCATTTAAATGTAATGAGTTCTCATTAGCAGAACTACAACTAGAATCTAAGTGACTGGTACAATGTACTGTAATCTGCATGCGAGTTTCCTATCTGTGTAGGTCAGGGGTTCCTACAGTGCAGGTCAAAAGACCAGAGCGTGCTCTGAAGCTTTTGTGTGACATCTGCAAAGAAAATTGTTACATCTACTGAGCACAAATGTGTTGTGTGTTTTCTTGTTATATCCTCTCCTCTCTGCAGCCACACTCCACATCCCTACATTTTGCTTCGTTAAGTAAAACATGGGAATCAGTGTTGTAATATATTTAAAATAATTAAATATCACTTAGTATTGGAAAGGTTTACTTGAACACTGTATCAGTTTTACCTTAAATATGCATCTTCCAGTTTTGTCTTCTATTCTTTTTTGCTAGCTCTCTCCTTAAGAAGGCATTTGCTTACATTTTCTCTTCTGTATTAATTTGCAAGAAGACTATCTGATAGAGGCCAGTGCAGAGGAACAAAGGAATACATGTGAAATGTCCTGCAGGTGTGCTTTTTGAAACAAATCAGCAGGATGAATACTTAAAAACCCTCTAAGATAAAGTAAAAATCAATTCTTAACAGGACAGTTTTTTAATGTTTACTCTTGAAACACCATTTTAATTGGGAAAACTTGATCCCTCTCCATGATAAATATTCTGTGAGTTTTGTTGGTGATAAACTCAAAAATCTCTGTGTTTATCAGATATGTAGCATATAGACCCTATGCTCTTAGTAAATATTTGCAGACATCTAGATAGCACAAAAGAGTTTTAAGTGATATGATCTTAGTCTCAAATGATACTCTTATTTGAGTTAAAAAACTGGAGAACACTATTTCAGGTAGTGTATTCAGTCACTGCTATTGTTAAAATCTAAAATTTTTTTTTCTAAAGGAATAGTAAAGGCTCAATTTGCAATAAAACAGAAGTTTCCTTGACACCTGAAAATTAAGATGGGGGCATAATTTCCTCATTTTACTGTTTTGTTTTGGGTTTTTTTTTCTTGAAAGTCTCTTGTGCCAGCCAATTCGGAGAATAGATTTCTCTTACTGCTCTTTGTGTCTCTCATATGGCAAATATTACTTTTCCATTGAAATGACCTCATGTTAATAACACAATTTAAAATTTATACTAATAATGATAAATATCAATTACAAAATTAACAGAATTAGTTTTATTACAGCTATATGTTCATGGCTGCCCTTTATATGATGATTTTTTCCATTAAATATTGTGAAATTCTTTTTGTATTCCGTATTTAACCTATTTTGTGGTTTCCTAGATAAAGCTGATCCCCAGTGACCTGGAGGAAGGCATGGCTCTAAGATAGGCCAAATGTTAACTTAAGGAAACATTTGCTCTGTTTTAAGCATAGAGAATTTTTTCTTTTTGAATTGTGAATGAAGATTGTGGTTTTCTGTAATGGAAGTTAAATAACCTGTATCTGTGTTTTCTTAGTTTTGGCCAATTCGGTTAGAATTTTCTTGCCAATTTAACAGTGATTCAATTATGATAGTTTACTTCACATGTTTTTGTAGCTTTTCCTTTACTCAGTTTTGTATTTTGAAGGAAATATGTTTCTAGGTTGAGAATAAAACACTCTTGACACAATAATCCTAGGAATATTTGTCTACCAAAAAATACTTAGAGTAACATTTTGTTTTAGAATACTGGCCCAAAGCCTGTATGTATTTAATTGCTGTGTCTGTAATTTTTTTGTGTATGTCTTTACTATTATTCTATTAGGATTTGGAAGTAGCTCTGCCTTTGGAAGTAGTGCCCCAGGAGCATCGTCATTTGGGTTTGGAACTACAAGTAAACCATCAGGAAGTCTAAGTGCAGGTTGGTTTGTTTCTATTTTAATTCAAGCTTATCTTAAAGCACAAGTGTTATAATTGAACCGCTGCACTCAGTCTTAGCAAGCTACTGAAACAAATGTACTTAAAGTTGCTTGTGTATATTACCATTGAAGTAACTGTTCACTTGCTAAATACAGATTTTTCAGAGAAGCTTTTAGGTTCTGTTGAAGACCTCCTAGGTAGAGGATACTGAGTAAGCATTAATGTTTTCTGTTTGATGGTGTATATCTAATTAGGAGTAAAAGCAGGAGATCAGATATATCAGATGGATTAGATGCAATTACTACAGTAAATGCTGTTTCTACTTCAGTGCGTTGGCTCTGTGGTTACTGAGCTATTGAAATTAGTGCACGGATCTGTGACAGGTATATCAGCAATTTGATTTCCTGTGTTTACAAGTAAAATTAAAATTACTTTTAAGGAAACCTGGGCTTCTAAAACCTGTTTATCTGCTTATCCTTTCTATTTGAATAGTAAGTTATAGGTACTGTATCTCTGTATATATCCATAATTCATTGTCTTGGCTACTCTGAAAACATGTCTGTGGCCATTTAACTACTCGGCACTCATTTCATTTCTTTGGTTTCATTTTATTGGAGGTGAGGAAATGAAAATATGGATGTCATTGCCTCTTACCTCAGATGTCTGAGATCTTAGTCACTTCTACAACTTGCATCTCTAGTTACTTTTTAAACTGTTTATTTTTGAGGCAAATAGTTTACTATAGTCTGTCTTACAGCCTTTCCTTAATGGCAGATTAAAAGAATGTCATCTCTTGTAACTGGCTTTTGGTAGCATGTTTCTTTTTTAGAAGCAACATGCGTTAATAGCAGTTAAGAAAACAAACATAGCAAGTGGCTGGTATATATTTATAAATGCCTGGTGCATTATCTTGGATCAGTGTCGTTAGTTGATGTGCTTTTCATTTTGTTTTATATTTTTCCTTGGTTAATGTTGGGTTATGGTGTCAAATTAAGCCTGTAAAGTACATTAAGCTTTGTGTTATAATGAGGAAACAGCTTACTAAGCTGTTTCTGTAACATTCATGAGTGTATAACACCCTAGTAAATTCTTGGGAGAACATCTCTGATTTTGTATATGCAGTGTTTAAGCATCAACCTTCTTTTGCTTAGTTAATTTTTAATAACAGAAACAAGTGAAAATTTATACTGCTTACAGTTTTATCTTGTAGTTTATTTTGCCTGAGCCTATATTGTAATATAGTATAAGTAGTGTTGCAGTATTTCAAGTTGCTAAGTTATAAAGTACATAATTCAGTTTTTAGTATATTTTAAAATATAATTAGAACACTAGTTACACATATCAGTTGTCCACCACTAATGACTGGGGGGAGTACACACACACACGGTTTTTGTGAAAACTGAAATACTGCTTATGCTTTCAGGAGCTGAGTTGAGAATTAGTGTTATTTTTATTGAAGAACAGCAGCCTCAGTACCCAGCATAAAAGACAGTCAAGAGAGATCATGGCTGGACATGCTTAAAATGCTGAACAATGGTCTTGAGTATAATCCATCTGTGACTATTGGCAGATTTTAGGTGCAAAAGCTCCAATAAATTGGTCAAAGCTGTGCTGGCGATGCTTTTTGACCTAGCGTACCTGTCATGGTGTGAGGTATCAGGGCAGGAATAGATTGCCTTTGAGATCTACTGAGCCACTCTTTCTCTGTGGTGTTAAAAGAAAAAAACTACAGTTGTGGGGAGGTGTGTACCTCATGTTTGGCTTACCTATCTAAAGGGCTGACTGAAGTAGCGATGCGAAAGCCCAATGAATAAAGTGTACTCTAAGATCCTTCAAAGAGATGCTAAGTCTTTGCCCTGAAAGGGCAGGTTGTAATTTACTTTCAGAAAATAATTGTTTACATGTTAGTAATACTAATTTCAACCAAGAAATAGTTGATCACATTGTAGCTATGGCTCAAGACTTTGACTCTTCCCTCTAGAACTGATTTATTACATGATAGATTCTTTCCATGCAACAGGAATAAGATTGAATGTGTACCTTGTTCAAGTTTTTTTCCAGAAGATTTTTCATTTGAGTGTTCTGGTTTAAGGTTTGGTTTGCTTGTAGGAAAAGAACTTCATACCATGGCCTTGCTATGCTGCCATGACAGAACAAAGCCATTTAGATTAATTTCCCTTCTGCCTTTTTATGCTTTTGTGGTTGCTTTAAATGTTGCTTCTAATGTAACATTTATGACTTGCCAAGTTATATCTACATTAACAAGTGCATACTCAGTCTTCTATCACACAGTCTATACATCACTTATTCTCAACATTACTCAAGTAATGACTGCACACCTCAAAATAATCCCTGCATCAAGAAGCTGCTACGTGGGGAACGCTTTACCTGTGTCTATTGAATTCATGTGGGGAACGCTTTACCTGTGTCTATTGAACTCTTGACACTATAGGTCACATACAGCTTTATTATGAGTGGTATTCATTGTGTTTTCTATAGGAGGCAGTGCTTGCCTGTTGTCTCAGGTATATATTTGAAATAAAAAGGTGACTTACCAAGAACAAGTTTCTTTATTAAAGACTTTTTTCATTCATGAGACTCCCTGAAGAAGAACAAGATTCTTACTCTAAAAATCATACCTGAGGTTCAGAATTAGCAGGGAAATGGAGGAATAATTGCATCTATTCCACCCCTCATATCCTAGGATGAGAGACTAATTAGTCCACAAAATTTAGGCAAGACCCAAATGAACAATATCATTAGTCACACTTCAGATTTATACACTCATTACTTTGGCAATGGGTTATGCGCAGGCATCTGCATGTTGAAGGGCTGCACTTACTGGAATGTAGATAATAGGGGATTTCCATGAGAAGTTGATGTGATTTGTAACCCAGGTCCTGACATTGCAGGGGGAAGAGTTTCAGCTTAAGTTTTGCAGTAGTTCTTGATCCAAAGTACCAGTAACAAGTGAGACAACAGAAGAAACAAGGCTTGTGAGAGCCACTTTAGGATTCGGATGAGGCAACCACTTGTGGTTTTCTTTCTGTGCTTTAAAGGTACATAGGCATTGAGTTCAGGATACTGAACTGTCTACTTGAGAACTAACAAAATTATGTTAAATAATGCGTATTGAGATTACACCCTTTTTAGCTTGTGAACCAGTCCCATTTTTTCATATTTTAATTGTTTACAAGTTTCTGTGTGCGAGTTGTCTGAAACTATTTGTTAAAAACTTAACTTGCTCCTGTCACAGTTGTTATTTTGCATGATTGGTTACATTATTTGGCTTATTGAGAAGAAAAAATGGAGTTAATGAAGTTCTACTTAACTAATTTAAGAAATTTCTGTTTTTTTCTAATAGTATCAGTTGTTATCCAAGTTGATTGCATAACAAATTCACAAAAAAATAAAATGAGTTGTTGTTGCTGAAAACAAGGCAGATTTTCTTGTTTTATAGCTGAGCCAGATATTCAGTTTGTTTACCTTTACAGAAGAGGGTGGAGGAGAAAAAATAGCACAATTTGCTCCCCCAGTAATTCAGTGTTTCCAAAGTTTTGTTTTCTTTCAGTGCTGCGTTTTGGTTTAAGTCATAAAGCGTGTTTTTAAACACCAAGAATTTGGCAGTGATTTTGAGGCTTTTCTGTCTCCCGTTCAAGACGTGGTCCCTGTCGCGTGTGTTACAAAGGCAGACAAAGGTAGCCTCATTAGCAGGGCGCAGGGTGGGAACTGTGGCTCCACCTTTGCTGTTTACCTGCTGTAAGTTAGGAGAGCAGGACATGCTCCACTTCTGCCGTTCTTCCCACCCTGCATATGCTTTATCTATTTAGACTGACAACTTGAGGAGTTGTAGTTCTATTTTACGGTTTCAGTGGTACTTGTGGGTGCTACTCTTGTATGGATGGATAATGGTATAATAGACTTGTGATTTAGGACAAAATTGTTTAAACTCACTGAGTTAGACTGTGCTAGTGATGTAATATCCAACTTGACACAGCAAGTCCAAGTCTGTCAGCAGTGTGCCATGCTGTTGTAGATCCACGTCAGCATAAAATATCACAAACATTGGTAATAAAGTGGCTGGTGTTCATAACTCCAAGAACAAACTTGCAGTCCTGACATAACTGACATTTTAAAATATTTTTCCCTCCTTCATAAGGCTTTGGCAGCTCGACTACATCTGGGTTTAACTTCAGCAATCCCGGCATCACAGCATCAGCTGGCCTGACGTTCGGGGTGTCTAATCCTGCGTCTGCAGGCTTTGGGACAGGAGGGCAACTTCTTCAGCTGAAGAAACCTCCAGCTGGAAACAAGCGAGGAAAAAGATAGACACCCGTTTTAGGGAAGGGGAAGTGAATCAACTTTGTTCATCTGAAAAGTCTATTTTTCTAGATTGATGCATTAATTAAATTGCATCCCAGGAAATTTGTAAAAAATTTTGCTACTTTTCCCTAGTCTGAAATAAAAAGATAAGTCATATTGAACAGCTATTTTCTTGTGAATAGAAACCTGTTTATGTATTTTTATTTCTGGCCATAGTTTTAGAAATGTTCTATACTGCATTATTATTGAAGAATCTTGTAAAACCATCTATATAACCTAATGTTAGTATCAGAATATTTTTTGTTAATAAGCTTTATACCATATGAATATATGCATATTTGTTTTTTGTACAGATAAAATATATTCTAGTACAAATACTAGAGTTCATATCTTCTGTTCTTGGATATGGCCTTTAATCTACTTCAGGGTGTTTTTGTGTATATGGATGTAAATATATACAGTACAGTGCACACATCTTGTGTGTATGTATGTGTATATATATATGTGTGTAAAATACAGATGTGCAAACCTTGCCCTGTAGGCAGTTTTCCTTTTCTTTGTGTGTGCTGTTTCTCCATGTTGCCCTGTGGTCCCATGTCTTGGTGTTTCCAGGAGTTTCAAATAGTGGGTCCTAGGTGATGTCATCATTGTTTCTTATGTTTTCTTGTTTAAGACCAGCTGAAATACTATGTTTACTATTTCATAAAGTTTGGTAAACAGTGATTAGTAGCTGGATTTTTTTTTAACCTTTTTTGACCCACTTAGCAGCCAACTCAAGAATCTGAAATTTTAACACTGACGTTTCATAGGTAACGATCCCAAACTGATGGGGTTTGTTTTTCCTTCTGACCTGAACAGTAAGACATTGCAGGATGTGCAGCTGAAAGCTCAGGGTGCCACAAGGTCTGTGCGCAAGCAGAGAGTTGTTGGGCTGGATGAGTGTTCTCTGCAGTTAGAGAAGACAGGATCTGCTATTTTAATGAAAACCTAAATTAGTTGTTCCAAAATGGAGTTGATTGACTAGCTTTTCATCTGTGCTAACAGCATTGACTCAAAAGCAGTTACATTTCTTCTTTCAATACAAGGTATATTACAATAAGTTGCTGCTAAAGAACAAAGGAGGAAATTGATGTAATTTGAAGGTTATAGCTATTGCAACAGTAGTTTATGAATGTTGCATATTACAACATCAGAGCTTCTTGTGCTGCATCTCAAATTTGGTGTGCACTAGAAATAGCTGGAGAAATATCTTCAGGAGGTACTGCTTATGTGAGAAATAACAGATCAATTGAATCCTTGCAAAAAAGGTACAGGTTGAAGTGTGAACATAGAACTTTGGAGCCGAATTCCTTTTTATGTCAAAGGTGTTTTGTATATAACATGCATCACATGAATATTCACAGTCATTTTCACAAAAGCACCTTTTTTTCCTAAACAGTTGCAATGCATAAGACTTTTCTAGTACTAGGTCATTTTTTTTCTGTTATTGAAGTGTTATTACCATTTTGTATGTTTTGGAAATGTTGACTGTGTATTCAACAGCGATTTACTTTTTGACAGGTGTTCAGTTTTTCACTTAATCTGATAATATTAAGGGAAACTGAGCACAGAATTCTTTACTTTTGTACTTGTATGTTATTGCATCTTTGTGAGCAGTCTCTTAGGAAGGGAGATAACCTGGGTTTATATGTCTCGGAAAAAGAGAGCTTACAGTTTATTTTGGTTTCAACCTTTTTTAAGCTTTTATTGAGCTGCAGTCAAAACTAATGTTTGTATTCCTCTGTTACGTTTTTTTTTTAAATAGTTAATACGTTAAACCACTGGATTCTCTTGTAATGTATTAATTTGTGAAGCTAATTCTAAATGTGTACTGTTTGTCCATATGTGCAACTTACTGTTGTGCAAACAATAAAACAGTAATGCTGTGATCCTTGTAATATGTTTGTGTATTTGAAAGATCATTTGCTGTTATTCTTGTATGTTACAGGAGAAACAAACATCATCATAGAATAGTTTGGGTTGGAAGGGACCTTAGAGATCATCTAGTTCCAACCCCCCTGCCACAGGTAGGGACATCCCACTAGATCAAGCTGCCCAAGGCCCCATCCAACTTAGCCTTGAACACCTCCAGGGATGGGGCAGCCACAACTTCCCTGGGTAACCCTTTCCAGTGTCTCACCACTCTCATGGTGAAGAAATTCTTCCTTATGTCTAGTCTAAATCTGCCCTTCTCCAGTTTATACCCATTGCCCCAACTCCTGTCACTATAAGCCTGTGTGAACAGTTCCTCCCCAGGTTTCTTGTAGCCCCTTGCAAGTACTGGAAGGTCGCTATAAGATCTCCTCGGAGCCTTCTCCAGGCTGAAAAGTCCAACTCTCTCAACCTGTCCTCATATAGGAGGTGCTCCAGCCCTCTTATCTTTGTAGCCCCTCTCCTGACCCATTCCAACAGCTCCATATTGTTGTGTTGAGGATTCCAGAAATGGACACAATGCTCCAGATGAGGTCTCACAAGAGCGGAATAGAGGGACAGAATCCTCTCCCTTGACCTGCTGGCCACGCTGCTTTTGATGGAGCCCAGGATATGGTTGGTCTTATGTGCACTCGCAGCCCAGTGCCGGTTCATGTCAAGCTTCTCATCAACCAGCACCCTAAGTCCTCCTCTGCAGGGCAGGTCTCAATCACGTCATCCACCACCCTGTATTGAAATTGAGGATTGTGCAGACCCAGGTGTAGGACCTTGCACTTGGCCTTGTTGAACCTTGTGAGGTTCTCACAGACTCACTTCTCCAGCCTGTCCAGGTCCCTCTGGATGACATCCTGTCCTTCCACTCTAGCAACTACACCATTCATCTTGGTGTCATTTGCAAACTTGCTGAGGGTGCACTCAATCTTGCTGTTGATATCATTGATGAAGATATTAAACGGCACCAGTCCCAGTATGGACTCCCTTGAGGGACACACACATGCTGAGGAGGTTAGTCCACCTGCTCACACCTTATGCAGCTGTTGCCCTTTCTGCCCTCTGTTTCCAATGCAGGCTGGTGGCACTCTGTGGAGCCCAAGACCTGGATGGCTGGGAGCTCAGTCTGGACTGACCCATCCCTTGTGGCAGGTGTCGAGGACACAGCCTTCTGCCAGGTGGACACTATGGCTGGGCTCCCTCACCAGCCATGCTTACCTCTTGAGCACAGAGACTGCACCCTCCCTGAGCTCCCTGCCTTTGTAAACTGGTCTTAAACTGTTTGAGCACGTCCCTCTGACGAGCTCACCCCTGTTCACGGTGGTCTGGGTTGCGGTGCTCCCTGGATGCCATTTAAATCTCCCGTAGCTGGTTCTGGGACAACATCCCCTGCATCAGTTGCCATGTATGAGCCTGGGCTTCCAGGAGTCCAGACCAGCCTACCAGGCTCCCTCCAGGATTCCTGGGCTTCTCTCACCCTGGCAAACACCCCTTCACCTTGATCTAGTGCCTGGCTGCACCACTTACCATGTCTGCTGCCAAACCGCATCATTGGCTAATATATGTAGAACTTCTTTTCCTGGAATTTACATAGTGCGAAATTGTTCTTGCTGAAGTTGTGGCCTTGATCTCTGGATTGGAAGGGGGTGGTGAAGGAAGGTGCTGTATTTTGGGTTTGTCTAGAATCTCTACACAGGGTGCTAGATGAACCCGGATCATGCTGTAACGTAGCGCAGCACTAGGTATGGCTCTGTAAACTGGAAAGCAGCCTGAGCCTCCTGGGTACTGGTGTTCTGTTTCTTTTCACATTAAGTCAGCAATTATGTCCTTAATTTAGCCTAAGTGAAAAGTGATTATGTAATAGAATAATCACATGCTGGAGTACAATGTAAAGTCAAACTGGGACTTGAAATAATTCTATTCCCAGAACATGACTTGGGTAGTTTAATTTAGCTGTGATTTTCAGGGATCAGTGTAGTTTACCCTGTTTCAAATGATTCCCTCTACCCCCCCCCCCTTTAAATTCATGTAATACAATTAAAGTGGAAAACAGAGATACATTCAAGATGTGGCTTGGTTTTCAACAAAGCAGGTTAAGAAGCCAACCTGAACTTCAATTCCATGAAGCGAAATCAAGCCTGAATTATTTGTTCTGAAAAAGAAAGAAAAATATGTACCAGAGGAAGGTTGAATTCATATATGCAGGATATGATTCTCTATTGGTTTCTACCTTGTTGTACAGCTCTGGTGTAAACTTACTTGTGTGACCTCTTTCTTTTGCTACCAGTTACTTGTTTTGTCACTGTTCTCCCTACAATGAATGCTGCAGGAGGTAGGACAGCATTATGGCTTGTATGGCTTGCTCCATGAACCTCTTCCTGGTCCACTTCTCAATTTTCTTAATGCTCGCATTTGTTTCTGCTCCTGACAAGTTGCCTAGTGAGACAGCTACACTTACTCACTTCTGTCTTGCAGACTGGGAGGGAGAGGGCTGAAATGAAGTGCAGTTGGATAGAGTTTATGTGTCTTCCTCACTGTAGGAAAACCAAATTCACCTATATTCCTTATTTATGGATTCATAACATAACTGCATTTTGAACCTCAATTATTTATAGCATCATTTTTTTAAATTAAAATAAAGTTTAGGAATACAGATTTAGTGGCCTTCCGCTTCTCCCCCACCTTTGACATCAATGGTAATTCTTTGGTTTTTTCCAGTCTGCAGCTCACATTAATGGTAGAAATAAGGCTGTCATGCCAGCTTTTATACGTTATTGGTTCTAATACCTGGAATGTCTCAGCAGAAGATACAAAAGAAGCACCTCATAGGTTTTTATTAAGAAATTAAGAGTAACTGTAAACTAACTCCATAGCAAAAGGAATTTTAAAAACATTAAAAGTGAGCGAGTCCTATTAGTATTCCAATAGCTTTGTTGGAGAACGTTGCTTTCACCAGGTGGCAGGAGGGTGCTGGTTACATAGTGCCACTGGAAAGTCCCGGTTTCTATCAAGCAGTACTTTTTATTTCCAGGTCATTCACATTTTCTTACCTTTTTTTTTTTTTGTGCTTACAGGCTGTGCTTCAGAGGTGATGATCCCAGTCACAAAAGCAAACTAGGATGATGAGGTTTTGATCAGACACAGCAGTGCAGTAAAAAGGGAAAGAAGCATGGACTTGGCAGATATTCCAAATAAAGTATTCAAAACAAAACCATGATATGAAAGTTGAAATTCTGCAAGATACTATGTACTCTTATAAGAGAGGAAGGGGGTAAGTTCTTATGGGAAAAACAATAGCGACAGGCAGCTTAAGTAGCATCCCAGTTGGATGATGCCTTGTAGTGGAATACGCAAGTATCATACACGTTTGGGTAGATAAAGTAGTTTATTATGGTTAAGTACCTAAGTAGAAGATACTCTGAATGCTAAGAAAATCACCTAAAACCTCTAATCCTGTTAGCAGTGTTAACATTTCTTGGCTGTTCGGATTGATTTTATTTCTTTATCAACATGCACGTAAAGGAATCATGAAAACAAATGCTTTTATATTTTATCCAGGATAAGGTAAAGCACATGGGATAAAGGAGTTGTACTGAATAGTAGTCCTCCCTTCAAAAAAAGGCCTAGAATGGGTGGGCTCAAATGCTAAATGGATGCAGTGGCAATGAGCAGTTAGGCCAACGCTGACCTGGTCCTTAGCAGCGTGGGGACGTCCCTCCATCTCCACCAGAGAGGGGTGGAGGCGTGATGGTGAGCGTAGCTGTATCTTACCAGTTGCTTTTGCAGTTTTGTGTGCCTGTGCTTGGCACAGCTCTCCAAGGTGTTGCTGCCTTTATCCTTAACAGCAATGCTGAAGGTAGATACAGTGGTTCTGATTTAGCATCAGGTCAAAATCAATTGACAGAGGTGATAGCAAAAGGACTGTGCTAGCCTCAGTGCCACAGAAATGAGTCTTAGCAATGCTCATCGTATGAGTTTCAAATGGGAACAGTCTTTTTTTTTCTTTTACCTCTTATGTTGGCTGCTGACTAAGGGAACTTGTAGTTGTCTGAAGGACCTTGCTGCAGCTAGCATCACCAGTGCCTACACCCACAGTAGCAGCACATGTTTAAACTACAAGAATAGCTTTCAGTGAGCAGGCAGGTGTTTGCATACCTCCAGCAGCCAAACCAGAAGCAAGTTTTCTCTGTGCGGAGGGTGAGCCCTGCTTTGGCTGTTAGCTAAGCTTAAGCAGTACAGACTATAACGGTGGTCTACTTGATCCCACGGCAGCCAAGTGAAGTTGATGATGAGCTCTACTCTGAGAGTAAAGAGGGAAGGCCTTTAAGATCGTTTATGTTGGCTTCAGGCGTGGTAATGCTCTGTCAGTGCCAGCAGCAACCTCCTGCTTTTTATCAGAGATGTGCAGAAGTGGCTGAAACTGTAGGGAAGCTGTGGCAGCTCATCCAGGCAGAACAATAATCACTATACTGAAGATGTATGTCTATTGCAAATGCCTATTAGCTTAAATTTATACTTTATTAGTAACAATATTTAACTTTAAATGCTTTTCTGAGTAATTTGTCATATTACACTTGAAGTGTCACCTTCCTCATCACGTCTCCCCAGGCTTTATTTCTAGCACTGCTGCAGCCAGTACAGCTGTTATTTGTTGCTCTGTCATGGTGATACCCACACTGGGGTGGTAATGGTGTTGGGCTTCAGAGCCACTGAGAAGTACCAGGGAAAAGGGATACTTGGATAAAGCTGTGGGCTCAGGCAGATGGAGGGTGATAGCATTCCAGCAGCGACAGAAATAGTAACATTAAAAACCAGACACCATTGCAGAGTAGTGGATTTATCATTTAAATTTAACCCTGAGAATAGAAGGGGGGTTCAAATCCAAAACCTCATTTCTAGGTTATAACAACTTGAAGGTAAGTTGTATTTAATCTGTACTATGATTGCAAATAAAATAGCAATTATGCAAGCAGATACAGTCTTTTTTACTGCTCTTGTAAGGAGTATAAAAAGTATCCTGATCGAGAAAATATTTTCATTAATACTGTTAATTTTCTGCACCACGTTGCTGCTTCTTGCTTATCAGAACTAATAATTCCTATGTCAAATTGAAAACTGCAAATTGAATTGTAGTCTACATCCCATTGAAACCTACCTAGAGGAGAAGCACCTTTTTACTCTCTGGAGCTCACTAATCTTGCCTCACAGGTAGCAATCTAGACTACAGCTGCACAGCAATGTTGCTTTCACTATATGATGTCTAAGTCCTTGTCTTGCGCTATGGCATTAGGAGGTGAGCAACAGTAAAATTCTGTTTCTCTTCCTGCATTCAATAAAACACTCATGGCTTATGCTCTGTGTAGTGTAAACTGGAAAGCAAATGTGAAAAATTCCAGTACTTTGGGTTTTTTCCTCTTTTCAATTGAAATAACTTTATAGTGATGGTGCCTTGTCAAATTGGCCAGTCTTACTGGGAGACCAGGCTGTGGAAAGATGGATTTAGTCCATAATAAGTAATTCTTCCTCTCTTCTTGTCTGAGGAGGGGAAAAAATGCTAAAATTCTTTCATATTTTCAAGTGGCTCTAGTGGCTGGTTACAGCAGAAATAATTTGATTAGGAAACAGTTCCCCTTTGAATCTGAAGATACGCATGTTACCTTTGTGTCTTTTATACCTGTAACTGCACTCTGTTGTGTCTGGGGTAAGCGGGAGCTCCAAAAATGAATGTACTAAGACTCCTGGTAGAAGAGCTTGACAGTTACATTGATCACAGTCGAGTAGTTGGCTAATGCTAACAAGTCCCTAAAGCCCAGGTTCGGCAGTGTGCTCTCCTCAGCCTGCATCCCTTGACCCCGTTATGGAGACAGTGGTGCATTTTGGAGCCAGCCATGTGATACTGGAGGTGTCTGCGCTGGCTCTGATAACGTGGTGCCGGTGCTGATGTCTGGTGTCACTTCAGTGAGCACTGATAGCAGAAGCCGAATTTTCGTGCACTGATGTGCTTGGTGCTGGTGCAGCTGAGAGCCTGGCCCTTGAGGGGTGTACGCGCTTCATATCATTTCATTTCAGGTTATTTTGAATTCTTTGAATCTTTCTGTGAGATTTTTTTTTTCTTGGGACATCTTCTTCTAATTATTTTCCAGGAAATGAGAGCCAATAAAGTCATTTTGCTTTGGATACACATGCATTTTAAAATGTAGATATTTAAATACGTTCCCTAAGCAGAAACAAAAAATGTCTGGCTTATGCAAGTGATACCACAGTTGGAGTAGCAGTTTAGGCCTTTTAATATCCTGACAGTCTTTAAATAATACTTACTGTATAGCTACACTAGTGTAAAAGGTAGCTAATAACCAGGGCAGGAAGAGAGAGAAACCCTACAAAGTTAAGTTCATATATTCTGGTGACTATCTTCAACTGGGAAATTGCTTTAGTGCAGCCTGTCAGTAACAACACTGCTTGGGACTACAACAGTTCTCCTTATAAAACCTGTAGAAACTGTGTTCTAATTACGCTACCCTTCCCATTAACTTCACATGGGGGCAGCAAGGTATTGCTTTATCCAAAGGAAATACTGTTTGAGCTGAGAAGTGACTTTGCCAGGATGGATGTACAAGACTCAGAAATTCCTGACTCCGAGGTAATTTGTTTATAGTTTTAAATAAACCCAAAGAGCAAAACAGGTTTTTAAACAGCTAAACCCCTATGTACTCAGCTTGGCTTTCAAGTGGGAATTGGTTCCACTATTTTATGTTACCAGGAAGAGGAATTTCTACTGATGAAGTGTTAAGCTGCAATATGTAAGTATACAAACTGCAATAAAATCCAGCTCTTGTTGTAAGCATGGCCTGGCTTTTACATGTCACATAATCTAAATGTTAGTACTGTGACCATGAATTCTAGCTTTTCTTTGAGAGAAAATTTCAGGTTATGATTTTTAATTTACAATCCTGATTTGAGATGTCATGGACACAACTGTAGAGCCAAAGTAATTCCCGAATCCAGATTTTCAAGGTTTCTGATGAGGTTGAAAAATTGTTTAACGGTGATGATGTAGCGGTAGATACACTGGCTAAACATAATGAGAAAGGTACATAAATGCCTCTTTGGCATCCAGGGCTAGGCACAAAGAAAAGCAGGTGATCTCACTTGTACTAAGTGATTAGGCTACCAAGAATGAAATCGAATATACAAAAGGAGAAGAGGAGAAAGCATCGACCCACCATCTACAGTTTACCTCGGTTGAGTTGAAAAGAGGATAGGAGTTTTGCTGCTATTTTTGTGTGTCACTTACCACCAAGAGAATGTAGCAAATTGCAAAGCATGAGTTGGAAATATGATGGGGAAAGGAAAAGATCCCTAACAGCCAAAGCGACGTATATACCCACAGGAGCTCATGGCAGGTCAGGGAGTCGTGTTGCAGGGTTTTCCTTTTCCTAGCTCTAATGATGTTCCAACCAAAACAGACAGAGATACAAAATAAGATGACAGATCTGTGCTCCTTCTCTGTCTTGGAAAATTTATGAGATGGGCACCCAACAGAGAGAGATTGTTTCTCACTCATTATTGTTACAACTTTCCCCAATTTGTCCTTTCTCTTCCCTCCTTCCTATCCAATGTGCGCTGACTGAGCCAGCCCCAACAAATATTTGTGGTACCTCACTGTGACAGACTTGGTGGGGTATCCTTGGTCATTTTTTCACCTGCTGAACTGGGAGCTGTTAAGGACTAAAGACAAGTTGTCATATTCTCTTTCTTTTCTTGCCTTTCCTATTTCTGATGTCTCTTTTTGAGGTGGTAACAGCTGTATTTGCAAGGAGCTCTGTCAAACAAGGCCTGCAAACCTAAGGAAAGCAAAGTGAGGTGCTGTGAAGGCACATAAATACTTCTGAAAAATTCCCAGCAGTAGAGGGACTGTAGTAGTAAAATAGCAAACATGCCTTTGTTACAATATGGAGAGTATCTGTCAAGGCAGGGATGGAATGGATTTACAAGGCAAAAAGATACGGGTCTTACACAGTCATTGAATCATACAGGGGCGATTACCCTGCAGCAGCTTTGCCTGTAAGGATCAGCATCCCAGACCGGCACGGCCAGCACAACAGCTGGATGCTGGGTCCTACCAAAGCTCTAACATGCTGTAAATGCATTTATCCCCTGCACTGCTGCATAGGCAGTTTGTAGTTCAGAGTCTTAAAAATCATATGGAAAACACACTTTTTCAGTTTCAGACACCTAACAAAATTAATTTTAACTGTGATTTTCCCTGCTCTAAGTGAGCAGATTTTTCATGAATGACAGAACAGCATACAAGTGCTTCAAATGCAAGTTCTGAAATTAAACTTCTTATTCCCTTTCCTGCAGTCATGCATTCAGCTTGAGAAGGGCAAAGACCATTTCTACAGAGTCAAATGCCTAAGAAAACTACACCTGGTAGCAGTAGTACAAATTCAAAGACTTTTAGAAAAAAGTAAAATTGAAGCAGATAATAGAGATTTATAGACTGTGTGATCATTACTGAATATCTCTAGGCTCTGAAAAGTTTTGACCAGTCTAACATTTATATATATATATGTACGATGTTTAACTTACTTCTAAAAGGTGCAAGATGTTCAGTATGATAGGATCCAGTGAGATTGGTCTCCTACAGGATCTGGGGCCTTGGAGATAGGTTCAGTTTACATCGAAATAGACTGAGCTAATATTAAGAGATTGCTAGGCACAGGGGAGTGACTGGAAAAGCTGCAGAGGAGAAAAGACTGTTGCTATGCTTGTGTATTTTCATATATGTTGGTTATAAGGGGTTTTGTGTGTGTGTGCTTTAAATCATACAGATATTACCTGATCAGCTTGTAAAGACAGCTTTTAAAAAAATCTGCTAATTAGTTTATTGTTAAATGGATTCTAAAGCACTTTGCAAAATGCCAGGCATTTTAAGTTTTACAGAAGCGTAATGAGGTGCTCTATTATCTCTGCTTTTACCCAGACAAGTTAAGACAAATTCTGACCTTGAATACATAAAGTACCTGTTACAGATAATCTCTGCAAGGGATCAGGTGTTGGTATGTTGTTGTGAAGAAGGCTCCTAACTGCGAATGCCTATGGGCTAGATAAGTAAAAAGTAGACTGGCTTCTATCAGGCTGTTATTGCTCCTGAGAGATCCACCTTGCTGAACATCAGTGGAACCATCAACTTGAAGGATGGGACTGGGAAGTATTTTGCTAGCTGCGTATAAAAGCATCAAGAAGCTGCTTTTCTTATTATGAAAATGTCTATCCTACCCTGATGTGAAGAAAATGTTGCAGGAGGACTTCTGTGAATGAAGGCATTTAAAAGCTGCCCTGCTGTCACTGGGGGCTGCCAGCCAGGTCACTGACGGGAGTTCATGTTTTTAACTCAGACGCTCCCCTTCCTGCCCTGCACCTCGAGGCTGACCCGCAGCATGGGGTACTTTGGGCAATGACTGCTCTGGGTGATGTGGGCTGATTGTATGAAACCTCTTTGGTCACGACTGTCCATGGGATGATCTTCATCCCAAACCAAACACATGAGAGCTGTCAGCTCTGGGGAGCTGCTAATCAGGATTTCAGATGGAGCACACAAGTTTCTTCTCATTCATCCAGCCGAGTTGGTATGGGCTATGCAGAACCTGTCCCACTACAATTCCACTTCTCATCTTGATAACTACAGTCTTTTCCAAAGGTCGGCTGCTCTGGGTTACTAATCCTCTTTGGGGTAAGGTGCGAGATGTGTGGGAACCACCTCTGCACCCTCCCCTTGCCATGGTGTGGCTCTGGCTGGGGCTGAGCTGGAAAAGGGACACGGCTGGGAAACAACTCTCTGGGAGCAGCAGAGAAGGGAAGGGGGCAAAATGCAATTACCTGGGCTGTAATTTGACCAGAATCTGCTACCCCAGACTAATACCTCTGTGAAAGCCTGCAGCTGTCTGCGAGTGACTGAAAAGAGTGAGAACAAAAGAGGGAGAGGAAGACGGAGGGGGAAGGACAGATATGTTATTAGTGAAAGAATGTAATTTAATTGAAGAAGAAAAGCTTGGAAGAGTGAGTAAAATAAACGTTATCTGTGCAGTCACCTTCCTTGTAGAGAAATGATTTAGCAGCAGGTCTAAAACCAGTGACAGATGTAAGAGTTACCCATTTTCTGCTTTTTTTATTGAAAGAAGTGGGTTTTACTTGATCTACTGTCTTGTAAGTGAGAAGCATCAGTTGGTAATAGCGAATTGTGCTTAATCTCTCCATAAAACTCAAGTTTTGCCACTTAAGCAGCTCGGACCCGTTTGAAGGAGCATCCTTACAGAATCACAGAATCACAAGGTTGGAAGAGACCCACTGGATCGTCGAGTCCAACCATTCCCACCAATCCCTAAGTCATGCTCCTAAGCACCTCATCCACCCTAACCTTAAACACCTCCAGGGACGGTGACTCAACCACCTCCCTGGGCAGACCGTTCCAATGCCTAACCACCCTCTCCGTGAAGAATTTCTTCCTAATCTCAAGCCTAAATCTCCCCTGGCGGAGCTTGAGGCCATTCCCTCTCGTCCTGTCCCCTGTCACTTGGGAGAAGAGGCCAGCTCCCTCCTCTCCACAACCTCCCTTCAGGTAGTTGTAGAGAGTAATAAGGTCTCCCCTCAGCCTCCTCTTCTCCAGGCTAAGCAACCCCAGCTCTCTCAGCCGCTCCTAATACGATATGTTCTCCAGCCCCCTCACCAGCTTTGTTGCCATCCCCTGAGGAGCTGGAAAGTGGAAAATGGGCATCGATTGAGAGCGGCGGTGCCTGGCCTTGTGCAGGGGACAGCGGGGCCGCTTTGGGGGACGCAGTGGGGACCAGTGTCCACTGCACCACCTGCTCTCTTGTCCCTTCCATCCCTGCTGCTCCCCTCCATCTCCTTTGCCTGCCTCCAACGCCACTGTTCCCCTCCTTCCCCGCTGTGCCCCATCCATCCCTTCTGCTCCCACCTTTGCCACCTCCTTCTCCTCTGCCTCTCTCCCTCCCCTCTGCTCCCCTCCATTCCCTGTCCCCCCATCACTTCTGCCCACCTCTCTCCCCCTGCTCTCCTCCATCACCTCTGCTCCATTCCCTCCCCTCTGCCCCCTTCCATACCCTATCCCCCCTCCACCCCCTCTGCCACCTCCATCTCCTCTGCTCCCCTCCATCCCGTCCCATCACTTCTAGCTCCCTCCATCCCCTTTGCCCCCTCCATCCCCTGTCCCCCCATCACTTCTGCTCTCCTCCTTCGTCTCTGCCTCCCTCCCTCCCCTCTGCCTGCCTCTAACACCTTCCCCCTTCCCTCCCCGCTCTCCCCCGTTCATCCCCTCCATCCCCTCCGCCCCCGACTCCGTCCCCTCTGCCCCCTCCCACCCCACCCGCTCCCCGTTCATACCCTCCGTCCTTCCTCTCATCCCCGCTGTCCCCTCTCTCCCCACTACGCTCCCTCCGTCCCCCCTGCCCTCTCCCATCTCCCCCCGTTCCCCCCGTCCCCTCTCCCCCTCAGCACGGGCCGCGCCGTCGGGCGGGGCGGGGCGGGGCGGGGCTGCGCACGCGCGGCGCTGCCCGCGGTCTCTATAAGGCGGGGGGCGCGGCCGCCACTCCCCCCCGAGCGGCGCCGGACGGGGCGCACGGCGGCGGCGGCTGCTGCGCGGGGTCCCCGGAGCGGGCGGAGGAGGAGGGAGATTCGCTGCTGGGCTCGGGGAGGGAGCGAGCGAGCCTTTCCTTGCCCCGACATCCAGCTGCGGGCATGGGGCGGCGCTGAGGGCGCCCCCGGTCATGCGGCGCTGGGTGCTGCTGGCCGCGCTGGGCTGGCTGCTGCCGCCGGGGGCCGCGGCCAGCGGCGAGTACTGCCACGGCTGGCTGGACGCGCAGGGCGGCTGGCGGGACGGCTTCCAGTGCCCCGAGCGCTTCGACGGCGGCGACGCCACCATCTGCTGCGGCAGCTGCGCGCTCCGCTACTGCTGCGCCAGCCCCGAGGCGCGGCTTGACCAGGGCGCCTGCGACAACGACCGCCGGCTGGGCGGCGGCGACCACCCTGCCCGCCCCGGCAAGGACGGCCCCGACGGCGCGGCAGGTGAGCGGCCCCGCGGGGCGGGGGGCTGCGGGGGCGGCTCCGACCGTCCCGACGGCTCCCGAGCGTCCTGCTCCCGCCCCGCATCCTCGCTTGTTCCCTCTCTGCGTCGCCCCCTGCATCCCCGCCGGCTCCCCCCGCATCCCCGGCTCCCCCCGCATCCCCTCGTCTCCCCCGCATCCCTCCCGCTCCCCCCGTGTCGCCGTGTCCCCGTCGTGGGGCGCACTGGGTGGACCCGGGCCCTTCTGTGGCTGCCAAACTGGGGATCCGCGCTTAGGTGCTGATTCCCCCCCCCCAGTTGTTAGTGTTTTGTTTTGGTTTTTTTTTAAAGTCCAGCTTTAAAAGTCGGTGACATCGGTGCGAGCGTGCGGCTCTGGCCCCGCTCGGAACCGGCTCCTCGAGCGCCGTGCGCGCTCCCGACTGAGCAGGGAAGAGCGAATGAAAAGACCCCTTTGAGAAGGGAAAGAAAATCCTCTGTAACGTGACATTTCAACGTGATTTCTGGCGGGTCCCGTCTCTGTTTTTGTTCTGCCAGCTCAGGTCCCCCCGCTTAGGTTGGGTTTTTACGAGACTGAATTTCAAGGGGAAACTGTCTTTCTGCTGCTGTTTTAAAAAACGCCTCGGTGGCTTCTCAGCACCCTTGTTGCCATCCCCAAATGCTGAACGTGCTAGAAGTTGTCTGAAGTGATGTAATAATTAGTACAGATTTACTCTTGGAGAACTGTTACAGCCTGTATAAGTGTGTGCACCTGCTAAGGAGCCACTGTAGCGCAGAAATTGAGAATTTTTTGCATGCCTTTTGTCTAAAAATAGCAAAAATTATGGAAGAAATGGGAGAAATGTGTCCTTTTGGTTAATAACTTGCTCTATGCAGTCAGATATCCTGACTTGAGTTGGAGGTATCCAATCCTGTTTGCGTTCTGAGAGCAGGATATTTTTCTTAGCAGTTAATTTTCTTAACAATTAATATTTACTGCTCAGGGAGTTTGGGAGCTGTGTCCCTGCGCTGGCACCAGTTAACTCGCAGGAGGGGCAGCTGCATCCCTGTCCAGGGCGCAGTGTCAGCAGTGGCTGTGCTGGCGTTTGTCAGGGGTCAGTGGAAGTGATGGAGTCTGGGTATGTTGTTGGGAGCATTAACTTATGATGGGAGGCGCCTTCCCTTCCTTATTCCTGGATAAGTTCATACAAATTCCTTACTGAGGCAGAGGAAACAGCTTTTTCCCTGAGTGTGCAGAGCAACCGGAGCCCAGGTCCTTCCAAGGACTTTGTTTACCAACCACCTAGTTGGGCTTCCAACTCCACTGCTGAAGCATTCATTGCCTGTACTTTCTGCTTTCAGCTTTTGCCCACCCTTCCTTCTGCCCTGATGTCCCTTCTTAAAGGCTCGCAAGGAGGGATGCTAGAAGGATGCTCCCCCTCTGCTGATAGTGGAACTTTGGAGCGTGGTGGTATCACCCCACTACCCACCCTGTGGTTTCTCCCTAAACCAGGAGATGCAGCCAGACGTTCATCCCTGGGGCTGTGGGGTGACACCCCCCTGACTGTTGCTCCATTTGCTGCCTGGCTGTCACCCTGCCCCAAGGGGCACAGCAGCCAGAGAGTGCTGGCAGTGGGGAGGGATGCAGTGCAGCACCAGGGCCTGACCATCTCATACTCTTGAGCTCTGAGCAGGGATCCTACCCCTAAAGTATCTCCCTGTGGCACTGTTCAAAACCAGCATTCTCTTGCCTGACTCTTCTAGCAGAGTGTATTGGAGACAAGGTCTGGGGAGATGTGGAGTGATGGTTGATGTGGACTAGATCACCATCAGCAGGAGCGAGGCAAGAGCTGTTGGCTTTTCTCCCTGATAGTAACTTCCAAGATTCTCTTGGAAACTCCAGCCATGGGTTTCAGCAGCCTTCTTCATCTTTCCTGTGTAAAATGCTTGGCTGCCCGCACAGCTTTTAGTGCTCACCCTGTATTGACCTGTGCTGGGGGAAGGTGGGCTCAGCTGAGGAGGGACAGGACCTTCTGTCACAGCTGCTTAGGTTTGTCCTTGTCCCCCAGTGATGATATTTTCCTTGCTCTTGCAGTGCCCATCTACGTGCCATTCCTTATTGTTGGATCTGTATTTGTCGCCTTCATCATCTTGGGGTCGCTGGTGGCAGCTTGCTGCTGCAGATGCCTGCGGCCCAAGCAGGAGCCCCAGCAGAGCCGAGCCCCAGGGGGCACCCCGCCTGATGGAGACTATCCCCATGATCCCAAGTGCCAGCACCTCCCGGGGTTCCTCCTCCCGCCAGTCGAGCACGGCCACCAGCTCCAGCTCCAGCGCCAACTCGGGAGCCAGAGCACACCCCGACCAGGTCCCAGACCAACTGCTGCTTGCCCGAAGGGACCATGAATAACGTCTACGTCAACATGCCGACGAACTTCTCAGTGCTGAACTGCCAGCAGGCTACCCAGATTGTGCCACACCAGGGGCAGTACCTGCACCCCCAGTACGTGGGCTACGCCGTGCAGCATGACTCGATGCCGCTGACCCCGGTGCCCCCGTTCCTCGACGGTTTGCAGAGCGGCTACAGGCAGATCCAGTCTCCCTACCCACACACCAACAGCGAACAGAAGATGTACCCAGCTGTGACTGTGTAGCGCTGACACCTTCCTCCCCCTCCCCACCCGACAGATTTTAATATCTAAACCGAACAGAGGAGAAATATTTCCTCAGAATGAAGCTCCCAGAACATCACTTGTAAATAATTTTGAAAAGCTCATGCATGTCAGACAGTGTTTATAAACCATTTATTTTCATCGAGGTCCGTTGCCAGAAACTGTAGGATGATATCTGTGAATTAACGTTGCCAGATACGCTCTCATTCCAGTGCATGATTTACAGCAGCAAAGGATTACGCTGAAAATGCATATGCATTTCAGTTCACTGTACTTGCGAGATAAATGCCGGAGCCATTAAGTGCCCTTCAGGTATGACATGGTCAGAAGTATTTGCCTAATTAATTTGTAGAAAGAGTTTTGTTACACTGTACAAGACTACAGTACTCATGAAATCTCTTTTCTCCTCTCCCAGCTCCTTAATGACGTTTCCCATTGCTTTACAGACAATCACAACCGAGAGCGAAATGGTGCAATGCCGGGTGCTGGTACCAGCCCCCCTTGGTTTCTTACACACTCCCAGTTTGGGGTGGAATTTCATGAAAGGTTTGGTCTTGCAAAGACCCATTTTCTTTGTCTCTGGTGTTTATGTAGGAATTGGAGTGTGAATTATTCAGCTCTTCCTTCCTGTGCACTTGGAATCCTTCTTGATCTGGTTTTGCCTCAATATCAGAACCCAGTAGTGGTTTGCACAGGCGTTTATCTTTGTGAACTTTACTGAAAGCAGGGTACGAGGTGCTTGCTCTTCCTGACGCTCGGCAAAGCTATCGGTACAGCAGCGGCATCTGAGCTGCAACTGCCTTTGTAGAGAATGCTGTGCTGTGATTCCAAACACGCTTGATTTAACCTCACTTCCCATGAAACAGTAAACCCGTGTGAATGCGCATGAAGTTGTCAGATTATAACCCCGCTTGCGATTGAGTCTGACCATAGGAAAATAGGCTTCATGCCCCTGCAAGCCTGCTCCGTGTCCCCAGCCCTGCTTCCTGGGAGGGTCATACAAAGCCACCCCAACCTGGGCATGGAGGGGCTGGCAGAGCTTTGAAACTCATCCCCTGTTCTCCTTTACCTGGGGGCCAGAGGATTAAGAAGGCACAGTGGTGTATAAAAACAAGGTTAAAGGCCTGACCAAAGGATGGAGGTGCTTGTGGCTCCCTGTGATGCCGTGGGGTCTGGAGGAGGAGTCACAATGCTGATGTTGGGGGGATGGCACAGCTCCAGACTGTAATATATCACCTAGGATGCAAAAAACTGTTTAAAGCTCGTTGTGTCTCAAAAAACATAGTTGCTGCATTTCCATCCATTTATTCTTCAGCCAAAACACCAGGACAGAGGGCACGTCCCAAAACTGGGCAATTACTGTAAGCAGACCAGAGCTGATGAAAGGTTTCTTAATGTCTGATACTGTATCAGTATGTATCTATAACTGCAGTGCTTCTATTTTTTGTATGTCTGATTTTAAATGATGCATAAGTGCAGAAGCCTTGCCAAATCCAGTGGTTTACTCATAAACATGCCACACACAGGCAGTCTGTAGTGGGCAGAAATGGTTTGACCACTGACACAGGAAAATGAATAGGTAATTTATCCCAGATCTGCTGTTCCTGGCTGTGATCGCTCATTCGGTATGTGGGACCTGGGCAGAAAGGTTGGTTTACGAGACCCAGCTTCCCTTTCAGCCAGGCTGGGTGTCTGAGCGAGGCAGCAGCCAGCTGCTGGAGGTGGTGGGTGACTGCTTTGCTCTCCCTGCACGGCTCAGTGCTTGGGGAATCTTTAAAGGCAGTAGGTGCACCAGAGCTGGGCACTGCCAGACTTTTGAAGGACCCAGCATGCACTTGGATCTCGGGGACTGAGGTTTCTACCTGCCCGCTTTGCAGCTTGGTCACACGGACATTCCAAAGCTGAGGTGGCATCAGGGGAGAGCCTCGGCTGCCTTCACCAGCTGGTGGTTTCAGCAGGAGCTGGAGGTGCTTGGCCCTGGGTGAGACCTGGCTTGTCACTGCATGGCCTGACAACGAGCCCATCCGTGTGTTCCTGATCTTTCCCAGCTGTGAGCCAAGTCCACTTTCACCCCCCACCTCGCAGCAATGCACTCACTGCCTGCCTTGCATGTGCCCTGGCAAGGACACCTCCTCAGACCTATGAAATTCAGGTGAAGTTCTTTGTATATTGTTTACTTTTTTTTTTAAAAAAAGAATTAAGTTAAATTTAAGTCTGTAGAAATTAATTTACAACTGAAAGCAGAAAAAAACTGCGTTGTAATGAGAGGAAGTTTGCAAGCTGTGATGTTTTTCTTTTGTGTCATGTACAATAATGTAAAACCATTGTTACCATTTGATATAGCTCTTACATCTCTGAAAGGGCACTTGCTTTAAAGTGCTTCTTACCAATGAAGAAAAAAAAAGCCCCCTTTGTTTCTTAATAAATACTTTATGGTGTGACTTTGTTTTTATTCGCTCTGTTATGGTTCTTGCCTTCAGTTAACGCTTAACTTCCCTCTGCCTACAAGAGCACATCTGACCAGCCTAGTTCTCCACACCCTGCCAAAAAGCAAAGTTAGGATTTTTGACTGTGTTTTTAAAGAATAACAGTGGCCAAATGCTGTGCCCTTGTGGGTTATGGCTGTGGGAGCTCTTTGGAGGGAAGGAGAGCACTGGGTGAGCTGGAGAGCCCTCATGTCCCAGCAGTCACAGGGATGGTTGGGGAGCAGCAATGGGAGCAGGGTGGGCAGGGCCTATGGTCCTGTCAGGCTCCCCCTTTCCAAATAATGCTGAATACTTTGCAGCAATTGGCATTTTCAGAGCATTTTGGTTTCAGTTGGATTTACAGTTACTCTCAGTGAGTGGCCGTGCTGCTCCCATCTCCTTCTGCGCAGACACCCTTCTGACTTGAGCAAATTAATGGTTGGACTCAACGATCCAGTGGGTCTCTTCCAACCTGGTTATTCTGTGATATTCTGTGAAATTCCATCCTTGTAAACCAGACAAAAAACCTAAACCTGTGTTGTTCCAGGAGACGTAACTCAGTCTGCAACAGGGCCCCTTTGCTTTCCTGGTGTTTTCTTCCTCCAGCCACTGGTGATACCAACACTGGCGCTGTTGCTGCTGCCCTCTGAGGCCAAGCAGGTGAGCGGCCGGGGGAGTGGAAGGGGCATGTTTATCATCACTCAAATAAATAGGAAAGAACAGTCTGGGAAAAAATGTAGCCTTGGTCAGGCTGTACATAGTGTGTCCCAGAATGTCCCAGCTTCTGGGGCATCTGGGGGAGGCAAAGGAGCAAGGCTGGAAGCAGAAAGGAGGAGGATAGGTCAGACATAGCTTGGAGCAGATGTGCTGCGGTGATGAGCACTTCTCAGCAGGAGAGGCCAATAGTTTTGTTTTGGTTTTTGGTTTTTTTCACTTTGCAAATTTTTTCTTAGTAGAGTAGGGAAGAGTTTTCTGCACGTGGTGACAATGGATGGCATGAGGAAAGACAGTGTGGAAACTTGCTGATAAACACTGAGCAGGCACAAATGGTCGTTTGGAAAATTATGCATTTCTGTACATTTTTACAGGCTACAGTGCTAGTTGAATCTTCACAGAATCATAGAATGGATTGGGTTGGAAGGGACTCTAAAGATCATCCAGTTCCTACGTCCTTGCCATGGGCAGGGACACCTCAGACTAGGACAGGTTGCTCAAAGTCCCATCCAACTTGACCTCAAACACTTCCAGGGATGGGGCTTCTATAACTTCTCTGGGCAACCTGTTCCAGTGCCTCACCACTCTCACAGTAAAATATTTCTTCCTCATATCTAATCTAAACCTCTCCTCTTTCAGCTGAAGAAACATTATCCCTTGTCCTATCACTACATGCCCTGATAAAAAGCCCCTCCTCAGCATTCCTGTAGGCTTCCTTTAAGTACTAGAAGGCTGCTATAATGTTTCCCTGGAGCCTTCTTGGAGTCTTGAACTCAGAGGCTGTTTGGTTGCGAAGCAGAAGGAATAGTCCCACATGTAACACAATAACTAGAAAACCCCAGTGCAGCGCTGCTGCGTCGCACTGTCTGCGGGGCTGGGCTTGGGTCAGGGACGAAGACGTGCATGACAGCTCTTAGGTCCTACCAAGGAGTGTGCAACTTTTCCATAGGAGTGACAGTCTTCCCATTTTTCTTTATAATGCAAGGATTAAAAAACCCTCACAAACACTCTTGTAAACCTGCTGCAAAGCCTGTAAATACCTTTTTAGCCTTATAAGGCTGGAAGAAGCGATGGAAACACTCCTGCAGGCAATTCACCCACCCTGCAGCCCCGTCCGAGTGCTCCCCACGGGGTGTCTGGGGCGCGTTGTGCAGCTCTGTGACGGATGACGCATGGCACAGGAAAGCTGCCTTTTTGTTCGCTCGATTTCATCCCATTACTCACTCCCATCTTCCCAGCCTGCTCTAAATAATTCTTCTTTCCTGCTGTTCACACCCCTTAGATTTATGTTCTCACTCACAATTTAAAGTGTATGTGTACTTTTTCAGTGCCTGTGTCTGAGTACATTGCTACCTACTTAAGGCACTAAACTGTTCAGTGCTGTGCCAGACAGTGCCCTCGGTGAAGAGTAATGATGGTGGGGAGAGGCCAGCAAAACACGTACAGGCTGGGCTGGCACTGGTTTGCCTGTAGCAGCCGCCGATGCGCTGCTGGTGTCCTTGGAAGGGGAACTGTGGGCACAGTGGTGCTGCCAAAGCAGCTGCAGGCAATCCCACCAGGTCAGAGAGCAGAGTAAGATGCGACCAAGCTAACCCATGGTGCCCAAACCACTTGGCATGCAGGGGAACAGCACGGAACCATCACCAGCAACAGCCTCCTCGCAACATGCACATGGAGAACCACTTTGAAAGGTCTTACCTATTAGCTGGGCATGATCAGAGGACAAAGCCCATTCCTCCCCATCAGCAAAAGGTTTGCATGCCCTTGTACAGCTGTTACCAGCCATTGCCATGTTTATCAGGGGAAAGTGGATCTTAGTGCAATTAGAAGCTGTTGCTTAACTGTGGCCCATAACGCCTATGGGAGAGTGAGCTGGGGTTTGGGTTCCAGCTCAGCACGTTAATCTCAGCACCTCCCTTTTAAAATATCTAATTTGGTGTTCCCTTTTGGTCTTGCCAGAGTTGTTCTTTCCCCTCCAGATTTTCTGCTTTCCCGTTCTCCTCCCACTGAAGTTGTTACTAAATATTATTCCCCACGTGAATTCCCTTCTATTTTTCCAAGCTGAGTCTCATTTTATTGTTTCCTGCTCATATTTCTTGCTTCTCTGTAGGTCCCTTTGTATTATTTCTCTGTCCTCAGTGGGGTTTGAAAAGTTTTCCTGCCCAGGATCACTTGCAAATGGACTGAACAAGTCCCTTGAGCCTGTACAATCCTTTCTCCCCTTCCTCATTTCATGGAATCATAGAATCACTAGCTTAGAAAGGACCCACTGGATCGAGTCCAACCATTCCCATCAATCACTAAACCATGCCCCTCAGCACCTCATCCACCCATCTTTTAAACACCTCCAGGGACCTGTGACTCAATCACCTCCCTGGGCAGCCTGTTCCAGTGATTTGCACTGAATGGAGCCAGTTCAGTGGGATCCTGCCCCTTAGAGGTCACAGTGTCCCCTATCTTGTAGCAGAGCGTTTAATCCCTTTGACACTATTTCTGAGCAACCTGAATGGCTGGGTAACATCAGTCATGGGTGCTGTACAGCCTCCTGTGCCTCACAGCAGTGGGGGAGCTGCCCACCCTGCTGGCCCACATGGCACAAGGTATCGGTGTGGACTTCACCTGTGGGAAACCGTCATGTGAGGCAGCACCACGGCGCGGCTGCTTTGCACCAGCCAAGTGCTGGCAGCACCGACCCAGCTGTGCCAAGAGCTGGAAGTGATGTTCAGTTGGGTCACGTCTTGCCTCCATGCCCGCGGCTCCCGGGCTGGGTCCAGCCCTGGGCACAGCTGCCCCATGAGCAGAAACAGCTGCCTGGCACAGGGCTTCTCTCTCCCTGCCGCAGAGATCCCCTTCCCATCCCAACACTTAGAAGTCTTGTAATTTGCCCACAGAAAAACTGTCATATTTGCTTGGCCTAGAAATCTCATCACATTGCCTCGGGATCTCTTCACCTAGCTTGCAACCCTGCATCTCCCACCTTCTCCAGCTCCTCCAAGCTGGCTTGCTCACAATGGTTTCTCGGGGCTTCATGTCTTTTCTGTCTCCTGCTTGCCCCCACGCCAGCCCTGCACCCCACAAGGAGCTGGGCATCCTGCTGTTGCAGGAGCTCTAACAGGGGCAGCTACTCTGGATGGGGGGGTAGTGGGTTAATGAGTGGAGGCACAGCTTTGTCAGGAGGCTAGATGCCCATTTAACAAGGGTGATGCCTTCCTGGTTTTCCAAATACTGAGAAGAAGAAGGCAAACATTTCGCTAGGCACAGCTGAGAAGTTGCTAGGTGTGACAGAGGCCAAGTATCTGCTTACTCCCTGACATTCATTAGAAGAGGGGAGAGAAACCTCTCTGGAGTGTAACGTGAATCACAGCTCTCCGTCTGCAAGTGCTTCCAGCATTGTCAGCTGCTGGCTTTGTTAGGAGATTAATTTACTTTACTTTTTTTTTAATATTTATCTGTTTTGGTGGTTATTTCTGATGAGATGAAGCTACGCAGGTAACAACTCAGTCGACAGGGCAATGGGTACATGCAACTGGCTGAGAAGCACGTCAGGAAGGTCGAAAGCAAATTACCTTAAACTTTGAAAACAGAACCTTGTCTGCCATCACAGGCTCTTTTCACCACTTAGTAGAGTAGAAATAACATCCATTCTCCTAAACATGATAATCCCTCACTTCCAGGTAAGCAATCCCTTGTTCACCGTTATCTGTCCTTCAGAAAACCTCCAGCAAAATCAAGGCAAATGATACATCAAGCTGAAAAACATTGTTTACTTCAAAAGACAAGTTGCTTTCCATCAAACCTTCTTTGTGCTTTATGCTGAAGCAGCTCAGGGCATGGCCCAAACTGAATCATAGAATCATAGAATAACCAGGTTGGAAGAGACCCACCGGATCAGTCCAACCATTCCTATCAAACACTAAACCATGCCCCTTAGCACGTCGTCCACCCGTGCCTTAAACACCTCCAGAGAAAGTGACTCAACCACCTCCCTGGGCAGCCTGTTCCAGTGCCCAATGACCCTTTCTGTGAAAATTTTTTTCCTGATGTCCAGCCTAAATCTCCCCTGGTGGAGCTTGAGGCCATTCCCTCTTGTCCTGTCCCTTGTCACTTGGGAGAAGAGGCCAGCACCCTCCTCTCTACAACCTCCCCTCAGGTAGTTACAGAGAGCGATGAGGTCTGGTTTGTCTTTGTAGGTTAACTCAAAAACAAAAAAGCAGGAAAGCACCACGTTGGATCATATCAAGTCTATTAAGCTGGGGCAAGTGAATGAACACTTTATCAGACTGCAACAATAACAGAGCAATAAAATAAAATTACCTCTCTATCTCCCTTCCAAGATATCTTGTGACTTCTTCAGTCAGGGTTGGAGAGCACTTTGAAAGCTGATGAGGACAGGCTGGCAGAGCAGTGATGTTGCTGGGCCCAGAGCCAAGCTCAGCTGCACCACAAACATCCTGGAGCTTGACAGCTCTGTGGCCGCTCGCACCAGGACAAGCCCGGTCCGTCACACGTCGCTCCTCCCAGAAAGCAACACCAGAACGTTGTGCCTTCTCTGCTATGATTTATGACCCAAATGGTAAATATTGGTTTACGCAGCTGCTAATTCCTTGAGTATTTGCTTTTGAGAGAAAGAATCCTATTGACTTCACACACCAGACAGTCTGCGCACGACGGTAAACATCTCGTTATGGGGAAAAAGTGATTCTTCATTTACATTAGTGCAAACCAAAAGCAACCACTGCAGACCTACTGTGCAGTCAGAAGCAGGCTCCCTGTTTAAAAGCTAAAATGCCACCTTCACTATGGACAGGTAAATATGTATGATCATTATACAAGATTTAATTAGCATGTATGATACAGGTATGCAGTTCGGGCTCTGATGTCAGGCACATCCAAATGAACGTACACTAGAATAATATCACTATTTTGTTTTCCAGACTAAAGCCTGAATTAGTAACCTTGCAGGCAGTTCCTTACACAATCTGGAAAACGGAAGAAGAGAGATGGACCAGCACAATCACAAACCCAGTGCATTACACAAACACAACCCGCAGAGGACTGGGAGGTGCTCCTGCTGTCTGTACTGGTCACCAGCAGGTACCATTAGCTTCATGGCATCCATCAAGACCAACAAATCAGTCATTTCTTTTACTGTGATGACTGTGCTGGATGTTTGTGATCAGGCTGCAGGTCAGCGCCAGCCAAGCCACCAGACACCAAGTGGTGCGAGTGTTGAAGCTCCCAGGCGCTTCACTGCTGGATTTAAGTGCCAAAACACTTTCAAAGCTTGCAAGCTTCATCACTCAAGGCCCTGCTTCATGTGACCCAGCAAGCTCAGTGTCCCCACTGCTCCAACAACGCAACAATCTCAGGGACACCACCTGACACTTGGGGAAACACAGAGGGGAAGCAGGACCACCTCTTCCATCATCACTGCACTGTCTGCACCCACGTCATTGCATGGAAAATCCAATGTGAGTTCTTTCCTATCAAGCTTCCTCATGGCCTGTGCACTGGCTGAGGTGCAGCCACTGCAGCAAGGTCTCACCAGCACGGCTCACCATTCCCCCACCTTGGACACAGCTCACTGACCACCTGCCCTAGAGCTCCCTTCTCAGTGTGGACAGCCAAGAACCAGCAGTGGCTGTCAGGGATGTTTCAAGTCTCATTTCTCTGCAGCCCTGTATTTCTGCTGAGGAGGAAATGTACAGCTCCTTCCAAGTTTCTGAGGACCTGCTGCACCTCAGTTGCTGAGGGAGCTCAGAGGCACGGGGCTGTGCTGGAGGGAGGGCCAGTGCTGGGTGGCTGGTGACTGCCGCAGCAGTGCTTACAGAAAGGGATTACATTTCTGAAGTCTTTTTTTGCATAACATTCCTCAAATGGACCTTTCTCAGTTACACTTTTTATTTTTTAATGCTCCCATTTCAGACTTGAGCATTAATCTATGGGTTTAAGGACTTTGATTCCCCTTTGGTCTGGTATAAGGCGTCTGGTATAAGGCACCAAGGACTGTTGGCAACAGCCTTAACAGCTGCTCCGGCAAACATTTGCCTCTGAGACATGAGCACTAGACACTCTCACAGTCTTGCCTGTCAAACCATTAGAGGGAAAGTCTCTGAGGTGATTAGTCAACTAATATATCTAATAAGGGGTTTAAGCAGCAATCCATTATATTTAACAATTCTGAGAATCATTTTCCTTTTAGTGCGCTGTACAAGAGATGACAGAGCAGGGAGCAGTCGGATAAGCATTGAGTTCTCCCACCACCAACTGAATAAAGCTTATTCAAGTTTACGAGCAATTTTACTCTGGCATAATTGATTGTCCAGATGTGCAAGAAGCTTTTGCATACAGTGAAGTTCCTGCTGCTACCATAGCCCAGGGAAGGAGCAGGCGTTTACTGCAGCACAACAGGGATATGCAAGGAGTTCATCACTCTATTTCTCTGCAAAGGCAAAGCAGGTACTAGGTCTGGCTTCTGGGATAAAAGTGTTTTGAAATGGGCTCAAGCAATGACTTGTAAAGGGAAAAAGGGAAATTTGGCTTACACCTCCTTTTTGTTTCCTAATTTAAAAAATCCAGAAGTAATTCGTTGTTTTAAAAATGTCTCTCTATGCTTTTAAAAGTGGTTCTTTCAGCAATCTGTAAGGAAAAAAGACCCCAACCATTCATCAAGTTATAACACCCTAAGGAGAACAAGTTTTAGCCAGGCTATGTTTAAATATGCATTTTGTTCCTGATAAAATCTGTTTAATTCCAGTACCCAATAATGTTTGGACAAAAAGATCTCTTTGTTAAAGCTCATACAACTTTACTTTCTACAGGGATCTTATAATGCGTGTTGCCCACAGTCACCAAGGATTGAGTAAGGCTACTCTTTTCCACAAATTTAACTCCAGCCGTGACTTGAGTATCACTCCGGACTTGGTGCACATAAGATGGTTTTGTTCTGCAAAGATGCTGCTGTTGCTTTGAGCTGGCTGAGCTCTGAGGTCTCAGAGCCCAGGCTCACCCCGCCAAGTTGCTGTGGCTCTGCAGCATGCCACCCCCCAGCCTCCCAGCACGAGGGACAAGGTGGGTCCCAACTCACCACAAAAACCTATTTGTTAAATGGAAAGAACATATTGTAGCAGAGAGGATCACAACACGTGTCCCCCAGAGCATATGGATGCAGAGCTACTGGGGCCACGAGAGCCTCTGTGTGGTGCTTCACGCTGTCAGTCCTGCTTGAGGCAAGTGAGCTTGAGAGGTACTTCTGGCAAATAAACGTGAGCGAGCTCAGCAGCATCAGCAGAGAGTGGATGTGATATTCCTGATCAAGCATAAAGAGGAGAGATCTTGCTGCTGCACTCAGGATAGTTTGGAGAAAGGCATCTCTCATAGTCTTGCATCATCTCACACCTTGATGCATCACCAGGATGCTCACATCCCACAAGCAGATGAGCATGCAGGCCTGGTGCTAAAAGAACTCTCCGGTAAAATTAGTTGCCAAGTGGGAGCAAAGGTGATTTTAGGGCTTAATTTCCTGTAATGCACCTATATGACTTTCGTGGGGAAAAAAGATTTTGAAAGTTTATTTTGGTGAAGCCTTGGTGAGATCAGATGTATAATTTGTAGAATATCTGTCCATCTAGTTTGTATAAAAAGATGTTTTTCCCTCTAGAGACACTATTCAAGTATTGGGTACCTGCTGTAAGCTCACCAGCACCATTCTTATTTTGCTGTGCTCATCTGGTGTCTGGGGCCCAATTTAAAACCCATGAAAGAAACCCAACCCCTGTCCTTGACACTAACAGAAGCAGACCCTTAAAACATACCCAAAAGGTCATGAAAAAATAAAAATAATCCACTCGCCAGCTTTGCAGGCTAAATCTCAAATGCATTTAATGTTGAACTCCCGCTGCAATACTTGGCAGGGTAGAGGAGGGTATAAAATAAACAAGCCTTGGTCCATTGGATTGCTTTAATAAAAGGTTTATTTGAAATATTTTTGTGCAGACATACAACAGTAAACAATGCCGTTCAAAGCTACAAATTTCTAAGTTTTCCGAACCTTCTAAAAATACAAGTAAATGACCTTCATTTGTATTCAGTCTGGGAGGGAAACAAACTCCACTGTAATGCGATGCAGTATTTAAACTACCGGAGGACATTAATATAGGATGTGAAAATGGTAACATTTCTAGAGGAAAAAACCCACACACCAATGCTGCTCTGCTGGGAGCCAATTAAACATCCCCCCACAGCATTACTCCTCTCTGCATATCCAGATTAAAACCTCCCCATCTGAAACAATATTTAAGCAATTCGAGTACAGATATGACAGACAAGCAGGCACATGACTTGGCTCGCTGATGAAAAAGATGCTGTTAAAGATCCTGTCACTCAAGCTGCTGAATATTTGACCTCTCGGCACAATGGGCTGCACTTTGGGGGCAGGAGGAGGGACAGGGGAGGTTTTCAAGTTGGATGACTCTTCCAGCACACACATGCACACGTAGTCCCAGAGGGTCTGGCTGCCTCATTGCTTTATGTTCTCCAGAGCCCTTTTTTTTTTTTTTTTTTTTTTGAAAAAAGAGTTGAGAAAGAACTTCGAGCAACTTTCCAGTCTAAGAGCTTGTGATGGTAAGAACAGCGAGTGTCTGCATTCCCTTCCTGAATCAAAATATTAACTAGAAGAGCTCCTGGCTTTGTGAGTAAGCTATTAATTGAGTTTTAGAAAGCTAGGATAGAACCCTAATAAATCCTGTAAGAGGGCAAGAAATATTCTAAGCCATTCATTGCCATCTTGTGTTATTCTGTCATAAGAAGGCCAATAAGCAATTTTAGCTACAGACTGTTGCAATCAAAAATTTTATGCCAAACCACCTGTTAAAAATTTCAGCCAAATTAGTAAATGGTGATTATTAGAGGGAGTAAGTCTGCATGCAGCCGTGTGCACTTGGTTGGTGTGTAACAAAACAGGAAATCTCAGCACCCCGTTCCAATTAAGCACAGGCTGATTTCTCATGGAACATAAATTTTCTACTTTTCTCCCAGAACAACCTTATGCTGATGTTTTAAATAATGGTAAAACATTGTTCTTAATTTCACACCTCACGTAACACAGTCAAATGCTTTGTAACAACATAAACAAAATTTAGGCAGAGCTTTGCGACTGAATTCAAACAATGATTCCCCCCACAATATGTACTGAAGGTTTGCAGGGAGAATACAGAAACTTGTTGGCTAAGGCCACGGAAATGAGTTCTCTGGTATTTTGGCTGCTGCTGCCAACCCTAGTCAAGAACATGTTAACAGTGGATGCATTGATCCAAAACCCATTATTCCCACCACCCTTCAAGTAAAGAACCATTTATTCTATTTCCGCTCTCCTTTTGGTTGTATCGTAGGATCGAACAACTTGCGACTGTGAAACAACACCGTGTTCTTCTTGAGAAAATGCATACCCATCTGAAAAAGTAAAGGAAGAAAAGAAAAAAATGACTGGAGTCCAGCTCAAAGGCACAGCCTGTTTTTATTTTTAGGCATCACTAAGGTTACCTGACTGAGACTGCAACAACCTTCATTTCTGTGCTGCGCTTCTGGCATTTCCAGCATTGCACACACGGCACAGAAAGGCTGCCCCCTCTCCTCCCCAGGCCAGGTTAGGGTACACAGTCAACATCTCACTCTGAGTTAACCTGACTGATAAGTTACAGATTATTTGGACACCACGTGTACTTGCATAGTAGCAGAGCTTCTTTAAAGACAGGTAGAGATTTGCATTTTGGCTCGACTCCTCTATCATCTGTCTGATATCAGCAGTTTCCTTTGAGGAATGTGGGAATGTCTAGACCACAACTGGATCTGAGTCACATCTTCCTCTTAACTCCATTAAGGATTTTTTTTTTTTTTTACAAGTTTCCAAGTGGCATCTGACAAATCACACTGAGAAACTCTCGATTCTCTTGGCCTGTTACCCATATCTTGAAAAGAGCAAACACAAACATTCTGGAGGTCTCTATTTTAAACAGCTTAATCATGCTAGCTAGCACAATCCTTTGGTCTCCCTAGAAATGATTCAGATGAAAATAACCACATCTAATTTCTTTTAAAGTACTGTGGACAATACAAGTGGCATTTCTGACATCATCTGCGAAATCCCACATTACTGGTAAAACAGTTACAAAAGCTAACAGGCCAATGAGGTGAAATACCAAACAACTTTTAAAGCAGACATGACCCTACAGAAAACTATAGCAAAGGGCAACAGACTTTGTGACACCATATTCTCTTCCATTTGAGGTACCAAGGTGAGCTAAGGCTGTAGCATGACAAAGAGGGACCCTGTGACAGAAAGGCACACAGGGCTGAACACCCTTGTTGGGCAGGATTGATGCAAGGCCCCTAATCGTCTTGGAGCTCTAGACTGAGCTTGCTCCCCATGGGCCTGAATGCAGCTTGCTTTAAAGGAGGTGGCCAATATCGGTAGCCAAAAATGAACTGGGAAACCATATGCCCCAAGTGAGGCTAGTTAAATCTTCACCTTGACAACCAAGTTGGGACTATGTGAGCTGAGCACAGATGCTCAAGGACTCCTAAATATTTTCTTCTGGCTGATGCTTGCACAGGGAGGGTGGTCAGCAAATCCAATACAGATGTAGCTGCCGGCAAGAGAGTCCCACTACACTAGAGATGACCATTGTTCAGTTTGTGTGGAGTGTTCTCCTCTCTTACAGACCACAGATAAATGCCACCTCTGAAGCCACAGGGACTTTGCTGTAGACTCGAGCTCTTAAGGCAGAATGCACACACCCTTAGCAGGAGAGCACACTGTCAGCAGGTTAGCTCACCTGAATCACAAGCATGGTGGGAAATCTTTCCTAGTAAATGGAGGGTATTCAAATAGAAATACAACATCCAGAACTAACTCCAGTCACATCTCCCTCTTGGAGTGACTGCATGACAGTATGAACTTTGGTTTGATGAAGCGACCAACCATCCCAGCATCTCATTTTATTTTCCCTGAGTAATTCCATGCCGATATACATACAGCTACAGAGGCACAGGTTGGTTTCTCCTGACTTTAGCTGAAGGCTCACAGAATTCATTCACAAAATACAAGTAGTCTTTTTGGAAAAAGGTATGTGCATACTGGATGCTGCAAAGGAAACATGATTTACAAAACAGGCTTTCATTTAAAAAAGGGTAGAGTCATGCTTAAATAACTCCAGTGGGTTTGTCCCACGCCAGCACGCTGTTAGTTTTTTGGCTAAATCTTCAGTGGAAAGTCAACTTGGACAAAGACAGCAAGTTTGAGCCCTAAAAGACTGAAGCCCGTGCCCCACAACCTGGTCTGCATCAAGGTGGCTTTACTATATTTACTTATCCAGTATGATCATTCAGCAGAACATATTCTTCAACTGTTGTACCCACTGCAAGTGCAGCACTGACTACACAAGAGCAGGGAACCCACCAGCCCCATGGATCTTCCCATGACCTGCTGGCACTGGCCTAGAGAACAGCCAGACAGCCCAAGCACTCTGCAAAGCCAACGCAAAATGCAATCCAAGAAATAGGTTCACCACTCTCACACCAGCAGAAAACACCCTAACATAGCAAAAAAAAATATTCAGGTTAAATTGTTCAATGTTTAAGAATACCAAGGGTATCCTTACATCATGTTCTTGATCCATCCTGAAATATTAGCAACGAGGGCTTTGTATGTACACCATGGGAAAGGCTGTGACCCCTATACTTGCATGCTGCCCTATTTAGCTGAAGCTCAACATTTGGCAGTGTATTTTAAACTTTTCCTGTTGATCTCTATACAGGAAAATGAGTTCATATTACATTTTTTTTATTCACATCACAATTAAAATTTAGCTTCAAGCTGTTCAGACAGCTGTCTCTGCCTTGTGGAGTCAGTATGCTGTGAATGCTCGAGTCCCATCCACACTCCCCAAGCAGCTCTACATCCCCTCTATTTTCAGACCCCATCCAAAAACAATTAAAGTTTCCATCTGACAGTTACTAGGGAACTTTTCGGAAGTTTGAACTTTTCCCCTAGCGCCAGTTTTAAAACCACACCTATGAGCCTGCCCTGGGAACAAGGCCCTCACTGTTCAGCTGTGCTGCAGCAGCCCAAGGAAGGAACACGTTTCTTTAGGGCTTTTTGGTCACAACCCACTCACAGTCCTTGCAGAAGGAAGGATCTTTGTGCTCAGAGGCTGTCTATTATTGGAGAAAAGGTGCACTTTTCAATAACTGTCAGTGGGGCTCATTTGTTAAGAGGAGATTCACGTTCTCATCAAATCTAAGGTTTCACTCGTACCAGATATTATCAGGCAACCTACTGAATTTTAAAAGCATCCTGTTGGGTTGTTTTCAAAGCTTTGATATTCTATTAGCAGATCAGAATCTATTCTCCCATTAGGTTTCTAATTTAAACACACTTTTTCTGTTCACTGCAATGACTGTTCTGGTCTATGCAGCACTTGATTAGAGAAACAGTCTCTGTGCACGTTTCAAACACAGACAAATAATGCTGCACAAGCTCAAGAGCCCACTCACGTCCACCAGCTTCCAAGACCAGGACCAGAAAGAGTCCAGGGCGCCCTTTTTATTCCAGAAAATCTGCCCATGGAAGGACCCCGAACAGTTTGACTCACTTATTTTAGAGGCCCCCAACTCCTTGCACTCTCCTTTGTCACACCTGAACTGTCTGTCCTGGGGTTTGTTTAGCCCAGCTAGCACGAGGGCAATTCTCACTGGAAGCCTGTCAGACACCTTTCCTTCTGCAGCATGTCACCACTTCATACACACAGTGGGTCTATGGTTTCATATAGTCGAGTTTAAAATGCATTTTACCATCACGTTGTTTGTCTCTGGAGAAAAATGCCCAGATTCAAATCCACTAAAATTAAGTTTTAGGGTTCGGGGGGATCATTTGCTGTGATGTTGCAGCTCACTTCTAGCAATTAAAAAGTAAACGCTAGCTCAGCTTTGACTCCTCCGGCACTCCTCTTCCACTTATCCTGGGAAAGCGAGAACTGCTTTAAATCTTGAACATTTTGACTAACACTTACAGAAATCATTAATTTCTCTGCTGATAAACCATGCCTGTGTTTTCTAAAGGGCCCAAGAGGAATTCCTGACAAATGGTCCCATCTCTTTTGTCCCAAATACTAACCTACTGGTATTACGTGCTGAAAACAGAACCAGATACCACTGCATCAATTCTAAACTAATTATTCCTAATATTTTTCTTAAGCTGATTTTGAAAGACTGCAACTCCACTTGACAGTCAACAAATACATAGCTTGGAAAAAATACAGAATGCATTTATTTCAAACATACGCAAGACAAGAGGAAACAGATTTTAAAAAGCATCTCAAGTAGCTACCCTGTTGTTTTTCAAATCAAAACACACCAACAGAAAAGTGAGAGGAAGAAGGTGTCTGCCAGTGGAGAATAAATGGTGGGATTAGAGCCCTCAGCATGAACACATTATTATTATTTATTATTTGCCAGCCCCCATACTGTGAAATGAACCTCAGATGACAGGTGCTTTTTCTCCATTGATTAATAAGGTGCAAACCATATGCTCTGCATTCAGATTTACTCTACGCAATCACCATATTCTGTCAAAGGAAGAAGGATTTTCTTTGCCAGCATAGGAAATCTGGGCGAAGTGCCGTAATCCTCATTCAGGCACGGCTCTCCACATTTCAGGGGAGTTCTGCTGGAGGAGTGCTTAATGAGAGCAGGATTCAGCTGTTTTTAAGAGCATTCTGAGACAAATGACAATTGAACTGTTCCAAATTACAGGAGGGAAACTGCACCAGAGGGATGGTATGAGACTTTCCTTAAAGGTGGAAAGGTCTGAGGATACCTGAGCATCACCCTTCCCACCCTGCTGGTGAGGTTCTAGGGACACAGGGGTGATACAGGTCAGTTACACAGGAAGAAAGGAAAGGTCACAAATCATCTTTTGCATCTACAGAGCTTTTCTAAAGGAGATACTACTTTCACAAAGTCATAATAAAAAAAAAAAGACACAAACTTGGATGGAGACTTAGAGAAAGCTGACCTGGAGAAAATCTCATTGGCAACAAAGCCTGAGAGGGAAGCTTTTGGGAGTCATGATTACTCCTTCTCTCAGGTGTGAGCCCCACAGCACACCAAAGTAAAGGGACCAAAGATGCCTCTGAGAGGAGCCTGGTGGCATTTCCTGCTCACTCAAAGAGGCTTTAGAAAGCAGATGGCAACGCGCAATCCCCAGTTTCACCAGGAGCTACACCAACTCTGGAGGCTAGTTCTATCACTGCTGCCTACAAGATTCCACTGGTGTGGTTTTATGTTAGCACATGGACACGATAACCATATAAAACACTTTTCACTGAGGTCTCGTAACAATGCCATCCAACAGGAACTTCACAAAGCTTCCCAGAAGTTACACTGGTAGGAAAGAACCACATGATTTTTGACAGTACAGTTAGTAGATAGATTTGTTTAATGCTTCTGACAGCTCTACGTGATTCAGTAACACAAAATAAAACTCAGAGCATTAAAAACTGCCACAAAGGTCTTGGACACGTTAAGGGCATACCCTTCTGTGTGGACAGGGGCTGCTTTCCAAGGCAGCCACTCTGAGCCAGTTTCCTTATGGGGAGGAGGTGTTCAAGAGATTAATCCTGGCTGGTGCTCCTGTGTGGCACTGACACAGCACTGGCTGCATGGCTCTGTCCCATCTTTTAGGGGCTGGTGCTGTATGGGAGCACCCCAGGTATACATCCTGCCCGCAGATCTTGCGTTGTGCTAATGTGTTTTGAGAGGGGCTGGCTCACCAAGGGAGAGCTAAGGAAAAACAGAGAGCAAGCTTCTGCCTTTTGTTACATGGCTTTGCAGACTTATCTCGGTCATCTTTTTCCTTCCATCATGGATGACTAGAAGTAGCACTGAAACTCCCCATGAGATTTTTCTCCTTTACATGTGACTGGAAACAAAGGTATTTAAGTATTGCTTCCTCTCCCCAAATTGAGGAACTGTTGTCAAAAGTAAGTGATTTTCAAACCAGTACTGCATCCTTATATTCTGTGCTAAGAAATGTAATCTCATTTTCCTTCCTTTTTGGGATCAAAGCAATTGATTTGCTTAAGCCTTCGTCAGCTCTAACTAAACAAACCATTTTCCTGCTTTATAAGCAAGTGTCAGATTCTGAGTTGAAGTCACACAAGCAATTTTCCAAAGAAGTGGCCTTCACAGGCTGTGAACTTGTAGCCTGGTGGAAACATATGAACAGTTCAAGACTTCAAACAGAGTGTTTGTAGCGTGATTTAAGATGTTGGCCCGCGTGTCAAGGATACTGCCCTATTCATCAACTCTTTGCTTTGAAGATTTCTAGCATTTAGTAAACAGTTGTACAATTTAGGGTTGAGAAAACAGCACATACGTTCCCTGGATTTCATATGGCCTTGTACATGCAGCAGCTATGCAATACAGGAAAATAACATTTGACAAGAGAAGGCTGAAGTTTCAAGGAGTCATGGGTACACTGTTAAAAGCGTCTTTCAATCCTAGCAGCTTCACAATCAAAATTTACATTCATGTGAAAAACAGATGGTTGATTGTAACCTGTTCTGAGCAGCCCAACTCATTTAGTACATAATCATTTGCATTTACAAGGAATGGGTTATCCAAATTAGGGTTTATTTTGATATCTCATTTTTCTTTCCCAATAGCTATTCAACTATGAACAACCTAATGATGTGTTCTACCAGACCAAAAGCATATACCAAGTCTGACTAGTCACTACTGGTGTATCTTGTCTCTGCGCTGTAGCAAATCTCTACAGCAGACTACTTTGATAGTGATTTATTTATGCATTTTATGGATTTCTTCTGCCAATCATTGCCTTTGGAATCTCCTCAAAGAGCGCATTTGCATGCCCAAAGCCACACTGCTGTCAGCATCCCTGGCTCCTTGACACAAAGGATTAAATCCTGGAAGAAGCACATGGTCCACAGGGCTGCTCTGTGCACTGGCCTCTTTTCCCAGGAGCGATGGGATTGATCAGTAAAGAGTCTACAACACTTAACAGTGCTGGCCTCGCAACGCCTCTATGAAAGACAAAGGCTAGCAGATCTGTCACTGTCCCACCTCTTCTAGTCAAATTCCCTGTGGAAAATAGAAATATCTCAGGCATTTGGGTTCTCAAATCCCAGTCCTGCCTCACTGGCCTGAACCACAACAGTTTTGATACCGAAGAAGACACAGCTAGCAATGAGATTTGACTTCCCCGGATTCCTACACAGTCACTGCAGCGGCAATAGGAAACCCAAAACCTGAGTGCCTGCCCCTTGCCCTCTGCGCAGCAGGGCATGCTGGGAGGCTATTTTCTTTAGTAAGGTGAGCGTATTTTGACCACCAGGTTAATCACAAGAGACTGAATTTTGCCACTAGAACAGGTTGACTGCACTCCCTGGTCCCTCGAGACAGCTTGGTCCTTCAGTGTGTATCTGGCCTACAGAGCTGTTGGGTTATTTTAACACTGTAAGAGCCTTTTTAGCACTGACAAAAACCCATCAGGTCCAACAGATGGAAGCCTGTCACATGTTCCTCTAGGTAGATGTATAAATGGATGACCTCTAGCCAAAACCAAATGCAATTTATTCCAACTAGCAATAGTCATGATGTGTGATGTTGCTTCTCTTCTCTCAGCAGAGGACAAAGGCAGCTCTGCATGACATGGCTTTCCTCATCAGAAACACACGGAACTCCTAGATGGCATATCTGAAACATTGCTGTATTCTCAGCTAACCACAGCTTGACTCTTCATAGAGAAACCATTTCTATTTAAGCTAGGCTCTATCACAACATTTATTTTATCCTGCAGAGTTTTTGGACTTTACAGTATTCTTGAGACTATCAGGATTTCATATTTAGAGAACCTGCATATTGGGATTTTGTCATTTGGGGCTTTTTGATTGGATCCTAGGGAATTATCCATATTTGAACTCCACTCGCCTAGGGCCAAACAGACTAATTCTGCTTCCAAATACATGTGTCTTGCTTGGCAGCTCAGCCTCTGTGCTACATTATCAATTTAATTAAAATATAATCACCCTTTGCTTCACTAATCTGAGACTGACTGCTGTGAAACACACATGCATACATGATCTGCTACTTACGTGACACACTTTGCTGGACAGAACGAGCACGGAAAAGGCTTGGAGGAGTTTTCCTGCCGAGCCTTTTTAACAAATGATCACGTTCGTTCATGCTGGGGAAGAAAAAAAAAATAACAGTGAGTAACCAGATAATTTCAAGGTAAAAGTCAACTGTATCTAAAGTACTCCACAGCTGTGACTTTGTCGATATTTAAGACGATTATAGCATGAAAAAGAATTTTCTCTTCCTTTAAACTACTCAGTGTCAAGAGAACTCTGTAATAATGGAAACTCCTCCTTTCTAAGGCCACTTTGTGTATGTTTATATCTAATTAATCCATACATAATATTATCATCATGATTTCTGAATGCCCAACGCCTATAAATTATTACAAACCATATCAGAAGTCTGACATCAAGTGATACAGAAAATGAAAAAGATTACTCTTTTGTATTATGTATGTGACACACGGCACCCACAAACTGCCTTAGAGAGAAGGAGCAAAGCATTGTGGCTTAGCACATGGTAAAAGGCTTCTATCACACCTGCAAAATGGCCTGAAGGAACCAGTAAGACCCATGGTTAATTCTGCTTTCCAAAGAACACTCCTATTCCCACCTCCCATACTGGAAAGAAAACTTTGTATGCAGGTTTTTATGGAGACCCCCATTGGTTTACACAGTTCACATCAAAGATGTGAAAAATTATTACTAAACTTACAGAAAGTGGAAACATGAAAGTGAAAACACAAACTTAAGGTGAAAACTAACAGTATGCTTACAATAGGTTTAACAGATGCACACAAATCATTAGAGACATTTTCCACTCTGATTTTTATTAAAAATATGATTCATTTAATCAAGAATATTATGCCCAGGATAAACAAAAGATGGCTAAGATCCTGACCTTTCAAAGCACTTAACTACGTACACAAGTCCCACTAAGTTCAATGGGGATTTAAAATAACGTAGGTTTCCAAAACTCAATGCACTGGAGCCCCAAAAGCCTCAAACGGTTATATATCCAATTATTTTGAAGAAGATATTACAGTCTATTTTAGTTTCGGGTTCCTGTGTATTGGGCTGTTTTTTCCCCCCTCCCACCCTTGTAGCTAACACTGAGATGAAACTAGTGCAGAGAAGGGATTTGCCTGCTAGTGCAGCTCCTTGCAATCTTTATCCCTTTTGCTCCACATTTACACCGTGCTTCCATTTTCACAGTCTGCTTGTTCTTTCACATCTTTAATGACAAGCAGTAATTCCACTGGTTATGCTGCAAATACGGATACACATCTGAATGCCAACATTGATATCTTTTTTGGATTAAATTACAAATTCACATACATTTGGTGTATGAAATGGAAATCCCACCAAGCACAGCTGCTGCTGTCAACAAACCTATAACAGCTTTAAACAAACAACTCCCTTTCATTGAAGCAATTTTCCAACTTCAGACAAGAAAGTAACCAAAGAATCTCCAAGATGCCTGTAATACGTAATCCAGCTATGCAGGCTTATATTCCACTTAATAGTCCATTAGGGTAATGCTCAGGCTCACAGTCCTCTGTTCAGTGCATAACGAGATGTCCAAGAAAGAAAGGAGGAAATCTGTCTTTTTCCTGTGATCTCTAAGCTCAGACACCTGAACTAGAAAACTGTACAGCCCGTGCACCTCTCCTTAAAATCTTTACAAACTGACAGATTTTCAGACACTTGGACTCCTCCCCTCCATCCCTTGGAACTATAGAATCACAGCAGCAACATGCTGCATGTTGTCCAGGTTGCTTTCCCCTGTCTGCCATCAGTAGTATTCCTTCAATACAAAATAAAATTTGATAACAGTTTTGGAAGCAAAACTATAGATACAGGCTGAGGGTGTCAAAGAATCTTTAAGAGCTCTTGGGTCATGAGACGTGTGTGTTTTCAAAGAAGAAAGAATCACTAAAACAGGGTTACAGCGTGGAAGCTCCTAAAAATCTTTGACGATCCAAGTCATTAAAAAACCAGAAATCATGTGGCTGCAGAAAAATGAAGTACATACACAATGAAATGACCAAACGCTCAAAGCAGGTAGAATAATAGAAAGCAAGTACTACAATGGATCACCAGGTAAGTGGATGGCAGGCACGAAGGAAGCAAGACATGAGATTTCTCTAATCTTTAACACGTATGAAGTCAGGAGCCTGCAGAATCAACCATCACCAGTGATGCTGTGTTTTGCAACCTGTGAGTGACAGAAGCGGCATACTTGTTCATCTTCTCTAAATAAAGAACATCATACAGGTAAGGTTTTTCCCATCTTTGTAGGTGAACCAGAGGGTGGTTTGGGATAGATATGGAAGGATATGGAGTTGCTGGAATGGGTCTAGATGAGGGCTACAAGGATGCTCAGAGGGCTGGAGCACCTCTCATATGAGGACAGGACAAGAGAGTTGGGGTTGTGCAGCTTGGAGAAAAGAAGGCTCCAAGGAGACCTTACAGTGACCTTCCAGTACCTGAAGGAGTCCTAAGAGAAAAATGGGGAGGGAGTTTTTATAGGGGTGCATAGTGATAGAACAAAGGGCAATGGCTGCAAATTGGAAAGGGGCAGATTTAGACTAGACATAAGGAAGAATCTCTTCACTATGACAGCAGTGAGGCACTGGCACAGGTTGCCCAGGGAAGCTGTGGCTGCCCCATCCCTGGAGGTGTTCAAGGCCAGGCTGGATGGGGCCTTGGGCAGCCTGATCTAGTGGGAGGCGTCCCTGCCTATGGCAGAGGGGTTGGAACTGGACAATCTTTAAGGTCCATTCCAACCCTAACCATTCTATGATTTCATCTTCCAGTACAAGCCCTGAAAGGAAAGAGAAGTGAAACTAAGTGGCTTTCTTAACTGAAGTGTTGTCACTCATACTGAGCCTCTGCTTTAAAAAAAAATTTTGTCTGCTATCAACAGATAACAAAGTGAAAACTTCTCAGTCTCCCTCATGCTTTGATGCAAAATTAATGATAATGTCAGACTTTCAGGCACCAAGTTAGGCCTTGGTCACAGAACTATTGACTGTAAATCTATACCAAGCGTTAGCCATGATTCTATGATTCTAATACTATTTTTCAGTGCCACTGAGCCAGTGCTGAAGCGCTTCCCCTGCCTAAGGACAGAATCTTAAGATGCATTAAGGTAAAAGGATAAGTACGAGATCATACTCTGAATATTGGACATAATTGTGTTCACACGCAGAAAACTCAAACATGATGCCAGAATGGAAGAAATCACAAACAGGGACAACCTGATGCGAGTCAGTGATCTGGAAAGTGACAGTGAAATATGCTTAAGTTGGTTAGTCAGTGACCTCATAAGGGATAAGGGAGACACACTATTCATCTGTAATTATATGAAATATAAAGGACAGAAAAAATGCTTTGAACTAAACAAAATGAATAGTAGCTTAGAACAAAAACTATTAAAATGTCCCATTTTTGAGGGTTAGTATGAAAAAAAGGATTTTAAAAAGACATTAGTCAAGTAATCTGGAACTAGATTCAGTTCCTATCAATAATAAGGAATACCTTGCACTAGGAATATCTTTGCAATAGCTTTCTAAGAGGGTCATGATGATTTATCTGCCTATAAGTTTACACTAACAATGTTACACACATTAACTGAACGACAAGTCAAAAGATAAACTAAAGATAATACGCTATTTCATAACAGTATTTTCCACTCCATGAAAAACAATTCTTGCGTGCTCATGTCTGAATTGCTCTAAGGTGCTAAGAGACCTTCATTTTATTTTTCTGTGTTCCCTTCTTCTCATCCCTCACAAAAGCAAACAGCCCTTAAATCTAGGCAATAAACATCTGGCTTTACACATTCAAATGAGATGCATCAAAACAAACAGAATAATTCAAAGCTGACCACAAGGTCCCACTAGCTCATTTGCTCAAGTAATTAAAAAAAGATGAGCTTCACTACCAATTAACCCACTGAGCACTAATTAGCATTAATGAGGATTTGCAGTACTTGGTATAGTTTGACCCAGAATGTCCTCCCGAGTCTACTAATTGGCTGGTGGCAAAAGCAGGGCTCAGAAAGAAGAGAAGTTTAAAGTGGATGCAGGTGTCTCCTAAAATTGGATCTTCCCTAAGAAAATATACATATAGCCCAGTTAAAAAAAAAAATTACTTCAGTAACTCCCTTCCACTACAGGAACTGAACTCTTAAGGAATGATTTTGTGTTTTATTATGATTTACTAGAGGAGATAGAGAGCAAAGGCACACCAAATGGGCAAAGACGCTTAGTTGGCTTTGGTCTTAACTTGCTGTCATTCTGAATTATTCAGGATTCAGGAATTCACATATGAAATGATTTGATTTTGTTTCTGCTTTTCTACTTTCTAGAGGGAAGAACAACTGAGCTACTAGCGAAGCCTTACCAGGGCTGCTAAAAATGACACAAATAAAACACTAGCACATATCCTAGCTGCTATCCCTCTGCCTTAAAATATGAGAAGAAGCCATGGCAGAGGCATAGCTCTTCAGTGCAAGATGTTCTGCATCTGTGGGTAAGCCCAGAGGGCAAGCAATACATGTACATCTGCAGGTAAGCCCTGAGGACAAGCAAGCATGCTGCTGTTTTTTCCTGTCATCTGAATAGCTATGAATCCCCTTGCCCTACTGCCTGCAGGTGCAGCATCACTATTTCTTCTATCCTGTGTTACTGCTGCAGCATTTAGCAACAGGTAAAACACTATACAGCTTGGTTTAAAACAGAAAGCCCTCCAAGTCTTAGGCTGAAGTTCTGTCTGCAACTCCACAGCCTCCCCCCTACCCATATGCATTTTCAAACGGAGCAGCAGACAAAACCTCGTTCAGCTTTTTTCCTTCTACCGTCACATAATCTGTTAAACACATTCTTGCTTGAGAAGCCCAGGCTGGCCCTCATTCCTCTCATGCTGGAAGAAACATCTTGCAATGCGTTGTCCTTGCACTGTAACAGCAGGGAGGGAACACAGAAAGGGAAAAGTTTTTGCAAAATATCCAATGTGGCTGAACAGAAGCTAAAAAATTAGGAAGTTTCTGTCCCTGCCATCTTTAGTTGTGGATTAGATTTTGAGGGGAGAAGAGGATACTCTTCTCTCCCTTTTCAAAATTTGGTCTGTGGCCACACCTTTGTAATTGGCCAGGGAAGATCTAATTTCTTCCTCAGATACTCCTTCCTGGCACTCCCTCAAGCCTCTGTTTAACTTGTTTTCTTTTAATTTAGACTCAAGTGCATTACCTGAATTCACACAAGGTAATTGCTACCAGTTACACATTAGGCAGAGACAACAACTAAACACAGACAGCACAAGAACAACCTAAAAATAATGTTCCTACAGATGAGGAATTCAAAATTAAAGCATGCAGATAATTTCAAATGCAAGTCACATTAATGCTGAGGGCTCGGGAAAACTCTGTATGCTCAAATACCCAGAACAACCCAGGGCTGTGAAATAAAGGCCTGACCATCTGAATGAGCAAATATACTTCTGGACCTTGGAGACACCGCAGAGAGGAACTGACCTCCTACAGAATAGCAAAAGTACCAACCAGAGGCTTCTGCTGGTTTCTTTCTCTTGGTCCACAAAGGAGAGATGTTATTTTTGGTTATCTAGCACTGGATAGCAGGAATGTTTTAGTATGAGGTCAATTAGAGTAGGAGGTCTTTTTAATTTAAAAGGCAAACAGGCATTACTGATAATGAAGCTGCAGTGTAATCAAAGGAAATCTCCAGAGCATTTAACAAGGAAGTGTCTGAGGCACTAAACAGTGAAAAGAAATCAGCATTTCCTTTGCAGACTCAGCATCTACACACTGCTCCTTAATCACTCAGGATTCAGTAGAAATAGAGACATCCAAATCCATGCTTCATTGCATTTTTCTGTAAATACTCAGCAAGCCATCAACAAAACCCCAGACCATGGCTAGAAGACCAAAGTTCACCAGACACTAACCACAGGGAAACGAAGACAAAAATGTAGCTTATGTTACTTGCAGGCTGAGAGGTGCAAGATGTTACCTACCACCACCTATCAGAGGTGACTCTTGCACCAAGACAACTAGGCTTTAGGGAGTACCAAGTCCTTGCTGAGGGTTCAGCAATAACCATCTTTCCAGGAGAGCTGAAGGCCTTATGTCCTGCTGTGGTAAAACATTTCCAGGCCTCGTTAATGCAGTAGTTCCCCTCCAGCTGTGTCCCAAGAACATTTGAGAGCCACAGAGGAGAAAGTCCCTCTCCCTAGATAGGAGGGAGCTATTTAAGGAACTTGTCCTCTTTATGAGTAATATTTGACATTATCCAGCCAAGTGTTTGTCTGTTAAACATCAAATGTATCGGTATGTGTGGTCCTTGAAGACCAACTTGGAGCACAGTTAAAGCAGCCATGCAGTGGTGAGCTCTCCAGGCCTGCAACATGTGGTACCAAGCTCAGCTCAGACTGCTGCAATTTATTTATCTTGCCTGGAAGTGAAAAGGTTAAGAGGCTTCAGAGGCAGATCCATGGATGCCCTTTGTGGTGACTGATTGCTAAAGCTCCTGACCGTGCTCCTCATCCCATTTCCTTCAGCTCATTCATCCCACGGACCCACAAAAGTTGAGCTGATCCAACTGAGGAGACAGGGCAAAGCCAGGCCCATATAACCCCAGCTGGTAAAGAACAGCCTGGGAAACCCTTAAGCCAACCCTACAGCCGCATCAATAAAGAAAACATGGAAGCATGACTCCCGCCAGTGTCCTGGAGAAACACTGTTGTTACAGCTTGTGATTTGGCTGGGTAGTGTGCTGCTTCACCAAAACTGCAGATTTCCTTTCCCATTACATCTCAGACGTTTGGATGCAGGACCCCAACAGGGAGAAGAGCTTGCAGCCAGCACGTGGCAGCGTGTCCCATCTCAGGTGTTCACATGCTGCCACGTAAGCTTGTGCCAGTGGCAGAGCCACCCCGCAGTGATAGACAGAGACCAAGGAATATAGTGAGCTTTGTCCAGCCCTGTGTGCAGCACCCAGACCGTAGGTAGAGTTCTGGGGCCAAGTGCTCCGCTTTAAACCCACAAAGTCTTCTTCAAGTTGGCCCTTAAAGTTGTACAGCTAAAAGCAGAACAAAGGTTTTCCTTCTAGTGACAAGCAAGGATGATTTACATTTTCTTTTGTCATTAACAATGTCTTAAGACAGAAAAGCCAAACAGTCCCCTCCTTTGACTCCTAAAAATCTCTAAAAGACTTCATTCTGAGGCTGTTATTCCTAATCTCCTTTCCAAAGCAACTTCTTTAAACAGAAATCAGTATTACCAAGCACCTTTTAAAAATATTATTTAAGAAAAGGAGACATTAAACATCACATGCCTCTCTGAAAAGCAAGAACCCTTAAGAAAATAATGAAGTCTCTCTCTGCTTAAGAGTGCCTTCCATTTCCAAGCACTGCAAACATTAAGCATGTGTTTATGCATTTCATTACTGGGGTTGGGGGGAGGCATCGTCATCTGTCCCAAAGCCAACTAACTTAAGCAAAGCTGAAGCTGCCTAGTTTTGCCTTCAGCCTTTCAACAATGTGGGAAACGACTCAATTTCAATGCCTGAGAAATAGAAAAGGCTCTGTGTGGCTTGCTGCTTTGCAGCAAGCAAGCTTTTGGTATCGGTGCTGTTTAGTTCTTGTCCCTAAGTGCCTCACTTTGCACTTACTGTAGTGGGTGCTTGGTCTATCCTCTACAGATAAGGTGGCGATACAGTTACAAGTATAACATGCTTTTCCTACTCACTCATTTCTTTGGAAGCAGTCACCTTGGAGGCTGAAGTTTTCTATATCTGTTCTCTCTATATATATATTTTTAATTTTTTTTTTTTTTTAAACCAGAACCTTCTGGTTTAGAGAAGTCCAACAAGATACTTTGACTAAAGTTAAAATGACTTACGTGTTCAAAAGAACTCTAAACTTCTCCTATCAATTTTTCTCTTCCTTTAGTTAAAAAAAAAAAGCTGAAGAACAGGGTAACAACGAAAACTAATGAACTTTCAAAGTCTCTGGATACAACTAAGAGCAAAGCCCAGGACACTTGGTTGTTCTGCAAAAAAACCAAATTGCTTTTCTTTAATCTTTTAAGTATTTTGTAATTGTCTACTGAATATTTAATATCTGTTACAACTTCTGTTTTCTTGCCCTCGCTACACATAACTTAGTACTTTATTCTTTACCATGAGTCAGAGTCATGAAAGCAGGCTGTCCTGCCTCTCTTCTGAGATGGGGTTAGCCAGCGGAGCAGCCAAGGCCCAGACTGCTGAAGCCATTAGGCTGGAATAGTTGTTATGGAGCAGTTCTCCTGCTGTGCAGCCTGGAGGGAAGATTTCTTCTTCTCTCCCCTGTGGAGATCCCTAGCGCTCAACCCAGTAACTGAGGATTAGGCATCAGAGAGATTGGCCCCTTAATCAGTTTTAACTCTCATCTTATTATGTTCTCTTTTTTTCTATTCTTTTATTTCAATTTACAGCTTCATTTTGGCCTTTGTGTTGATAATACTGTACCTCTGTCAACTTTGACTTTGCTATTAGATTTGATCACAGCTCTAAATCCTTCTCCAGGTCACCAGGTTTTAACCCTATTTGTGCACTGAATCTCCCTCAAGGTTACATGATAGACACAATCAGGATGTGAAATAATAGATTGCTCCAGAGAAGGGGTTTGTCAGCTCTAACTGGTTTGTGCTAGCAGCTGCGCACTCAGGTCCCCAGTGCCAGTGGGTGCACAGTAACTCCCCCTTCATCCCCCTGGCCAACTTCTGAAATCTTCTCTGCCCTCCGCTCCCTCTCACCTCTGCCCCTCAGCCTCCACACTACCCAGCTGGAGCAGAATCAAACAGTTACTTCAAGTGTCTCACAAGGGTTAGAAATGCCAGAAATTAACCGTACATATTAAAATGAGGAAATAATGTAATGATTCCTTACTGATACAGGACAGGAGGGAAAGAGAAATGGACAAGTGTAAAATAAAAAAAAAAAAAAAAAGCAGCATTTTCCACCTACCATACATGAATGTTTACCATATGGAATCAAAGAATTTAAAAAAAAAAGCCTGATATAATTTTATGTGCTTTTTCCTAGTAAAAGGAGTCTAATATCTTTTTACTAGAAAAGCTGCAAGGAAAAATCGTAAATATGCCAGTCACTTTGTTGTGTATACTGGTGGAGAAATCTTTCCTTGCCTTCCCAGAAATAGTGTGAAGAACATCTGGAAAAACTGATAAAGACTCTGAAACCTCAAAACCAAAATACACTTCTCCTCTCTTCAACCTCACTTTGTGCTCAGCTGCACTGGATGGGCTGGATTCAGATCAGTCATGCATATCCTGAGTAAACACGCTGAAGTCAACACATCCAGGAAAGAAGAATTTGGCTCCAAATATCCAATGCCATTTAACCAGTTGAAAACACAAGAGAGTTTGGTTTTGGTAAGATTCATTGTACCTGCTGATGCAAAGGGGTATTACTGGCACTGTCTCCCTATTCCAGTGGATGTAACTTGAAATGCAGCATTAAAGAGACAAAGTGCTTTGAAATATAACGAGCCCAAGCTTTGTTTCTCTTCATCCTAATGACACAGCTTGCCTCTTCTTCAAAAACCATGAGATCAGGTCCCCAACTCATTCATGGTTTTGTAAAGAGAAAAGTTAAGTTTCAGCATTTCTGCTGGTGCAAGGCTGAGGGCTCTGCCACTCTCTGCTCCGTGCAAAACCCAAGCCTGAGTCAGGTTTCCCACGTTCTCCTCCCCAGGGACCCATAGAGTGGGCAAGTCCCCACACGTACCTGTGTCCCACCGGGTCACGTAGCTATTGAAATGAGATAGAAATCTGCCCTCACCCACCAAGTAAAACCAAAGCAAAGATAAATAAGACAGCTTGCTCTCAAGGTGAGAGCTGGTCATGCGTGCTTCACTAAAGCAACAGACTCAGATTTGGTGAGAAGCACTTAAATGAAAGAGGATCTCCACCAGCGGGTCTCCTTGTTGAAGACAGCAGTTCCCCACAGGCTTTCCACTCTGTTTTAAGTACACTGAAAACTAGTATTTGTTTTATAAAATGGACGTGAAAGAAATATGAGAGTGGGCATCTGAAAGCAGACTGAAAAATGTTATGCAAATGCACAACATAGTGCGTCCTCATTGCTTGCAGCTATACCTAGCTAGTTCTGTAGTTAAAGACAAGACACAGCCTCCCAAATATCTGCATAATTTAAAGACAGTCTTCCCAATACTTCAGTGATGCAAGCACTTTTCTGCAGCACCCCAGGTAGGCTCTTCAGCTCTTTGTAAAGTATGTAAACCATGAAAGCTATATTGTTCTTCAGTATAAAATAACATTCAAATCCCAGCCACCAACCGATTATAAACAGAACAGAAAAAGCAACCAAAAATGCTACTTTCAAATGGAGCTCTCTGGCAATTCTACGACAGAAACCCTCTGAAACAGGAAATCTACTGTCACAAATAGTGTGCGGTACAGCTTTGCTTGCCCTCCATTAGTCGAAGAGCAGAGCAATAAAGTGACATGAGTTTCCAAAGTAAAGTTTGCTTTGGTCCCTAATCAGGCTTTACTCCACCTGAACTCCTGCTAACTTCACTGAGAGGTCTGATGGAATGAAAAATGAATGAGGACTTGAATATTTGGCCCTTTACGAGCCAAGATATAGCTGTAAACTTATTTAAAGACACAAAAATCTCTGCAGCTGAACTCAATGCCACTTTTGAACACAAACCTGTAGAAAAGCTGCTTGTTTTCTTTGTGTAAATCTTGCATGTTAACATGATTGGATCTGCTGGGCAGGTGTCTCCACATGTCCATGTTTGCTTTGGCACAGGAGCTGCCCCTCTCACCTCTCTGAATTCATGTAAATTTAGTGTTAAATCCTGTCCTTTGTTGTATGAGAGTGCCAGGGAGCCTCTCTCCCTTCCCACACTGAGGCTTGCACACGTCGCAGCTGGGCTGGAGTCCAGCCCAGCACTGCCGGGTGCAAGGCTGGGGAGGGCAGGTGCAGGTGCTCATCTTCCACAAACAGGCAGGCGAGCATGGCATGGGATCCATAACCAGCCCCTTACCACATATCGACTCCTCTGTTTCTCAAGCCGTTTCTGGAGTTGCCAGTTTTCCAGACACTTATTTCCCCTGATGAAATCCCCTGCTCCCAGAATCATCTGATTTTGTGATCATCCCAGCTTCCATGAAAAATAAGGTTTTAGCTGTCCAGATGATGTATACAGTGAAATGAGAACATAACCCTTTACAGCTTCAAAAAATATACTTGATATCATCTCCAAGCATCTCTCTTGTGTTACTTGCAAGGTTTTGGGGACCCAGTTGTAGTGCTGAGGGGGCCCATACGGTCTCCTGAGCAGACTAAGCACTTGCCTTGCTGTTGCCCCCTGCCATGAGAAAGACAACAATCTGCGCCTGTTTTGGTTTTTATTTTTAGATTAATATAAACAAATTCTATTTCAGAAACTGCTCAAAGGTCTACAATCCAGAAGGATGTAACTAACACCAGTTAAAACATTTTCTAATAACCTGGAAAAATGTGTCTAGCAAGAACAGTTGGCAGGGTGTAGACCCCAAAGCACAGATTATGCATATTTAGGTACAGAGTGGCACATGCAGATCTCGCAGAACTCCTTCCTCATCCTGCTCACATTTTAAAGAAATTCAGCTAAGCCACAGCAAACTGCTGGCATCATGTCGTGCAAGCCTAGATGTACTTACTGCTTTCTGGGCTTTGTGAGTTGCTTTTGTTTAGCAGATCAAACCCAAACATCTAGATCTTTCACATCATTTTTTTGTCTAAGGTCTAAGCAATGACTAAAGCAATTAGGTCCCTAAATCCTTCCCTTATCTGTAATTGGGTGTGATTCTCTGTTGTTTGCTTGTGAAAAACACTGAGCAAAAATAGCATTCACTATGTGGGCCAGGAAACTAGACCCTGATGACAGCCAGCTTATCTTCCACAGCTGCCTGAACAAACCAACACCTAATGGATATGTTTTCAGGAACACTTCTGACCAAGAACTAACACTATTACTTTGAGGTGATGGATAGATCAGTCCAGTTTTAACACAGCTCCCCACCTTCCATTAGAAATGTGGTAACTTCAGTTACTTTCCTTTCCTTCATGGTGCCACATCAGCAGCAATATCCTAATAGCAATCAGGCTGTGGGCAGGAGGGGAGAGCACTGGACACATCTTGTTACCCTGCATTTCCAACAGCTTCTGTTCAAAAAATAAAGAATGTGAACTAGAGAGGCTCTAACCGCAGAAAGCTCCCCCTCTGCCTCTCTCCCACCCTCATCCTCCTCCTCGGACAAGCACACGATTTCTAGCAGGTGTGAAAGAGCCAGGAGACAAACAAAAGAGATAAAAGACTCTGAAGAGCACTCAGGAGGCCACATCACAAGCACAGCACACCAACTCCTAGCAGGCAGGGGCACTCTACCATTATCTAGTTCACAGATGGACCACCCAGAAAATCTGGGAGCAATTAGGAAGGAGAACAAACAAACGCATGGAAAGAAGGGGGAGGGAGAATAGGAAAGGAGGACCAGAAAGGATTCCTTACATCATCTCCATGCAAGCGTTTGGAGAATGAAGTGAAGCTATATGGAGGAGGAATGCAGATGAAAGAGTTTGCAGTGAGAATGCAATAAAATAAAAGGCTATGAAAACATGTAGTGTATGAATGAGCTACAACATGGCCATTAAATTTACAGAAAGTCAGGACAGTGTGTAAACAGAGAAGAAACCCATCAGGTTCTTGGAGACACATACATATAAACAGATCAAATGCTAACTGTATCTCTCACTATTAACAGTGTGTCAACCCGCTTTGCAATCCAGGGGTTCATCAGGCAAAAAAGCTAATACACTCTCCTCTCCAGCTGTCAATAATGGCACTAAATGCTGGCAAGAAAACACAAGCTACAAACCAACACCAATGCAACTTTACATCTTAAGCATAGATATGAACCACAGCAATAGCCAAGCGGCTCATACTACCAGAGTCTTGTGCCTGGAACAGTCAGTTTCGTGCTGGGCTGTATTGCACTGTCCTGGCATTTAATCAGTCTGTGAGTCAGTACTTGACAACACCAAGTCACATCTTTCTTGCCTGGGTGTATCACCCAACTTAGGTACCCAGCACTTTGACTCCAACTGACTTCAAAGCAACTGCCCGGCCCTCTAAAAACAAGGCCCGTTTTCAATGAAATGCTGATTTTAGGCATGTTTGTTAGTTTTAACTGTAGCATAGAAGGTTGCCTTTGTTGCCCAGTGCTGCAAAGTTTGCTTTTTCCTTTTAAATTATTTTAGGTGCAGTTTTTGACGTTTGCAAGTAAGCACAATTTATAAACTGTGTTTTGTAGGATCCAAGAGTCACAGTAGAAAAATGACTCAAAATAAAATCTGAACATACTAAGTGTTTTGAAGTGATCTTAATCAATAATGCTGTGTTTACTTTGTCTTGGCCTGTGAAAAGCGAACTCTGGTCACTGAGGATGTCTTTTAAACACAAAGTTCACACACGCATTTTTTTAAAGCTTTTCAGTTTACTATGATCTTGGTAACTTCACTCCCTGATAATTTTCCCTAAAAATAGTCCTTATTAACTCACAAGTTCAGTTGAAAAAATCTACTATCTGCTTGTCTTAACAGCAGCTACAATATGGCAATTAGTTTACCTTAGAATAGACATCAAAGGCTCAAGGGATGACCCTGCCCCAGCAGAACAAAATCTTTTAAAAGGCCCATTCCACTCAGTTTGCTAGTTTATGAGGTTTGCTAAAATCCAGTTTAATGATCATGTAGTTTCTTAGCAAGTCATGTGGTGCCATATTGTGTAAGGAACAGAAGAGTTAGTTCTAAAACCTTTTTGAACTTGAGGAGCTTTTCCGACCAGCTGATGCAGAACCACCCCACTGTTTGACGCAAAAGCCATACTATGATTTTCTTCAGCTTCTTTCAGACGAGAGAAAAGTTCCCACACAACACACACACTCCCCTTAAAATGAAAGATTCAATAATAGCAATATGTTCAATTCCATATGGTGTGGATATGAGGGAGAGGCACAATGGGAAACTGAGAACCCTAAAAGCATAGGCTTGTAAGCTGCAGTGGAAAAAATCAAAAACACAAAAATCCCTTAAGGTGAGACTGAATGAAGCTGTAGGGCAGACTGGATTAGCCCATCCTCCTTTTAGCTATAGCCTTCATATCCTGAGTTGCAGACAGTTCTCTCCCCTGACATGGTTATCAGATTGATGATTTTTTTTTTTTTCAATGACATACAACAAAGTCCTTTGAAAACCAAGCTGGTCCAGCAGCCAAGTAACGGCACTGCATGTTACCAGGCAGGAGACTCAGCAGCAGTTTCCAATACAGCTTCACGGCAATAATGCAGGAGAAATTCAACTGGAAAGGCTGATTTTGGTGTGGGCAACAGATACACATGAAAAGGAACAACAATAAATAATAATACAGAAGAGGAGCCTTCTTACACACTGTCTGGAATCAATTTGAATGGTGACTGAAAATAGGGAGGGGAGAGGACAAGAAAGATCAGTTTTAAACTTGAGCATAGACTTGCCCCACCTCTTTCCATTACTATCACGAAGCATGGCTTTCTCCAGCTCTCTTGTCTTCGTCTCCAACTCTTGAACTTGCTCCAGCAAAGTTTTATGGTAGGTATGCTTGGCCCTGTACCACAAGGAAAACAAAGAAAAACAAAACAAGAAGGCCACATAAACATTTGTTTTGCTTCAAGCCCTCAGTTTTACCTCCGTGATGAGAGGTGTGGAGCTTTCCTTTGAAGAATTTGGGGAAATAAGGTATAGTGAACGCATGTCAGTTCAGGTTCACAATACCTAGGAAATATTACATAAGAAATAAGAAGGACTTCAAATTCAGCAGAGCTCAGCTGCTTCAACGCAACACTCAAAACCCAACCAAGCAGCAAAACTACGTGACTATGGAGACCTGACACTGCTGCTGTGAGACTGCTCAGGACCAGGGCATTCAGACAAAAGAACCAGGTTTCATTGAATATTCATGGCAGTAAAACATGATTCCACTTGTCTTTTGAGCTATGCATGCCACTGCTCTGAAAACCTGAGGAGAGTTTCAGATAATAATTGCCATTCAAGCCCCTTTATTTTCATTTAGCAGTCTCACATGACTTGGAAAGGTACTTTTCTCCCTGCTGAGTTTTCAAAAGTGACAGTAATAAGACTGGCTGTATCCTATTTTCTTAGGGATTCAAAGAGCAATCCACGTACCACATATGCATCCAGAACTTGGAGAGCAATGTCCCCCATGAACAGACTCAGGCCTTTTTTCCCTAGCTTCACCTACTGCTCCAGTGCCCTTACACCTAAATCACATTGACGAAAGGAGAGAATCTAGACTCCTCATCTTAACATGTAGAAAGCAGCTATACAAAATGCAAAGATCTTTCTCCAGTGGGCAGTTTTTGATAACCTTTCTCTTGTGTCACTTAAAGGAGGATAAACGTCCCATAAGATAATATTGGTTTGCATGTGACTGCACAATAACCCTGAAAACAAGATGGAGACAAGTCGGCTGAAACATCACTTGCTTTGCAGCACTAAAAGAATATTTTTCAACTCCAGAGACAGCACACATTTTGTTACAAGTTTTATGAAAATCTTACAGGCTGATACTGTAATCTTCAACCAATGATGTTAACAAATGTCAAACTCCCTCTAGTAGAAAAAAACTTGGTGTATACGTAATTAAAATATAATGAAGATGCATTTATTTTTAAAAAGCATTATTCTTACTACTCCTTCCAGGGGGAATAAGAAACAATGATCACAATATTGCTGATACTATTTTAAATGACAGTGCCTTGATATTAATAGTAAGTCATCCAAGTCCCCATGTCTTTGTGCTGTTGAAGAGGAGCCGGGGGTGGGGGGGCGGGGAAGAAAGAGAACAACAAAAGATAAGCAGAGCAAAATCCAGAGGGAGTATATCAGGATGTACTTGGAAGAGCACACTATTCAAAAAAACACCAAAGGTGTGTGATTTGCAAGGGAACACAAACATACTGTGACAGAAGCCATCAGTAGCAAGGATATTTTTAAAATGTATAATGTTTCAAGAATGTGAGATTACCAAAGACTGTACAGAAATTAACTACATTCAAGCGCCTTTAACCAGTTAGGCTAATGATTACACTGGCCTCCTCTTTGAGAAAGGAAACTATAAGCGATTAAAATGAGAAAGCTTTGAGCTATTAATTCTTATAATCTTGACAGTTGACTTCACTATCATACTCTAATTTGAGTAAATACATTGAAATTTTGACCTTGAACTCATCTCTTACTTTTTAAAGAGGCCATAGTCGCTATTGCAAACTTGAAGACTGAGCATGTTTGGAACTTTAAAAATCCTTCATAACCAGTTTTCCCACAGACAAGAACACAGAAATCTACAAGTTATTCAGTTTTTCCTATGGCTACATGTTTATCTTGCCATAAACCATAAGAGATGTTTTTCTTCTCCCTCAGAGTGAATATTGAATTCAAAATTTAACAGAACAGAGCCTGAGCAACAAAGCTCAATTAGTGCAGCACAGCACAAGGAGGCATTGTATTGATATTTCACAATGTGGAAAAATACTGTTGGCTTCAAGCTGGAGATACTGAAGTACTTTGTAAGTAGTGTGAAGTGCTGTGGCTGGGTACCCATACAGCAACAATAAACAAAAAACAACGTAATTGTTATGCATTAAAGCACCCCTCTTGGAAGCAAGAGCATCTATGGGTCAGTAATTAAGTATTTATAAAAAGGGCCTAAGCTAGACTATTCATATGTTTCTCCAAAAACTAATAATAAAATATGGTACTACAATTGCCTCAGAGTCTGGGCTTGCTCCCAGCTGCAGATATTCAGTGGACTGGTGGCAACAGGACTGGATACTTGATTATCTTTTCACAAGGCATTAACTTCTGATACACAAAACCACAAGTAGAAGTATTACCTTTTACATTTTACTTTACAAGTGGCCCTGGATGCATGATCAGGCCTCAAAATATTATAAGCTCTTGTATTTGACATTCCTCTTCAGCTGAAATCTGATGCATTATGTAAAGTCAAGCTCATCTTTCCCTTATAGACTGGCATATTAAGATCACAGACCATAAGAATGGCTAAAGGGTTCACAGTCCTAGGAGGATATTCAAGGGGTTCAGCAGGCCAGAATCTGCCAGTGAGGAGCGTCGTTACGTTCATAAACTTTTCTCATACATGGTGACTCCAGGGAATACAAGCGTGTGCAAGGATGGGAAGAGCTCCTCATACCCTCTCTCTTATTTACACTGCAGAACTGGTAAGTGCAACACGTTTCTCCCCTCATGGTTAAAAAAAAATGTATGTGAAGATTTTGGAAAACTCAAGAAACTTTTCACTGTAACACAAAGTATTGAGACACCATTTATTAGTAAATTCTTGCCTTCTTGTCTGATTTTGCTGGAATACACTCTGCATTTTTATGATTCCCACACAGTTTTGTGGCTCAGTTACTATGATATTTGGTAGCATCAGTGACATGTATTCAAATGACATGCGCCAGCTGTAGGGAAGTTCTCACCTTATAAAGCTCTGTTCATTTCAATGGTAGCATAACTGGGATTTCTGTAAGGCAAAAACCAAATCCAAGCCAAATCCAAACCAAATCAGTGAATTCAGGGTAGCAGACAAAAGTTAACAATGTGGTATTGCGACCAGTGTTACTAAGTTCCCTTCTCTTTTTAAAGAGAGTTTTCCATATTTCCTTGATTCACTTAAAAAAGGAAAAAAAGGTAAATAAAAAAGCCTGGAACTGCAGAGAACATGCAAGACAAGACACACGTTGACAGCTTTAGCCTCTGTAATGAACGGAACACTTAAAACTAGATCTTGCTTCCAGCAAGTTCTGACAACTGATGCAGCACAGCAGTTTAAAAATCAAGATCCGCATAAGGTTGAAAGACACCTTCCTATCCCTTTTAACCTTCTTTCAGAAAAAGACTGCTCTGCATTTATGGTTTTCTAGTAGTATTGAAATTAGGCATGTATTGTTTGCGTTACATGGATGCTCTTTCTGTAGACATACGCCTCATGTCCAAATGAAACTGAAAGGGATAAATTCCACAATCATGAAAAGTCAGAGCTGCTATAATGTTATAGCCAAACCCAGATTCTGCTGTGCTAGAGACGGCAATGTGGTGTAACCACTGCTGTGGAAATCTGCCGGCTGATTTCCAGAGGCCTTGGGATCAACTTTTGAATGGCAAGCCTCTTGGAAAGGAAACAGACCTTTACTCCTTCCATATGGCAGCGCTGATAGCTGTGTCATTTCAGTTATCCCAGTTAAAATGTTAATGGTGTTAATTTTTCAGTGATGGGTTAAAAATAAAAAAAAGAAGTCCTGCTCAGGGAACAGATTTTTTTGCTTAATGTTGACAGGAGCCTCCTGTTTAAAATCTGTTGGGAAAATATCTAGCCTATCAATCACACACATTTCTCTTGAAAGCTTCACAATCTCTGTACATTCTTGGTCTGAACCACTGAAAGGATTATGTTGCTGAAGTTCCTCTAAGAAAAATAAAAGAACAGGCTGAGTCAGTAACACAGTTTTAAATGAGTAATAGCTGAGGATGAGCGTGCCTTGGTCTGGCCTTTTTTACAATTCTTGAGTCATTTTTTGCCGAGAACTGATAAGGATAGAGGACAACTCTGGGACATTCAACTATCATGAAAGCATTTCAAAAACTAATGTGTAATCTAGGCACCTAAATATATATGTGATCACTAATACTACAGACTGTTCAGCTCCTATTTAGTTTTAATCACAAAAGCAGTCCCACTGACTTCTGAGCAGGTAATTCTAAACTTTTAAACAATGCTTGACAAAGGAGCAGAGCCTCTTGTACTAAATGAATTCTAAGATTTCTTTGCAGAGCTTTAAAAAGCAGGTCATAGACGTGGCTAAGTATCAAAATTTAACCATTTTGGCCTTACCTTTAGAATTATAAAATAATTTTCAATGGAAGAGGTTTAATGAGCATAACAAAAAAAACCCAAAACCTATTGTGTTAACTAGTAAACCATAGTTTGGCCTGAACAGAAGCTTTACATTATGATATCTAGTTTTAATTTTAGCAGCACAGTTCATGAAAATTAAGCTGAGGAAGAAAACAAGAAAACTTACTGATTGGTAGGTTTGCCTACTACCAGTTTAATTTAGCTGTGCTCTCAATGTAATCAGAAGAAAAAATATTTCAGATATATGCATATGATCTAATTTATCCTTTTATGCCAGTGTTTGAAATGTGCCTGTGTTTGGGAAACTTTCTGCTTTTTTCAGTATTTTCTGCATTTCTTGATAAAGAAGACTGTAGGACTTGATCATCTTCAGTTTACAGTTGCACTTGATCTGAAAGGTCTCTTCCAACCTAAATGATCCTATAATTCTTATAATCTTCCTTGGCTGATCAACAGCTCATTCCCAGACCTAAGTGTCATGATGCTTTCACTCAGCCTCAGTGACAAGTGACAATCTAGCCTATACTCCCTCTTCACCCCAGTTGGGATCTGCCTTCTTGCCCCAGAGTTGGAATGCCCTGGGTCCTCCTTGCACAGGCTTATTACATATCCATGTAATAAAACCTTGTTGGTCACAGCACAGCCTTCCAAGGGAAAGGACAAAAGCTTTGGTGCTTAAGACACGTAAAAGCAAGGTGAACAAAATATTAGAAATTCTAAATGAAAATGACACTATTGCATTTCAAAATGCAATGGTGGAAAAGGTAAATTGCCTCTCTTTAAATCAAAGTTGATGAAACTGCTTGCCCTCTACAATGCTTTGAAACCCCACAGTTTTGAGAGAAGGGGATTAGACAGGTTTGTTCTTCACAAGGGTTGTTCCTACCCTTTGGGTGGGTAAGGAATCATTAAGACTTCGCTTCAGCCACAGAACGCAGAATGTTGCTCTTCTCTCAGTCTTGGAAGACCCAATGTTGAACAAGAACCTAGAGAGCAGCTGACAAAGGACTGGGTACTTACCAGGTATGGATTATGTGCCACATTTTTATTTTCTACTTAACTTTGGTCAAATTGAATGTACTATTTGCTCCTTCATAGGTCTAGGAAATCTCTGATGTCTGATTTAAATTTGAATTTAACTGAAGGGTAGCCAACACAAATAATCATACGATGACACACCTTCATTACTCAGATAAGGCTGCCTCCTTCAGATTCAGGACTAACTATTCATTCTCTCACATTGCTGGTTACATTAGCAGGTGAGGAATGACTCCCACTTCACTTTACTCAGTGGTCTTCCAAACTAATATCAACATTTTGCATTCACTGAAAGGCTCATAGTTCTTTACAGAATGATACCTGGACAACACATGCATAATAACATAACTCCTATAACACCATGTGGACTAGTTTAGAACTTACGCTGTCCATGCCACGTCTTTAACAAGGCATGCCGAGGGCAACAGAAACAAGCCAAACCAGAAATATCCACATCTTAACACCATTCCAGCCTGTGAAGAATAAAAAAGAAATCATGAGTATTTTCAAGACATTATATGTTAAGTGGCTGTTTACAAGGAAATGGTAGAGCGATGGCATCAAATAGGTACTGCATCCATAATCTGGGTGATGTTGAAATTCGGTGATGGTGGGAAGTCTCATCAACTCTTAACAGAAGTAAGGCCTGTAATTAAAAAACAGCAATGACATTTCTCATTGCAGTCCTTCCTCAAATTCCTTAGACATTTTCAAAAAAATCAAGTATATCGACCAACTCCTCTACTACTATTGATTCATGGATCCAGGCAGTCGCATTTACACTCATGGACAAGTACTCCAAAAGTATATTTAGCTTGCACTTTCAACTGTATTTGCACCCTTTCCTTACTCTCTTTCTATCCACAGTTCTAGATCTCTGAGCAGCACCAAACCGACATGAAAACCAAAACATTTCTCACTAAAATATTTCAGTCATATTCCACTTAAATACAACACTTCCTGTTCAAACTACTGCTTGAAACCCAGGGTGGGAAAGGTTTGCTTCTGTCCTGCAAATGTCTCTTTTTACAACCAAAGAGCTCAAAGTTTATATTTGCATTTTTCTCATTGTTGTTAACACTTGAAGAAACAGATTGGTAGGATTTGAGAAGGAAGATAATTGGAAATCCTGCATGTTCCAGCTCATGTGCATAGTTACAGAACAAAGTGGACATGTGGCACTACCTGCAGAAATGCTATTTTAGGTGATTAGAATCTTTCACAGATAAATGGTGAGCAAAGTTCAGATTTACTAGACAGAAGACTTGATATGACCTCATCACCTCTTACATGCGCACACACATATTTTCCATAAGAATCATTTAAGTTCTCTAGCACACTAGAGACAGAAAAGATATTTTTTTTTTTCTGTAACGACTCGCGTGCAGCACACAACTAAAACAGGGGCTGAAAGGTGCCAACAGCATTTCCAGAGGCTAGACACATTTTTGCTCTCTTGCCAGTTATGGATACTGCCATATTCCTTCCCCAAAACCTTTACTTCTCAATGTTTTGTATGCCACATGCACTGCCCCCCCCAACATATCTACTGATATCTGTGTGTGATGCTGCCATAGGCAGGGGGGCCTAAACCCATGGACACTGAACTAAAGCAGCTGTCTCACCAGTGTAACGCAGGCTTGGTCACCTCAGCTGTGCCCTTCTGTTGTAGCACATGAGCAGCACATGCAATGCTGAAGCATCAGGGCACTTTACAGACACCCACAAAACTGAGCTACAGAACATGAAGCCACACAAAACATCTCCTAGTCTTTGAAATACACTGTGAGAAGGCAAAATTTGTAATTATACCCTTTGGAACACAAATGTGGTTGATCACAACAGAAGGAACTGGCACCACTCACTACAGGAAAGCTTTAAAACTGAGAAAAGTCATCACATGCCATTGTCAGGATGTCCACCGATAGTACTCAGCACCATCTTCTGGTGTTGATCTCTGTTTAAAGTAGTCCGCCTCACAACTTAGTCATATCTAGCAGCAACTTGACCTTGGACTGCCAAGCAGAAAGTATTTCCCAAACTGTTATTCACTTTTGAACATTTAATCCTCCGTGTCATGGCTGGACTGACAGATCAGTGGTAAATCTTGTACTGAAACCAAGAGCAGGCCAGACTGTGCTAAAACATTTACGGACACTTTGCCACCCACACAGATGGTAAGCAAACATATTCCAGTCCCAGAATCAGCTCTCAGTTATTTGTGAGCCCTCATGCCTACTTTCACATGAGAATGCTAGAAGCATACGGACAGTTTTGATCTATGCTTATTTAAAGAAAAGGATCTGCAGGCATAAGAGGAAATCTTAACTTTATTGTTAACTAGAGAGCTGAACGGCAATAACATAGCGGCAAAACACAATGAGATTTATCCTCATTCTTTGCTTTGCCTGTGACCCTGCAAGTACTAGCAGTCTAATCACATCAGCATTTCCACTGACTGCCCTTCCATTGTCTGCGCTATAAAGGCTAAGAAAAGGCCAGAGTACTCTATATCATTTCTCTGCTACTTTTGCCTCAAATACTTTACATTCTGCCTTAGCTGAAAGCTACCCAACACACTCCTAAAGTGCCAAACAACCTGAGTATGTTTTCAGTAGAAGTTCAAATGCTATAGATGTTGTTATAAATGTTGGTATCTCAATCAATGGCTATGAATTTGGATACCTCATATGTTAAGCGCAACATCAAAAAAAGGTCAAGCTAAACACTTTTCACCTGCAATTATGCATTTTACTCAAGTACTAGTCCATCCAAAAACTTCTCCACAACAGTAGAACTATTCATTGCATCTGTAACCTGTTACACGCTCACTTTAGTACAAACCTTCTCCTACACAACCCTCTCCAAGACTTCATTCCATTCCCGAGTTTATCTGGCAGGCTTCTTCCTTGCTCATCTCTAGTTTTCTCTAGGAGTCCTATGACTGCTGTGCTGCATAACAGTGGTTTGTCTTGCATGCATAGCTCTGCCTCTGAACTCTGCCTTCTCTCCAGCAGGGTTACACTATCTGCTCACAGGACAGGAATCAGTAGAAACTACCTAACATGTTCTGGGGACATCCATAGACAGCATTTTTAGGATATTCTCCAACTTGTGGGACAGAGGGCTGCGGTTATTAACAGAAGCTATAGCAATAACACCTATATATTACAACAAAGCATTCCGCAGGCTTCACAGCTGTTGCCATTTTCCATTTCAGTTGTTGAACTATTCATGACAGCAAGGAAGCCAGTGCTGCAACACATCTTCAGAAACATGGCATTTCCATACCCAGTCCCAATGAATAATCCCCTTCACCTGTCAAGGAGGAGGCAGAGAAGAAGTTTGTATTTTAAACAAATTCAAAATTTGACCAGCTCCATCATAACACAGGCCTCACAATGTGCAACTAAGTAATTTTCATTATCATAGAATCATATAGAATCATAGAATAACCAGGTTGGGAAAGACCCATCAGATCATCGAGTCCAACCATTCCTATCAAACACTAAACCATGCCCCTCAGCACTTTGTCCACCTGTCCCTTAAACACCTCCAGGGAAGGTGACTCAACCACCTCCCTGGGTAGCCTGTTAAACGTTAGTGAACGGCACATCCAAAGCCAGCTACCAGAAACCATTCATCACATGGCACCCCCAAAACACTCAAGAAAAACACAAGTTCACCTTCTGAAGACACTGCAGCTTAAATGGCTGCCATTAGCAGACCATCTTCCAGGCACTGATGAGGCTGCCACAGTAAAACAACTCATTCTAGAGAAGTGATAAATTTCTTCGAAATAAAAGAATAGGAACAAGAAATGAGATAAGAAGCTTAGCTCCAGTTATTTCAACTGAGGAGCAAACAATTTAGGTCCCAATACCTTTAATCTATCATACACAGCTTTTGTATGGGTGCTTTCTTTTCTTCTTTTAAACACAGCAAAAAAAAAAAAAAAAGCAATAGTACTGACCAGTCAAAATGACCAGTAAGAGCTGCTCTGTACTATTACTTCAGAAAGCCTAGGTTAACAGGTTTTTAATTTTGTTTGGAGGTTTCTCTTTGTTGAGTTTTTAAAATTTGTTTTAAATCAGTCCATGGTGTACATATGCATATCAAATATGGAACAGGCTGCTTAAAACCTCTTCAATTGCAATAGGGAACACATTTCAAACTTTTGTCTCCATTTTACTATTCTTTCTTAGTATGCAAATAAACATAATTCATAGTTTTAATACTCCACCAATAGGTGGTGCCACTATTTTCGACAATTTTCAATGAGAAAAACAAGGCCAGAAGCACCTGGGGTGGGAAGTTAGATACCCAGCCTGTTTTGGTCTTCTCATCACAGCATTGTTAGCAAACAGCTGTGGACCAGTGAATGATTCAGACAAACCAAACAAAGGTCTCAATCATCTTACATCATTCATTAAAAGAGTGACAAAATTTAAATTCCCATTTTGAATAACAAAAGCTTTTGACTACCTAATTTCCTCATACACCCCATAAGTAACCCTGACAAAAAAAAAGGACAGCAAAAGCATAAGATCATGATGAAAATAGCTGGTGTTGTATTTACAGTGCAACAAGTATCATCATAGCTCCCTCCATAAGGCATGGATAAGGATCCAATAAACTGCTCAATAACAGTTTCATTCAAACATTCATTCAAATTCCAGCTTTACACACTAGGGATCCAAGTCCAAGTCACAGCCAGGTGACCACAGTCAGATTACTTCAGTACTTGCTGGTCCAACGTGGATGACAGCATGGCACCGCCTTCAGCAGCACTTGGGAAAGAGGAAGACAAGGAGAAGGTGGCCACATTATTATTGTGAGCGATTCACAGCACAAGAAATGTTCACTGCCATCACCGAGACACTATTGATCTAGATATCTATGATTGAGATACTTAACCTATCCCTTTGGAAAGGGAGAGAAGATGGCAGGGACTCAAACTGTTACACTGAAGGATCCAGCTGATGACAGACATGTGGCTGGAGCTGCAGGTGCAGCTCTAGGAGCCTTGGTCCTTCCACTACATCTGCATCACCTCAATAACCAAAGCAGAAAGCAGCTCATCACCAGTAAGCAGTTAACCCCACCTTAAAGTAGTCAACTGAGATACACTAGGGAGATAAGCCTGCCAGTACCTCTCCTCAATCACTTCTTCCAGACCAGTGGCTTGGTCTGAGCAAACCACTTAAGAAGGGCTAAAGCTGGGGTAAGGGAAACCCTGTTGGTTACTCTGCTCCGAACTCACATCATGCAAGTCATGTGGAAGCATGTTTATAATTCAGTCAAGGGGACAGTCATCTTCAAAGCCTGCCTCAGCCCACCACTCTGAGGTGCTCCTCCTAAGATCTCTCACACGCCTCCCACTGAAACAGGGTCCTCCTAGCTTGGGCAAGCAATCCTGCTCCCTTTATCTTAAAGTCCCAATGCCTCACCTGATGGCATGGTATACAGACTAATATATCATCCTCCACAAGAAAGTAAGGCATTAAGACTGGGATATACCATAACAATGCTCCTACTTGACTCTCTGCCAGATTCCTGGCAAAGATCGCCTTTCACTTGCTCTGTAGCAATAGGGCTGATTAAAAAAAAAAAAAATCACTTAAAGGTTTAAGAAATACTTTCAGTAGTAAGTCAAACGCACATGACCCAATCTTGAAATTAATGCATTTTTAGTGATGTTACAGCTTATACATCTTTGCTTCGAGTTGTGGCAATGTTTTTTTTTCTTTTTTAGTTTTTTTTTTAAAAAAATGCATTCCATGAGTAAATTTGAAGCAGAATTACAGTAGAAACAGGAACAGATTCCATGCATGAAAAAACTATCACAGGTTATGAATGATATCACTATGCAAACTCACCTGCAAATGCCTAATGAATTTATACAGTTTACAGACCACTATCTATCCCTGTTTTCCTTTAGAGAACTGCACTGTGCACCTTTTACATGTTCTGCATCCTCTTCAGACTGAATGTTTTGCTGCCAGCACTGGGTAGTTTTCTTGTTTCAAGAGACACAGAAGTTTAAACTTGAAAGGATAAGGATAAAAGTATTAAATCCTCATCAAGCAAGCAGCCAACTGGATCTCAGAAGACATAGGATATAGAATCACTAGGTTGGAAAGGATCCACTAGGTCATCGAGTCCAGCCATTCCTATCAATCACTAAATCATGCCCCTCAGCACCTCATCCACCCGTCCTTTAAACACCTCCAGGGAAGGTGAATCAACCACCAGTAGGCAGGTCACTCTGTCATAGAAGGTGATTGGGTTTGTTTAGCAAGACCTGACTTTCATGAACCTGTGTTGACTGGGCCTGATCACCCAATTCTCTTGCATGAGCTTCATGATAGCACTCAAGATCACCTCTTCCATGACTTGGCCCAGCACTGAGGTCAGACTGAGAGGCCTGTAGTCCCCTGGATCCTCCCTGCGACCCTTCTTGTAGATGGGCACAACATCAGCCTCCAGTCCAGTGGAACTTGCCTGGTCAGCCACGGTCACTGGAAGATGATGGAAAGGGGTTTGACAAAGCACATCCAACAGCTCCCTCAATACTCTTGGGTGGATGCTATCCGACCTCATAGACTTGTGAACATCTAATTGGCCAAAGAAGTCTCTAATCACCTCCTCACAGGAGCTTTGTTCTGCTCCTCTAACTGCTGGGTATGTACACACAGGGAACAACTTCCCCTGCTATTAAAGACTGAAGCCTTTTCCTCATCCTCTGTCACAGTTGTTCCCTTTGCATCCAATAAAGATTGAATATTCTCCCCGGTCCTCCTTATACTGTTAATGTATTTGTAGAAAGATATTTTATTATTGGTTACATTCTCTCAAAATTCCCTACTCTACTGTTTCTATTAGCTTATGTGGAATGATCAGTAGCTCCACCTCATACTGTTACATTGTACAAGTTCCAATTACTGTATTACACAAGATCCTTGAAATGCTAAAGATACCAGACCTACCTTAAAGATCAAATATATTAAAATCTAAGTGCAGAGAGATGACAGGGTTTGCTCATGGTCACACAAATCAATTGCAGAACTGGGCAGATTGCCCAAGTCCTTCAGTTAAATCAGACTACACATAGATCGACCCTATTGGAGCCCAAGTACAGAGTACAATCAAAATCCAAGAATGTAGTTACAAGGATTTTACCTGTGCACTTTGGAACATAACCTAGCCTCAACATAAGTCGGTGCCTAAGAACTTTTTCTCCCACTATAACTAGGCAGCTCAAGGCTGGACAGATTTACCAGATTTAGAGCTGACAGGCGTGATCAACAAATTTACCATCTCCCTCTTCAACAAACATGTTGGCTGGAAATGTGCCTAAAAATAATCCCTTTGGATTAGTGGCAAAGCATTAAAAAAAATGAGGCACAAGAACTTGACTTCCTCTCCTGTTTACAACACTGGGAGTCAGGAGTATCCCAAATGAAGTCAGTGGAGCTCTACTACTGAAAGGCTGGCTGGATATTTCCATGTCTGAAATAAAGATGTGCAATGTTTTCCATAATGTAAGGGTTTTCATTCTAAAATGACTCAGATGAAAACAATGACCTCACTGGCTGGCTGGATTTAACACAATGACACACTGGTCCAGTCTCAAACCCATTTCCTCCCTCTTCCAGGCTCCATACAGCCATTCCCCCTTGGGAGCAGTAAAAGGGGGACGAAAAGATTCAGATACCTCGCTCAGATATTTTACCCCTTTTCCTTCATTTTGCCAGTCATACTTAAAACCATATGGATGTCTAAAGTAAGGAATATAACCATGGTCTATCTTCTGCAATGCAGTTATCAAGCTTAGTAGTAATTTTAATGCAATACCTGGCTAGAAATGTATTAGCAGCAGTACTTTGAGCAAAAAGAAAAAAGCAAACATAGTAACAAAGGCATATATTTGATATTCCTAGTACAGCCCAAGATATTTTGAGATGTAGGTCTCAGGCAGGAAGCTTTTCATTTAAAAAGTTACAATAGATAAAAGAAAGCATAAAAAACAAACTAAAGTTCAGAAAACCCAAGGAAACTATCATGGCAACTCAAAAAAGACAAATCACTTGAATCAGAAAATCCCAAGAACTGGCAATACACAGCTACAGAACCAAAAATTAGTATCTTCAAGGCAGGGGGGAGAGGGAGAAGGAACCCGCAGCTTCATGTGTGTTGCCATAACTTTGGAGAAGTTATTAAAGCTGTAACACCACAGGAGCATAGTGAAGGCCTCACATCTTCTAAACTTGTTTTATTTTGTTGTTGGGAACTATTTTTTCCATCATGGAGGAATATAGCAAGTCAGTGACCTATTTTTAGTCTATTTCTTAATATAATTTATAGAGATTAATATTTGATACATAAATGAATATATCATTGGCCAAATGCATCCCGAAGGGTGTTAATAAGCTCTGGTTTGTGTTAACTACAAACATATTCTCCATATGCAGCCTCGCATGAGAAAAAGAAATTACTGTATCTCATTACTTAATTAGTGCACAACACTAGCAATTAAACAAGGAGCCTGCCCATGTTACTCTCCATTATTACTCTGATAACAAAAAATTAAGAAAATTAATCAGATGGTGTTTTAATTTGATTTTATGGTTCACTAGCAGTCTAAACTCTGATGAAATTTCATGCAGCCTAACATTTCTTTTTCATTATTGGTTACATTAAGCTCAACAAAAAATGTAAATGAATGTTGTTTCAAAGTCATTTGGAGAAGATTGTTGGTTAAAAATTAGTAGTAAAATCATGCTCATTGTAAACAGATGTAAGTGGATTTCTGAAATTTTATTAGAGAGCACAGATCTCCTTAACCAAAGAATCTTCTCCTTAAAAGTGGATGAAATACTTGAGTAAATCTTCAGGTAAATGGTACCATACACTAATTCCCATAGAATCATAGAGTCATAGAATGATTTGGGTTGGAAGGGACCTTAAAGATCATCCAGTTCCAACCCCCCTGCCACATGCAGGGACGCCTCTCACTAGATCAGGCTGTCCAAGGCCCATCCACCCCGGCCTTGAACACTTCCAAGGAGGGGGGCAGCCACAACTTCCATAAGCAACCTGTTTCAGCACCCTCATTGTGAAGAATTTCTTCCTAATGCCTAATTTAAATCCTCTCCTTTCCAGTTTAAAGCCATTCCCCCTTGTCCTATCACGCCGTGCCCTTGTAAAAAGTCCTTCCCCTGCTTACTTGTATGCCCCCCATCATGTATTAGTTTGTGCTCCCCTAGCACAAAGTAAAATTACTCAATAAAAATAACTCCTTTCTCCAAACATGTTCTTGTGGACCATGAACACCTTGGAAAAAAAATGCAGAGAAGACTCTTGATAGCAACCCAGACTTATTTTTCCTCACTTAACTCAGGCTTGATACAACTCTGAAATCTAAGATAGTTTGAGTCTTCTGAGATGACCCCAATTAAACGGTTGTGCAACACAACAGAATCTTCTTCTACTGCATTTTAAGATGAACTCACACTTGAAGATGTGGGAAAGCAGGCCTGTGGTGGTGACCTGCTGATGGGTGGCAACCTGTCATGCTGCTGTAACTTTACTGACCCCAAATTAAATTTGTATGAAATTGTGCTTCCCAGTTTGAAAGCAAAGTCACTCCCACAGACGTGTTTTCAGAATCTTCGCAGTTTTTCTCACCCCCTCAAATTAAACCAACACAGGTGTGAATAGAAGGAACAAAGTAAATAAGAAGTAGTAATATTGATAGACCTCACAACAAAAGTTGGTCTTGCTCACTGTTCCAAGCACTTTAGTATAAACTTCTGCTCTGTATACAAAATAAAATTCATACTTAATATGATATTTCTCCTTTTGAAGTCACGTTCAGCATACAACCACTCTTGTTTGGTGCCTGTAACATTTTCTGTGCAGGTTTTAGTAATAACCACTCTTGTATAGTAGCTGCCCTTATTTAATAACTGTGCCTTTATCATGAAAGCTTCAAGGGAAAGACATTAAATTTTACATAACCCACCTTTGAATTTAAAACTCCAAGGGAGTAATTATGTTCAGTAGGAGCCATTCCTTGCCAGTGAAGATATAAGATATTTGTACAACCTGCCAGGTTACACGTACAAAAGAGTCAGAACCTTCAAGCTTCCTGGCTTTGTGTGCTGAAATTTTCCAACTGTGCTACTGCAACAACAGCACTGGCTTCCTCACATAGAACGCTTCTGTTTCCAGATACTCCCTTTTCTGCAGTATTAGTGAAGTAGCATCCCTGGATAAAAAGGCACTCTGCCACATGCAAAAAAATCACTTATAGGAACCCCAGTCTTACTGTACCTGTATCACAGTTTCACGGTATGAATTTGGGCGTGCATCTTAACATCAGAGAAAGCACGGTCAATCTCACAGGCACGCTTTGCAAATAGTATTTTAAACAACTGTTTTAGCATATTGAAAAAGAGCATTCTTTAGCACATCTCCCATCTCACATGATTATTTTAGTCACTTTTTACAAAAATCACCTTAGAAGTCTGCATTTTTAATTCCTTTCCTATTTACTTTGCCGCTTAGTGTATCTTTCTGCCAAATATTTTTGTCCTTTAATAGACCAACTCAAGAAGGGGGATTTAAAAAAGAAAAAAACTCACATTAACTAAAGCTACATTATAAAATATTTCAGGTAAAAATAATTGGTTACCTATTTACTCACTTAGCCCATATAAACAATTTTGCCTTCTGAGTGAAGCTGCTGACCCAACTTCAAGTTCTAGAGCACAAAGTTTTGAAATGATCAGTGACAAAACTTTCATTGGTATTATTTCAAATTAGATTCTGCACCTTGTCCCCACATTTGGCAAATAAGTTAACTTCAGCAAGACTGCTACTCTCCACAGCCCTGATCTAACAATTTTGATAGGACATACAGACATCTGTGCATACAGGCAGCTTCTCAGAAAGTATTGCAGCTCGGCATATGGTTTGCTGCTTGCAGTATCCTACAGAACTGGGTCCCACATATGGAAAGCACGGGTTTTTTTTTAATACTTTGTTTATAAACTTAATGTCAAAACATATCAGGAAAGAAATTTAATAGAAATAAGAGCATTCTCTGTGTATTACATCTTGGAGATTCCTTGCTAGCTCAAGCATTCCAGAAAATGGCTGATAACCATATAGCACTAATTAGGTCTAGTAACTGCAAGGCTCAGACTGAGTTTCAAACTGGAGTCTAAACTTACAAATTAATGAGCAGGTTAAATTATTACTGAAGTCAGTAGCAGCTGAAAGTACCTCACTTCCGTAGGGGTGGCTCTGCATTCCACAGAACTAAATCCCATAAACTCAGTTTTATACATCTTTGGTTGTTTCTAATCTGCTATAGCAATGGTTGACTTGAATTAGATAACAGTCATTATTCACCCACATTATATTTCTCCAGAAAGAGTAGCTTATTAACTTGGGATTTTATCCTCACTCAGCTACTATACTCAGTGGTAATGTTCTTAAACACATGCATGCAGTTGGCTCAAGTCGTCTTTACCATCAAATCGTCTCTCTGGAAGGCTCTGAACAGTTTGGGTTATTTCAGCATGACCACAGTTTAACTCAGATCAATAGACTCTTCCACAAATGCGCACTTCTTCCCATAAAATCTTGGTTCTTTCCTTCGTTTTCATTCCCAGAGCAATTCATTCCACTGCCTGAGCACATACAAGCACCACATCTTTAAGCCTTGTATTAACAGGCTAAGAGAGCTTGGGTTGTGCAGCCTGGAGAAGAGAAGGCTCTAAGGAGAGCTTATAATGACCTTCCAGTACCTGAAGAAGTCCTAAGAGAAAAATAGGGAGGGAGTTTTCACAAGGGTGTGTAGTGGTAGAACAAAGGGCAATGGGTATAAATTGGAGAGGGGCAGATTTAGGCTTGATATAAGGAAGAATTTCTTCACCATGAGAGTAACAAGGCATTGGCACAGGTTGCCCAGGGAAGTTGTGGCTGTCTCATCCCTGGAGGTGTTCAAGGCCAGGCTGGATGGGGCCTTGGGCAGTCTGATCCAGTGGGAGGTGTCCCCACCCATGGAAGCAGGTGGAACTAGATGATCTTTAAGGTCCCTTCCAACCCAAACTATTCTATGCTTTTATGATTATCGCGGTATATCTGCAATCATTCCCACCACACCTTCTTACAAAACCCTGGACATGCATCCCACCCTTACCTTCTTACTTTCACCCTTTACCAAAATCTTCATAATAACAGCACAATACATGATAGTAATGATTCACATACATTATCTTTCCCACATCTCAGAAACAGGTGCCCGCTCTGAATCTAGAAATAACCAAATTGCAGCCAAAAGTTACCTTTCTGGCACACAGAGATGCCTGACAAGCCTCACAAGCATGTGGTGCAGTATTTGATGTCTCTTGGGGACACCTCATACAATGGTAGATCTTCTCCACCACTCAGTCTCTGTCACCTTGTGCCACCCTTATTTTTCCCTAGATGGCAGACTCCTGGGCATAGGACATGTAAAACACAAGAGCCAAACCTACCAGCTGAAGACTAACAGTCTTAAAGGAAATGTTTCCTTAATCACAAAACATTGACAAAACAAGGCAAGTGACCACAAGCACTAGCCTGAGGTGAGGAGGCTTTCCTGGACACCCAGTCCCAGGCAGGGAGCACAGTTGCCTCCTGCATCTTCCCAGCATGACAGACCAGGCAGCCTTTCCATCTGTAACGTGAAAGGTAGCACTATTTTAAGAGACTCATATTGCTGACTTCTTTGTTAAGAAGAATGCTGTAGAAGTATGATACCATTTGGTGACCTAGCTTTATTATACTGATTTATGCTTTTCCTTTAATGAAAAGGTACCAGGAAAACATTTGGTTTTGATTCGGATACTCAAACCCGCCAAGACCCATTTCAACCAACTCCTCAGTGCAGGTCCAGCTGGCCCTGTCTGCGTCTCCACAATGAATTACTTCCGCGAAGGCGCAGGCTGAAAGCCTCCCCGAATCCTTCCTCCTAATCCCCAACATCTGTTCTGTGTTCAGGGGACCCGCCAGTGCCTGCTGTCAGCGTGGCCACAGATGAGTAAACACACCAGCGCCCGTGTCAGGCCGCCGTGTGATTTCAGCTGAGAACTCCGGACATGGAGCACGGTTCTCATTTAAAGCGTTGGGGACGTCCAGGAAACACCTGTTAAGAAACTATCCAAAATAAATTTACCATGAGTCTTTTAAGAAAGAGAAGACCGTGATTGACAGCAGCAGTACAAGATCCGACAGCAGCAGAATTCAAAGCCCCATTACAAACCCTGACCAATTAAATACATAAACAGCACCATTTTTCATTTCAGGGCAATAGCTACTATTTCATTCCTCATCTTCCACTTAAAATAGATGCTCTTCACACTAGAAGACTGACGTTTGACCTATTTTGATCTGGTTTATTTTCTTCTCTGTGCAAAAATCTTACAATGTCATGTTGTTCACAGTTTTAAAAAGAAACATTCCCATACAATTCCTCTTTGAAATCACGTCAGCAGTGCATCATCATGAACAGTTTTAAAAGAGTTTCTGCCTGGCTAGTGAAAAAAGGTGGGTGGTGATATTCTGTTTAAAGCCTGCAAGGTACAGTAAGCGAAAATCTAAATTTAGAATTAACAGTAATTTTTTAAAATATTTTATTAATTAATAAAAATATTTATTAAAATAACAAAATACAAAAAGTATTAAGATTTTCCAAAGCCATATCAAGTGACATCAGAAGCCAACCCCAAAGTCTTTCAAGTCTTTGAGTATCAAAGACAAGTAGCATTTTTAAAACACTTGCCAGCAATCTTTTCATTTAAGCCCATTTTCCCCCTTTAGGGACTTTGTAGATTTACCTAGGCTGATGGTAGGGACCTCTCCCTGTTCTTCCCTGTGTACACACACACCTGCCCAGCAATCACACTGCAGGCTGCTTAGTAATCATCGTGGTATTTTTCAAGAACACTTAAGTGACTTTGGATCACAGGTAATTCTTATACGCAAATAGAACTAGATCAAGCATCTGCAATATTTTGCATTTCCCAGTTTCTTTCTATCAAGGCTCTTGCAACACCTATGTTGCTTAATAATTTGAGCAGTACACCATATCTGTAGGAAGTGATACTTCCTAAACTCCAGGTATGGAAAACCAGTATTAACAGAATCACAGAATGGCTGGGGTCTGAAGAGACCTTAAAGATCATCTAGTTCCAATCCCTCTGCCATACGCAGGGACACCTTCCACCAGATCAAGCTGCTAATTTATAGCAACTAAGGCAGCTTTCCCTATATCACACAGAAGGTTTGCGTCATGGGTAGGTGAAGCCAGCTCCAGCAGCAATTTCCTTGGGAGGCAGAACGTTGGGGACACAAAGTGTCTGCAAGCAGGCACCCATGACCCCGTTGCTGTGCCTGCATCAGAGGAGAACAAGAAAAACTCTAGCACAGCACAGCAGGCTGCACAAACAATCTCTTTGCCAGAGTCAAACAGAATTCCTCACTAGTTAACCTTGTTTATTCAGACTTGCAAAGTCTACTTGGTCCAGCTTGAAGAAGCCCTTTATCAGAGCTTCAGAAAATAATGTACCACAGGATAAGTGGAAAAGGTCTTTGCACAGGACAATAACCAGTTAAACCATGGCAGGACTACAACTGCAGTGTTCTTAATGGAGAGAGATCATCAGGGCAGTCCTACAGACATCTGTGCTACAATTTGTGCCAAACGATATTCATAGATGGTCTGGGAAAAAAGGTGAATAGCAAGGCAACAGTTTGAGAGGATACCATCTCCCTCAGAGAGCACATAAAATAATAAAAGCTAATCAGAAAAAATGGCAAAAGTACTTTCTGTACAATAAAATAAAACTAAATGTCTTTAAGTGAAGAGTGACAGACACAGGGAAAGTAACCGTAATACTCAGCTGAAGGCTTAAGGATGCAATCCTGTTACCCAGCAGTCCAAAAGAGCAAATTGAGTTTTAGGAACTTACTGAGAATGGAGTAGAAATCTGAACATTTTGCTGGTGTAAAAAACCAAAACAGTACTTCATCTTCATGCTCCCTTCATTCCAAAAGGATACTGAAGAATTTGAAAAGACTGAGAGGAACAGCAAGAGTATGGCATGACTTCAATATGAGCAAAGACTAAAGCGATAACTTTACTTTGTTAGGAACATGGATAAGAGAGACACTATATAAAGGCCTGTAAAGATAAGAATGACAGAAAGAAGGTAAACAGAGTCATTGCTCCTTTCTTCTTCTAGTACAGGGACTGAGGGGACCAGATCAGTCAGCCAACAGCTGGTACAAAATCAATTAGATATAATATGCTTTCACATAAACAGCATAGGATTCTTTCAGGTTATTGTGGACCGGAGTGATCAGATTACTTGAAAAGCTTAACTTAAAATTAGACTGCTCCAGGGAAGGAAAATTCACTGAGGTTTAATAAATACAAAAGGTATTGCTCCCGAGCTGCTTAGAGCTGGGAGACAATACCACAGAAGTTTCATTATATCCTTTTCTATTATTATACTCTTCCTAATCATCTGCCACCAGACATTGTCAACAGCCAAGACGAAAGGTTAGATAGCTGTATTGAGATCAAATACACCTTGTGTTGATTGCATTGGCTTGAGGCTGTGGATGAAGGAGGTACTGAGAGCACCAGAAAGAAAACAGTTTTTTCCCCTCTATCATGTCATGAAATCAAATGAGCAAGACTGAGGGAATAAACAGCAGTGAGGGGCTCCAACTCCCCTGACACTGCACCAACCTCTACCCATCTTCTCACTCTTAAATGCTCCAGATCCCTCTGCTTCACTTACCTTCAGGAACCCACTCCTCCATTGCTGTCACTTGAAATTCTGTAGTTTCCTATTTTTGTGTTTATCCTTCCAGTGGCAACACTCAGCCTGCTGGAAAGCCTGACTTGAGAAGATGAACAGATGATAGTTCTCTGCAACAAACACCAGCCATTATCAGGGATGCTGGTTTCCAAAGACAGATGCTGCTAAAAAGCATCTGATCTATTTCTTCTAACCCACTAAGCATGCATAAGTTTTTCTGCATAGGTGCCTAAAATTACATTCTAGTGAATATACCCATTGTCTCAAAAAGGTGACCACATGGCATGATTACACACTACTCCTTTTTTCCTCCCAACACTCTCAGATATCAGAAACCAAGGACCTATGCACATAAAAGCTGAGATTTGACTAACTCCTCCACAGCATGACAAGGTAGTCACCAGTTTCAGTGATACTTAAAATCCACTTCAGGTGTTCTTTAAAGCTTTTAGTTTTACTTAACAGACAAGTAAAGTAAACTAAACTGATGATAAAGTTATGTGCAGTTCAATCAAGAAGTGAAAGGGGGAAGGATAACTCAATGCAGACATGCATTATGCTCCTTAAAGAATGTTTTAGTGGAGGAAAACCAATGCCAGAGTGCCAGGACCTAAGGTTTAGCTTGTTCAAAAGTGACAAGCTTTCAGCCTACAAACCCACACACTGTGGACAACGTGCACCTTTCTATTACACTTGCACTATAAAGTGAGGCCTCACAACCCCTCCCAGGGAAGTATTTGCTTTTCCAAGGAAGAAACATGAACACAGCTGCAGAGACGTAGTTCGGGGTAAACACCCAAGAGTATCATTATATCACCTCCTCTTCACAAACACGCTTTCCTACACCTCTGGGGCCAGTCTGTATTAAAATGGGTGACTTGGAGCATATTCTGAGCCTTCAAATCAAAACTTCAAGTGTCTTCCTCTCCTCCTGTGGAGACAGACACACACACACACACGTGTGCAGAGGAAGAGAAGGATGCTCAGAATGTGGTCTGAGCAAGAAAACTCTCACAAAACAAATCCCAGAGCCATACATAATCAAGTAATCCAGAGTTCGGCTTACTCAGGTTTATGAGAACCAAAATAGCATTTTAAACGCTTATTTTTGCTTTTAAGATAACTGACCTGTAGAACTTTCCTGCCTTCTCTGCCCTTAAAGTATGACCCAAATTCATTTACTTTCCCTTACTATTTACAGGCTTGACAGCAACATGGAAATAATACCAGAGGAAAAGACTTTTTTTTTTTTAAACTAGCTGATAAACATTAGCCAAATAGTTTCAACACCACTTGTAGACCCAAAGGGTCCTCCTGCAAGGCTCAAGATTAAGCAAGATAGGAGTCTTGACTTCTAGGCTGTGCTCTCCTGTTTCTACTTTGTGGTTTTCTGAAACTCAGAGTAAGCCCATTTGTTACAGGCAGTAGAAGCTTTATCAAAGACCTCATTACAGTTGTCAAAAGCTGGAATTATTCTGCAACAGACAGTAAAAATGTGGGTTTGCAACACTAACAAATGCATCCAATAGCTTTGAATCTTGAAACAGGCCAGGAAGTTGCCAGGCAAAAATAATCCATAATATTTTGCTAAACCTTCCCCCTCCCTCTCCCCCTTTCTAAAACTCCCTTAAGTCAGCAGGGAAGTATTGTTGAAGCAGAAGAGGTTGCTAAACTCAGTATCACAACAAGGTAGCACCATGCTAATGAAATCATCCCAATTTTGCACAGGCAAAAAGGATCAAGCCTCTGCAGCAGGGGAAAAAAAAAAAAAAGATATGAATAAAGCTCTGAAGCCAAATATTTCAAACAGGGAAGAATCTAACACTTTATTTTGTGTGTGCTTATTACATTCTTGATAATTAATAAATCAATCCATAATGAAAAAAATAAATAGAAAGGCAATGCAGTGTGGAAAGGAGAATATAACTAGAGGAAGATCTAGAGTGCAAATTCCCTGTTAATGGTTCAGCTTCATTCAGATGGGATACAGTCCTAAAGCTCTAGGGATTCACACATCCCTGCCTCAATTCAAGGCACTAAATAATCAATCAGTAGTTTAGATAAGGCTCTATAAATATTTAAAAATTTTAATCTTTCGAGTGCCAAGAATAACATTTCCCATCATGTACTTGACTTTCCTACAGCAACAACGATGAGATTTCTCATCTGGCACTGCTGGCACCAGCACCCTGTCAGGTGGTTTTAGTAGTGGCAGTCAATTAACTTAAAAAGTTCCATCTAATTGATCCATTTCCTGCTCCGATAAACAATTGTAAACAAATACTTTTCTTCAAAGGAGGACCTTTGTTCACAAATTAGAAGAGGAAAAGGGCCATCTGAATCCTGCTAGCCATGGCTGTGTCAGGGCTTTTATTATAAACACTATTTTTAGGGCTCTAAATGAGTGATGTGACATTAAATATAATGAGACAAATGCTTCCCCAGTTTAACATGACAGCGGTGCTTCCTCACAAAACAATCTTTGCTTTTTCTTTTTTTAACCTCTTCTACATCTCTGACAGCAGCATGTGTGTATATTTACATTGTTTGGACTTTGATGATCTGTGTTTAGCCTTTCTGCTTTATGCTCTTTTTTGGGCACAGGAAGCTCACAATCCTCCTTCACTGATGCTTCAGTTAGGTCCAGTGTCTGATTCCTGCATCTCAGCAGAACAGCCCTAAGAGAAAAACGAAAGCTAAACACTTCTGGTTCTCTCTGCAGTTCCCGAAACACAGAGGTGCTCACCTCCACAATTTGGATAAACCTGCATTTTGTGGTCCTTCTCCAAACCTTTCAAAACGTAGCCAGGGAAAAATTTCAATGTAAACTTTAGGCTTTTATGCTACTTTGAAGGAGGCCACAATGCACACAGTTCCCTGCATTACGTTAACTCCTCCACAACCTTTACTGAAAAGTTCTGCTACCAGCTATTCTTCACCTGGGTAATGCCCCCATCTGTAATTTTGTTTCCTTAGGCACAGAATGAAAATTGTTATACAATGATCATTAAGATACTCGCTTGCTTGTAATTGATTTCAGATCCAATGATAAAGCATGATATCAAAAGGTTTAATTATTTTTGCTACAACTATATTCTCCTCCAGCACAGAGCCAGAAATTCTTAAATTCAGGAAATGAAAATTGCCACCATCATTTCATAAGCAAAAGCATCTGATAAAGTAATTAGGAAAGAGCAGTCTACTGTATTTACAATTTTGATATGGTCACATATCTTAGTCCAGGACTTCAGGCCTACTTTTACTAAACTGCACAATTCACACATCACTTGACAGGAAAGATCAAGCGATTGATTTCTACACACTGTCAGCTGCTATGTATGCTTTGGCAGATTCAGGGTATTTCCACATCCAATTGCCCTGACTAATATGGTTACAGTCTAAGACAGCAATTATCATGCCAACCAAGTTTCTGAAAATGATCCTAGCACCATGTATTAATTATGCATTTCCAGGAATCAGGTGTGTTCTGTTAATTTTCAGGTCCAGGTATCCTGTGTTTTACTTGACACAGTTTTAAAGGCAAGAAATCAAGCTCAAATGCAGATTGGCAAACTGCACAATAAAACCTGACCCTGTGTACCATTTGGCAATCAAGTTTTCCAAGGCACGCTCATAGGAACAAGGTATTTGCTATAAGCCTAGAAAGGCCATATCCAAGCTATCTTACCAAGCAGAAAAAAAAGGCACATCTTATAAATGCAAGGGCATAAAAATTATATTTGTGGACTAACACCATCTTAAACTGCAAGTTCTAGACGTTCAATAAGTTCGGAGAACCAAAACAACATAGCTACTTACAAAAGAAATCATTCTCTGCAAAGTGAATTCAAAAGTGCAGAATAAAGATGCAGGTGTACCCATACACATGCATAGAGACACAAGAATCAGTTAAGACACATAACTAATAAGAAAGCACTAGAAGTCAGCAAAAGAGAAATGAGACATTAAAACAATTAGCAAGCAATCAAATCCAGGAAAACACTCCATTAACACAACTCAGTGCCCTTCACTTGAAGGACGGTGCTAGCTGAGGCCAAACCAGGGGACTCACTGTCAGGTCAGAGGGTATAATAGTATCATCATGTCATTACTACTATGATTCTAATGTTCCTTAGAGAATAAACAGGAAAACACAGCGTAGGGGAGTTCATGTACTGAAAGGAACCAGCAAATTAAAACGAAGTGAACCCGAAGCTCTTCAAGGCTAAACCAAATACGAGATATCTAGAAGACAGCTGCTATAACCCCCTTCAGAGACATCACTGCTTTCAATCGCTGGCAAAGCTTCTGCTATTGAACACATATCAGTCTTGAGTTCAGTTCCACAGAATTCAGGACTTCTTAACCTTTCCCTACTTGGGGCAGATTCTAGCACTTGCTTAGACAGTGGGCTGATCCTGGTAGGCTTCCTGGTTAGGTCTGTCTACAGAACAATTACTAGTGTTTCATGGAAAGGCTCAAAAAAGATCACGGTTATCACATTCCAGCAGTAAAACCCAATCAACTAAGTGTAACGTGTTCCACAATCCTGAGGTGTAAAAGCTGGAGAAATCACAGGAAACCTGCAGCAGGAAGCCAAACTGCCTAGACTCTTTTCTGCCATATCCACAGTTCAACAACAGAGAAGCAAGTTCCCCCTTTAACAGACCTTTCTCCAGAGTGCCTCTCCAACTGATGACATAGATGTTATTATTCCCCCAGGACCACCTTAATTCTTAAGGCATTCAGAGAGCATTGATATATGCATGTGGATAAATGTTTCCACCTTCCACCTCTTATTTTTAAGTTATAAAAGCAAATAAAAATACCAAAAAGAACAGCTCTTTAGGCTAAAGAGAAACACTCTTCTGACTCAAGACACCATAAGAACTTGCAGATCTTTTTCAACAGATTGAATAGGAAGAAGCCCACCTCTACAAATAAAAACCCAGGCGAGAATCAGTGCACGTGTCTGAATGCTTATGCAGAGGTACCATTAAAATTGAGGTATGACCAGGCCATGTTTGAAGTCCATACAGGGACAAGACATGAATGTGCAGTAGACATTTCCTACATTCTAATTTTCATAGAAAAAAAATGCTGGTGCATGGACTGGAATGGAGCCATAGCTTATTTCAACGTGTCCCTGACCTGGACAGTCAGGGTTCCCTGCAGAGCATTCTCAAGAGTTCATTTAGACACAATCAGTGAAATATAAGAATAGTGGAAAGTCATGCGGCTGCATTGTTCTCAAACTGGGGTAAACCTCTTGTTGTTTTCATTCTTGGATCACCTTCTCAGGTCTTACATAACAGATACGATGAGACTGAAAAATTTACTACTGTAGGATTAAAGTCAACTTGGGTGTCTTATTTTGACTGTCTTGGTAAAGACTGAAATTTAAAATCACTGCCTATAATACAGAGAAGAATTACAGTATGGAAACTAATTAATCTTAGTAACCCAGAGGAAACAAACAAACAAAAAAGGAAATAATAAGAGAAATTAACACAGACGATCAAATAACTGGAAGTGCTGCTTAAAAAAACTGATCTGGAAGAATATGTAGAAATTATTCCCCTTCCCCAGAGGGCAACTAAATATCTAAATATCAAGTTTCTGGAAGAAGTTAAAAAAAAATAAAAATAAAAAAATCAGTCAAATGCTGAAACAAACGTATTATGAAGAGAGCTAAAACTAATAAACTCCTCATCTACAGCTTAACAAAAGACAAGGAAGAGAATTACAGGCATTAAAAATGCAAACCCAGAAGTTTGGTATAAAAGCTAGAGAAACTACTGGATATAGCTGGACAGCAAAGCTGGAGGAGTTCCAGGCAAGCCCGGATGCTTCCTGGTACAAAGATCCTGTGGAGAGATATCAGCGAGGCTAAGAGTCCACAGAGCTTGAAAGGCCAACAGAGGAAGAGGGGTCAGAGAAGCAATTAAACTAATGCAAACACAAAAAGCCTCAAGACCACACAGGTTTTTAGTAGAGCTTTATGGGAGAAAATCAGGCATACAAGGTACACAAATTACCCACTCTATCTGACATATCTAGAAAGCGCAGCAGTTCCCAAAACCAAAAGTGAGGCCAGTCTAGCAGTGATCAAATAAATGGATGGTTCACAGTCTTGCACAGGCCAATCTTATCTCTGGAGAAAAATACCTCACCTTCTACAAAAAAGCCCTCCCCAGAAGAACAATAACCACCCTTCCTCAGTCTACATGGTTCAAGTATGAAGCTTCCTATAGAAAAAAAAACACTAAACATTAGGCATGTGCAGACAGAACAGTGAATGCACAAACACAAACTGGTAGCAAGGCACATGTAGTATGGAACTAAATATACTAACACATCCAGTCTACTTTCAAACTGTTGCTGGCTTCTGACCCTACACTTAGCAGTTAAACCCACAGCTGCTCTACCGAACTGTACATATATGCGGTAAGTGAGGGCACTGCACAAACCACAGTAATGACAACATGTGGTTGCTATCCATCAAAGGTTTCCTGACGCTTACAGAGTGACCTTTTCTGAAAAAAAATGCTGTTGTTGAAGATTGGGTTTCAAAACAACATAAAGATTTGCAGAACCATACTAGACACCCACAACCTACATCCTCCAAAATTAGCAGAGTGAACTCAACAATAGCACTACAAGGAGGAGGAAGACACAGGTGTTCCTGATCTCCTTTTCTGTTATTCACCTTAAATGAATCCCTATTCAAAAAAAACCCCCACAACAAGAATCATAGAATGGATTAGGTTGGAATGGACCTTAAAGTGTTCCAACGTCCCTGCCATGCGCAGTGATACCTCCCACTAGACCAGGCTGTTCAAGGCCCCATCCAATCTGGCCTTGAACAGTTCCAGGAGAGAGAACAATCCACCTACCCCAAAATCCCAGTTCCAATGTAACAGAAAGTGTGACTACTGAAATAGCACATAAGCTTATGCTCTATTCATAGTGTCTTGTACCCATGTTAAGCATATTCTCTGACTTGTATTATGAAAAATGTGGATGAATTGCAGTAACACATTAAGTTTCCAGTTCTACTATAATTTTAAGTACAATGCTGAAAGAATCTGTAATTAACTCCAAGTCTGTGTGGTTTGAACTAATCCAGTACATACTGCTCCTAACCTCAGTCAGCTATATGAAATTAGTTTTCCTCTTATTATTTTGGAAAGATTTGTACGATAAAAAAAGCCTACATTTTTCTTGGCCATGCGCTACTACAGTAGTGGTTAAAGCAAAAGAAATCCTAAAAACTGCTCTTCTGATTTTGTATATATCAAAGTTACCAAAAAGCATTCAGGACATGGCTGAAAATGGAATAATCAGATCATGCTCTAACAACAAATAAATTCTTAAGAACAATTATAGCTCCTGATAGTCTCCTTTGTAAAGACAGGATAACAATACCTACCTAAAAGGCTACCAGCTGGCACAACTATGATTACCACTTCCTCGGAATCTTGCTGACTATGACAGTTTTGAAGCAGATGTTGAACAAAAAGATATACCACTTACATAAATTTCATTGCTCATTCCATTCCCAAGTATCCTAATTGATGCAAAATGGGAATTACCAAGGAAATACACATCCCTCCACGTGTGGGATTTGCTGCAGAGGAGAGATGTGTCTTGGGTCTAAGTCCTAGAGACCTCACTCTTGTCATCACACTACTTGGGCATATCATGCACAGGAGAAAGGGCGTATAACCCTAAGCCAATTCTTCTGAAGTGACAAAGCATTGACAGTGACCAAAGATATTGTAATATTAAAAAGCTTAACTGGCTTATCTATAAAAGAAAATTTATGACAGACTAATGGGAACATCCAACTGGAAGGTAGTTCACCAATCACTGAACTCATGCTGGCAAAGTGTAATTTCAAGTACACATTTAGAAAGCCTTCCCTAAGAGGTGAAAAGTGTCCTGCTCTGACTCCTGGGACTCTTGGTGTACCACTTCCCATGCAGACATTTTCTGTTTTTTTCCCAATATGAAATTACTGTCAGTTTGTCACCTCATAAAAATATTAATCTCCTCCTTCCAAAGCAATTTGCTTCTTTCCTCTCTTGCTCAACTATTGCTACTATTACTGTAAAGCTGTCCTGGAATTTCCTCACCCTAGAAAGCAGCTCTTCATGAGTACTTTTTAGCTAATATTTATACAGGGCTTGTTTAGACCCCGTTACATCAACACCATCCTTTAGTACTAATAACATGTTTCCTTATTTGGTGCCCTGTCCCCAGATATATTTATTTTAAGTATAATTAAGAATAGTAGGACTATATTTTAAGTAGTATTTCTCCCCCACGTTTGCTCTCTTGTAATGTACAAGGCTTAGTCGCTTCTGCCTTCCCTAAGTGTTTGAGTAGTAACTCTTTGCAGTTTTTGAATTAACTTTTCTTTCATTAGAAGGCTCAGAACCCTAAACAGTATTATAAATTGAAAAAATTTATACATTTTCCTGGAAAAAAATTTGCTCTGATTTTTAAACAGAGTTAATAGGTTAACGACAGCATCAGATAAGACATTTTCATTCATTTGTTCAAAGACAAGAGGCTTATAGGACAGTTTATTTTATCATTAAAAAAAATTAATTAATCTGTAGCAAAAGTTATCATGTCCTTTGGTGGACACCTGCGGTTCTGAAAGCAACTTAAATCCCTGTATTTCCCATCATCTCAACTGAAAACCACCAGAAGCCACTCCCACATAAAGGTAAAGGAGAAAGCAAGTGGTGACATTCAGAAGATAAGCACATCAGGGCTATTAGCACAAGGAGTAGAGAGAAAAAATATAGGGGCTTACAGTAAACATGAACTTGGTAAACTGGCAGAAAACCAAGACCTTCCTCTCTGTGGATGCAATGCAGACAGAGCCACCAGCTGCACTCTTAACTTAACTGAGAAGCAAAAATTAACTCCAGAGAAAGGTGATAAATAAATGCAGCATGAAAAATCCAGCCCATATAGCTGCATAAATGTACCCAGTAGAGCCCTTTAGGCTACTAACTGGAATATTCTCAACTGTGAAAAATTCTGGAAATTTCTATCTTGACAGCTGTAGAGTTGTCAACTCTATCATGAAGTCAATGGAGATGAGGCTCAAGTATTGGGCCTGGTTGTGAATTAATCTCATAGTCATGAGAGGGTCTGAGAACACAAGCAGGATCCTTGTACTCTGCAAAGTCTTCAAGGGTGGCCAAAGCTCACCATCAGCCAGCAAGATCACCACCCTGTCTCCTGTTTCCCATTCCCAATCCCCCATGTCGCAAAGAAACAGAGGGGATGTCTGAAGTCAAGGAAGGGGCAGGTTTGATAGTGGAAACTCCTGCCACAGAGCCAGAAGAAAGCATTGCAACAAGATCTTTTGAAGCCAAGGACCTACCAAACCATGGCAGAATTCTCCTCCTACTGGCTCTTTTGGTATGAGACCACATAGCAAGAGGAAACCCTCAAATTCCCAGCTGGAATGCACTGTGTCATTAGAAGTACTTCTTAAAGAGGGCAACCCCTCCCATTTGCAACTCTGCAATGACTTTCTAAACTACCCAGTTGCTTTCATGGCAGTGCAGTATTAGGAAAATATTTGATATATTTTTAGCTTTCTTTTATTGTAGCTTAGCAGCTGGATTCAAAGAGAGCCAACAAACTGTGATCAAGCTGACCTGTATATGGATCAGTAACACATGCTCTACCAACCAGCCATGAGCCATCTGAGACATGACAAAAAGGGCCCAGTCAGGGATTAGAGTTTTAGGATATAAATCGTCACAGATCGGGGCATAAGGTGCTTCCTACTGCCATCCAGATTACTATGGTTAATCACTAGCTTTTCATGTTTCAATCAATTCCTACTGGTCCTCCAATTCCTCTTTTTTGAAAAACGCTACTACTATATGTAATTTGAGAGAAGAAACGGGACTAACTGGATTAGTGACCTGATACAGCAACAATTTGTATGGCTTGGCTTGCCATAAATCCTGCTTAAATACTATCCTCTCATTTAAAGCTGGACTGCCAGTGACCCTCAGCCCACGTGTTATGGAAGTGACCAGAGCAAACTACTTCTAAGCACACCAAATACCTGCCTGCTGAAGAGACATGCCTTCGCTTGGCAAGACTGAGAAGGGCAGTGAAGAACATGGCTGTGCTTTAGGTGGAAATTTAATCTGTGCTGAGGATATTACCAACTGTGGAAACATTTGACTTAGACGTTTCCATATATTAACATACTTCCCACACTTGCTCACATCTGCCCAAATAAGCAATGTAATAAATATTTTCCACACTGTAAATATAACACATATTTCTAACGCTCAGTGATACACCACTTAATCAATCCAGAATGGTGTAAGCCAGCTTTTGCAACTAAGCCTTTCATGGTACAGCTCAGCAAGCGAGTAAACAAGTTTAAAAAAAATTTGCAGACAGTTTACTTATCTTTCAGTTTGTACTTCTCTCGTACACAGAATTTGATTTATTTTAAAAAATAACTATTATCAACAGCTTCACAGAATAACTAGTAATACACTGTCTTCTGAAAGAATACTTATGACAAAAAGAACAACTTCCTATGGCTCATCTGCTTTCTCAATATCAGCTGAACATCTGACATACAGGATAAGTGAGATGGAATATTAGTATAAAAAGTGACTTGCAAAGCAATTGGCTGCTTTTTTTTCATTATGTTGTATTTTAAAGATCTTCATTTATATCACTAAATACTGTTTCTGTCATTCCAGGAATCCAATCATTGCTATGTGCAGCTTCCTTTACTTTTGAGTATTTCAGAGATATTTTGTTTATTGAATTTTTAACAAATATATCCCCTCTACAAAGTGTTTAGTTAACTTTTAATGAAATCCACCAATTGTGTATTTTCCTTTATGGATTTTACATTTTTTTTAATCTGTAGAAATACTAGGTGTACCACATGCAAGTTGTTCTAGTTTTAGAAAACGTTTACTGCCAGAACATTAAAGATTCAGTGCATTGAACACAGACATTATTTCTCCAAAATGTTTAGTCAGGCAACATAGTAAAATAGGTGTTAATAAATGCTGATTAAAAAAATTAGAAAAAGTATAATCTAAAAACTCTATCCATTGCTACTTTCAGAGCTCTCCTGTATTACCAAGTCTTCATATCCGTATCAAAGTATCCAAGCACAGAAATTAGTACTTGAAGGAAAGAAAAAAATAATAAAAAAATAGAAAACCTTCAAGCATTGTAACATAGCAGAAAAGTTGAACGGTTCATTGTAAAGTTCATAAGAAAAAAACCCCCTGAAACTACAAATGTCAACCAAATTATATCTACATTAAGGCAACCAAAATAAGGAACAAATAATTCTGACTAATTGCTGGCATTTTCAGCTTTAAAGCAAAAAATGTATTTACTGAAGAATAAACTATGCATAGAAAGTTGAAGCAAAGTCCCCCACACTAGGCAAAAGCTGTGATGGACTGAGAACTCTTTGCCCTGCGTTTAAAAAAAATTCTCACCATACTTTTCTCAATACAGCTATCACAAAAATTGCTGGTCTGAAGTCTGCTCAGCATATTGTCCAAAGTAAGTTCTAGAGTATTTATGCAGGTTGTATGGAAGGAAAAGGAAAGACTGAGGTAACTGCTTCTTGGGAACTTGTCAAAGACTGTGAAAGGATTGATAACTAGAGAATTCCTCTGCTTGCTTAGGCTAGTATAATTGAAGGCCAGTAATAGTTGAGGATTTCTGTAAACTTGATCACAATATGTGTTACCATAATTGTCATGCTAAAGCTACAGCTTAGCTAGCTTTGTTTACAAAAGAAGTCCCAGAACAGCTCCTTCACTAGATTACGAAATACATTCTTAAAAGTCTTTTTATAAAAACAAATATTCATCCTCACAAGAATTTAAGACTATATATTCTTAGCCAGAGTTAGTAAATACACCATTTTACTAAATACCAGTATACTAGAAATTTCACTGCAGTAGGGTTAAGTTCTAACAAACAAGTCTCCAAAAAAATCCAACAAGAACTACATTTCCTCAACATCTAAGGGGTTACAACTATACAGCTACGGCCTAGCACTAATACTCTGAAAGCCTTGCTTTTAACATTTGATGGGGCAATGTTACACTTGGGCTACCTGGACTGGTGGATGGCTCTTAGTGACGGCCAGTCAGTGACCCAGTGGAGCAGCCACTCGCGCTGTACGAGAGCTGCAAGAGTAGAGACTCTGATAGGTGTTGTAGAAGACTGAAGGGAATTGAAACTCTAAGCAGGCATGAACTACACACATTTTTACAGTTTACACTGCAGTACTGCTTAGATGCACTATTATTGAGAGCTGGTTTATTTTACTTACTTACAACACCTCTCAGGGCAGCACATGATTTGGGGTAGTTTGACTACTCCACAAGAAAGAGATCTTTTATTAACATTTTAATCTCACTAAATACTCCCAAATTTTTGCAGGATTAAGATAGGCAAAAGACTGGACAGTTTTCCTACCACAGTGTGGTAGTTATTTGCCAAATGGTTTTAAAAGCTTTCTTCTAGATGACATAAATCTTAGTCCTCTGAGCAAGTTATGTCCTTGATTCAAATATTATTTTATACTTCAATATTCAGACTCAATCAACCTGGAACCTGCCAACTATTTGTATCCACAGAGCACTGTCTGCAAGTTCAATAGTTCCTCCTGATCAGCTCCTGAAAAATTACCGCTCTGTTTTTGCCCACTCCTCAGTCTCTGCATTAGAGGCTCATAAAGCCTGTGAAACCTCCCTCCAGCAAGTCAATCCCTTATTACATTTTTCTCCCTCTGCACAGGCCTCAAGAACAGGTGATTTCTATTCTAGGATCCCCTTCATTAGCCTTCCTTTTCTGCATATACTTCCTCCCCTCTTTTCCTACATCCACCATCAACTACCTTAAAGCACCACTGTGTTTATGTCACTTGTCCCAATGGACAAGTTTATGAGCTTGTCCCAATGCTGCTTCCTATAGACACACCTGCCTGAACTGTTTTTAATCCACACTAGGCACTTGGATTAGATTACATGGCTGTTTATTTTCATCAACAGAATCTTAGGAGGGGCAGTTAGGAAAATGTTCATGAAACTTTAGTTAAGTTGTCTCATCCAGGTTGCCTTTATCTTCCATCAACTTCTTCAATAATGCTGATTACTCAAGAACTACAATTTCTCACCAAAGCTATGTCATTTTAACTTAAGTTATATAAATCTAATTTTCCTCTTATACTCTTCACACATGAAATCTCTGTGGGCCGAACTCCATATTCACTTACATAAAACCGTATCAGGAAAAAATTAAAAGATAATTGATGGAGTTACCCATGCCTATTGCTGTCCTAATTGGAAAATTCATTCCTCAATTTCATCTCCAAGAGCCAAAGTAAGATTAAGTTATAACTAATTCTTAGTCTCTCCCTTGAAGACAGACTTCATTTGCATACCTTGAAGGTTTTCAGGAGCACTTGTTAGAAAAGAACAGGAAGGGATTTTGAAACTTCTTGTTATATTCTATTCATACGATAACTGTTTTATCAAGGAATTTGCCAGGTACAGATGCATTGTTCTATCTTGTCATTACCTCCACTATAGCATTAGAGTGATTTACTGCATTTGAATTTTCAATAGATTTCCTAACTTTCTCCTAAAACATTAACATTTGCTAAGATCACACACTGATTTCCATTTAAAAATGCCCTTGGAATTATAATTTCCCCTTCATCTTCTATAACAAAAATAGATGTAAAATAATTCATAACTTCACTGCCACCTCATCATGTACTTGAGCTATCACTCAAGTATTGGTGCCTTAGAGCGACTAGTCCTATAATCACAGATACAAGGAGGACAACGATTAGCTGATATTTTAGCCTATGGAGCACACAGGAAGGAAGATAAAGCTTTATAATACTGATCTCCTTAACTCATCATGACTGACAATTCATTCAAACATTGGAGTGGGCAAATCCCAATCTCCCTTGCTGGTTCAAGCCCCACTGAAATGAGAAGAAAATAAGAAAATTAAAAAAAAAAAAAAAAAGGGCTTGAGCGATGGGGAGAAGGACCCAGAAATCATGGTAGTAAAGAGTGAAAATTAAAGCTTATCTTCAATCAAAGATTTCAACACTACCTATGCTGTTGCCCATATTAGACTTATCAATTTCAGCCAAACGCCTTCTTGAAGCTGCTTCTTGGAAAACACTCTCTCCCACCCCTATCCCACGTCAGAACTCCCCTTTCCTGCCAGATCTAAACACTTGCCTCAGTAATGCACAGATGTCTCATTGTAAACAATATTGTGCGTTCACATTGATTCTTCCTTTTTGTCTGGTGATGAATATACATGGCAGATGGCAGGGGTAGAAATTTGTCCATAAAACCCCTGTCAACAGGACCATAAAGGCTCTAAGGAGTTCCAGCAGTACAAGTATACACATAGTTAAGAAACAAAAAAATGGGTGAAAGGGCCAGGATGCTCTCAAGATTTCTCAGTATCAGCTCAAACTTTCTATTGAGAGAACATACATAGCCTCAGTGGAACTTTGATACATCTTAAAAATACAGCTTAAATTTGGTTCAGAAGCAATATTTATATCTGGTGACTATGTGATGGGACGTACAACTAGCTCCAAATACTACTGCCGTGCTGCCATCTCATCTTGATCTGATTGCCTCTTCAGAGCAGATCAAGGAAAGATATAATTAAGTTTACTGTGCAAACTTTATCCTCAGGTCTGCCCCTCTCTCCTGCTCTGGCAATCTGAAAATGCTGAGTCTGAGTGACACATAAGGACAGATTAGAAGGAACAGAAAAGAGCATATTTAAATGGAAAGAGCTTAAAATGACTTATGTGTAATTAAACTACAACATTCACTTTCCATTCATACTCAGCTTATCAGCCTTCAACTGAAATATTTCTTCTGTTATGCTAAATCTCCACTGGATATCCATGCTATTAGTTAAGGAGCAGGCAAAGCAAGAAGTGTGTACTTAAAGAAGCATCGCATTGGAAATACCTTTGAACTAGAATGTATTTTTTTCCAAATACTGAGGTGCTGCGCATCGTAAAAAAAATATTCCCAAGCAACAGAATGGTGGATAAATCGAAATGAAATTCAGCACAGGGAGGCAATTCCATCAGTTCTTTCTGGTGACCTTATAAACACAACAAAAAGTGCTATTCATATATCACCTAGCCAAGTCAATATTTATTTTCTTGCTTTACGCATGCTTTGCAGGAATGACCTTAATCATTAAAGCAAGGCACTAAAAAACATGGTTTGGTCCATAACTTGTTTTGGCAGGCCCTATGCAGATTTCCCCTAGTAGCTCTGCCAACTCATCTCAAGCCAAACTTGCAACAGCCTGACCCAAAAGGACAAGAGCTCTGTCATAAATGAGACTACAAACATTTCCCCCAGGAGCATGCTATGTGCACAGCCTCTTTCCATGTTTGCAAAGAGGAGGGGAAGGGATTTTCCATGTCTGTATGTGCTTTCCCTATATATTTGCCAACAGTTGCTAGATTATTCCCAGAGCTTACTTTGAACACCAGGCTCTACTGTAGACTATTTTCTTTATGAACATGGAGACTTCAGAATAGAAGGCTGGATCTTGATCTCTGAGTTATTCTAGGCACACCAACAAAATAAATGAACCCTGGTTTTACTTTGGTGTTGCTGAGAACAGATCAAACCGCTCCAGTCTGCAGCATCTCCTGGGATTTAGGAGTTGAAATGGAAGAGGAGCATAAGAACGGGAGAGCAGGCAAAACTATGCTGGATTCGTTTCTTCACATAAAAACGATTAGACATTTTATACCTATTAATTGCTGTTTCCAACAATTTCTTTGCAGGCATAGTGAATGTATGTAATGCTGAGACAGAGATATAAATTAGGAACAGGCAATAAACATCTCTCCTCCATTACCCCCAATAAAAATATGCTCTTAAACTCCCTAAAGACTAGAAGTAGCTGCATAATGCTTGACTGTCTGCCTCTTCAATGAGAGATTCCCTAGATGCAAGCTGCCAAACTACCAATCCAATCCTTTTTTTTTCTTCCTTTGTCATCGTAAGGGTAAGTCTAAAAGCTTTCAGCGCATTTCCTCTCAGTTAAACTCAAATTAGTCCCCTCTGCTGGACTCCTACTGGGATGCCTTGGTCTATCCCAGAGGCTTGCTGAGAAAAGCTCTTTTGAATCCAGCAAATCACCTCACTACCTGCTACTCTGACAAGGCCGATGCCATTATTTATTACATAATAAGCTCTCGCTGTTGAGGGTCAATTATTCCATTGACTGGGCATTACAATAATTCCTGGTAATTAAAAGAGGTACTTATGTGAATCTGGACGCATATTGCAAGAGACATTAGTTCTTTTGTTATCTTGGCAAGCCCTTGTTCCTAGCCCGGCCCAAGCAATTAGCATCTTTTGGCAATCCCTGTCAGCTGGGGTTTGAAAAGCCTAAAAAAAGGGTCAGTCAGATGCTAATTTAGATACAACTGTGACAGCAGAGTTTAGAAGGAGCTGCTCCGAGGCGCCATCAGGGTTTAATAAAGCAAACAGCTTGGGTCCCAGTGACCCTGCAGGGGTAATTAAATATGTTGCTGTGCCAAACAGGAGAGTGGCATCATGAAGCCTGTCCACAAAAACCATTTTTAAAAGACATATAATCACCCATTTAATCTGCTCATTAAACAAGTCTCTCATGCGGACTTAACAGGAATTAGCACTTTCTAAAAGGCAAAATTGACAGAAAGCAGGCAGTTCAAATGATTCTAAAGGTCACGATTCCTAAAGCTCTTCCATTCATTATTATTATTATTATAAGCTCATTTAATGCTAATGTAAAATATTTAGGGATATTGGCATTTAAGCCTATCCTTTCAATGCTGCCTTTATTGGAGAAATATGAAGATCCATTCTTAAAGGTAACATGAGGTACTGACATCAGCTTTAAAAACAGTCATACAACCTTTGTGTAAATAACCCCACACTCATCCCACCCCAAATTCTGCAGGAATACCACTGGCACTTTGTTCCCCAGTACCCATTATACTAAGAGAGCTCTAACACACAAGCAACATTATATACCTTATTATATCCACCTCTTGTGTTCTCAAGAGATGCTAAGAGTTCAAACCATCCCTATTGTCAGAGAAGCAAATCACCTCCCACTGCTTCAGAAAAAGGAAAAGACTTAAAAGAATAAAATGAAAAAGGTTCATTCTTTTTCAGTCTGGAAAACAAACTAGAGGTTGTAGGGCATATGGTAAAGAGAAAGGAAAACATGTATTTTGGCTTGACAATGACCTAATGAATATCATGGGTAATCTATTCACTTCCATGTAGAATTTAAGATTTTAATTTTTGGAAAGCTATTTTGCTTTGGGTTGAGGTAACCCTACTACAGCAGGAGAGGCGAAAAACAACTGAGGTAAAAAACAGAGGCTAATGCCACCTGGTTTATTGGGGTATATTTTTCAGTTTTAATTTATCATTAAAAAACCTGATCTCTGTACAAGGTCTGGGAGAGGATGAAGCTGGGAACTCATCACAAGGGTTAAGCAATTATGCTGTCCCTGGATAGTTCACATTGCCCTATACTGAACTCAAATACAGCCTCCCAAATGCCAGTCCTCTTCAGCCTCCTACTAATGAGACAATTGAACAACAGGGAGGCCAACTTAGCCTCAGAAAAAAAAAAAAAATTAGGCACAGTAGCATACTTTGCCCTGCTGCTCCACTCTCTGATACTCATGAGGCAGAGTACTACACATGAGTCCACCATCAACAAGCTGAAGTTCTACTAAAAGCTGTTGGTCAAAGACTCTAAAGATGGTGCCAGCATACTTAGTATCTCCAGATACAATTAATGCATTCACATCTTTCACGAGGAAGAATGCTGAACTGGAACAATGACCTCAATTCCACATAAGCTAAAAACAGGGGGATCTACTTGGCATGTCCATCTTATTTGGATATGAAAGGCCAAAGTCAGTTTGAAGCCCTATGTACAGGTCATTTGCTAGATAATTGTTTCTCAATATAGGAAAGAAGATGAGGAAGACAACGATAATGTGAGAAGCATGAGAGAAAATAAGGAAGAGTAGGAGAAGAGAGAGAGGAAATAAATCAAAACATTTATAACCTCAGAACGCCTTACAGAGAAGCAGAGGAAAAAAATAGACCATTAGTCTACATCATCTTTGCTTATTATCTCTTGAGAGAGTTTCAGATATAATAGTTGACACCATTATATGGATGTCAAATTAACCTTAACATATACTATTTCTTTGTAACTTTGCAGTGCATACACACAAGTATCCTGAACAGATAAAACATGTCCCTTTTCCCTTAGAACCCTATAAAAAGTAACAGCTCTATAAAATGATTGCAACTGTTTCCACTGAAGTACGCTTTGGTACTGAATTTGAAAATAGGTCTGTCTAGCTCCAATAACTAGACTACATATCCCTCTGTATTCCTTATCATCAAGTATATTTCCTAATATGACTGACAAAGTAATTGAATAGGCAAGCTAACTTCAGCTACATTTTCAGATCTATTTAAAACTGCAAAAACAATGTGTTCTTTCTCTTGGGAGGGCTACACTACCATTTGGTCAGACAGCAACACATTCTGGATTCACTTCTAAAGTAGCTGCATGCATGGGGAAGATTTATGGTTGGAGACGGATCGAGACAGGGGTGCAACTCCCTGGAAAATACTGAAATCCATCCATAGATGAAGTATGATGGACAAAGTCATTGATGCAGTTTCCTGACCAGTTCTGCTGCACAGGGAGACGGCAAAACTCATGGAATTACTACCATTTCTCCTGGAATTAACCTTCCTATCACAAATGAATGTGCAGCTTTGCTGCAATATACAGTACCACTGGTAATGTTTACCTCTGCTTCTCCAACAGCACATGTGACAGTATTTCCAGACATTCTTTCTACAGCTTTTTGTTTTCTTGGGGAAGATTTAGAAGGCTTTTATGTTAGTTATTACAAAAGAAAAAAAAATTAAAAAAACTTCCACAACTGGGGAGGAATTATCTATACAAGAGTTTCTGAAAGAATAAATAAAGCTGCATAAGAGTAAAAAGTTACAAGGAAAAGCATTAGAAGGTGTCAGTCCAATTTTCTGATAAATTTTAAGGCCGAGGCTGTCCTTAAATTCCTTAGAGTCTTAGCATTTTATCTAAACTGCATAGTTTTTTCTTTTATTTCCCCCCCCAAAAAAGTTATTTTGATGATGAAAAGCCAACATGCCACTAGTAGTTATTCGCAGTGATAAACATATAGCCTAGTAATATGAGCAAAAGCTGGCTTATTAAATGCATACTTCAGAAAAGCAGCATTAGTTATGCTTAGAGCTCTTGAATAGAATTGAGAGATTGAAGACAATTTAAGAAGAAAAGCATATAGGTCAATTTATCCTCAGCAATGAATATTCTTTTTTTTCTGGTCACTGGGTAAATCTGCTTTTCTAATTCCTTTATTTAACTGTCAGAGGTTATAAAGATATTGAACAAAGATCTCATATTATTAGGCACATAGTTAAGACATAAAACAAATGCAAAAGGGATATGATTAGCTTAAAAATCTATAGTCACAATGTTTATTTCTCTGTGGTTAAACAACAGTGTCAACTGGAATTTGAAATGTTTTCTTTATTTAGACCTCGTAGGCTGAACAATAAGCCCTGACAGCTTCGTCTCGGCCCTCTCAAGGCCTGTACCAAATGAAGCCTAAACTGCACCAGCCACGGGATGTCTGGAATTTGTTGTGTGCACTCATCCTTAAAATGGAACAGCTGTCATGAAAGGCTGTTACAAGACACCTAAAGGGGCAAAAGGTTTCAGTGACACCCTTATCTACAACCTGATATGAACAGCATTTGCTGCTACTCTGCTTCCATCTCTAGGTGTAAAGTTACACGGTACAAGAGTCCAGAATACTCCACTCAGTAAAGTGGAAATCTGTACACCCTCTGTTCCTTTTCATGCCATTAATTGTGCGTAGGATGAAGTTATCTATGAAATGTACTTATTTAGTGAAACACAACTGTACACTCACTTTAAAACCATGCATTTTGGAAATCTCTCTCCATTTTTAGCCTCCTCTCCCCTCATGCTTTAGTAGAGGAAGTAAGACTGTCTTTGGGCCATGCTGTGTTTCCCTTACTCTCTGACTATATGGCCTCTAAGCCTCTAGACCAGTTTCATGAGGGGCTCAACCAGGACTCAGCCGTTAAGGATCAGAAAGCACTAGCAATATAGCAAAAATAGCTCTCAGGGGAAATATATCTTATTACTGCCAGAAAGGATATCTTTGTAAGAGAAGCATTTGTGTAATTCTTATTAGGTAAATAAAAGAGTGGAAATAACCAGAAGCACAAAGACCCAAGGGTCTGAAGTCCCATAAGCGTCAATGGCAGATTTCCCACTGATCCCACTATATCCAGATTTCACTGGGTACACAATCAAGACCAAATGTGGAATACAAAGAGGAAATGATCAGAGTAACAACTCTTATTCACACATGCACTCTGCATCTGCAAAGTTTGTACCCATGATTGAATTGTGTTCATAAATCAGACTAGTGTCTACCCACCATACAACTGTGATGGGTTCCAGTTCTGGCAAGAAAATCAGAAGAATCACTTCTAGTTAAAAAATAAAAAAAAGAGAAAAGACAGATTCATTTTTACAGATACATAGCACCGGGCAGAGCCCAGCATCAACAGAATATGCACTTTTCCATGGACATTGTCCCACCACCCTCTGATTTCCCCCTCCCATGCTCCTCCAGGTCACCTAGAGACCTGCTGGGCACTGCAACGAACTTCTACCTTCCACCAAAGGCAAGTACCATTTCTTGCTATAGTTTTTTTGACACATCAAATTGTCTCTCTGAACTCTATATTGCAGAAAGGAAACAAATCTGTAACCAGACAGGAAATACTTGCCTCTAAACACTTCTACGCCTGTATAAACATTTTTGTAATTGCAACAGATCATCAGCCTCACTTCAGCTGAAGCTCAATAATGACTTGTAGATGCTTCTTTCAAAAAAACCACAACTTGTTATTTGGTTGTGTGGATGAAATGCCATTCCCTGCCTCTCACACCTACCCTTGGAATTTTTGTTGGCCAAATTTCCTTCCACTGTTCTTCCGATGCAATATATTCTCAATCAAATACAATCCTACCCTCTACTGAAGCTTAAGTCTGAAGTTTATATCCTGAGACATGGGCTCTCATGGGACACTATGGGCTAGCAGGCCTGTTGTCCCAAGCGCATGAATAACTTATAACTTGATCCTGTAGATGGAGTAAAAAAACTAGAGCCCCAGAACAGTAAGAACATCCAAGAAAGAAAAAAAGCAGGGGAAGATGAGACTAATGGACTAACATGGGGTAAAACACACCCAGGCAGACATAACAGTAGTATTTGCTGCAACAAGGTTCAGGATAACATGGTCCTAATTTGGATGCATGGAAGCATAGGTAAGTGCAAGCCGTAGAAAAAACAGTTCTGCTTGAAGCTTGGCTTTACCGTCCACCTCAAGATGATTTATCTATAATATGAGAGACAAACCCAACACAAAAATCCCACTCATTCTTGGAAAGTTCTCGCAGCAACCATTACTGCTGCCTCAGTTCTGCAGCAGGTAGGTTATCTTAGAGCAAAGGGGGAATGAATTAAAAACTCTACTCAACTACTACAGTATATATTCATCATCTATCATCCCGGACGCTCCTTGCTTTGCGCACATCTAGAAACAGGTTTCTCTATTTCTAAGATGCCTGAACCAACTATGTCTTCCCTCGTGTCACAGACTACCGAAGTAGCATCTTAAATACTCATTCAGTATTAATAAACACATTTTAGATACCTAAAAACCCCAGCCTTCAAGTCTTACGTTCACCACATTAAAATTATCTTGCATTAAGTTCCTACTTATAGATTTGTTCAATTGTGTATTTGCCCCACACTTACAGCTCTTATTCCTTTATGCTCGTTATGCCATTTGAATTTTCTATTTTTTTTCAGCAAACTGTTGTAGTTGGAAACCAGATTAAAAGTGATCACAATGAAGAGCTGTTCTTTAAACCTTCCTGTTTGTCCCACAACACACTGGATTGTGAATCATCTCTTAGTCTCTACTACTGAGCTTTAATTGCCTTGGGAATTTCTGCTGCTTCCATTGCTGTTCTAAGCATTCTTCCAGATTCGCTGTATTTCAGTCACCCTATCACTGTTAGGGAACATCCATTGATACCCAGACACTTCAGCTTCTCATTCTTATAGATCTTCTGGAGTTGTTCTCATGGTTCAGAATCGCTAAGCCAGAGGTTCAAAAGAGGAAGAGAAAAAAAAACCCAAACAAGCCCACCACAAGAAAAGACCAGACACAACTGCCTAGAGCTCTATCTTCCATTTAACAAAAATGGAAGACTGCATCCAGCTGTTCCTTCAGTCCTACCACACAGAAATGCCTACTGAAACAAAGCCCTGGAGACAAATTCTGTGAGCTGGAGTTTATTTTAATTTTGTTGGTGTCATCTGACTGAAATCCCACAGTCAGTCTCACCCCTTTCTGTGATCCAGCAATGCACCATACAGTCACGATACCCCTCTTTGCATTTGTACTGCATTTGCCACTTTCCCTCTCATTCTTAATATTAATCCCCCTTCTTACTTACTCCTGCATAGCTATACCGGGCTATTATTTCCAGCTACATGGCTGTATGGTAAACCTCAATTTCGTGTCTGGTCAGTGTACTACATGACTGTTTTGTTTAATATATACTGTTTTTTTGTGATTGCAGCTAGACTCATTGTTTTACATCTGTTTGCATTAAAGCGCGTTTCCTACTGACTGATTCAGACACTTAAAAGATCCCAAATCCCACCAAACAGGATTGCATAAATTCTGAAGTGTTTGCTCTTCACTTCCTCTAACTTGGATCTCTCCGGCTAAAATTTACTATGATCTTACATCTGATATTCTCATCTGAAGTATTTATATATGTATTATTAAGAAGATGAGTCCCCTGGAGTACGCCACTAGCAACATATTTCCAGCTAGAGAAATTATCATTTGCAGACATTGTATGTAACCTTTCTTGAGGCATTTTTCAAGCTGACACGCTCTTTTTAATTCACAGACCATAACTCCATGGTTTAACCAGTAAACTCCTTTATGAAATTTTATTTTTCCTAAAGTGTCATTAATTCACAGTTTCAATTTTCACAGTACTACTTTCTTCATAACATGGAAAAATAGAACATTCTTGTGATGCATCTGGAAAGTCAGATTTTAGAACACAGAATATATGCATATTTCCCAAGATTCTCTATTTTCTGTTTCTAACATTTTCTCTTCTGACAAACAATTGCAAAAAGACAAATAAATTATTCGGGCAAATTTCAAATGCGTAGACACTACAGTGTTAAATTGAGTTCTATAGCCCTTTTTGCTCTATTTGTCCTGAGTGAGGGTCTTACTCATTTTTCCTTTAAAATCATCATTTCTGTATCTGACAGTTGGCAAATAGGAAAGGAAATGGTTTTAAAGATCAAATTAAGCAAACCTGATGGAATAATTCATATTTGCCATGGGACTCAATTATTTCTATTAGAAACCCTTATTTTTTTCCCAAGGATAAGTAGTTATTTTCTTTGGCCTCCAAATAATTATTTCTTTTACTTCTGGAAATGTTGAAGTAGTTGTTTCCTGAGGTTTTACCCATTAACTCTTTCCTATTTTTCCTGAGGTTTTACCTGTTAACTATAGCCAGAAACAACAGCAGACGCTCCAAGAACAAGTATACAGTAAAACCGATAAGAGATATTTTCGTCATTGCTATAACAAGCATGATATAAACAGATTTGCAAGCTGAAAAGACTACAGTTTTTAAATAAACCTGTCAAAAATTTGGACGGGTTCTCTTGCAATGGAGATATTTCTCCTACATAGTGTAAGAGCATTTATGGACACAATTAGTCTTGCTGCAGAAGGCCTACAAAACCATATGCAATACCACTATGCCAACTAGCTGGATGTCACCACTGTCCCTGTGTCTCTCTGGAGCAGAAGACCAAGGTTTACAGCAACAATGTCAATAAACTGTAGTGAGGCAGCATCACACCTAACTCCACCAACCCTGGAGCCACAGAACCACCTCTAGATGATGGCTGCACTCATCCACCACTGCATCACTGAGGATCTGCTCAGCCCCATACAAAGGGCTGAAACTCCTCAATCCTTGGCAATCTGAGTAAGGATTAAGTACATCAGGCACTGGGACTATACTGCTTTTTTCAGTTCTGACTCTAAATAGAGTAGCCCAGGAAAAGAAATAGAAAAGCTATATGGCCCATATCCAGGGTCTTACGTTGATGGGGGACATACAGTTTAAGAGGACATCAATTCAATGGCCTTGTGAATAACTGAAGGCTTGTTACAAACCACAATCAACACTACACAGTGTGCAAACTATTTGGAAGAAGACTCCCTGTATCAAAGTTACTGTAAACCAACTGTGTTAGACAGAAGTTACCTTTTGTTTAAAGCCATCCACAAGGAAGGGCTCAAGAAACTTTCTGGCAGAAGCCTGCTTGTGATGATAGAGACACTTGACTATCTCTTGTTTTCCTCACCCCATCTCTGATCTTATTTTATCTCCCTTATCTTCCAAGGCAGGATATCAGTTAGATGATAGTCAATCTGTAAGAAGTTACATAAAGCACAGGGGGCAGAGCTGAAAGGGTTACTGACTTTGCACACAATAGGTCTGTGTTCTTTCACAATAAGCTAGTTAAATCCTTTCATTTTCAGTTCTTTGCATTTATACAGAGGATTCTTTTTCTTTTTTAAACTGGAATCTTCTGATTACTTCAATTATATCTTGCCTGCAGAGGCATTACGTAGAAATAAGGCCTTGAGAATTTTGATTTTGAATCAGAAATATCATCACTTTTTAAGTATCTTTGAAAGTACTCCCAAGTTTTACAGAGAATGATAAAACTAAGCATAAGATGCTGTTTTGAAAAAGGATCTTCAAAATTAACACAGAGTATCTTCTAGTTAAATATAGCTCAAAAAAGACAGCTGCAGCTAGACTAAAGCCTCTTGAAGAAACAGCGGCATTAAATCACATGTCACAATTGCCACTGAAAACCTTGCATGAAAAATCAAATCACAAGATGGGATTTAAGATGAAAAACAGTAATTAACAAAAAGACATTACTGCTTCATACAGTGCTACGACATTTTTCTCAAGCAAATTGATCCTATTACTACTGGAGTAAGATCCTACTTATTGCGATTGCAAAAGTGCTCCAGAGATTATTCTGACTGCAAGTATTAAATGCTCCTCTTCGAAGTACAGTCCCGCTGTTAAAACTACTCAGAAAGAAATGCTTCCCCAACGTAGGGCACTATTCGCAGATTCAGTAACTAAATTATGTTACATTACTCTTATTCTGAAGTATAGAGGAGTGAACACCTCCATTTGAAAGGCAACTCAAGTTAAATACATGAGAGGGAACAGGTAGGATTCCTCTGTCAAACTGAGAACATAGTGAGCACCCAAAGACACTGAATTTCAAGAGCCCCCTGATCTAGAGGTAATACCCGTGTCTACAGGAAGAACAGGCTCAGCAGTTCATGTAGTTTGGTTAAAACTGATGACCTGCACATCACAGGCTATTGGCCTTGCTTTAAGATTTTCCCCTGGTTTGTGCTGGAACTTATAATGTGTACACCTCTCAGTAGTGTCTGGGCTGCAACACACTCAGCCTGATCCAGAGTCCATGCAAATGTATGAGCTCATGCTCAGGTAGTGACTCTTCCTCTTTGGAGGACTGTGGAGCTTGGCCTAATGTCCCACCAACATATTTATCTGTAAACAATATGAAGATTGGCAGGAAGAACAGAGCAAGAGGCCAAGAACCTCTTGAGGCACATACACTCAAAGTATCAATAAAAGGATGTGTGATGTGTTGAAGTTGGACATTTCTCTCCTTTGCAAACCCCAATCTAAAAAGATGACGAAAACATTAACAACAACAAGGTATGCTGAAGTCAGCAGCATATCCTAGCAGAGAGTGAAAGAAGATTAATTTCCAGGAATGCAGGATGTGTTTTCTTGGCAGACTCCTCACCACACATCAAACTGTTCTGGTATAACACCAAGTGAACCTTAAAACTACTCTATCATCATCCCTCCAAAACATAACAGCAGAATTTCATGCCAAAGAGGTAACAGAAGCGTCTTTTCAGTCTTTGTGTCAGGAATAAGGTTTAGGTTATCACACCTTGTTCTGTCTGACTGTATCTAAACTTGGGAATATATTAGCTAAATTCAAACAACTTTGGGAGAAGATCCTGTTTCAGTGGTATCTTAAGCACACTCAAATTGCACTGAATTAAGGTGGCAGATAGAGAAGGAATATTCTATTTGCCCCTTAAAGCACCCTGAAAAGAAAAAAACTGCAAGGTAGATTCACACATTGGACAAGTAACCCACAGGAGAGTGAACTGTGTACAAATCAGAAAGTTGACCACAGTGGAAACGATATTGCAGCAGATGGCTGGTTCTCATTTGGTCTCTGCTACAGCTCCTGTTAAACCAAAGTAACAGCTCCATTAACACTTGTACGAGAACAGTCTACTGTCTTTCCACCTTTGGCCAACAACTGGCCTGTCCTAGGTGTTTTCTCCTTCTGCTCTGACTTGATAACTTTTACAAAACTAGTGCTCTTGGGAGTTTCTACTCGTCTTTGCAAGATGATGATGTGGGTTTAGAGAAAGGAGAGAAAGGCTTTGTGCATTCTCTCTCAGCTCCATTATTTGGTCACTCAAATAAGGTATAATTATTTCCATAGTAAATTCAAGAAATATGTTTAAAACACCCCACCTGAAAACAGGAAGAGAAGTTCCATTCCCTAAATAATTGTTTTAGAACATGAATATTTCAGAACACCTGATGCATACTGTGTACTGTAGCATACACTGTTGCTAACAGTTTCCTTTGACTCCCAGAACAACTACTTGAAAATAAAATGTTTGACATATTTGTCTTAAAAACCTTTAAAAGTTTGTTAGTGGGAACATCAACTGGCCTTTTTTTGCCCAGCAAATAAAAGGTCAGACTTGGCTTTGGCTTGACTTCACAGGAGCTAACTCCTGATTATGGACACTCAAAGATGCCTTTTTCTGAATTAAAACTATCTCTGCCTCAAAATCATTTCAATTACAGACAGACTTTCAACTGCTTTGTGCAAATTTACATTGAACACGTAATAATGATAAAAGAAGAAGGAAAAACCTGACCACTCAGAAGAGGCTAAAGATTGAAAAATACACTATTATTTGCGGTCAAGAGGCAACTATAAAGACTGAGCAAAATAAGAGTTTACCTGATGTCTGCATACACTGAAATTGTGACACACTACAGGAGCACAGACAAAAGCAGCAATCCACATTCATGGCTGTATTTTATTAAAATGCGTTTCAGTTGGAAAGTTGGAAAGATTTAAGGTGATGTTAAAGAAAGAAATCAGTAATGAGACATTTCTGGACTGTTCACAAAGTCTCATTTCCCCTGAACACAGCAGGAATGGAGCATCACAGATCTGCTTTGATGCTTCCCTTTCCAAAAAAATTTTTAGTGTAGCTTTTGGCAAAGACAAGCTTCCACAGAACAGTGCAGGAAATCATCTTATACAGATGGGCACGCACAGTCATCACAGTTTCTTCAGCCACAGGGGCCACTGAATGTTCATCTATTACAATCATTTTGAAAGAAAGGAGTGGTACATTCTGTCTATGACATATTTCCCACATAATATATTGTCTTCACTCTTACAAAATTAAGCCCCAGAAAGGTTAGGGAGGACTAGAATAGACTCCTTCACAAGCTATAAAACTCAATATAAAACATGACCTTGGTGGTCAGTAGCAGGAAATAAAAGGGTAGCAATGCTAAAAGATCAGTTACAAAATCACGAGCCCATTCAAAGAGAAACAAAGTTTAAGGAAAGTCTGTGTTCTCATTTCAGACTCTCTTCTGGAGAAGCACAATCAGCAACAAAATTTATTGAATAAAACACAAAGCAATTTACTACATAAATACAATACACTGTGCCATGCTTCAGAACTTCTTCGCCAGGACTCCAACGCGCTATAACTTCCAAAACAAACATCCTACACTTTGAAAACTGTCATTCTTCTGCAACACAAAAGAAAGCGTAAGAAGCCAGAAACCAGATGTAGCACACTAACAGGCCTGGCATAGAAGGTGGGAGAAGAAGGGATAGTTTCACCTAACTTCAAGATGCCAGTAAGCTTGAGGTACTTTCCCTCAACCATTTTGACAGCTCAATCTCACATCTCAGGTACAAAATCACTAGGTTGGAAAAGACCTGCAGGATGATCAAGTCCCACTACCACTATCAATCACTAAACTGTGCCTCTGAGCACCTCATCCACCCATCTTTTAAGTACCTCCGGGGATTGTGACTCAACCACCTCCATGGGCAGCCTGTTCCAGTGCCCAATGACCCTTTCTGTGAAAAATTTTGTTCTAACGTCAAGCCTGAACCTCCCCTGGTGCACCTTGGGGCCATTCCCCCTTGTCCTGTCCCCTGACACTTGGTAGAAGAGGCTAGCATCCTCCTCTCTACAACCTCCTTTCAGGTAGTTGGAGAGCAATAAGGTCTCCTCTCAGTCTCCTGTTTTCAAGGCTAAACAATCCCAGTTCCCTCAGCCATTCCTCGTAAGACTTGTTCTCCAGCCCCTTCACCAGCTCCCTTGCTCTTCTCTGGACCCTGGCATGCTCACACCAGTTTACTCAGGGTGCCCCAGCAAGGATATTCTGTACTAACATTACCAGGGAGAGAAATGAAACACAATAGCACTTCACATGGGATTTTAGACAGGTGGAAGTGAGCTTTTATACTAGGGCAGAGACACTACAACTAATTCTAAACTATGTTATGTGCTTGGTGAATGCCAAGTGTTATAACACCAGTATGAGTTAGCTAAGCCTACAGTTTAGGTTGCTCCTTCATTAGACTGTATGGGAAAGAACACTTTTCCCTCTATTTATACAAATCGGTTTTATTCCTAGCGAAGTTTGAAACCCCCCTTAAAAGCTTAATTGTCTAATATGTTAAATAGGTCACCTGCCCAAAGTAACACCAAATAATAGAAAAGGTTGAGAGCTGTACATATAATTCATGTCTGTCACTAACATCTGGGAGGATATGGGATCCTTGCCCAAAGAACAGACGAGTTTCCTTCATGCTACAGTGCATCAGGTAGAGATTTACTCAATTCCCAAAGCGCATAAAAGCAGGAGTGTATTGCAAACTTTCTCCTGTTCCTACAGCCTCCTGAGTGAAGGCCAGGCTCATGTTGCTTGTATTAAATGGGCAAGAGTTGGCAACACAAGAAACAGCACACAAGGAGCTTGAGGAGCCATTTGAAATTATGCAGGGCCTGATTAATGGGCTAGAAAGAGAATTTTTGCTGCTGAAGCTTGAAAAGATTAAAACTTTGATATCCCTAATTCCCAAATTACAATAGAGGAGTTTGGAGTAATCAAGGAAAGAGATAATTAGCATAGAAAAAGCACACCCTTTCAAAAGAGACACAAGGGCATACAAAAATGCTTGTTAACTCCAAGACACAAGTCTGAGCTAAAACCTTATTTTTACTCGAGGAAAAATGTCCTGAATCCCCCTTTAAAATTAATCCCTTCCATTCTACTGTTTCAAAAAGATAAGGTGTGGAAAGTTAGAGGGGACAGGGGCAGATAGGTGCTAGACTATGTCCTTTCTCTCAACTGACTGTGAATCAGAATGCAAGAAACTTTGGCATGGGGAATGCTGGCAGACTTCAGTCTGTATGTGTGGAGACCCAGGACACTTTGTCAGGGCAAGAAACACTTCAGGAGGAGGCTGGCACCTCAGACAGAGGAAGGGATTATGGTTTCATAGGACAGGAGAGTGGTAAGAGTGCAATTCCCTTTCACAGTTCTGCTGAAGGCCCCATAACTTGCTAGCAGTTCCCAATGGAGACCCTTAGTGTCACACTGGAATTAAAATATTCAGCATCAATAAAACAATGGTATTGACTCTTCCTGGAAAAGTGATGTTGATCTTGTCAGCGCTGCAGTCTGATCTAGAATATAGACCAGGGTAGTGTCAGTAAAACTATTAGGGCCTGCAAAAAACTACAAACTTGTCCTTAAATTCTTTGCTCTGCACTAGTGTCTCCCACACTTTGCTGCACTGAGTGGTGGACCAAAATCCCCATGGAAGTTCAATGGGGTCCTGCAAGCTTGAATAATGGGCTGGGCTCTGTCTTATACTTCTTAGACCAGCTACTGGAATCGAAGTGTGATGTGGCACCCTCTTTCGCAGTCTCTTCTGAGCAAAAGAACACAGGCACTAAAAGATGCAAATAATCACTGGCATGGACAGATGAGGGGTGGAGGAAGGAAAGGTCAAGCTGGGGAGAAATAATTCTCAAAGAGAAAAGCATAAAACCTTCAGGTGTTCACACTCACCTCCTTCAGTCACTACCTACTTCTCTCAGCTTAGCCCAGCAGAACTGTAAGAAGACCAACGATGGTACAAAGGTCACATTCTGCTTGTACTGCTATTATGTTGAGTTTGCATTCTGTCTGTAAGAGGCCTAAGTCCAGATGTCTGCTTGGTACAAGCCATAGTGACACAGTATTAAAGAGATTAGTGTCCAATAAGGAAAAAAAAAAAAAAAAAAAAGCAAAGTGCTTAGTCAGAGCAGAAGTCTTTCCTCCAAAGTTATTTACTGTCTTCTGGACTGGAAGCTTACTTCATTATAAAATCCACAGTGTTCCTCCTCCCTTATCCTTTCTCTACTCTTGTGGTTTGCAACAGTTTGGAAAACTTTAGGGGCATTTTTAAGTGGTTACAGATGTGTAAGGATGCATGCCACAGGCCACTTCATCAAGGGGATGACATAACTCTGCATGCCAGCTTCAAAAGTAGCTCATTTAATACTGAATTTGGAGGCATGATTGTCCCAGACTCTCTGTGTGCCTGTTGAGAGTGATGGGATTATAACAGCAGCTGGCAGTACTCTGTTCCAGGAAAGCTCACAGCATTATTCAGTCTTGAGTTCCCTCTTCCTCTGTGGAGCCATTTGATCCTTAATCTCTTCTACGGATTCTTAACCCTTTTGATGGACTTCTCCCCTCGACAGTTTCACAAACACATCTTTATAACAAAATAGAGGTGACAAGCCTAAGTTTTGACAGTTGGACACCTACTTTTAACACAACTTATAAGTCCTTACCAACCATGAATTTGCTCAAAGAACTCTCACATGTATTTTGTATAATATTTTAGAATTCTCTGCACTGCTTTTCCTGCAACAGGCTGTTTAACTGGAAAATGTTGCTGTGATCACAGAATCACAGAATGACCAGGTTGGAAGAGACCCACTGGATCGTCGAGTCCAACCATTCCCACCAATCCCTAAATCATGCTCCTAAGCACCTCATCTACCCTAACCTTAAACACCTCCAGGGACGGTGAATCAACCACCTCCCTTGGCAGACCGTTCCAATGCCTAACCACCCTCTCCGTGAAGAATTTCTTCCTAATCTCAAGCCTAAATCTCCCCTGGCGGAGCTTGAGGCCATTCCCTCTCGTCCTGTCCCCTGTCACTTGGGAGAAGAGGCCAGCACCCTCCTCTCCACAACCTCCCTTCAGGTAGTTGTAGAGAGTAATAAGGTCTCCCCTCAGCCTCCTCTTCTCCAGGCTGAACAACCCCAGCTCTCTCAGCCGCTCCTCGTAAGATTTGTTCTCCAGCCCCTTCACCAGCTTTGTCACTCTTCTCTGGACTCGCTCCAGAGCCTCAACATCCTTCTTGTGGTGAGGGGCCCAGAACTGAACACGGTACTCGAAGTGCGGTCTCACCAGTGCCGAGTACAGAGGGAGAATAACTCCCCTGGACCTGCTGGTCACGCTGTTTCTGATACAAGCCAAGATGCCATTGGCCTTTTTGGCCACCTGGGCACACTGCTGGCTCATGTTCAGTCGGTCGTCAACCAACACCCCCAGGTCCTTCTCCTCCTGGCAGCTTTCCAGCCAGGTTTCTCCTAGTCTGTACCTCTGCTTAGGGTTGTTGTGCCCCAAGTGCAGGACCCGGCATTTGGCCTTGTTAAACCTCGTGCCATTGGTCTCTGATGCTGCAGAGTCGCTGTGACCAGAGGCTACTCATATAACGAGCTCCCTGTGTCACACTAGTATTTGTCATGTGCCTTCCACACAAAACACCACTACTGCTTAAAAGGACCCAAAGTCAATAGTTGTCAGGAAAGTCCTACTCTGTCCATTACTCTGTCATTATTCTGCTGGGACTCTCTGATCAGGACTTACTTCGCTTTCTCTAGATAATAACTTCTATGATTTAAAGATGACTGCAACTTGCTGTTTATGATCAGATTTCTGCCCCATAGGAACCCATTAGAGTGAAAAAAAAAAAAGCCATCGGCTCAAGAATTAGCCAAAATGGTGCTAGCCTGTGAGGAGTTGGTAGAATGGGGCTGAAGAAAAGTGGAAACTGCACAAAGGGTTACCAACACTACAGTGACTAAAGAAACAACAGCGAAAAAGGATGTGAGGAAGTATTTTTTTAGATAGGAAAACCATTATTATTTGCTAGATGTCACATGAAACCAATAGCTCATTAAATAGAAGAAGGTGAATGAATTCGAAAGAGTTGGAGATGCAGTAAATGATGTGTTTTGGGTGCGCAAGGCTGCCTGAAGAAGCAGAAGAGAATAAGGTTGATGGGAGAAAGGAAGACAAGAGCGGGTACATCAGATCTTGATTTCTCCTTCCCTTAAAGATCTTGCATGAACTAATGGGTAAACAACAGATGAATGGGAAAATAAACTGGGAATTGAAGCAGTAGGTGATGTAGTTTGAGGCTGGGAAATGGCAGAGCCAGGGGGGAAAAATGACCTTGAAATAGTGCTGGTGAAATCTCTCTACAGGAAGAGTATTATATAGCTGAAACAGAATTTCAATACTGTCATTAAAATGTTGCATATGTATTTCTCAAGTAGTAATATTATTCATCACAAGGGTTTATTTTTAACTACCTGGCCATTGGTATGTAAGCCTGTTATAATTTCCACCTTTCTCCCAATCTCCCCCATTTACTCAGTTCTTACTATCAGAAAATTCAGTAAAACTTATATCGAGTTAGACTTCTTTTCTCCATGGAAGATATTTAAATAATTTAGGTAGCAGACCTGTGCTGCATAATTTCTTTGATTAGAGAACATGATGCAGTGGGCAGAAAGTTAATTTAGATAGGCTTAAAATTACCACATTTCCATGATTATCCGTGTGTTCTAGTATTCAGCTTGGCATATTTGGTGTGTATGAATAGTTACTATATTCCCCTGCCCGCCGAAAATATTTCAAGGAATAGCTTATCTTGCACACAGCATAGCAAGTAGCACTATCAAACATAACACGTATAACAAAGCCATGCAAGAAATTATACACAGAACTGCAAGCTATTGTTTGAAGGCAAATATGCAATTATAGTAGTGGTCATATTGAAAATCACACAAACAACAGCAGAATTAAATGTCACATTAAAACCCATCTGAGCCTTACAGGGACAGTGCTGAAGACCACAGCAAGATTCTAAAAGAAAGCTGATGGCCATTTGGGATCTTTTCACTATAAGAACTCAACAACAGGATATTTAGATTCCCTCAGAGGGGGAAATCCCCAACATTCCAATGAAAGGCAGATAAAGGTCATAATCTATTAGTCTATAAAATCACAGTGATAATTACTTTAACATATGAACATTCGCATCCTCTCAGCCTTCCAGTCACAGGCTCCAACAACAAAAGCATCCACCTTCCCTGACAGATATGGAAACTATTCTTAATGGAATTAGTTTGATCAAAAACATCCCTGTCAAGTGCTTTAAACAGCATATCTGATAACACTATGTGATAGAAACCATATATTGGCCCACATGTAAGATAAGAATATGAGAATCTCTTCCTTCTCCATTGCTATAAACTTCATCTTCTTGATTTATGACCATAAGACAAGTATCAAACTCCTCCCTGGGTCAAGGCTAAAAAGATCACTTAGAAATGGCTGGCCAGCATAGATTGCAAGAAGGAAGTTTCACATTTGGATAAAAAAACTTATGCAGAGGAAACCTTTTTGGATATTTGAATTAAAAAAAAAAATCCCCCAAGCAGGCAGACCATAAGGCTGATTGGGTTTCAGAATGCTAAATCCTAAGTGCAGAGTGTGGATGTGGCAAAGAAAAGCTTTGCAAGACTCTGTGATGACCACAGTACAGCACTGCAGCCGCATTTTTGACTATCAAATTGGTTTTTTCAGCTTAAGATGGCACTACCTGCTTTTTATGCTTCATAGCTGAGTTCTGGCACAGATGTGTAAAACTTTCCAAACTGTTTAAGGGATTACACGAACAGCCAGCAGTAGCTAAGCAGGGAGAAAGGGCTCCAACTCAGTAATGTATTCTACTGTGAGAAATTCCCTTTCAGTAAGGCCGTGACTCCTGTCCTAGTCGAGTCCCTTCGGGAGAAAAAGGAAAATGGAAGGAATTAAATATAAAACACAGAATTCTCTGAAATGACTATTCAGGGCCTTACCTGCAGTGTTGGCACTCAAAGCTGTACCTGGGCTCCAGTAAGTCTTTAGCAACAGCCAACATTAATTGAGGGCACTTTGGAAAACACCCCTCAAACTCCCTGCTGTGATTGCTGGACTGCTCACAAAAGTTCCCCCTTGAGTCGTTTCTGCTCTTTTGAAGTCCTCCTGGAATATGCACTACCCAGTCCAGGGGCAAGGGAGCAGCTTTCACTGGATGGGACCTTCTTTTAAGAACAGGCTCTGGGGGGGCAGGGAACAAATGGGAAGCAGGACTGCAGCTGCTGACCCCACACAACTCAGAAGCCCTGCAATGAGCTGGCTGAAGAGAAAAGGAGTAGAACATGAACTACAAAAGCTGATCCTCAGCTGCCTCAGAGCAGCCAGGGAGGAAACTGTGTAAATTTAAGACATAAGAAAAATAAACAGAAAATCCTATGTATAAAAAAATGCAGGTACATTAGTTGAAATTAAGTTTTGAAGCATCATATGCCTGTAAGCATACACAAAAAGGATGCGATGTGGGCAGCAATCATTGCGAACTTAAATGAACACGGCTGCATCCAAGTTCACCTACGCTGCGATGAGTACCAAGGTACTTGCTTTATGTATCTGGGCAGCATTGGGCTGGGAAGCTGGAAGGAAGCACCCACACCAGTCAGGGTGTGCTGTGCAGTGTGTAGATTTTAAACACTGGATGTCTCTGTATATCAACAGGGCAGCCCATGAGAGGCAGAATACAAATCACAACTGATTTTAATCCAGCTAAAGCTAGCAGCAAGCAGAGGCTTCCAAGGGACTTGCACACATGTGTTCAGACTCACTGTACTGAGACTGAGGAAAGAGCATTCCTTATGCTGCTCTTGACAGGAGCAAATGATTAAAATTCAAGTTTCCCAAGAACAGCAAAGCCAGCCAGAGGCTACTGACCTAGAGGCAGCTATTGAAAGACAGCAGGTATGAGCAGATCTTGCTGCTCTTCTATTGCTAAATCTCACATTAGATGTTGTTTGAAGCTAGTAGTGCCAAGGGTGAGTTGGGCTGAAAGGGCAAAAATAACAGCGTGTGTAAACAATAGCTTAAAAAAAGGGAAGCATAAAATCATGTACTGGAAGTCTCAGCAGCTTGCCCAAAGTTTTGACTGCCACTGCTCAGGCAGATACTTTCAACAATAAAAGAAACAGATTTATGACAAGCTTGTAATTAAATCATGTGAAGAAACAGTAAACTTATACATGCTGTTGTTTTTATGCCACTTTCAACAAAATTAATGCCAGTGTTATGCATGGCTGGGTCTATCCTTGCTTGACTGCTGGGCTGCCTTTTCCCCATTCCCTGTTTTTATGACCTACACTTCCAAATGTCTGCCAGTGCTCCAAATTCAAGGGCGCAAAATCCCTGGGTTTTTTTCATGTATTCTCTCAGAGAGTAGTAAGAAAAACTTATGATGTGTTGGATACTGTACTTAGGGCAGCTCTGTTTCTGCATTGAACGAACTTAGGAGCCTGTTTAGAGTTTCAACAACTAATCTGCTTGTTTGTGAAACTCCCTCAAGTGCCTCCTGGTTTCTCAACAGCCATATAGAGGTGCCAAAACTACATTCAATAGAAAGACAGAGGTAAAGTCAGACTACATGCATATTTCAAAGTGGTATTTCAGAAATCCACTTTGAAATTCAGAAGTGCTGTTAACAAACTTTGTTACACATCTTTGCATGCACTAGCTTATCTAACATGCAAAGCAAAAAAGCTACTCCAAATCCCGATGAACAGCCAAATGCTAAGCTTTATTATTGCTGTTAACATCAAGTTCTTTCATTTGCAGCTTTTGCTCTACAGTTTTGACCTTACTAGACCTCATTTTCACACAGGCTCCCTTGCCAGCACACTTAAGAGATTTTTCAGACTTGCAAATATTTGAAGACAATGGAACTGAGATAAAAACAAGACATAGGCTGAAGTTGGTTTCCACGTGAGGAAAAAACTTGCTTTTTCATATATCAGTAAATTAACTATCAGATTTTAAGCATTTTGTAAATTATAATCAATTCATAGTTAGCTCAAATATAATACTGATATTGAAGAGTTCATCTGGCTGCATTTAAAATTCAAGCTTTAGCTCTACATGACGTTATTAATTAAAGTTTTAAATTAAAACCAGCAAAACGAAAGACGATTCTTTGGTTAAAGCTCTTACCATTTTCTATATTTTTTTTGTATTATGACTATTTGTATACTGATATATCAAGCTTATATTCAAATCAGTTTCAGACAAATAGCAACTGCAACCTCTAAAAAAACACAACTGAAAAATCCACGGATCTGAGAATTCATCCATCACTTGCTAGCTGTTGCAGAATCGCCTCTCTCCCATCCTCAGCTCTGCAGCACCATTGAGATGTCTGTCTACTGAATATTTGGGAAGGCTAGGATGGGAGGGCAAATTCTAGGACCATATGAAGTGATGGGAATGCTCTTACAGGCACTCATAGGGATCCAGTATAAGGAAGAGGACCAAAGACCAACCTCCTCTGGACACAAGCCATCTGCTTCAAGTGGCCAGTACATCTGACTTCCTGTACATAGCACAGTCACACTACCCTTAGAAAATTGCTTGTGAGAACCCAGACTAAGATTACTCTGAAGACACTGAATGCTAGCCACAATTCTCGTGCTCCATTTTGAGGCTGAACAGTTGGAACGTGAATAATGCCATTAACCCAGGAGAATTATGTAAGCCCCCTTTTTCTGTGTTTTTTCAATGACTTAGTTTTTGTCTGCACTAATTTTACCTCCAAATCTGCATGTCTGAAACTCCACACTGTTCAAGTCTGCTTAAAGTGATTATGTCTTTTCAGTAAATCTTGGATTGTTCTTTCTCCCGGCTGCAGAGCTGTCTGCCTGCAATTTCTCAAAAGAACGCCAGGATTTCATGTCCATTGGCCTCTGCATTCCTGCCAAAGCCCTGCAGAAATGAGAGCTGCTGCAGCTGCCAGGGTTTATTTACACACATTCCTGCCTCAAATTGAATTAATGAGCATAATTTAACTCAGGCAATGTCCTCCACAGCTCTTGTTTCTCTTTGCCCCTCATGACATTTCTTTCTCTCACATAACCCCTCTTATAGCCTGTCTTAAAGCAGCATCTAAAGTGATTCCAGTGTAAAAAGGAATTGCAGATGAAATCGACCTGATAAAACTTGTACGTATCTACTTATGGCCTACCTTATGGAAAGCCCAGGATCCCCTTAACGGGTAACCAGAAGTTCAACTTGAACTTATTTGCTCCGTTCAATCTAAATTTATTGGTTTGGCAATAAGCTTCCACAGTTTAATCGCTTACAAAAGACCCAGCCTTGGAAAGAGTTCTGATGTTATAGATGAGAGCAGCTGATGCTACACCATTACCTACAGTTGTTAACCTTTATGCACTATATTTAGCAAATCTTTCCTTCATGGGTCTCCAGCCCATTTCTGCCCTCAGACACCAGAATTCTGCACCCACAGCATAATGAATTCCTATCTTAGCATGCCCCGTGGGCACTGTACAGACAAACCATATACCAGAAGCTCCTGTTTAGTGACTAACCAAACCAATGCATCGTTTCCCACATGCTCTATCAGAGATATAGCACAAAGATATTTCTCCAAATATATTCACACCCATGCGACTAACAAAGCCCATTCTCCTCTCTATTATCTCCCTGTATTAACACCCTGTGCTGTTCCAATCTGAATGATTTCTATGATTTCAGCAAGACCTTCGATCCCTAGATCCACAGGGAAAAAACCCAGACTGCTTGGCAAGGCAGTCTGGCTTTCTGGGAAGAGTTCTCTCTTGTGAAGCTCTGACAACACCATATCTATCCAGTTAGGCTGATTCACAGTGAGGACTTTCCTTCCCTTAAACAAGACTAACAAGATGCTCAAGAATATTTCAATGAGAAACTGATGGATTGCAGGACTTGTGATTGAAACCAAAACAAATTCTATGGACCTGAGTCTGCAGCTCCTGCAAACAGGAGCTACTCAAGTAGCTCCAGTAAAACAAGTAGGATTGACAGAAAGGCATAGTTACTCATCACAATGGCAGAGCCGGCAGGTACTCTGGAATGGCAAGAGTTCAAACTATCATCCCACAGTGAGTGTCTCCTGAAAACCTTAGTACTGCTGGAGAATGCAAGACTGATTTTGAGGCACATGTCAATTCCCTTCTGCATAGTCAACAGCAGAAGCCATTATGTACAGAACTGCTTGACATCCCATTGCAGAAAGCAGCTTACAGCGTGAAGGCAGTAAGCAACTGGGGGAGGGTATATATGCATCTCTGAACATCCAAAAGTGAAATTTGGAACTCTTGAGCAGAAGTCTGCTCTAGCTGCAACTGGTACGGGCTGGTTGTAAATTTCATAGCATTTGGACTAAACAAAGGTGGCATATTCTGAATCCTCTGACTAATGAAGAGATGAGGCATTATAGAATCATAGAATCACCAGATCATCTGGTGGAAGAGACCCACCAGATCATCGAGTCCAATTATAAGGCTGATGACATTCTGCAACAGACTGCTTAGATAAGGAAAACCAGGGGCTTGGTGTTTCGAGTCAAAAAGAAAGGTCTATGAAAAGAAGTGATTGTCTTGGAAAAAATGAGGGAGATGGTCTGGAAGGAAGGTGGTGAAGATGCTGCAGGAAAGATCCTGAAAATGGCAGAAGATCCCAGAGAACAAGGACATACATAGAGATGAATGTTGTGGAACGGCTGGGGACCTTGACCAGTAACACTTGTGGGTAGTCAACGCTGACAGCAGTGGCACAGCAGGAACCAACCCAAACTCACTGCCCAGCTTTCCCAGGCTAGCAATGACCTCTCTGCAGGGAACGGAAGTTCAGACCTAGGAAACATAACATCATAGTAGAAGAAAGTGAATGAGAATAATCAAGTAGTGCTCTCTTGACCTGAAATAAACCCCAGTATCCAAATCCAGGCTGTAATTTACTTTGTCTTGCCTGTGACAATGAGTGCTTGGCTAAATTTGAGTCCTTGGAATGCTGCTTATAATGGAAGCTGATGCAGACTATATATGGCTTTAAAACTATTCTGCTTAATGGCACAGAAAAAGCATGGCAAGGACTTATTTTTCTGACTTCTAACACTCAACTTCCAGAACACACCTATTCTTCACAGTCCTGACTCTAAAACCAGCCAGTAATTTCACTTAAGAGCACCCTCTCAGTCCTCTCTCTGGCTATTTCCACCTTATCAATACAATTCCATGCTCCTCGGTATGATTTTCTCCTTTAAATACAGTTGTAATTAAACATACTTGTCAGCAAATGTGTACTGGGCCCTTGGAAAACATTTTATATTTTGTGGCTGCCTTTCACGCATCTTTTGACCTGTGCAAAGATGCCAGTGATTCAGGAGTTAAACTGCTCTTCACATAGTTGGCATCAACAGTAGTGGTGAGACCCACCAGCTCAGTGAGCTTTTGCCTAACTCCAAATGACACACTTCTCATGAGCACCTAAGGAAAACTGTTGGATAGAGCCTTGCTTTTGTTGTGCTGCTCCCCCACAGATACTTGTCTTATTATTCCATACGCTCACTTCTCCCTCTCCCATTTCTTAATGTTTCTTTTTATATTGGCATCCAATTTTATAAAAGAACAATAAAACTCAACTGTGTAACACTATCAAAGGAATTCTCCACCACTTCCTCTGACTTCTGTATCATTAGGGTGGAGAAACTTCAATTGAACTTGGATAGGCCTTTACTGAATGCAGCTTCTGTTGAAGCAAAGCTTGAAGTGGTTACCTTTCATGCATGTCTGAAGCAGAAATAGACTAAAAATATCGCTTTTTGGAATCTCTCTCAAATTCTCTCAGACTCCTGAAACAAGAATATTTCTTTCATATATATATATATATATATAGAAATGAAATGTCAAACATTGGCTGTTCTAGTGTACGCACATACACTGCTGGACAAAATAATGCAGGCAACAGCTTACATAGATAAAGAAACCATATGACTAACAAGAAATATCAACATAAAACCCTTTAAATATTTACTAAAACAAATGCTTACTCCGAAATACTGAACAAAAGAAGTCCTTCCAAAGGGGATAGTCATTTCTTGTTGAGTCTAAAATTACACTTTGCTAACCACATTATTTTCTCTTCTAGTCACTCACACATTTTGAATACCCATGCAGTGGAAAGCATTGACTTGAGTACAACACAGAAACTTTGAAAGCCAATGTCTCTTCATTCTTCCCTTCGTATTGCATGCTCTCTCCAACTATCTCTCCCACTCCCCCATCATCTCCTTTGTTTAGTACTGGTTGTAGCTCACATTGTTACAGGTGGAACTGATGGCTGGGAGGTGTTCATCCTCTTCCTTCCCAGGAACCTTCTGAAAATGAAAAGTACTTCGAAAACATAGTTTCATCTAAATGAGGCCATCATTTCAGAGAATGATGTGAAGGAAATAAGTTTGCATATAACATTGTTCTTGAATCATATACACCCCTAAAGAAAATACAGCTCTCAAAAAGCGTGTCTGCTTAGCACAACCATTAACAACACTGTTAATCTTTTCCACTGTCTCCTTCCTATTCTTTCTGACAAAGTATAGAAGCATTGGTTCAAGTGACACACATACCCCAATGAGAATTTATACTCTAAAATCCAAACACGTGCAGCTTGACTTCCTGCGCAGACACCCAAAGACACTCAAAACTTGGAGCATTCAGATTAGAACTGTTCTTTGTCAGCCACGTTCAATGCAAAGAAGCAGCACAAAACACCATCGTCACCACCAGCTGTCAAGTTGACAAGAAAGCCGTAGGGGACAGGCTGCACCAGCTGACCCATGGCAGCGGGCAGCATATTTGGGAGGGCTGCACTCCTTCCAGCCTCACTACTTGTGAAGACTCTGTACCCATGTCTGCCTTAGAACAATATAAGGGAGATCATTTCCACTCCTCAGGGCTTTATGGATCAAATTTTGACGTAATGCAATTGGGAAAAAATGATCTCATGAAACAAATACTATAGGGAGGAAAGGGAATAAAGGTATGTTTCAAACTGATCTGGAAATATTTTCCCATATGAAATAGTTATGCTTGTCTCTAACAAAAATACAATCCAACCAGAGCAGGAAAGGAACAGTGGCATAGAGCACAAATTGAGCTAAACAAACAAAAAATTCCCCACAAACAAAATCCCTTTATAATACGTAAATTCAAATGAAAACATAACATGACCCTCTTCTCCCCAAGGAATGAAGGGAAAAACGACATCCCAACCAAACTCCAAGTGTCTGCTATGTGGGCTTTCCTGCATCCATGAGAAAACAAAGCAACTTAAGTGTGACCCAAGCAAGCTATAAAACCACTAATTCCAACTCACAGACAGTTACCTCCTGCCCTCTGAAACAGATCCCATCTGCTAGTCCTCTTATTTTCTGAAGGAGCCACAGCTTCATAGACATGAGCTTAAATCCTCTTTTAAAAACCATCTAACATACATAATTATCCTATCACCTTCCTTGCTTTGTGTCCTGGAGATTACAGGAGAAACAGCATATTGATCTCTCTATTTTTATGTCCTCTTTCTCCTCACCATCCTCATCATGCCAGACCATTCAGGCAATCAACTCCACATAGGAACAACATATTGCTCTATGCCTTCACATTGCCTGTCGTATCAAACACAGACAGGAGTGCCCCACACTGAACGTGCACAGAGGAAGACCCAAATCTCTTCACTGCGAAGCCTCCTCTCACGTTGCCTTCCAGCCCACTCTACCCATCCCCCACTGAGCACATTGCTAGCCTACAAAGTTGACCTGCAAAAGATGCCAGAGGCCGAGTGCTTCACAAAAGCCATAAAAACTGTTTGGCTACTCTCCAGTTACATTATCCAACGAGAAATTTTTTTTCTTCTACCAAGATGCACACAAACCCCTGTTGTACATGACAAACCCACACTATAGAGCTGTTTGGTTTTCCTCCTTAAGTTTCTAATGCAGAATGTGGCCTCAGAAATGCTCTGATCCAGTATAGCAAGTCATATGTTCTTAGTCTTGCTCATCAACAAGGCTGAAAACAGACTTTTTTTTGTAGACATGAGTATTAGTGCATACTGCCTCTGGTACAAAACAGTAGCTGCTCTTCTCTATCTAAAAGCCAGCTGCGTCTAATTAAGAAAATACTGGATAGGATATCTTCCAAATATCTTTCCACAAGCATGCAAGCAAGCTTTGCTACTTTTAAATGCATGAAAATGTGATCTGGGGCAATTTTGAAGGACACTGAGTGACTCTGGACTCCAAATTGAAAAAAGATGCAATCTCTAAAACACCATGAAACAATAACTCTATCCTTAGTGAAGGAGCTTGTTCCTTGACACTGACATACTCTACTCTAAAAACAATAAATCTGGATAATCTGCTAATTATGCAGAAGTGTAAATGTTCTGTGAGAGCACTGTATTTCTACTTGAGCTTCGGAGCAGCATTTAGATTTGTTAAGGCTACCTGATCTCCAAACACGCGCTGGCCAGACAGTATGGCTAGTGTCCAGATGACACTGTACCACTGAAGGGAAAGAGCTGACACACTGTGCACTGTCTAACCATCTCCATAACCTGCAGGTAACCATTTATCTCCACTCACTTCCCTGTTGCTCCCCCATCTAATACACTAGCCCGGTAGCCACAATTCTTCTGCAGGAAAGGAATAATGACTATAGCAAAGGTGGGCGGATGAAGACTTCAGAAGTCTGAAAGCCAGCTGACTGCCCTGTTTTGCATTGCCAGTTCCCAAAACAGAGCGAGGTTTTTATGGTCATGGCTTAACCCTATTTTTACATGGCTCTATTTATGAAAAGCCAGCACAGTGCTGGGCATTGCTGTAGATACAGTTCTGCTTTAAAGCAGAAATACATCCAAAGTATAAATAAGTTTGGGACATCTTTTAGAAATATTTAGGATAGGTTTGGTGCAGAGCTGCCAAATATGTAAAGTGGCATGTTTTGGAGAGTTAGTTTTTGCATTCAGGAGTTATTAAATATTAATTTTCATTTATCTCAAATTTTTCATCTTTCTGATGTATGACATAGACCAACACAACACCAGGGAACTAGAACTAAAAGGTTCCTTTCTGAAAGCTATGTGTGGTGCATAAAAATAAACCCACTCCTTCAACAGATGCTTAAAAATACATGCATGCTTCATTAGTCCGATTTGTCTGCATAGAGCCTAGCCCAAAACTGCAGAAAAAGTTCCAAAACCACATCAAGTCCCGCAAAGACGGCTGTGAAGAAAAATAAAAACAAACACAATCAGCAGGCATTAAGGACCTCAATCGGCAGGCAAAGTTTACTTTCTGCCTAACAGCTGGATGAAGCATTTCTATGGAGCAAAACACTGACACCACAATGTAAAGTGCAACCAACTGCAGACAAACAAACCACAATCCAAACAGCCTATTATCTAACTAGCACCAAGTTATGGAAATACAAGAAGCCAGAAAGAGCAACAATGGAGACCTCTGGAAAAAGATTCAAATGCAGAGAGAAGAGTAAAAATATTCTGGAAAATGTGAAAATGCAATACGTTAAGCTGTCAGTATTTCAGTGTGGATTTGAAAGAGCATTAACATGAAATGTACATATTGCACTGAATAAGAACTATTAACTTGCCTCTAGGATTTTTGGTTTTAGTTTATATTGTTTCCAAGTCTCCCAAACCATGAAGTTTTCTTTGATGCTTTAGCAAGAACTGAATCATCAAGTTTTAGGAGAGTTTGAGACTGACAGTCAGCTACAAAACTGGCCATGCAACCAGAGGTCAAACCATCCAAGTCACCTCCCACTCCTCAAAAGCCAACAATACAGTGGAATAGCTATGGTGAACTTGTCTTGCTAATAGCATACACAAAGAGGAATGAGAAGCTTTGATAAAAGCGGGATAAATGTTTTCTTGACAAACCATTAATACAAGTCAGTCCTGCAACTGTTGCAATACATGGGATCAACCAGAGATCTCAATTATGAGGATATTTTAGAAAGCACCCTTAATCCACCAGGTAAAGCTGATGCACAGCTTCCTTCAAGTCTTACAGAAGCAGACAAATAACCTATGACGAATTTGACTCTTAAGGTGGGGGGAAAAAAAAAAGAAATATCTCAGTCAAGGATGTGGGCAGCACTAGGAAACAAAGTAAGCCTGCCACCAGAGCTGTGAAAGTGGCTCTTACATAAAGCCATTTCCACTATACGGAAGCAGAGCAGGTGGTGAAACAATTACTTGGATTGCAGTTTTGATTAATCTCCTCTCAACTGCAGTTGTGCAAAAGTAGCTGGGAAGTGGAGCAGCTCCAACTCGAATATCTCCAGCCACAAGAGAGCTGGAAACCTCAGAAGAGTAAGAGCTTTGTAATGTTAACCTGACATCAAAATAATGCGTTCCAAATACAGAATGATTCTTAAGCGCCAGTTCAGAGATAAGACTCCATACAGCACAAAGCCAAATTTTAAACAACTAGAAATTACTGCCCTGCACTTTGTATTAACCACAATATATGACCTCTCCAAAATTAGGTTAAAACCCCCAATTCTTTTACTCCCTCTCCTCCAAACTGAAAAAAACATGAGAGTGATGCTAATCTTCCTAAAGACATTTCCTTAATGGTGACAACAACTAACAAAGCAGAGACAAAACACAGCACTTACATTAAGGTAAGTAGATTAAAAAAAAAAAAAATGGCTCAGCATTAGTTCTTTCTTCATCCACAACCAATAACGAATGCTTCGGAGAGGTCATGGAAACACTTCTTCACTGCCACCACTGCTCTCCCTTAAATCACTAAAAAATAGTCTTGTAGCTAGGTGTAGGGAAGGAAGACACTTCTTGTTCTTTACCTTCGATAATGTCTGAATCAAGACACAAAGCACCATCACTTTTGTACATGTACATAACATCCACTTGTACAGATAAACATGCTTTTAAGTACAGATACTCAGGTATTTGCATGGGTGGGAAATACCTGCACAGAGTCTTCAATCCCATTTAGTGTAATAATAATAATTCCCATAAACCTTAAATATGTTACAATTCCCATGAAGAAGTCCATACAAAAAGAGAAGAGAAGCAGCTTTTCACCTGCATCACCTGTATTACATACATAAGGAATGAGGACAAATGTTGTTGTACACTGTTCCCTTTGGGGCATCAAATCCCCACCCCCCAGGCAAAAAGGACACCCATGATTGCATGAGTGCAGGACTATGGCTAATGTGCTGATCAACAAAATAGTGCTGGGTTACAAGCCACAAGCCTAAAAAATTGAGAAAAAGGATAATTAAAAAGACACTTATCCTCAGAGCTGCATGTTTCTAAACCACCTCTTAAATTAACAAATATGAAAGTGGGTAGCACTTCTTAAAAATATAGGCATCTACTTGTTTCCAACAATCTATAGTGGTAAGTTGAAGATGGGAAAGGATTTACACCTTTACAACATACTGTCATGCAAAGTGAGTCGGCTCCCATAAAAGCATCCTGGCTCCAAAGGTAAGACGAAAAAATAGACACTGACTTCTCAGTGTCTCTGTTCTCTGCAAATACAAAAAGAACTATCAGAAGGCTCCTTGGTCTTACATTATTGCTTCTGATACTATTAAAGAAAATCATTATTTGTGTCTGAAAAGGCTCCCCCAAAACAGCCAGAGAGTTTACTTCTGAAGTACCAGATGACATACTGTTGGAAAACTTGTATTAACAACTACTGACATTTTTATCACAGCTTTGTCTTATTATGTTACATGTATTCTATTATGACTACTGCAGTGGAAACAGAAAAAATGTGTTGACTCTGACAGCAAAGAATAACTAAAGTTGCTTCCCTTTGCCCTCAAGGAGGAAAAAAGAAATGGTATTATTTTTCCTGTGAGAACCCTAAAGATATAACGGGCAAGAAACACTTAGTGAAAATGGTTTAATAAATCCCAGCAGAAACAAAGCATCTTTTCACATACTCAAAAGTCTGCAAGGCACCATGTGGACATTTGATGAATGGATGGAATTAAATGTTTTGTACATCCTGTGCCTTCTACTGATGGCACAAAGTCCTGCCTGGCACAGATGCTAGATGAGTATCACAGTTAAAACCAGCTCCCTTCAGGTGCTATTGGATTTGTGTAGTATGAGGATCTGAAATATTCTGGAGTTCAGTGTATTGGAAAACAAACACACTAGTAAGGTTTAAAACCAGAACAAAGTAAGCCTTTCACCGTCTCATTTTGCTTTTAAGATACCTTGACACCTACAGTGCAGAAAAAATAGCAAGAGTATGGGGACAGATTCAGTCTAGAAAGCAGCAAGGCAATTTGTTTTACTGACTAGAGTCTAGCACGATCCCAGGTCATTTCACCATGAGCTGGTTTTACACAGCAACTGATTTCTCAGAAGATTTAATGCAAATTAATGCAAACAGTAAACAAGTACCCTTTACCTTGGAAGCTCTCCTTGACTTTACAAAAGGATAAAGGAGACAAGAAATCCAGTCTTTTCCACTGCTGCTCTTACGCTCAAAACCACATGGTACGGTTCCCCCTTGCCCCAAAACAGACTGAAAGCCCTACAACAGATTATTTTGGACTGCTTATGTTCAAAAAGCATCATTCTAGAATGAAGAACAATCCTTAATGTCTTTGATGATTACTGTTCTACAGATTACAGCTCCATGACTATTGAACTCAAAGTGAACATGTTCTCCATGTAGAAAATAGTCCATTAAATGATTTTCACGTCAGCAAGATATTAGTACCAGTTCTCAAGTCATTACTTCAGAAAGACAGAGCATAAAACTCAAGTTTAAATAGAAATACTTTCTAAAAACATACTGAAGCAAAACTAAATCCTAATTAACATGGAGCTTTTATTCTTAGACCTGTGATTTCTCTTGGAGCAAATACTGACCAAAACAATATGAATTTTGTTGCAGTTGCAATTAAAAAAAATGAGAGCTACTTTTGAAAAAAGTGCAACGCCAAGATAAAGCTCATAGTCTGACCCTTCCTGCATGAAGGACCAGCTCACTTTGCTGTTTGTGTTTTACAAGACGGACGTTAATGGCAGCATTCCAAGTCTGCTGTGGAGGACAAGCAGTTCGTGGCTTTGCAGGATACTCAGGTTAGATTTCTTCCTGACATATGAAAACGTGAATTGAAGCTACTGATGCTGTACATGCAGTAAAACACACAAAGATCGCCATGAAATACTATCGGAGGTTTAAGACTTTGTCTGTCTGTCACTTATTTGCTGATTCCAGTCCATCAGCTATCACTCTGCTGTAAAAAGCTGTCCATCGAAACCTATCACAGCCTCCACTATCCCCAGTGTTTTAGCACAAGATAATAAGATAGGTATTAGGCCAGAACAGTAACAATATCATGCACAACCTCTCTTCTTGAGAACAAACATGAGAGTAACCTCAAAAAAATCACTAACTGGCTTGTCAACATTTGGCTTTCATTATTATTATTTTCCAGTACACAAGGGTGACACAGAATCATAGAATCACCAGGTTGGAAGAGACACACTGGATCATCGAGTCAAACCACTCCTATCAAAATCCATGCCCCTCGGATTCTTAGTTAAAAACTATTAGTTTTCTTTTCTTCTTTATTTTATCATAAACAGATCTTTGCATTAAAGAAAACTGTAAGCTGGTTACAAAATACCTTTTACTGGTCATCTTGACAGTGGTTCCATTTCTACAGAATAACTTTCTACCACACATAAATTAAATCCTTCATTATTTATGGTAACTCTGTCTTTTAAGTATGCACAAGGCTCTTGAATGAATTTGACAGGCTCATGACTCAATCTTCTCACCATGGGTTGAAATAATAATACGAAAGGGAAAATTTCACCACCTGGAACTCAAGTGACACTGCAGGAACAAACCTGAAGTTCCTCTAGTATTACAAGGGAACCTGTAACATATCAGCTTAATTTCTGCTTCTGACCATCTCATCCTATTAGTTTATTTCAAACAACTGCAGGACAAAAGGAACAATACAAAAGCAAAATATGCTGAAGAGAAAGAGGCCACGATAAAAAGTTAAAACCTCAAAACAAACTAAATTTCTACCCGGCATTTTGTTAAACCATAAAGAGTCACTAGGAAAGCACTAATGAAAGAGCCAGTCTCATTGCTATCAAAGTGAGCCAAGAATTGTCATACAGTATCCACAGTGCACATAATCACAGATGACATCACTTTTGGGGACAAAAAGAACTCTTCTAATGAGGAGATTAAGCTAAACGAATGCAGAGATTAAAAAAAGGTTAAAATGAAGTACCAGGACTCTTCTGAGAGCATAATTCCTTTGCAAGCATTGTGTGAGTACTGGAAGTAGCAAGCAGCAGTGCTGGTGACAGCAGGGTGCTATGCTGAGCGGCTGACTGTGCAGCCAACCATTCATACTGACCTGCCCCAGCATGTCGGGTGCGATGGGAAATATGGGCCAGATGGCTGAGTAGACACCGAAGAACACCAGCCAGAGCAGCATGCTTCCCCAGACGGCCAGGTGACTGAACTGTCAAAGAGAAGGAAAGAAGAGTCAACACAGAGCACTTTTTCCATCCACCTGACCTACAGGTATCTCTTTGTTAAGATCTCTGCCCATCTCCTTCAGGCTTGCCTTTGTTTCAAGCCAGTAGCACAGGTTGTTTAAACAGCATAAACCAGTTCTCTTTAAACTTTGCCTCACGACAGGGCAGGCAGATAGCCTTCTCAACCGATCTGTCTCACTTGGAGCTGTAAAAACTCATCAGATTTCCCTTGAAACTCTGATTTCTCTCATCTAGCTCCTGCTTCCTGTTGTGCACACGCCAGATTCAACACACACATTGAGGCGTAATTTTTCAAAGTCTCAGGTTAAACTTCACATGGATAAATCCGCTATGGCAGAGCATATGTGTACAAGCCACGTGCACCACCTGCATACGTTTCATGGAGGAAAATTCAGAGTTGTATGATATACTATCACAATCAATATCATTTGATCAGCTTTGCTTCCTTTTTTGTTAAAGGTATCCTAAGTGATCTACAGAAATGCAATGCATTTACATCCTTACTGGTTCTTTGGTTCATAGACTCACTAAGTAAATAAAAGGAGTATGAAAGAGCCCAAGAACGTGTTCAGCGCAGACTTCATTTCAGTCGCATTAAAGAAAGTAATTTTTCCTACATACCCAAACTATTTTGCTGTTCAGCATGATTTAGACTGTTTTACTTTTACACTGCAGTGGATGGAATCACTAATTTCAGTTCTAACAAGCAACTGAGCTCATTATTGGCTTCAGCTTTTCTGGATGCCAACAGCTCCTGTGGCTGATGACTTTGGCTCCAATTCAGAGAAGTACCTGCATAAATCTTAATTACATATAGGTTTTTAGGAACATGGGAATGAATTCATCCACTGGTTGCTGCGGTGGACACAGTGTGTTTGTTCAGTTCTCCGCTTTATACTTTCTATTTAATGATTGCATTTGTTGACTTTTTGAACATCATGTCTGAGAATCAAAGTGTCTGAGTTTTGTGTTTTGCCCACTGCAAGATAGATGCAAAATTCTGGAAGGAGGAAAAGATTGCTCCTCCTCTGGAAGCACTGAGCATCCTCAGAAAGGAAAGCTTTCTTCAGCACAGGCAGTGAAAACAAGCAAGTAGTCTGCAGCACCATTGCAGACTGGCAGGTAGCTGGGAGCAACTGAAGGCTGCCCTACAGTAGAAGCATTCATATGGCAAAATGTCAGAGGTGATGGAAAGAACACTCTTCTAGGCACTCTCCGAAAGCTGGAATTTTGTTAAACCCTAAAAGTTGCTGGGCTAACACACAGGACATCAAATAGGCTGTTTCCTGGAGAGACACTGTGGGCAGGAAGATTTGTTTCCAAATTCCACTATTTACTCTGTTTCACCCAGGAGATGTGACCAGCAACTGCTCTATTTAAAAACAAACCAACCCACCCACATTTTTGATTCAGTTTTATCATGAATAAAACTAAGAGACCGGAGGGATTTTTTTTTTTTTAAACACTTGGAGATAAGGAGGGGATTTTATCCTTCCAGTCTACTTTTCTGAAGACTAGGGACAATTCGTGTAAAGATTCTGACTGAAATAAAGCCCTGCCACAGTGAGCAGCTGTAGTGCTCAGCTCTTCAAAGAATAAGCACTACAAAGCTGCTGCGAGAATTTGTTTTGAAGAAAAGCCAGCCCCATTCAACAGAACAGTCCAGTACTGCTTTCCTAAAAGGACATGATGTCTTCTCTTGAGCTGCAGCCTTCCGTCCAAGCAAGCGGACAGAAGACTGTGGGTAGCTTGGACTGATGTTTCCAAGCTGCAGACTCTACAGACTTCACAGTTAAAACCAGTAATGATAAAGCAAGCAGGGAAACCAATCTAAGATAAAGTTTTACATCTTAATATTCCTCTTTTGTAAGAGGTGCATTGATGCTAGTGAAATGACATCTTGGTTTTTCTTTCCAGTCTGCTAGTAGGACAGCTTCAGTTTCGCACCTCTTCACTTTGCCCCATCCAGCTCAAAGATTTTACTAATTTTATGTCTTTATCTTCTCACGGTTGTTCCAACAATTTCTTCATCTCAGCCTCATACCTGCCTGAACTGCTTCTCTACCTTTAAAAAAGCATCTGCTTTCAATATAAGCCCCCCTTTCCCTACTGGAAAATATTCTTCACACTCACCCTACCAACCTTTGCACTGTTCATTCTTCACTGATCTCTGTCATTTACCCCTGGAGAATTCCCGTGCAAAACAGAAGCACGTCCATCAGATGTGTTAAATGAATGACAGTCAGAAAAAAGAAACCAAGGGTCTCCCACAAAAACTAGACAGGCTGTATGTGTATCCTGTACAACCTACTTATCTAAAATAGTTCAGTTAGTGTGGTAGAGTAATGAAGAAAGTTTAAGTGTTTTGGAAAAAGCATACTGCAGTGTTCATTTAACATGTAACATTACGCTGCTCCACACAGCTCCAACGTGCAGATTTTGTTATGCATCATTTTATCACTTTTACCCAAGTCTTTCTTTTCACACTACCTACTGGATATATCAGGCTCCCAACCACTTGGAATCTGCAGTATTTATTTAAAGCTTTCAGCTGAATCTATCCCAAGTGGCAGTGTCCCTCTCACTCTCAAGAACAAATTGCATGTAACCAATCCACTTGATGATGGAGAAGCAGCTTAACTCCATGTTGTACATTTAATACTTTTCCAAGTAACCTAAAGATTTTCTGTGCATTGATTCACTCACAGCTGAAGCAATTGTCAACAACATCAGATTCCAAGATGTGTCAGAGGTCCAAGCAACGGGACAGGAATTAGAAGTGTATAAGGAAAAATAGGTGATTCTAAACACAACAAATTCCCTGTGCATAACAATAATTTATTTATAAAATGTCAGTGTTAAATAACACTGAGCTCCACTAAACTTACAGTATCTTTTAAAATAAAAACAGGAGCAAAAAAAAACCCCTATTGTATTTCAAGTCAGACTATAAGGCAAAGAATATTAGCATGTCCCTAACAATTAAACAACACATGCAGCTAGCATTTAATCTTTAAAATTCAGAAGTGACATCAGCTCATTAATCTTAACAATTCCTTTGTGAAGAATGAAAGAAAACACTTTACAACTAAGAGGAGCAATGAGGGTAGGACATTTAATCCAAGTTCCTCCAATAAACCGATAGAATAAGAATATGAGAAACACTAAAATAGCTTGATCTTACTATTTCTTGAGAATTAGGTTCCCATAAAGCCTCTCATAGGTCTACAGAAACAGGGATTCCATCTAAACTGAAAGATTAGTGTTTCAGAAGGGCTAGGGGAACAAGGGGAGAAAGGTATTGAAAGTTCATCACCACAGGAACCCTCCTACCCCTCCATACTCTTTGGAGGTCACTGCTTTGCCAGATTCTAATACCTACCAGTAACAAAGCATTTGCTCATTGCAAGTATATGTCTGAAATTTAGGAATCAACATAACTGTTTGACTAACATCCTTATTACACTATGTTTCCAAAATAAAAATTCATCCAGTACAAACTTGATGAAGCTTTTTACTAGCTTCAAAGATATTTTCAAAGCCTGATTGTTTATCTGTGTGCAGATATCTTTCATTCTTTATTGAAATAATCTTAAACGAGCTACAGAGTAAAGATGTCCCTGATCTATTTCCTTAAGCAATTACAGTAGTATGTTGATTCCACATAAAATTCTCTCAGTTTTAGATGTTTAGAGATGTTTGATAATATATTTTGTGTTCTCTTCCCACCTCTGACAGGCTGCCCTTTTTCATCACACATACCGTGTGATCTACGAGTTCATTCTCCTCTCACATCCTCTACTTATGGAGCTTAGCGTTTTATCCTTACTTCAAAGGACCAATTAAAACACTGAAGCCTCAAATGATTTTTAGTACTTCTTTTCTGTATCAATACTCATTAGGGAGGAAGGTGTGCTAATGAAATAAAAGCTACTGAAAAATACTTACTATAGTCCATGCAGTTGTTTCCAAGCCAGCTTTCAGACAAACCGTGACTACAACAAACTGCAAGGAAAAGAGAAAAAAACCCACCAACTTCACTACTGACACTCTTAAATTCAAAGGTCTTCATTGCCCAATCTTTCATTTACACCTAAAATGTTACTACAATTCAGGTACCAACCCAGGACTGTGGCAGTGTGGGATGCGGGAAAGAGAGCAGAAAATACTGTGGGTGCATGTCTGGGGGAAAAAAAATTAAAAAAGAAGGAGGGAAAACCATGCACACACTATGAGTTTGATTTTATTTCACTCAGACATTCTTCTTGTTCGCACCATTTTCTGATGGTATTAAAAAAAATGTAAATGAAACTCTACCACTCAAAAACTGCCAGGATACACTAACTTACAGTGTAAACTATGTTTCCAACAAATAAATAGTCAATTCCCATGCCACTCGTAAACACAGCATCTGAAAGAAAAAGGAAGAGAAATTATCATATTTGTTATCAGTTTATCAATAGAATGGATGAAATAACATGGATATTTTAAAGAGAAAATAACTGGTCCCAGCCTTGCAATTTAGAACAGGTAAAAGCACTTTTAGACGCTGTGAGATAATGGTAATGCAGAAGCTGTGCTAAGCGAGGCCTCAGACATCATACTTGGAGCAAATATCAGAGTCCTAGTTGCCAGCTAGGGGAAGTGTCTGCTAGAGCCTAACGTGTAGTTTGCCTATAAGAGCTGAGGTACACCAGTGTCGCTTTCTCTGTCACTATCTTTTCCGCACCTCTTATTGACACCTCTAACAATTCCCATTATTTACTGTGCTTGTGAAGAATAAGTCTATAAATCACCAGCTAATTTGTGATGAAACAGAGATCAATTAACAAAATCTGGAGAAGAAGTTTCATCTATAAAAGACACACCCAGCATCAAAAATATCTTGCTGCAGTTCACTTCAGTAACTGAGCAGCACTCAGTCTCCACGCACCCTTTCTCTAGTTAAGTGTTCAGAAGGGTAAGTACACGTTAATCTATCACTTCAAAGTACCAACCTTGGCAATACTTCAAATGTCTGTTTAGTCTTTCTTAGCCCTTGTTGATCAAAACCGGAACACCATGAAAGCACATTTGACAGCCACGCTAATGCCAAATGAACTTGTACTCACAGGAGCTTTCAAGCATTACTCAAACATGTTAAGTAGTACTATTTTCACAGGTTTTAAAACAACTGCTAGAGAAAAACATAAACAGCAGGGATAAAAAGGCTTAAGATAAAACCTTGGACCTGTTTCTAAACATATGTTGCCTAGCACAGTGCTTCTACTATGAACGTATGATTTTGCTAGGTTTATTTGCAAAACTGGATCTGACATTGTTAAACTCAGGTCATCTACTTAAGGTAACGACATTCCTATAATGTAAGTAGCCATAATCAGTAGATTTTTACTTCTATAGAAGAGCCCCTTACAACCCCACCTCTGTGATGAAGACTGTACCCAGCTTATGGGTGAAAAGATTAAATATTTAGTCAGTGTGGTTGCCCTAAGCTACTTGTTATGGTTTTCTTCTACAATGGCCACATGTGGCTGTCTCTGAAGAGCCACACAACTTGCAGATATATTCCAGAAGCTGCTGGTTCTATATCCCCGCTTTCTCCTCTGTTTTAAACCCCAACTACTAAGATATAGCAGCCAATAAGACTAATAAATAACACTGCAACAGGAGCTAAAGCCTGACTCAGCTTAGTTAGGAACTAGTTTGGTTTCTAGCCACTGGCACCTCTATTAGACTGACTCCTGCCTGCTATTCTGCAGCTTCAGGCATTTATCATATAAATCACAAATACACATCAAGTATTAACAATCACTTTGCTCTTCCCTCTAGTGTCAACAAAAAAGGTGAAGAGCACTAGACAGCAGAGTGTTCTATGTCCAGTGAACCCTGCTGATGTCAAAAGTCTTAGTTTATTAAGAAAAAGGCATGCCTAAATACTTACCACTTTTGATAGACAGATTTAGAATAAATTGACCTAAAGACTCTGCTGGTATACAGCTCCAGTGCTACATCACAGTGCACATATAAGTAATTTAACAATTTTTGCTCTAAGACTTAGATTTTTTTAAGTTACATTTTAACGCAGCAAGTTAATGCCTTATTTTCAGCGATTTCCATGATTTTCCACCTTGGGAAGCTAAGCAGTCTCCTGAAGGGACTTATATTGCCGTTACTGAGAAGAGCAGGATGCTCACCAAACATTCGTTTTTAAAGCTACACAAGCGTCCATTCATGGAATAAAGGCACTTTACATTCTAAGGAAATTGAGAGGTTAAAAAACATCCCAGTATGAACAGCACATTTTTGTCTCTGGCACTGAAATTGCTTTTTTTTCACTTGAAAATACAAAGAAATCTCAAAATTCAATATTCATTCCACTTCACAAAGCAAACTAAGCAATCTGTTCAAAGGAACTCAAAGTTAGCATTTGAGCAGGTGAGAATTTCAGTTTTATTTAAAATATTGAAACTTAAAGTACATTATCTATCTAGGACCTACTTCAAAAGACATTTACAGAAGAGTAAAATAAAAACTGTATTTTTCTTTAACTGTAATCACTAAGGACAGTCAGCCTAAAATATCTGAATTTGGATGTAAAGAACGGTATTAGAGATAAACACTAAAAAGCCACCCCAACAAAAATTCCCAAATCAAAACAAAATCCAATCAAACAAAAAGCCCTCTCCTCAAAACTGAACCAAGCTCCTGGCCCACATACAGAGGAAAGGGAAGAACCTTTCTTGTATGGCCCACCACACAGCCTGAGAAGCTGTCACTAAGGATACAATATTGACATTTTACTCAAGTTAGGTAGATAAACACAAACCTGCCTCCCACAGATATCTTTACCACCATGCTTCTGATGTGAGCATTCATCTTGCCTCCCTTTCTATTTTCTTTCACCTCTTTCCCAATTAATATGTCCCAGAGTTGAGAAGGTTCATTGAAACTGGTGTTTTTCAGAGGAAGGAGTTTCAGTTTTGAAGAAGTAATGGGTTTATATAAACATTATTTCCCCTCCTGCCATCCCAGATTTCCTCATCTGTATTTCTCAGGAAAGTAGAAGACAGTTCCCATGTGTTTTTCTGCTCACACAACTATATTGTAAAGCTAGGTGGGAACCATGTGAGATTTAATGTCCCCTGAAATATCATATAGTTGTGTTAATGTTCATGGAAAGTAAGAATTAATAAGCCTAATTTGTACAATGAAAAAGTCTCATTTTCCCTATATCTCTGACTCTTGATCTGGTCTACTCCCATTCCAGACAATTATTCTTTTTCAACAGACTTGAACAGTCGTGAAACCTCTCTATTTTATCCTACATTTTACAGTTTTGTGTCATGGAATGGGAAAGGTCCAACAAGATATAATGTAAATGGTTATAATGCAGCTGCTGTAAGAACATTACACAGTAAAAAGTTGAGATCTCAACCCACTACCAAGAAAAATAAGGTATTTATATAACATTATTCAACATTCGAGTAAGACTTCTTGGCAAAGCAGCAGTTTATTTTTTCATGTATTAAAGTCACAATATAAGCAATAATTATGTTAAATCAGAATAAAGTTCTGAAAGCCACTAGGATAAGTAGCCACATTCAACAGCTGCAGCCTGCTCAACTACGTCAGCATTATTTTCTTGGGACTTGTCACGACCTCCCGTTCTGCAAATACACTGACTCTGAGACTGAACATTAGTTATTCACATAAGAAATAATGAAGCCCTTACCATGCTCCAGCATTTTCAGTGGAAACCAGAAGAGAATGACAGAATGGATCAGGGCATTGATGCAGTGACCCCAGAAAACCTGAGGGAAAACAAACCAAGTCATTGGTAAAGTCCAAAACTCTTAATCTCTCTCTAACTCCTAACAAACACTTCATTGTGTAGTTTAGAGTCAGACAATGTTTGTCCTGAAGTGAAATACCTAAACTTCTGCAGGATCTATTTCCTTCTACAATTTCTGCTCTTTCACAAGAAACCACTGGCCCAGTTGGATGATTTTATTCAAACAACTTCAAACACAATAGGCAAGTTTGCTTGCAATTAAAGATATTTATCAAAATCCAGCAAATAAATGGAGTCATCCTTCTTTAATTACCTCAAAGAATGATTTTAGAAGACCGATTCAACAGTACAAAATGTTCTATTTTCTCGCAACAGGCAAATACTTGGTGCCCCACAATTTTAAACTTGCAGATAATGCCATTTTGCACAAACTGAAGCTTTCTGTACTCTATATTTTCCACTCTAAACAAAACAACTCAGTTGTACAGCTTGATTCAGAACTATACTTAATGGTTGGACTTGATGATCCTGGGGGTCTTTTCCAACCTACTGATTCTGTGATTCTGTGTGATACACTTACATGTGCCATTAACAAAGACAGAATTCCAAATGCTGACGTTTGCCAGTATTTAAATAGCAAAATGAAGTAAAATGTGTTCTTCAAAACTCAAAGTCCAAAGAAATAATTTAAAATTTTATTTTTCAAAAGAAATAGGGAAATAGAGCTTAACTAATTCTGACCCCCGTCCCCTTCAGCACAGAGCATTACAACATCTGGTATGGTAAATAAAGTCCAGGCAATGTCATCCTATTCCTCTGAAAGTGGTAAACTCTCCACTTACCAGTAGATCTGAATTAAAACAAACAAACAAACAAACGAACAAACATACTCTGATTCAAATCTTCAAATCTTACTTTGAATCAAAGTTTATGGATGTTTCAGGTCCAGTTGCATTTGAAGTCACAGCAGAAAATCCTTATTTAAAAAAAAAGGAATTAAGAAAAAACCTGGGAAGCAGAACAAACTCAATCCAGTGGCTAGTGTACAGCAAAAGTCACAGTGGGGAATAAACTATTTTCTAATGAGAAAGACTTGAAAAATAAAAATGCTCGTGGTTGTTATTAAAGAAACAGACTTTCTCTTACCCTTGTGTTGAACCCATCTGCATTTTGAGTAATTTTGTATAGCTGTGGAAATCTAAGCATGCTATCTTGAGCACACGGTCGATCAAAAATTCCCAGAGTAAAGGGCGGCAGCGCTGTGAAAATCTGCAAGGAAAGCAAATACTAATTAAAAGCAGCTATTAGTTTTAAGTGAATCTCAGGTATTTCAGTATCTAGACAAGAGCAAACCCCCCCCACTTCAGTGAAGACTTATTACAAACTAGCACGCTATATGACATAACTTTCTAAAATCCAAACAAGTACAAACATGAATGCCAGCAATTCATAACTCTCAAATATTGACTCATTAACAAAAGAAATACGAAAGAAAATTTGTACAATTAAACAACTAACTTAAACCCAAGAAGTTATGCACCATTAGTTTCTGATGCTTCAGCTAATCTAGAGAGGGTAAACCGCATCAGACTGCAAAGGAAAGACAAGACATACTCTTTCAAAAAAGCCTTGTGGGAATGGGTTCAACTATAGCTGCAGTTGTAGTCATAATTAAATATGTAATTTGCTTAACCAGAGCTAAGTTTACAGACAAAGCAAATGTGGAAATCACATTAAAAAAAAAATCTACTGAAAAACAAAGGCCATTCTGTATTATGGTACTTCAGGGATTCTCCAGGCAGGCATGAACTGATAGGAACAAATTAACTGCAGTATGCATCTGTGCTATGGGCAGGCGTTTAGATGAGCGAGGCTCAGAAGCTTTCCAGGAGAGCCAGCAGGACATTTTGCCAGAAGCTGAGTAAATTAGCCTCTGCTGAGTCCCACATTGCTGCTCTTAAAGTGTTTCCAGGATCTGAGGCAGCTCATTTAAAGCCAGCTTGGGTATCCATGTTTCTTGCAGGCTGCAATGCAGGCATGGAGTAAAAATAATAGCATTGTGTATGTTTGAACACTGAACTTCATTCAGCTCCTTTCACATTAACAGTTCAGATAAGAAAAATAATACCTAATCCTATACATACATATACTTTTAACAGTCTGAAAAAGTGTTCTTGAAGTTAAAAAGCAGCCTGAAGTTATGAACCGTTTCTAGTGCGTATGCATGTTAGCAAAAGTTGGGCTATGGTCGCCAGTAGCAGCAAGCTGGCAAAGCATAGACAAAAAGCAACACACAGGAAAAGAATCATAGAATCACCAGGTTGGAGAAGACCCACTGGATCATGAAGTTCAACCATGCCTATCAATCACTAAACCATGCCCCTCGGCACCTCATCCACCCGTCCCTTAAACACCTCCAGGGAAGGTGACTCAACCACCTCCCTGGGAAGCCTGTTCCAGTGCTCAATGACCTTTCCCTAGAGAGAAGAGATTAGTGAGAATCAATAATTACATCCCTAGACCCAATGAGAATGTCCTTTTATGACCAGATGACCTGCCTACTGGATGAGGGAAAAGCTGTGGATGTTATGTACCTCAAATTCAGTAAAGCTTTTGCCACTGTCTCCTACAGCATTCTCTTAGAGAAGCTGGCAGCTCATGGCTTAGACAGGTGTACTCTTCACTGGGTGAAAAATTGGCTGGATGGCCAAGTGCAGAGAGTTGTGGTGAACAGAGTTAAAACCAGTTGGAGGCTGGTCACAAGCAGTGTTCCGCAGGGCTCAGTGTTGGGGCCAACCTTGTTCAATATCTTTATCAATCATCAGTACAAGGGGATTAAGTGCTACCTCAGCATGTTTGCAGATGAAACTAAATTGGATGGGAGTGTAGATCTGCTTGAGGGTAGGAAGGCTCACAGAGGGGGATCTGGCCAGGCTGGATCGATGGGCCAAAGTCAACTGTGTGGTATTAAACAACACCAAGTGCTGGGTCCTTTAGTCACAACCACCCCATGCAATGCTACAGACTTTGGGAAGTGTAGCTGGAAAGCTGCCCAACAGAAAAAGACTTGTCAGTGCTGGTTGACAGCCAGTTACGTATGAGCCAGCTGTGTGCCCAACTGGCCAAGAAAGGCCAAGAGCATTCTAGCTTGCATCAGAAATGGTGCAGCCAGCAGGACTAGGGAAGCGATTGTCCCCCTGTACTCAGTGCTAGTGAGGCCCCACCTTGAATGCAGTGTTCAGTTTTGGGCTCCTAACTACAAGGAAGACCTTGAGGTACTAGATTGTGTTCAAAGAAGGTCACCAGTGCTGGTGAGGGGTCATAAGTCTTATGAGGAGCAGCTGAGGGAACTGAGACAGCTCAGCTTGGCGAAAAGGAGGCTGAGGGGAGACCTTATCACTCAGTACAACTGACTGAAATGAGGCTGTAGCAAGGCAGTTGTTGGTTTCTTCTCCCATGTGACAGGCAATAGCATAGAAGGAAATGGCCTCAAGTTGCACCAGGGGAGGTTTAGATTGGACATTAGGAAAAAGAAAGAGTGATGAAGCATTGGAACTGGCTACCTAGGGAACTGGTGGAATCACCATCCCTGGAGATGTTCAAGGAATGTGGCACTTCGGGACATGGTTTAGTAGGCATAGTTGAGCTGGGCTGACGGTGGGAATTAATGTTAGAGATCTTTTCCAACCATAATGATTCTATGATGAGCTTCATCCATGAGCTTCACATAGATCCATCCAATCAAGTTTAAAGATAATGGATGCAAATATGTAAATGTTAATGACAGACTGAGTAACACTCAGGAAATTAGGGTGAAGAGAATCAAGGAAGTAGGAAATGCCTGAATAAATATCTTCAATGAAGAATATGAAATCTTATGGAATGTGAGGATTTGTGCCATCATTTTTAAGATTAATGTGACAGATGTTAAGTGCTTCCATTAATACCACTCAGTGATAATTTGCTGTCTTTTTCTGTATTACCATATATTTGGAATGAGCCTGCTCATTAAAAAAAAAAAAAAATTCCCTCCCTCCAAAGAGAAATTCAAATGATTTTACAGCAGTGACAAAGTATATAAATCCAGACAGCAGGACACATCAGTAGCATCAAAAAGGTAACACTGTAGAAAACACCAGGATAAGTCTATGGCGTGCTGTGGAACTTTGTCCCAGAGATCATCCATTTACTGTTTTAAAAAAAATAAAATTATTAAGTGATAACATCATGCAGCAGTGTGACATTCTTCAGAGCATAGCAAAAAAAAGAAATCATTCTGACAGCCACAACCCGAGGGGGTTCAAAGTAAAAAAGCTAGTGTCATAGCAATGATACTAAGGTAGCACAAGTCCACCCAAAGTATCTGCATGGCGTTTCTCTGAACATCTAACTGCTACAGGGTCTGAGAAAAAAAAAAATCAAAACTCAAAGATTTGATTTAGTAGCACTTACCACATTATACAAACCAATGCACCATCGCTCAAATAAGATCTGCCCAGAAAATCCATTAATGAAAGCAAACCAAAGCTGAAACAAAGACAAGTTACAAGAAGTTTTATATTACTGTTGCAGTACATGTTTCCATTTACAGTAGAGGAGGAGGTTGTGGGACACAGACCGCCATCTGGAGACAGCTGCTTGTCATGCTCTGAAAACGATTATCAGCAGTGCCAGGCAGTTATTCTCTTCTAAAGTCAGATTACTGCTTACTTAAAATAAAATACTCAAGTGATAGAGAAATTGGCTGTATTTGCATCACTGCTCTCAAACAAGAAATAGCCTCAAACTATTTAAAAATCCTTACCACTGGCAAATTAACATGCTTGAAGCCAGAAGCCAACCCAGTTTCCATTGCAGTCAGCAGAGACCAGAATTTAAGGTAAGTATGTTTTGATGGATGCTCTGCTTGACTTCTGTGTCCTATTTTTACAATTCCAGAATTACAGCAATATCAACTTACCAGTTACATAACCATAATTATAATCATGCAACACTTTTATTGTCTACATGTCAGAAACAGTACTACTTAATAGCCAATGAATTTAAGGAGCAAACACTGGAAGAGTTTGCCCAAAGAGATCGTGGAGCCTCCATCCTTTTACAAGTTTACAAAACCCAACTTCTGCAAACCATGAGCAGCCTGGTCTGAATTCAGTGTTTATCCTACTTGAAGCAAGAGGTTGGACTAGGAGGCCTCTAAGCTGCCTTCTAACTAAGGGGATTCTGCAACACCACAACCAAGCAAACTGCTGTAAGCATCAGTGAGGAGGTAAACTCTTTTTCAGCAATTCCTTTGACCAGGCTTCCTTGAGCCTACATCTTATCTTTTGCTTAAGCAGCTTTTTGACACAAGAACTGCATTACTGGGTTGGAAAAAAGTTTTTCTCAGTCAGTGGGCATTGAAAGAAGCTAACTAAATAAAGTAAGAAAGAAGGGAAAAAATTATCTTTTCCCAAGTAAATTTGAAACTGGATGAATAATCAGCAGTTTAAAGACATCCTCAAGGAGTTTGCATGTGAATAACTGCACTTAACAGATACCAAAGGACGTCAATGAATTTGTGGCTGCAGTCCCTTTTAAAATCCACACTGCACCATGGCACTTCATTCAAAATTAGTTCAACTTCATGTGTGCTAACACTTCCCCCAACCCATCCCTTTTAAACATTTCGCCTTGCATTTACTGCACAAGTTCCTGTTGCACCGGACGCACTAGGTATAGCAGATTAGTTAAGCGGTGACCATGCCTTTCTATCCCCTTCTCACGGCACTCACTGCCAGGAGTCTTTTCTGACACCATTCTCACCCATACGTAAGAGCACTCTCCTACTGACATCATTCATTCTCCAGCTCACTTGTGCAGTATTACTGGCCTAGCAAAACTCTTCAGACAACATCAGTTAACTGTTTATCATCTGATCTCCTCTATAGTCCCACCAAAATGGTTGTAGAATAATTAGGGAAGAAGACAAGAGAAGATACCAAGTTTGCATCAAGACTTACAACTATTTTCATAGATGTAATATCTACACAGCCTAGGACTCTTCAGCACAGGACAGAGGCAGCTCCAGGGAAGATGAAAATATTTAGGAGATTGACAAGAATAACAAATAGCTGTTCAAATAGGCACTGCTGCAAGATTAGCAGGCTACACAAAAAGTGAAATGTCTCTACACAATACATAGTTCATCTATGGAACTGCCTGACAGACGATGCTGTGGATGCAAAAAGCAATTAGGAAAAAAAAAACATGGAAGGAAAGCTGGAGACCAGATGAGTCTGCCAGAAAACTACCACTCACTGACCAGTCTCACTCACACACTCAGGGAAGTTCCAACCAGTTGTATACCTCAGCTATTCAAATGAAAGATACAAGGCCTGAGGTCCCCCCAAAGCCCCTCACAATTAATTTGAGGCTGTCTGATAATGAAGAACTCCAGAGTTTCTTCTATGAAGAAAAAAAGCTCTAAACAATTGTATTCCTAGATATTTAGCAATGATGACTTAGTCATTCATTGTCTCTAGACTACTTGCAGTTAATTGCTTTACAATGAATGAGGGTGGCAATCCTAGAAGACTTAAATCACTCACAAATCAGAAGCCCGTCTGTGTCGCTGGCAACCTCAGCCTGTGGAGTGCCCAGTTTTCTAAATCCCACTGGGCAAAATAAACTTCAAAGGCCCGTTAGCAAATGTTGAAGTCTCTTGTGACATTGACTCATGCTACTTAGGAAACCATTGCTTTCGGACATCACAGCTTCTCACAACCAATCCTCCAGCAACAGATATCCTGATCTTCCCTCAAAAGGGTAAAACAAAGCAGCCAGACTTTCTGCAGCTAGCCCATGGCTACAAGAAAACCTCCAAACCAGGCAAAGCTAACACCTTAAATTCATGTTTCCCAACAACAATATTAACAGTAATGAAGTGAAGATGCAATCATGTAAAACTTGGAAAAAATGAAGCTGTTAAAATTCATCACAAAGCAAACAGACTGTCAAAGTACAAATGAAATATACCCTCTTCGTAACCCAATCTTTCTAATCAAAGTTCCTACCCTTACCATAACTTGGTGATGCAGAATTCATTGAAGACTCTGCTGAAATTCCCTTGAGTTTCATCCATCACTAGAGAATAGTGAGATGGATGTGTCTGACTGTGGTAAATAGATATTTAGGTGTCACCACCTTTAGTCTTCTGAAACATCTTTCAACACTGGAAGATTTTTCTATAGAAAAGTTTTTCCCTTATTTCATGGGTGCTATGATTTAGGCAGTCAAGAATGAAGATTAAGAAAGCTCCATGTTCTGCTATTTCAAAAGCCAAATCTGAACTATTTATCTTCTGGCAGGATCCATAGAGGTGAAAATTAGAAGTGAGCACATTCCAAACACTTAAAGCAAGTCTGCATGTGTCACACACTCCAAACAGAGGATAAAAGCTGTTAGTTACAATGCACCGAAAAATAATGGCTATGCTAGTCTTCTCCAGAGATTGACATTACCGAATGCTAATAGACAGAAAGAATGTTGTATATTTCCTCAATATCTTAATGTCAAGAATAAATCATATACTCTGCATAAAATATACATTTACTTTGAATTCAACACAAGCCATAAATTGTCATGCATTGTTTGAGGATCAGCTGTTTGTACAGAGAGAATATAACATTCTTTAAGGTCAAAGGGAAAACCACCCCAAAACATCAACCACGCAAAAAAGTTGATATCTGGGTTGGTATATTGCTATGCTTTATTACAGCAGTTACTGTAAAGACTTGAAACCAGTAGGTATTGTGCACAACAAAAGTGGAACATGCCGCGATCTGAAAACCAGCCTGTTTCCCACCTTGAAGCGTGGGAAACATTTTTTAAAGAAGAAACCCCATTGCTGAAGCACTTGATGCTAGCAGTGATGTGATCACTTCACCAACAGCAAAAATGAGGGGAGGAAAAAAGAAAATCAGACTGCTGCCTCCTTCCAGAGGTCAACAAAAGCCTACAGATGGTAATACTTGGTTAATACTGACTTGAGCTGCAGGCAAACCGAAGATCTTGAGTTAAACAGTCCCAAACTGCCATTTCAACATACACAGTCTATGCACCTGTTCTGCAGTATATTTTGAGAAAAGACCAAGTATTCTTTCCAAAAAATATTCCCATTTGAGCAAGTTGGGAGGCAATTTTAATTGCATTATTGCTTCATGCA